>OY812998.1:107009414-107666914 GCA_963681545.1 Germaria angustata
GTGAAGAGCAAAAGGTCCTTAATTTGTGACCACAGTTAATATAATAGAATTATTAAAAATACATCACACAGTGAAAATAATATTGAAAAATTTGTAATAAAATATATTGAAACAAAGAGATTTTAGAAAGCTCTTCTTCTCTCTTGAAAAATTTACAAAATTGGACTTGTCTTCCTTGCAACTTATTGTGACGGTATATTTCTTTTTTTTACTAACAATATAAAGTCTTGCACATGATTATTATGTAAATGTTATGTATGCAAAATCATTTATTATTGTCATCTGCACCGAGTACATAAAATAATATGATGTAAAAAATTGTAATCGATAGAAAAATTGTACAAACAAATTTATATATGACGGTTCTCAGCAAATTTCTTCAAATTATATTCATATATGAAAATATATTATAACAATTACTGTAGTTACAAATGCAATTACAATAAAAATTTCGTAGATTTTGTCCCAAAGGCAAACAAAAATTGCATAAATGAATTTCTATGCATTAAATTTAGTTCCATTCCAAAATAAATGCAATAATTCATATGAAATTTATCTATTTTGCTGATACTGTCACTTTATTTAAATAATGAATGCACATATACACATAGATTTAAATATCGCAATATATTATTAAATTTCACTATGAAAAATAAAGATCTGCATATTTCCAGTGGAACAAGGCTTATAAAAAATAATGGTTTTCTTTCTATTACAGAGTTTTTTTTAATACTCGCATGTACAAACGTCAAAATACCTTTTTTCTTTATTTTTTATGTAAATATTTCAATATGCAGATTAGGGTCAGTCAGCCACATACAACAACTAAAATTCGATTTTAGTTAAATTTAAAAAAAGGTATTTTACAACAACAATATAGTAATAGTATTTACATAAAATGTATAATTCCATTTGAATAAAAATGCAAATATTTTTTTAAGAATACATTTAGTTTAAAGATAAACGAATATAAAATCCATGCTTATCGCACATTTAAAACTGAGGGTTTCAGGGAATGGATAAGGTGTAGGAAAGTATAGAAATTTATGGTCATATATGTTTGTTATAGTTGGCAGGGAATAAAGAAAGGAAATAAATGAAAATTATATTTATAAAGCTCTATTGGCCTTTTTTCCGAATTAATTTCGTTATTTTTTTTATAATTTTTATTCTACACAACTTTTCCAACTTTTGGGTGTATAATTCAAATGGCATTTCTTTTAGTAATTGTTTGCGTCTCTAATAACTTATATGGCATTTTAGAAGGTAAAAAACTGTCATTTATTCCCCCTTAGTCATTGAACGAAATAGTGTAAGCACTCAGATTTTTTTTGCTTCGAAAATGTGGAATTTTGTGCCAACAAAGTATCACTGGCCGGAAGCTTTGCTTTACTTCTTCAATTTCAGAAAATTTGCAGCTGAAGCAAATAAATATGTTCCATTCATTTCAAGCTGCGAGAAATATTTTAAGCAATTCAGAAATGGTGACTTCGACACGGTCAAAGAAAAAAGTTCAAAGATTATGGATTAGAGGCATTACTCCATGTTTAACTCAGGAAATACTTGCAAAATCATTAAGAATAACTCAAAAGGCAAATCTAAAATGACTAATGCAACAAAATGCAATCAAATCGGGTACTACACGAGCTGAACACGAGAGACGTAAAAAGACGACTTTTCATGTCCGAAATGCTGCTTAAACACCATAAAAAGAAGTAATTTTTGCATCAAATTATAACTTTCAATGAAGTATGGATCCGAAAACGTATGTGAAGCCTTTTAAACAGTAAGTAATAAAAATTTTTTCATATAAGAAAGAACGCTCATAAATACTTGCAAATTTATATGTCTTCGATATGTGAAATTTATTCACAGCAAAAAATAGTCAATCATAATGTGATTTAAAACTTATTTGCTTTGCAACAACATAAACACAAAGAAAATAGTTTTTAAATGGGCTTGTAGGATTCAAAAAAGAGAACATCCTCTTTTGAAGCTCCTTTTTTACGAGATAGTCATTAATTGCCTCATGTGGGCAAAACCACTTTCTTTGCTCCTATTCTTTCAGCTTTCAATCGACTAAGTATCTCGCTATAAAAATATCCAACGCCATATTTGACACTCAATATTATAACTTTCAAAATGTAAGATAATAAAAATTACTATGTAGGGGTGGTTACTAGGGGTGGTACTCTAATCAAATTATTGCAATAACATCCAAATTATGTACGCATGCATGAAAAGAGTAATTTCGTTACGACTTTTAGAAATGGGATAAAATTGACTTTCAAAATTTGGCTACATTGTACGTCCATCTATTAAACTTTATGTCTTGCCTACCGTCTGCCATAGGGTGGTATTTTGCAAACGGTAATATACACAGAGTTAATATTTCAATTATTGCTGCTAATGTCAACGAATACAAACAGTAGTTGGTGGACTTCTGATTTTTATTTATATTCACCCATCTGAGATAAATTTCTCAAAAAAAAAAAAAAAAAAAAAAAAAAAAAAACATCACATTAAAATACGCTTTTATAGAAGTAGTTTTTTGAAGAAAAAATTCACTTAGTTGCCATAACTAGAGCCGGAAAGTATCTTAAAATAAAATCTTAACTCTATTACACTCAAACCAAAATCACACCAAAGCATATTAACATTTGGATTACATTTAAGTTGTACCTAAAAAAAAAAAAAAAAAAAAAAAAAACAAACTTAATGGAAACTTATGTATATAATTTTTTTCCACAAGAAACATTAATGGAGCTTAAAAGTTCAAATCATAAAGAAAAAACTTAGTAAATCGAAATGAGAGTTTACAAAAACAATGTGTTTCCTTGCACTTCTTACTTGTTATTGCAAACAAAAAAAAAAAGAATAAATAAATAAAATTGAAAACTATAACAACTACAAACACCAATTTGAATAACTAGAGCATAAAAGTACACAACTTCCTCTTATTGTACTCGTATTAAATGTATAACAACAATTTCTAATATAAAACAAGAACATCCAAAAAATCTTTTTAACATTTTGGCAACATCAATAACATGATGTTTGGTTTTGTTCTTAGTTGGGTATGTGTGTGCGTGTGTGTATGTGTGTGTGTGTGTGTGCACGTGATAGTACTGAGAAATTGAATAAGAGAACTGCAGTGGTCAAGCCTGAAATGAAATATCCCTACACATGTTGGCGTAAACATATTATTTTAGAAAACTTATTTAGATAATAAAACATATTTAGATATCAACCAAATTCTTAGAGATATTTTTGTTAGAGAGTAGAACTTTTCTAAGAAAAAGCGGTTAAAAAATGAATTCTCTAGAATAACAACGAATATTCTCTTCTACTTCTCTTGAATAAAAATGAAAATCATTGCTCAAAAGACAAAATTATTCGCAGTCAGCAGGCGAAACGCATAAAATTTGAGATCTGCATAAGCCCGCAAAGGAACTCAGCAACAACAACTTTTGGTGTAGTAATCCACTGCAGACCAAACACCTTGCAAACCAACACGGAGAACTCAAAACAGTTAAAGCTGCACAAATGGATATTTGGATAGAAAAATATAGAGAACTAGAAATAGAGAACTCCATACAATGCCTCAAAAACTACAAGGCTCCAGGACATGATTATTAAAAATGATGATTAAAAAGGGCGAATCATAAAGATGCCAAAAAAAGGTGAGTTAACAGAAAGGAAATACTGGATATAAATAACTTTTCTCCCGGTGGCTAATTAAGCATCAACGACTGGCGGCTGCTCTCCAATGTATTACTTGTAATGAACAAACAAGATTCCATCGTTTATTGATCATGTCATGTACTGATCACATTAACAGCGAACGAATCATAATGCAACTATCGCAAACATTCAGAATCGGTTCGAAAATACAGCAGACGTACTAATGTGATATTTCGAATATATGGGACAAAAAGTACTTGGGGTCTCAGGTATACTATGTACGACACCGTTTGACCAGCTCATTCGTAAACTGATATGTCAGGAGCTTTAAAAATATAAGTATGCATAAGCAAAACCTTTCCTAAAAACTCACATTACTATTATGAAATGAATGAATATCCATATGTATGTATGTATTAGTTCATACGACGACTTTTTGTTTTACGTTTTTCCTAATCATCTTTTCAAACTCCTACGAAAATTTATAATACGACTTTTTTCTCATGTCTTTTTCGACAGTATTTCTAACTCTTTCGTGTTGCTTGTGGAGATCAAGGATAGCAGATTTAGTTTAAAAATTATACCAATAGGCTCGTAAGCCAAATTAAATTCTAGAAAAAAAAACAAGTTAAATAAGGCATAGTTACATTGGCATCAATTTGCATTTGTTTAAAACAAAACAAGGTTACACTCATAAATCAATGAACCAAAAGCAGATCAGTCACATTAAATAACTGTGGGCCCCAGATATTCTACTCTTTAAATTAATTCATTTAATGCCGTCTTAAGGCATCTCTGGCCTGGAGAACAACTCCCCAGGCATTTTAGCAAATACATGTGTAATTGTTACTCGGTCTTTAAGAGCTTCGCATCTAGTTGCCTGTAGTTTGAATTATTCCTTTAAATAACTGCCGATGCATAGAATACTTAGCAGTTGCTAAAGGAAATATCTAGGCAATTTGACGCGCTGTTGTCTACATATAATTTTAAAATAAAGAAAGAAATATTATTTACAATTATTCCATTCTTGGGAGACAATTCTGATAATGGTTTATTTTTAAAACCCTAAGGGTCGAGAGCAATCACGAGTTGAAAATGTGAAATTCCTAAAACTGGGAATATATGTAAATCAAAAGTTCTATATTTGCTTGTTGCACTATTGTACTTTTAAAATTGGAATGGCTCTAAAATCAATACAGCTGGACCAGCATTACCAACTCTGGTGGAAAATATTACTGAAAATATAAAAAGGCAAAGAAAAAATCCCCTCTGTGATTCTTGTTTTTTTTTCCAAACCCGTAAGTTTCTTTTTTTAAAGAGAAGTAATACTCAAGCAATTAATTACTACTATTGAAACTGAAACTAGGAGAGAGAGAGAGAGAGAGAGAGAGAGAGGAGGATAGAGAGCGAGAGAGATATTTAAATTATTTTTTACAACTCTACTATTGGGCGATTTTTAATTTTTATAATAAAGTTGCAGCGCTCCTGATGTTAAGTAGACCCATTAAATTTCTTAATGTGTATGTGTGGCCATTTTATTCATTGTTTTACTTCGTCGACAAAGGAGTGCACTGTAATGTAATACATTAGCGTAGAAGAGTATCAATCGCTGCCGGCACTGTCTATTGACCAGTGCTTTGCCTTCATCGCTTAAATATTCCAATAACAAATGACACAAAGCCACACAAATGTACATCAGAAAAATTCATGATGTTTATAAATTGACTCGAACAAGTATCAAACTCACGTTCTCAGTCGTAATTTGCTTTGTAGTCAACGCGCTAATATTTTCAGCCAACAGCACGTAACAAAGTGAAAAAATCTTTAGTACAGGCAATGGGGTGTCTTAACCCGGCAACTAGAGCAGAAGCCATCGCATTAACTACTTCAGCCACCAGCATCCTCTGCGGAAACAAACCGATAGATCAAATCTGATTCTAAGCCGAGATCATGTCTAAGTAAAAGAATTCTTAACATCAATTAGCCAGAAATTCCAAGACATTCCTTTAAAATCCGGTGAAAAGGACATCGCATGAATTGCGTCTTATTACAGAAATTTTCAGAGAATAGAAAAAAGAAAACATTTCAAAACAACTGCTCGGCTTATGTCCAGCCAGCAGAGCTCGCATATATATTAATAAAGAAAAATCGTTCCTACAAAACTTTCGCGAAGTTATAGCCAAAAATGCGACAAATGTGTACTTGTGACATGAGTTTTGGGAAAACGCCCGTGTCAAAATATTTATGACATCGAGTGGTGAACATAACTGGTGTAGATGTCAGCACCAAAAATCCCATGAAACAGGTGACGTTAGAGTGCTGGTATTGATAACAAAAAATATTTTCTGGAATGTAGAATTGACTTTGAGTGAAACTTTTAGTTTTTTTAGTTAGTGAAGTGAATTAAACTAATAATTAGTTCATTGTTGTTTCTCTTAATGTAATAAATACTGAATACTTCTGCTGGCCGAGCAACTTAAACAAAAATAATTCGATATTCAATAAAAACACAAAATGTTGCAATTTAATTCTTACATACTTACAGCCATATAAGTAATTAAGATTCTTTCTAAAGAAAATTGCTTAAGTTTAAACATTTCTATAACAATTTTTTCAATTTAAACTTTTTCAGCACATAAATTTCCCAGATGAAATTTTAAATGAAAATAGTGTAAGGAAACTACAATAAAACTATTTAAAACTATTTTCTTTCTGTTATAGAAGACAAAGCCACATTCCTAAATATTAACTATATGCTATGGCAAAGTTCGGGAATTAGTTTTAAACACTTTTTACAATTGTGCAAATAGTTACTTGTACTAGAGATATAAAATAATTTATTGACTTTTGCAAATCCACACAAGTGGTTTTGTTGTCTAACCCAAATCAAAGACAAATTGTTGCGTTCAAGTTGTGTATAAAATATACAATGATCTTAGAGCATGAATAGAACGAAGAAAAGCAATGACACACAAAAAGGGGATATCATATCTAACGCTGGGACTTATTTAATTAACATAGAAAACTTAACTGAGATTTCAACTGCTTAAAATTACATACACTATTTGACATAACTTTTGGCAAACCTTTTAACAATTTCTTTAAATAATATGTCAATGAAACAATACTTTCTCGATAACGAAGACATCAGAAGAGCAATGTAAGCAGTTCATCTCTAAAGACCTTTGACTCCTTTAACAAGAAGTGCCTTTTTTAACTATTAAGTATGTTTCTAATCAAATGAGCTTTTATCCTGTCAAGCTACCCTGGCGTCTTTTAGTGTTGAAATTTCACATGCTCTAGATTACAGGATTCAAATGATTTGTATTAAAATAGGACCAAGCATTGCTTCCAGTTCCTAGGTATTTTTTTCTAATTTTCCAATACTATTCTAGTAGTTAAGATTAGATTTATGGGTTGCTTATATAAAGAAAAATTTGGCAAGCCCACTCGGGTCTATCGTTCATTACCTTTTTTTGATACCTGTGGAATGAAAACGAGAGATAGACAGACTTACAGATCTTAAGTAAACAAAGAAAAAATAGGGTACTTAACCCGAGGGTAGCACTGGATAATGAAGGGCCTCGAATTGGCCAGAGCTGCATCATTGCAAAAACTAACTGCTGCTTCTCAAGTAGTACCTTCTCTGACAGTTCGGTTAAGCTACTGAAGAAAATATTTGCTATCTGGCATAAACGAAGCGTTTTCATTGTAGGGATATAGACATAGCATATGGTATACCATATCCCCCTTTTGTGCAACACAACAGCTGCAACAATGGTCATTATATGAGAGGCCTTGTTTTTTTTGGTATGATTGTCCAAACTTGTAGTCTCCGGTGACCGTACTGATAAGATCCCTTATCTTCATTCCAGAAAAATTGAATCATCAATGCGTGTCCAGCAAAATGAGAGCGGAAGCCACACAAATTGTCAAGATAAGCATCTTGCAGCATAGTTTCTCTCTTTGCGAGGTCATCTGTGCTTATGTTACCAATATCTTTCCCATGTGCATGAAACTGGGCATAGTATAAGAGACCTAATTGAAATTTTGCTGTCGGTTATTAACTAAATATCTCTATTTTATATTCTACGAAACTTGAGACAATTAGCTTCTCTTTTTACTGCCCATAGTTCTGTGTGTAGGATGCTATATTCCTTTGGAAGTGTGAAATATATTTTCTTTCAGAATACCTCAATAAAGAGATCTCCATCAATTTCACTTCTCCTTCTATAACGAGCTGTGGAAATGAAAAAGGCTACAGGTCATGTAGAAAGTAAATTTCCCAGACAAGATTAAAAACGAAGAAAAGTCGGGGGAGGCAGTAATCTAGTAGATTTGAAGTGTTTTTTCCCAAAAGACCAGAATGTTCCTAAGATGTTGTGTTGCTCCATGGTTCTATTACATTTAGTCTGATGGTTGATTGCAGTGGTAGCTTCCTTGCCATTAGATCTGTAGGAAGCCAGCATAACTCAGAGAATAGTGCCTTCGTGAGCCCTGATCTTAAGACAACTATTACCAAGTTAACTGTTATCCATGATGTCAAAAACTCTCTCTAATCGAGATTGATTCAGTAGACTAATATCGATTTGATCGCTGTTTCTTATAGATTATTTGCCATCTCTTTTTTGCAATTCAATACCCCTCATGGCCATATTTAGGTTCTCCAAAATGACGTAAAAAGATTTTGTTAATTTCGCTAATGTTAGTGTAATGCCATTTGGCTGCAAGGTAAAGGGAATCTTCCTATAAAAGAGTAATTTGATATTGGATATATATAATTTGCATATTTGGATTATACTTAGCAGTGCGCTTTAGCAAGCCAAACATTTAGTCAGTTTAATAATATATTATAGCAACAATATTAAGGATACTGCGACCGTAAATTTTCCCATTGTGTGAAAACAAAATATAATTTCAATAAATATAAATCTCTTTCGCATTATTATTAGTATTATTATTCCACAACTTCCGCGGTCAGAATATGTGCAAACTTATGCTTTTGTATTTTGGAGACAGCGGAAGGAAACTTGTTGTCGAAAAGTTATAAAACTAAATTTATTAATTTAATACCCAGTAATTTATGCATAAATGTATTGCATAAAATATCAATTATATTTAGAATAATGTATATGAAGATACTAAGGACACATTTGTACGTAACATCTAATTTTATTAAGGTAGAAAAACCGTTTTCAATGCGAAAAAAATATTAAATGTATTGCAAATAGTCTTAAGGCTTTTCTTAAAATTGTATAAACTTAAAAAAAAATATAAATAATAAAAAAAAACATTGAAAAAATGTTTGTTGTGGCTTTAGCTCTTCATATGCCGACATTTCATTGGTTGCTAAAACCAAATCGTCAGTGAAGTTTAAGCAGTTTGATAACATTCAACCTCGGATGTTTATGCCACATAAAACAAATACAATATGAGAATTTCAATATGAGAATTTCAATATTGCAAACTGATTAAACTTCACTGACGATTTGGTTTTAGCAACCAATGAAATGTCGGCATATGAAGAGCTAAAGCCACAACAAACATTTTTTCAATGCATTTTGCAAAAAAACTAATTGTTTCTAACGATTAGTCGGGATATTCTCCCGAATAATAAATTTCAATATTAATAAAAAAAACTTTATTTGGTTAAAATAGTAATCAAGCTTGAGGTCTTATTTTGTGCTTAAACAATTGTATTTAAATTATCGATATTTCGATACTCATTGAGTATCATCTTCAGGACAATTCTGTTTTTTAACAATAAAATTATTTTAATTAATTTTATTATTAAAATTGTTTAACCACTACTTAACCAAATTAAAAAACAATCAAAAAATATAGAGATATTAAAAAAAATTATTTCCAGTGCTTGAATGCCCAGTTAAAGCGTAGCAACTAAGATGGTCAACAATCTCTATAGCTTTTTATTCCAACCATTTGCAATGATTTTGCTAAAGAGCTTGTCATTTCGAGACACATAAACAATTTTTAAAACACACAAAAATAATAATAAATGACTAAATAAATAAATAAGTAAACAGATAAAATACTTTCTTGAATCAGATAATGAGACTAATTTTTAAATATTTAGAGCAAAAATATCATATCTGATGCGCACCTTTAATCAGTTAGCAATGTTGGTGCAAATAAACTAATGCCATTATAACAAAAACGACATAAAACTATGAAATTGCCAAAATCTAAGAGTCAACAAATAAAGATTTATGCTACGAGAATGCATCAGTCATTTTTGTAATGAGGTTTTGATGTGTTTTTGTCCACCATATATTTGTATGATGCATTTTAGAGCTCACGATATTTGCAGTGTTGTGTACTGATGTATTTCCTAACGTCCTGTGCATCAGATGCAGCGCAGTGATCCATTTCCGAACAAGGCCAACGTAAGCGATATACATACTTTTCGATTTTTACTCTTTCATCGAAATCGATAATTCACCATCATCTCGCAGTAGTAGTGCATGTAGACTAGAAAAAAGAGTTACAACCCACAGGTTCCCTGGTGGCAGAAGGGATCTGAACACCACTAGGCTTACTATTTAATCACTAACTAGCCATTAAGGTTCTCGACATTCCTACTAACCATGTTACAAGTGCGAAAAAATTGGATAGAGGGAAGGCAAACAAGGGGAAGCTTGTTAACTTTTAAGTATGGATTACCTTAATTTTTCACTAACACATGGCAAGTTCTGGAAATATGGAGCAAGAGGTGATTCGCCTTTGGATTGTAAACATAGCATAGAATTTTGTTGGACTTAAAACCAGCTAAATTTAGTTCCTAAATGAATTTTCTCTTCATTTCCTCTACACCAAGTATTGAATTATAGAAAAAATTAAAAAGAATCAGAAAATAAAACTATTATAAATATAATTTATAAGAAACTCTTTGGGGTTGTAACCTTGGTATGTTATACTTGTAGGAAAAGTTGAAACTACCTTCTTTTGTATGATAACTGCTTCTAGCAGGTCAATAAGTCCGTGACTTTTTGAATAAAACACAGGTTTTTGGTTGAAAAAATCATTTTATTATTGAACATATTCTCCTCTGGACTGTATACGCTTTGCCCAACGTTCTTCTAATTTCAAAGAGTCTAGTTCATACAATTTTGTCATAACAACTGCTCATGTGTATATTTCTGTATTGTCCTGGTGGAAAAGAATTTTTTCTTGACCAAATGCAATCATTCTTTTCAGATCCTCATTAAAGTAACCCAACGGTTGGTGAAATATTCGCCATTGATTGTTTTACCCTTTTAAAAGAAGTCAATGTGAATTATACTGCATATATATCAAAAAACGGTCGCCATGACTTTATTGACTCACAAATCCACCTTGAAATTTTTTAGCCCTGATTCACCAAGAGAAACCCTGCTGTTTAGTCCCTAGTGTATTGTGGTGGATCCACGTTTCATTCACGATTATGTAACGGTGCAAAAACTCGTCAATATTGCGATCGACCAACGCGAAACACTCCTACGTATTTGACACACGATTGCCGAAAGCAGAAAGCTTTCTTATATCCAACCGATCATTCAATATTGACACCACTGAGCCAATTGACATTCACGAGGCAACTCCATTTTGTGAATTTTCTAAAATGTCTCAAGCATCCTCCGTACTTGTACGGTCACAACAAAATTCACTAAACCACCTTTTTACCATTGAAATTAATGGTCAAGAGTTCCCATAGTATTTATCGAGTTTAGTCTTGATTCCAGTCATGTTTTTTCAGCAAAAATTAATGCTTTATGAGCACACGAAATTCACTTCTTTCCATCTTTTCATAAAATCATGCGGTAGTCTGCCATCAAACACTCGTACAATTTAACAGAAGCAGCTTGTTCAAATTTTGACAGGAGTTAGGAACTAATGGGTGATACTTTCTGTATCTTTCACTTACTCTTGTGCTAATTAGTTTATATACTTAATTTAAGATTCTTCTCAGTTTGAGCACTATTTCTGTTTTCTGATACTCTATAATCCTTTAAATATCTAACTGCAGTTAAGACACACAATATCATATTTCTAAGTGTCACATGATGTTTCTATTAACGTATTGTTAGAAGAGAAGTAGAAAGATTATTTAATTTCTCACCAACTTCCAAATATATTTATTTTACCTCAATTTTGATATTAAAGAAAGAAAAACTTTTGCTGTTTGAAGAAAAGAACTAAAATCCGACACAATTTCGATTTATAAAGAAAGACAGATAGAAATAATAATAGAATATTTATTTACGAAAAAAGTGTAAAATTTATTGTAAATCGTAATTTAATAATGTTGTTGTGTACAATTGAAGAAGGAAGAATTCATAAAACAAATCATATTGTCAGTTCTCTTTTGGCAATTTTTTAAAACCGCATTTGGTTATTAGCAACAAAAAAAAGTTGCACACTTGTCTATATCAAATGTGTTCGCTGTTTTTTTTAGGAATGAAATAAAAAAAAATTATAAAACTTGTTTGATAATAAACAGAAGAAAAATAGAAATGCCATCTACGTCAATAAAACATATTTTTTCATATTTTCTGTTTTGAACGCTTGAATAGTTTTAATTTTCATGAGAATGTTTTTCCAAGGAAATACATTCTTCTTCTTCTTTGCGTTGACGGAAGTGTAAAACCTTGGCAATAATAAAGTTTTGAAACTTAAATTTTGTTTGACGTTTATTGTTGCTTATGTTGATGGAATTGGCTACGAAAATTCCTTTAAAGTTCTGAATGAAGTCTATCCGCAAAAGTGTCTATCCGTTTAAACTGAGACAATACAAACTAGTATTGGGAAAATGCAAACCAGTAATAGGAAATTCAAATTATTATTGAGAATATATAATTTGATAATATGAAATTTTATCTGATATTGATAATATATATATTGATAATAAGAAATAAGAATGGATATTTAGAAATTAAAATTAATAATCAGGAAAAGAAATTATTATTGAGAATATATAATTCGATAATAAAAAAAATCCAAATTGGTATTGAAAAAAAAAACAAGTAAATACTAAGAAAACCCAAATATAAGTATGTTGGGAAACAACAAATTGAAATTGTGAAAATATCAATTACTACTAAGAAACCAGGAACTGAAACTGATATATTTTAAAATTATTAATAAAAAAATAATAACATAAAAACATGGCTTGCACTTTACACAATTATAATATAAAATTTCAGTTTGTTATTTCTTAATATTAATTAGGATTTTCTTAGTTTTATTTTTATTATTTTTTTCTCAAAACCAATTAGGATTTCTTATTATTTGCTCAATATTATTCTGGATTAGTTATTATTAAATTATATTTTTAACTCGGATTTCTTGTTGTTAATTGGTATTTTCTTAATATTCATTTAAATTTTCGTTTGCTAATTTGTTTTTTCTCAACGTCAATCAGTATTTCTCATTTTCAATTTTTATTTTCTTAATATCAAAGATTTGCTGTAGAGAAACTTATGAGCTCCATAGATTCAAGTCCAAATCAAATCAGATAAACCCTGTGGATTTTAGATTATCACTTAATATTTATTTTATTTTACTTTATTTTATTTTATTATTATCTGTTTTCATTGACATCACCGTGATAACATATATAATTTATCATGTCATCACACCAATATTAACTTTGAACTGTGGACATGGGCTTCATTATAATATCGTCTTTCTGCTCACTTTTAGACGTCTCAGTAGCTTCAGGTTTAGTTATCAAACTACCAGTGAAGAGCCAATTCGTATTATATTGTTTTTATAAGTTAATTTATAAATAAAAAAAAAAAAATTCCAACTGCACGAATAATATGGACACAAAATTTTTTTTATTTATTTATTTATTTATTTATTTATTTATTTATTTAATATTAATTACTAAGCCGTTTACCACACACATCGACTAACTCCAGAAAGCAAAAGTTGTGAAAAGCAATGAAGTAAGGAATGTATATTTCTGATAGGAAAACTTAAACAAATACCGAGCCAAATTGTAGCCTTGTAGCTAGTGTAATAGACTAGTGGCCCTAAGGTTTCAGGTTATATTCTTGCCAAAGAATCTGGGTGTTACTGCAGTTTGTATTTATTTACTTTCTTTAGTAACAAATCCTACCCGATAGCTATTGAGACTGACAACTATGTGGTGCCTTAGACAGGGGTCACATTTTCCAACTGCCCTAATTTAACTTTCGATGATCCTGTTATCCCATTAATGGAAACGCTTTTTTGCTTTGTCTGATAGCGGACGAAAAGTAACAAATTTCATCCAAACATTGATTTTTTAAATTAATAGTTTCACCATTTCACCATTAATATGTGGTTACATTTAAACTTGTTTGTAAAGGTGCACAATGTATTTTTTATTTAAATAGCTTTCGTATCACAAGAGTTCCGACCCTTTCAATTTGTTGACCGCACAAAAACTGGTGCATATAATAATAAAAGGTTTTATATGCTCTTATCTTTTTCCGGATTTGTTAAATTTAATTATTTTAATTGTATATACTACCAGCCGTATACGTTACATAAAGGCTTCAAACATATTTATATAACGTATACGCAGTGATTATCTACACATAAATATCAGTGGCTTATCGTAACTTTCGCTACAACTTTAAAGCAGGGACGTAACAGTTATAAGATAAACGATAAAAAAATCAGTTTTAACAATTATTACTGATACATTTACGTAATGGTTATAGTCAACCATTAACAAGTAATATATTTTATTTTGGTTATTTTAACCAATTGAAATGAGATATATATATTTTTGGTTATAAATAATCGTTATATGAACCAAGAAAATTTTTGGTCGAAAATAACCATTATTTCAACCTAAAAATTTTTTTGGTCGAAAATAACCATTATTTCAACCAAAAAAGTTTTTGGTTGAAAATAACCATTATAAATTTTTTTTTTGGTTACTACTTAAAAAAATTGATCTTTAGTGCCTTACGAATGAAGAAATTACACTGTGCAAGATCGAAACTCAGTATCACACTAAAATAATTCTAGGTCCTGAAACATGATTTAACGAACTCTTTCGACGTAATATTGTATTGATCTTATGCATACAATGTGTTTCAAAAAGTTACCAACCTAATGTGTACCAAAATTAAAGACAGTAAGTAACGGTTAAACGTGTGCCACACATCTAATTAGTATATAGGAAAATTTTTTGTATATTTGAGTTTATGTATATATGTACGAACTTTGGTGACAACAATAAACCATTGAAATTTTTTGATACATGATAACAAAAAAAAAAAAAAAATAAATTTTTTTCTATAATGGTTAATTTCAACCAAAAAATTTTTTTGGTTGATATAATGGTTATTTGTAACAAAAATTTTTATTTTCTCAATTAGTTACGGTAACCAATATAATATAAAAGTCACGATAATGGTTAAAAATTCCCAAATGCAGATAAAGGGCATTTTTGCCTAACCTTTTTGCTCTGAAATAAAAATATAACAGCTATTTTCGGCCCCTGCTTTAAAGCGGCTTAAGCAATGTGAACATTTTTCGTACGGGATAGCATGAAAATAAAAATTTTTGGAGTATCAGGATTATCCTTCTTTACCTTCATAATCCTGAAAAAATTTATTTTCATTTTTCTAAAGTACTTATCAATTATCCTGTAGGAATGGCAACAGCACAGATCACCCCAACATAAAATCAGACTTAGAGAATGCACTACACGACTCCAAGATTTGCTTGCATCTGAAAAATCTGCTTCTCTTAAGAACTATCTGGAAGGTCTCGATGTCACAGCAGCATCTAATTACTCTTTGTGGCGCGCTTCTAAAAAACTTAAAACACCCGTTGAGTCCAAACCACCCCTGCGCACTTCTACCGGAGGTTGGGCAAGAACTAATACTGAAAAAGGTATCATATTTGCTGAGCATTTAAAATACGTATTTACCCCAAACACATGTACTGGTGCTGTTGATTTGCCGAGTGCAGTTGCTCTGCCCCCTCGACCCATAAAGTTTAAGATGCGTGATGTACAAAAACTAATTGCTGAAACCAACCCGAAGAAAGCTCCGGGTATTGATGGAATTAGTAACAAGATGCTGATGCAGTTGCCTCGTGTTGCTATTAAAATCCTGTTGTTTATTTTTAATGGCATTTTACGAGTGGAGTATTATCCGCAAAGCTGGAAACTTGCCATGATCAAAATGATTCCAAAGGCGGGCAAAGATCTTACCAAGGCTGAGTCATATAGGCCAATAAGTTTATTGTAAAAAATTTCAAAGCTCTTCGAAAAGCTGCTCATGACTAAATTGTCTCCAATTCTAACTAATAATGGGTGTATACCAGATCATCAATTTGGTTTTAGAAGTCAGCATAGCAGCATTGAACAAACTCATAGATTGGTTCATTTCATAAGAAGAACATTTGAAGAAAAGAAGTATTGTTCTTCCCTCTTTATTGATGTTTCTCAGGCATTTGATAAAGTGTGGCATGAAGGCCTAATTCTAAAACTGAAGACATATTTACCAATAAACATTGTGAATCTATTGGAAAGTTATATTCTTGCCCGGAAATTCACTGTTGTGGAAGAAGACTTCATGAGTGAGCCCGAAACTATCTCATCCGGTGTGCCACAGGGGAGTATACTGGCTCCAGTTTTGTATTTGATCTATACCTGTGATATGCCATTAAGCAGTAATATCCTCACTTCTACATTTGCTGATGATACAGCCTGCCTTAGTATGCATGAAAACCCTCACGAGGCTACCTGTTACCTCCAGGAACATATTAAGCTGTTGGAACTGTGGTTGAACTTATGGAGAATAAAAGTAAATGAACAAAAGTGTGTTCATGTCACATTTACTCTACGAAGAGACACTTGTTCCCCCATTCGAATCAACAACCAAGTTGTGCCTCAACATTCACAGGTGAAATACCTTGGTATACACCTTGACCGACGACTTACATGGAAACACCATATTGACTCTAAGCTGACACAAATGAAGCTTAAATTAACCCAGATACATTGGCTGATTGGTAGAAATTCAACACTCAGTCTGGATTGTAAACTTTTAATATACAAGTCGCTCTTGAAACCCATATGGTGTAACGGGCACTGCTTCAGCTTCCAATGTAGAGAGAATCCAACGAATGCAAAACAAAATATTAAGGTTAATAACATCGGCTCCATGGTACATGAAAAATTCAATTTTACATCATGCCACTTGTGTCCGCTAAAATTGCAAAATATGCAGGCAAATATTTAACAAAACTCGAGTTTCATCCTAATCCCCTTGCTCGTAACATCTTGAACTTTCCTGGACACATCCGCTTAAAAAAGAGGGATACTACGGCCTTAATACGCCACACTTCAGATGGAATTTTTTGAATATTTTTGTGCTATTTTGAATATTTTTGTGCTTAACACATTTATGTATTATTAATTACTATCACTAAGCTTATGTCCGACACTGGTTGAGCCTAATTATTATATTTATAGTTAAGATTTGAACACTTATTGTTAGTTCAGTTTGAAGATACAATAAATTCATATTAGCAAAAAAAAAATTATCCTGTATTTGTGAAACTACAAAACTAAGTCGTCAAATTTTGAACATAAGTTTCTTTGAAGACAAGTTGCATAGTCAAACTGAAAAGGTGAAGGATAGGAGCGAGGAAAAGCTTACCCTTTTCAATTATATGTTTTCTCTTATAGCTATAGTAACGAGAAATATTATCAAAATGGTTTTTTCGAGGTCGTAGTAGAAAACTACGATGAGAATAAAATATACTTAGGAATGTAATAGTGATGTTGCGAGTGTCAAATCTTACATATTCATCAATACGAATACAATTAGAAATTTCTAAAACAATATTAAATTTGAAACTAAGACATATTTAACTTTGGCTTGAGGGGCTGAGGGGAACTTCATTGGACCCACCCCATCTTTTGGGTTCAACAAAAGTCTCCTTAAGGGGGAGATTTCGAAATGGACATCGTCCAGGATTGCACAACATTGGAATGACATCAATGGGTTAGGTCACTCCAAGAAATTCCTATGCTTTGACGCTGGGAGGGTGAATCTGGACAGGAAAAGCCTACGGACGCTGGTAGGGGCGCTCACGGGCCATTACACCTGCAAAGCCCACCTATACAGAATGGGCTTATCTGACACGGACATCTGCAGATTTTGCGGTGAGGAGGAGTCGATGGAACACTTGATAGCAAATTATGGGGCATTGGGCCACAGAAGACACAGGACTCTACATGCATATACGCTAAGTGAAGAGGATCTGCTAATGCTCCCATTAAAGAGGCTGAATCCATTTGCGAACGTATTGAACGGTTAGTGACAGGGCAAACACAATAGATCAACAATGGTCGCAGTGCAAAAAGCCAAACCCCAATTCCATTACATTACATTACATTGGCTTGATTTATACGATTGCACAATGAAATATGTAAGATTCAATTCACACAAAAGTTTGTATGGATGTTAATTAATTACATTAAGAAACTACACACTTTATAACTAAATTATCCACTGATTAAATTACCACACTGATGTATTTGATTTTACACAAAACAAAAGTCCATTATAACTGTTTGCTGTGTTATGTTCGTGTAAAAGCTTTCTAAAGCTGTTATACTTATATGCTTTGCAAATTACAAATAGAAAACTATGATTGAGTATATGAGTATATGAATACTTTTCAAATATGATTTGGCTAAAGACTACTGATGATTTTGTTAGCGCCAATAAAATGCAGGCATATACTCGGCTAAGCCAACAACAAACAATCAAATGTTAAAAAAATATTTTTGAGAATATTTCGAATAACAAATTTGATAAAAATAAATAAATAAAGATTAGATTAAATATTTTGGAAATAATTTTTTTATGAATATTCAATATTTAATGATCACACAAGAATCGCTTTCAACAAAGCTTTTAAAATAATAAACTCCCCTCCAGAAGTTTACTGCGTAACGGAAAATGCTTATAACATTAAACCTTTAAGTTGGCTTTCTCTTCTTAACGGTTTTCCCATTTTAATGTTTCCTTTACATTTACATAAAGGAAAAGAATGGAGGTTTTTCACACTAACAAAAGCCATAAGATATTGCCTTTTTGTTCTTTCCTTTTAATGCTATAAGTCCAATAGCTTAAGTGAAAGAAAGATTACACACGGCAAACAAAACAACAACACATGATGCTGCATTAGCAGATCTTTTAAATTTGCTTGTTACCAATATTTATTCACAACGTCATGCTTAAAATCACCCCGAAATAGTCCCAATTGGCTTGCACGTTTACAAAATAATTTATAGCCAAATTTTCTTCTCTTTATGCAAACGATTACATAAAAAAGAATACTTTAAACGAACATATAAATTTCTTAAGAGTCAAACGTAAATCATTTGTCACTTACAAAAATAACCAAAATTGAATTTGAATATCTGTTTAAGACCAGCAATTTACGTGTACTGCAGTTAATCAAGAGGATAGTGGTTGGTTGTTGGTTTGAACTTCATTTATATTAAAACCTCCTTTTAGTATTCAAGCTCTTAATTACGCTTAATTCTTTAGGAATATTTTACCCATTGATCCGCAAGAAGGAATACAATGTTTACTTTTTGAAATAATTTTTTTATATAAAAACTAGGGAACAGTATATGAAATTTTTTTATATGATTTAATATTTTAGTCTTAAGTTTAATATCTAGCAGCATTCAAGTAGTAATCATTCATTATACAGAAAAGTGTTAAAAATCAGAGGTTAGTGCTAGGTTAGGTTATAATGGCAACTCGTAGGCAGTGAGGCCCACTGTGATGCTCAGAGAAATAAACAACTTTATAAAATTGAAAAAAAAAATATTATTTCGAATAGCAGACGGAAATCACTCTTGATTGCATATTTAAAAGTTTGCGATATATTACAGATATATAATACAATAGCAATACAATTTATAATGCAATAATATTTTTAAACGGAACGTTATTGTCTTTATTATTTATTTTTATAGAAAATTTATTATCACAACAGATTTCTGACGCTTAAGAAAATTAAAAAGTACCATCGTTTCAGGACAATATCATTTTATTTAAACAAACAATCTCAGCACTAGTCAATATTTAAAGAAAAATGCAGCCTTCATTGAAATTTAAACCCAAACCAACCCATCCCTTTTTAAATTAGTTTACTTGTATATTAATACACCTATTTTTATTTAAAAAAATCAAAAATTTTGTTGTGGCTTTAGCTCTTCATATGCCGACATTTCATTGGTTGCTAAAACCAAATCGTCAGTGAGAGAAAAATAAAATAGACTCACGTTGAGTAAATTGTTTGTTGTGTTGTTTGTATAGAAACATTCTAAACCTACTATGATTGTGTATTTGTTGTAATTCATATGCAATATTGAAATTCTCATATTGTATTTGAATTATGTGGCACAAACATCCGAGGTTGAATGCTTTCAAACTGCTTAAACTTCACTGACGATTTGGTATTAGCAACCAATGAAATGTCGGCATATGAAGAACTAAAGCCACAACAAACTTTGAATTTTATCTATGCATTTTGCAAAAACTCTAATTGTTTCTAACGATTAGTTGGGGAGAATATCTCAAATAATGAATTTCAATATTAAGTATTTTTATTTAATTTATAACATAAATTGTTAAATTTTTAATTATTATTACATTACAATTCTCACATTTCGTTTGAAACTATCGTTGACATTTTTAGTGATGGGTACTGCAACGCTAAGCTTCTTAAATGATGTTTTTTTAGAGTATTTCTAAAGGCAATAGACTCTACTTGATTGATATCACAGAAAAAATATGACATTTTATTTCTATTGTAAAGCAGTAAAAAGTGTTTGTTGCATAGTGAACAGAACGAATTATAAAAACATATTCGTTCGATCCACTTTACACATACGGACATATAAATACCTATAAACTATTTATAAAACCATTCCAATTTGGACGACAAGTAAAATTATATTGTCAAACTAAACTCAATTTGATGTAACAAAAAAAAAAATAATTATTTCATATTATTCCAATCTTTGGGGTCTATTAATTTTGGCTTAAGTCACATGAAAATTTGAAAAATTCAAAATATATGATATTTCCTTTCCGAGCTGAAATAATACAGAAAAATGACGATTATTGTAGTCAGATTGACAGTCGCTGATTAGGCTCTGTTTAGATAGAAAATTATTAGTGTAATTGAATTGAATAATTTCAAAGTTTTACGACGCCCTATGCTCCTTTTAGGAACTAAAGGAATTAATTATTAAGTCTTACGATAAGCGTGACAAAATCAGGATAGACCAATAACAACTGATATCGTCTATGGTATTATTCTTGCAAATAACTAATATTTTTGCAATTTTTCGTGATAAATGAAGTAGGTAAAGTGTAATACAGATTAAAATAATATTGAGAAAGTTAAGTGCAGAAAGACAATTTATCAATACCGTCATCATGAAGTAAGCTAGACACTGCTGAAAGCACTTCTTTTTGTAGCATTGATATTCAGACTGTCTGGGCCGCAAACTGCAGGCTCCCCTTTATCAACAATCTCTCTTCAGTGGCTTTTACAACTTTTCTGAATCAATGCTATAAAACTTAGCATTTTCGAATTCACCTCTATGCCACACCTCTATTCCACAACATATTTAACCTTGTTCATACGTATGCAGTAGTACTTATTAATATCCTGCTTACCATATCTTGTGACCGAATGGCATCCAGTACATATTTCTCATGTCCCAAGTCATTTATTCTAACATTATTACCACCGCATATTCATTCTACTCATTGGAACACAAGTGCCATAACGGTCATTGATAAAAGATTTAATCATATTCACGCATATAGATGATACTCGCTGGTATGCAAAGGTGTCCCCGAAAAACTAACACGAGTAATCAAAGCCCTGTACAAGAATACCACTTGCCGTGCGTTGCATGCAAAACAATTAAGCAACAGAATCACGGTGAAAACAGGGTTGTGTGTTATCACATCTACTTTTTAAATTCGTCCTCGATGCTGTGATGCAGAAGGCAAAAACCGTAACAAGAGAAGTATTATATGCGGCTTACACGGACGGTTAGGGGACCTCGATTATGCCGATGACATATGGTCTACTTAGCCACTCACTCTCAGAGATGAAGTCGAAAATTTTCACCATCAGTGACATCGCGAAATTAATTGGGCTGAAGACAAATACACCCAAAACAAAATCGCTCCGCATCAATAGTAACACAGGTCACCATTTCTCCGTATGCGATCAAGATATGGAACATATTAAGTCCTTCTGTTATCTGAATAACACAATTGACACAACTGGTGGCTCAGCAGCAGGATATATCTGCATAAATAAGACACGGAGTGCATTTGACCAGCTAAACCCGGTTTGGAAATCTTCTAATATTTCGAAACAAACCAAAATCAAACTATTTAACTTAAATATAAAATCCACTTTGTTATAGGCGTGCGAGACCTGGGACATGGCACCACGTGAGGTACAATGCTTTCAGCTATTTCTCAACAAATGCCTCTGCAAAATCTTACGGATTTTTTAGCCTGTAACAACATACAACAACCAGGTTTAGATGGAGGCAAACCAAGAGCCTATTACAATGGAAACCAGACGATAATATTGCCAATAAAAATGCCTAGATCGGAATCCACAGGGAAGCAGACGACATTTCGAGATTGAGTATGAAGCGGACCGAAGTCAAACATCGAGCCAAAGATCAAGATTATCCGAACAACCTTTGTTATGGCTCTATGCTCCCTCCAGGATTGAAAGAACCTATATACATATATATACTTATATAGATGAATCATTGCTGGTTTAATTACTAGAGAAATCAGTATCGTCGAACTTTCCCCCAGAAGATGAGAAGCAAAGTAATTCTAACTTTTACAATTACATTTAAACTAATGAAGATAAATGTTTAATGGGAATAAGCAGGGTAATGTAATTAATCGGAGATAATAAGTTTAATTAAAAAATGCTATGATATTAAAAGGTAATCAATGGGTGAAAAAATTACCCTAAAAACGTCATAATGGGTTTGATGCGAGTTAAAGCTGTGAAAAAGATTGTTCATACTGAAAAAGGCTCTTAATTCTGTCGTTATTTTTGCATGTAGCAAAGTTCCGTCTTCTTTTATGGCTACAAAACGTTGAAGTTGAAGTCTCCCCCAGAATAAATTTGATCTTTATGGCCTTTCGTCTGCAGAAATGTTTTGGATACGACCTTGGAAAATTTACACCTGGGAAGAAGAAAATAAGACGGTCGGACTGCAAGAATTTTTTTTCTATAAGATCTAAAATTTAGTTTTGAAAAAAATTTTTCTTGATATTCTATTGATTATGCTTGTTATGAATATGCAAAAAAAATTAATTTAAAAATTTTGTACAAATTGAGAACTTTCCAGCCAACAATCTTCTTCTCATAATTCTTCCATTATTCAATAAAAAAAGTTAATATAAAATGTATATTTTTTATGAATATATGAAAATTACTGAATATAAAAAATTACTGTGTCTTTACATTCTAATAACCATATTATTTTTAGATTTTAAATCCTAAAAAAAAGGTTTTAAAATTTCACCAAAAAAAAAAAAACAGAACAAATTTTGTGGGAAATATCTCATGCCTATTTGAGAAAAATGTTTTCTAAAGTACGAGTACCATAAACGGGTAATATTTTTATGACTTAAACACTTGGCTTGAATGAGGATCATGGTCATAAACATACACTTTTCGTAAGCTGACACACATAATAAAGTTAAAGCACGTAAAGCAACTTTGCTTTTAGATATTCGTTATGTGCAACGTAGTAAAGTTTCATGGTCAAAGACATACTTGATTTAGAACAACAACAAAAATACTTTTCCTAAATGGAAATCAACTTGAAAAAGAAAACGTGACGCTACATGTTATTCTAGTTTTATTATTTTGTTATTTTTCGTTTCGGTAGCAAATCATTGCGTCTGCTGCAATGTTACATTTTAAATCACGATTTCAAAATATTTGTTCAACTTTAATAATAAAAAAAGAACATGCAAACATTTATTTCTTTCATAATCATACAATATGATACACTAAGGACTATAAAAATATTTTCAATATATAAAATCCGTATCATAGAAATAATGTCACGCCTAGTCATTACTTACTTTTGATTCTGATTTATAAAAGACTTTAACATTATATCCCAGCTGAGTGCGATTTGTTAAACTTTTAGCGATTTCCATTATTTTATAGAGAAACTTTATGGCGGTTAATTGAAGCAAAAGTTTACGTCAGTACAAAGTAAAACTTTGCGAATTATTAACGAAAGATGGGATTACATTTGCCTGAAATCAAGTGGAAAAATGCTTTTAAAATATTTTATGCAAAGATTTGCTATTTAACCACAACATCCTTTAAGGTGGTGTAAAATTAAATACCTTGGAATACTTTTTACAACTAGATTCGATCTGCTTTAAAAAAGTTTATAAAATAAATCTTCAAATAAATCTGTTTTAAAAGACTTTAAAAAGTATTGCGTATAACATCCTAAAAACAGCTTTAAAGTTTTAAGCCATCTTTTTCTCTCTTTCTTTAATTCGATGTTTATTTTGCGATTTCAAACTTTATATATATATATATATATATATATATATATATATATATATATATATATATATATAATTTGTTTGTTGTTGGCTTAGCTTTGCATATTCCAGACTTTTACTGGCGCTAATCATATACACATCCAACCCAGCAGCAGACAATAAATGTTTTTAAAAAATTAATTGAAACAATTTTTAATAAATTTACAAAAAAATTATTTTGTTTTAAAGTCGATTTATCTTATAAATTATTTATTTTTATTTTATTCATTGAATTCATTATTCGAGATATTCTTAGAAATTATTATTTAAAAAATGTTTGTTTGTTATTGGTTTCACTGAGCATGTGCATGTGTGAAAAGCATTCAAACTCACCTACTCGGACTTAAACTAAAATCTATAAATATTGTATGAGAATTCCATGAAATTCAATAATAATTTTCTACTTGTAATTTAAAAATAAAACCATATAATTTAATATAGTTTTAGACAACTTCTATACAAATATAACATAACAAACAATTATGATATAATCGACTAGTGTTTTTTATTTTTCTTATTTTGAAAATCTTTTCAATATGTTGTACAAAAAATAATGTATAAATTATTTCTTTTTTATTGTTTGATACACATGATTTTTATTTTCAATATTGTTTATTGATGGAAAATTGTGGCAGCATTGCTTCTAACCATATTTCGTAAAGCTTAAAAAATTTTATGCAAGTCTTGCTCATATTCTGCACACAGCTTAGATGTGCAGCCATGAAGTAAAGGACTTCATTTATGTAAATTTTTTAGCTCTCGCTTTTTTTGCTACTTGTCCGATTCGATAAAAGTTTATATTTCGTTAACATCTAGACAACAAATTTTTGGAATTTTTTTTTCTTATTATTATGCACCTTTTTTGGGTGTAATATTTGGCTAGAAATTTTTTAACTCTACGATAAATAAAAAGGTTTTCTATGGATTCAAATTATATATGTGTGTATACGAAATAAATTAAGCACATTTTTTGTTGCCTATTACGCTCTTGACAATCTCTGGCGAAACAAGTAGACTTAAACCTCCAAGGTTATTTTATGATTTTGTTAAAAAAAAAACTTTTTGCACACCAACGGAGTTAAGATCCTTGAAGGGACATTTTTCTTACACATACGCAGAAATAAAATCATCTTATTTAATATAGTAAGTCAGTTTTAAAATATTTTACGCCTTAAATAAATACTTTCATTTAAGCGTGTTTTGTGAACTCACAATTTGCAACAAGGACCATATAGTAGTTGCCCAAGAAAAACCTTATAGAATAAATTTTGAAGAAAAAAAAATTACATTTTTCCTTTTCATGCCGCTCACTGTTTGTATTTAAGCAGGCAACATAAATGAATTGGAATTTTGCAAAAAGTATATACATTTTATTTCCTCCATTTGAAAAATCCTTTCTACTTTATTGCCTTCTTTAACGCCCTTTTCTTGAGGGAATTTCCCATGTTTTGTCTCAGTTATTGTTTTTCTTACTGCAGCATATGTTAAGGATTATTATTCCTTATAAAGATAAGAAGAAATTTTATTAGCTCATGCCTGAAAATTTCATATTATTTTGCGCATTTTTGCTTCTTCTTTTTTTCATTTCATGACACTATCTAATGTTGCACAATGAGTCTTTTTGCAAAATTAGTTATAACAAAAAAAAAAAAAAAAAAAACAAAAGAACTTTATAACATGTAATTTACACGTATATTTTTAAGTTTCGTTTTGCTTTACACAGACTTGTGATGTGTTTTGTTTCTCTCCATTTACGATGAAGCAACATTTGGATTCCATATAACACTCGTATATCTTCTGGCTCAGCAACGAGTAATAATAATCACATAGTTTTCCTAGGCATCGATTTAAGCACCCTGGAAGTATCCTGCAAACTACAGCTATAAATTTGATGGTTAAAAAAATTAACAATTATGGAAAATTAGAGTTAACGAGCAAAAGTATGGCCATAACACTTTCATGTTGCACAGAAAAATCTGTTCGCCTATCCAAGTTAATTGGCAAATTAAGCTTCAGTATTGTGGGGTTAAATATTTTGCATAAAAGATCTAACGACATACAAAAAAAAAAAATTCTCAATCACTTTGTTCTGTATGGTTCTGAAATCGTAAATAATACAAAAAAATGCTAAATCTAATTAGTTTTAAATATATGCAATCCAAAATTTTAAAAACATTATTTTCTTAAACGACTTTATCGGCGATTTTCAAGAAATTATTCAGAATTTTTTTCAAATTTTAAACAAATTTCCACTATCATGAATAACATTGAAATTTATTCATTTATTTTCAAGAAAAATTATTTGTTTTAGTTCAACTATTAAAAGTTAAATGAATAAATAACAAGAATTATATACACGTATTTTCATTTCATAGTGATTGATTTTGCAAATTAAAACAAAAACGCAAAAATCATAATCGCTGGACAAATACTGACAGGAAAATTTGGCAATATCAGAGAAACAAACCGAGTGGAAAGGTTGCCTAAAAGGCAAAATGTTTTCAGAGATTAAACCAAACAATATGGAAACAACGTAATAATTTGTGTACGAGTCAGTCATTGGACGATATAATTATAGATAAGAAATTGTCTATGTTTAAAACAATAGAATAGACCAAACCATATTTGCCTTAAAATTCAAGCATTCGACATCATTTGCTTAAGGTCAAAAGTAGACCATTTCTTAATATGTTCCAACAATAAAAGTAATAATAAAAAATATATATATAAATAAAGCAGTCGTTGTGCTGTCCACAACACAATGTGATGATAATACAATTTCCCACATAAAAGAGGAACGTCCACCCACAATGTTGCTTACAATCGCACAAATTCAGATGCCAATGTAATTAATTGACCTTATGCTAGAACAAAAACAAATTTGTAACTTTTGCCTGTAATATGCTACACGTCTCGCCATCTGAAAGTTATATTACACATATCTCAAGGAAATGATCTAGTTATTTTACATAAAAATGTATTCACGGAGTCCAAACTATACCCAAAGCCAGTATGCAAGCGCCTTCGATGTAGCACTAAGACTGACGGAACAATCCTATAATAAATATATTATTTGCACAAATAGTAAATTTTTTTCTGGCGTAGCCTCAAACCAAAATAAAACAGAAATTCTACATCTATCAGCACTCCACAATTTTCAGCACAAATGACTACGAAAGTAAAACTTTTATCGATACCAGACCACATCGAAAATTTATATGAAGAAATCGGTATATCTTTCTCAAATTCAACTATTTACGTCCTAATTATAACTAGGAATATTAATTAAACAATAAGGATTTAAAAAAAATTTACTGTTTGTTGTAGCTTTAGCTGTTCATATGCCGACATGTCGATGGTCGCTAAACCCAATCGTCAGTGAACTTTAAGCAGTTTGAGAAAACATTAAAATAAGAAATTTCCATATTAGCAATATTATTGTTAAATTCAATTCATTAATACAGTTGAATTTAAAAATAAATGCTGCATAAGACTTTATCTCACACATATTAAAACTAATCCTTCAATTTGAAATATAAAAAGATCCTTAAGCTATCTGCACTTTTTGTAATATTTAAGCTTTAACAACATCTCACCTTCTTTTAGAATGTCAGGCTCTAAGTTCGAGTAACACAAGCTGATCGATCCATCTGAAAAAAAATATATAAAAGTATGTTTAAATCATTTTAAGTCATTAATTTGCATAAAGATATTTGAGTTATTCCTTCATAAAACTTAAATCACTAAGCTGCCAAGGGTATATCAAAATATTTAAGCCGATACCCCATGCTGCTACCGCTTTAGGGTTAATATTTGTTGAAATTTTCCTAAATTTGCAAATAAGTGAAAAAATAATATTATATTTTTTAAACATAAAGTGTATCATATACCTCTGCGTATACACTATGTGATTTTTTAATTAAACATAGCGTATACGCTCAATGTTACATGTATTGGGTGATCTTTTTGCAATTTGCTTTTTTCGGTGTAAATTTTTTCAGTGTAAAATACAATAGAGGTTTGCTATTTCACGATGAATAGACTAAGAAATGAACACCGCTTGCAAATCATTTAATTTTATTATAAAAACTCGTGCGGCGTGAGAAGGCTGTTTCGTAAATTACATCCGACCGGCCCACCGAAGAGGCTATTGCAGAAGTTGCGACCGAAATTCCTACCAATTTCACTTAATTGGACATTAATCCACCAATCCCAATCCGTATGCGAAGAGTGCGTACCGAAGAGAATATTGTTGCTATGAGAGCCAGTGTCAATTAAGATCGCAATATATCATTTCTTTGCCGTTAACAACAATTGGGCTTTTGCTATTCCACCCCCTGGAAGATTTTACGTAAGGACTTCGGGGTATAAAACCATATAAAATACAGCTATTGCAAGATCTGAAGCCAGGTGACGTGCCATAACGTTATTTGTTTGGTGAATGGGCCTCAGGAAAGTTGGATCAATGTTTCCTTTCGAAAAGTTGTCTTCAGCGACGAAATGCATTTTTGGTTCAATGGGTACGACAGCAAACAGAATTTCCAAATTCGGTGTGAAGAGCAGCAAGAGGTAGATAATTTAAGAGCTAAAGTAGACACTGTCTAGTATGGTTCGTAAATGGGGAGCATCATGGGACCGTACTTCTTCAAGAACGATGAAAATCGCCAAAGTTACGGTAAAAGGCGAAAGTTGCCGTACTATGATTACCGAAGAAATAGAAGAATCCAACTTTGTTGACACGTGGTTTCAACAAGACGGTAATACATGCCATACCGCACGCAATACCATGAAGCTATTAAAAGGCGAGTTTTGTGAGCAATTAATCTCACATATTGCAGCAGTCCAAATCGTCAGTGAAGTTTAAGCAGTTTGAAAACATTCAACCTCGGATGTTTATGCCACATAATTCAAGTACAATATGAGAATTCAATATTGCATATGAATTACAACAAATACATAATCATAGTAGGCTTAGAAAGTTTCTATACAAACAACACAACAAACAATTATACTTAACGTAAGTCTATTTTATTTTTCTCTCAACACCCATACAATTACACGCCCGTTGGTCGTTGATGATTGTATTCTGTCAGGCAAAAATGAAATATAAAATCTTTATTTTAAATACTTAATATTGAAATTTATTATTTGGGATGTTCTTCCCAACTAATCAGTATTAAATGATAATTGTAAAATTGATGAGATTATTTATAAAAGAACTATATCGCTCAAATGGCCACCGCCAGAATTGATGCATAATTGAGTCTTTTTACGGCATTTTGAATTATTACTTGCAAATTTCTGGCTCCGATTTCTTCTTCAATTTTAGCGTTCAACAGTTGCAAGGTTCGTGGTTGAATGTGGCAAGCCGCAAAAGAAGATAGCTAGTGCTGTTAGATGTAGCGATCTGGATGGTTTGTTAAAGTCTCCAAAACGAGAGATCACTCGACCTGGAAATTTATATTTTCTTCAGTTAAGCAGCCCAATGTGCATTTGTCTGCTTAAACTTTTTTCAAGGTAATTTACATTGTGTGTTTTTAGAAGACAATTGCTAGTAAGATATTTATTTTGCTTTTAAAAACTATTTTGTTTTCTCGTACTCTCTACATGAGACTTTATTCTCTTCAGCTTCGTAACAAAAGAGACGCGTCAATAAATTTAGCCTTTTTATGTGTATCTAAGAGAATTAACGAAAAGCTCATATTTTGTGTGTTTAAGTTGCAAATGGCATTATGCATATGCACATATACTGTTAAAGTTTTTCCTTAACCGAATACTCAGCGTCGCGCTATTTTAATGAGAGAGATGCTAATTTTTAAATTTGAAATATTTTATTTTTTATTTACTTAATGTTAATACTTCCACTAATATTCTTATATTGGGGGCGATCGATAAATTTTTACTTGCAAAAATTTGACGTAGTAAGTGAAATATATTTGCTAGCGAAACATATTTTAAAATAAGGGGGATTTTTTAAATTTAGCTGAATACCAACATTCGATTTTCCAAATTTTTGTCCTGCTTACGAAACATATTCTAAAATAAGGGGAATTTCTTAAATTTAGCTGAATACCGCATTCAATTTTTAATAATTTTTGTCATGCATATATTGATACCAAAATTCCGATCATAAATTCACAGTTTCATCTACATTGCATCCTTTGTTTACCACAGACATACATAAATGTTTGTATGTCTGGAAATTTTCTGCTGTTGAAAAAATGTATTAAGGAGTGTAATCCAATTTCATCTCAAAAAATGGGAACTAAGCTCTTCAAAATGCATAATATGTAGAACTTGACATGTACTGGTCAACAGGAGGAACAGAAAGTGGCACAAGAAGTAAGTAGAACAAGTTTCATTTTGATATTAAGCTCCATTTAGAAAGGATACACATGAAAAATAGGAAAATATATAAGGACAGTACAGAGTATTATCAATTAGTGCCTCCCTAATATATACAAATAATATAATGATCTGTTTCTCATTCTCTACAAGATGATAAACATATATGTATGTATATAAGTTGACTCTATGTCAATGATTTAATAGTCTACCAACATCAATTATACAATCTTTCTTTTCAATAAATATTATTATTAAGAATTTAAATTCATTTTACATTTTTATCAGAATAAAGAACTAATTCATTTGATGCTGTTTTCGGTGGATTTTTTTTTTTGTACCAAACACAACACCACAACCATGACTCAGTCATCATACTCACCACGTAGAGATTCCTGTATTTTTCCCAAAAATGAAGGGATTCTTTAAACAAAGAAGACTTTCAACGATTGAGGAATAAGGGTCTGCATCCCATAAAGAATTTAAGTTTCATCAGCGTTACTAGAAAGATTCTCTGGATAAGACCAAAGCATTTCAACAAAAATAAATATTCAAGTAAATCACTGAGATCATTGGAAAAACTATATTGCCCTCTTAATCCTTCATTTTCTATGTAAATCAAGCTTATTTGGTTCACTTTCCAATTCTTAAGTATAATTTTTAAAGCTCAAAGTGATAATTAATTTCCAATTGCTTAACTGATCTAGTAAGAAGGTACTGGACAATCGCGAAAAGATCGCTTTCTTTAAAATATTAATTCATTTTTTTTATGGATCGGTTTATTAAATTCATTTTCAAAATGCGGTTATATACATATAAAAAAGCTAAAATCACATGACATCATATATAATTGCTTTAAAAATTTGGAAATATTTTCCCTCTTCTGTAGTAGGCAATTCTTCAACATATAAAATTCAGTTAAAAAATCTCACCGGCTGAAAAACTTCATTAAAAAATATCTTATTTTTTGAAGTTGTCAAAAACTTATTATATAAAATTTAGCACATTTTTCATGTCGCTTATGAAGCATTCAAGTGCATCGGTTTTTAAAGATGGTGTAAAAGATAATTTACTCAAATATTACCTAAATCCATTCTGTCATGTAATACAACTCATTTGTGTACTTTAAAGCCTATTTTGAAGGAAGGGCAAAGAAGCTCATCGGTGACAGAAGTGTAACCAACACTATTGACCGACTGGATTATCCACGTAGTATGGAATGTCTTTCGCTCTTTCATCGTTGTTACAAAAATCGCAAATCGCACTTTCTCTTATTTTTTTGCCAAACCATTAATAAGTGGAATAACCTCCTTGCAGAAGTTTTTCCTACCACTCTCAGCATATAGAGACAATATCCCTTTTATTTCACTACCAAATTACTTACTTTACTAGTTTCGGCACAATGCGTTGCACGAGTAGAGGTCACACCATGGTTTCTGATCCACAAAAAAAATTTGTATAAATTTTATCCATAGATTCGTACTCTAACACATCAGTTATATTTACTGGGGTATATCTAGCATTTCTCCAAAAATTATAAAAAAATGTAGTCTACTTGCAAACGGGGGATGCATATACATATTTTAGCAAATGTAAATACTCGTATTTATAATTCAACTGATATGCTTCTGAAGGTGCAGGACTTATTTGAGATGATCTTACTATTTCGACTAATTCATTAAGGGAATTTAATATAAATTGTCCCTGAATTCGTCACTGTACAGATCTCGTTAATATGACTTGTTCGGATGAGTGAAATTTTGACAGCTCTGAGGTGAATGTAATGGCTCTAGCGCTAGTCTCTGTGACTAAGAGAATTTTTTAGTGCCATAACAATTTTTACGCAGCCATGCATAAAATCATATACACAAGAACAAAACAATCAATTCAATTAATTGACGTGAAAAAATAGCACCAAGCAAAATTAAGTGACATTTATGACATGATTGCTTATTTTTTCTTTAATTTCAAACGTTTAAATTGTATACTGTCAAAAATATAAATGTTTATTATATATTTATATCATTTCCACCACCCAAAACGCAAAAATTACTCCCCCTCGTAAAAATTTATTTTTTCATTCACTTTCCTACCATTTCAAACAGCCGAACTTAGATTCTAAAGGGAAACAAATGATAAGAAAGTAAATTAAATTTGATAGACGGTAATATTCCAAAAGATACACACATGTGTACGTGGCTATTTATTAAATACATTGGGCGTACGTGAAACAGTATCAAAAAACTCTAGGGAATAAAATTTTGACAGTTCTGGAGTGACTTAAGTTCCACTGGTAAAAATTGTGATAGATGTACGAAATAATTTTTAAATAAAATGTAAACCAAAAAAAAAAAGAATCAATCTAATTAATTGAAATTGAAAGATAGCATACAACAACAATAAAGCTGCATTACATGTTATTTCAACACATTTATGTTACTAATTATGAGAGAATAATATCAAATTTTGGGTCCAGGGGGTGTAATGATAAGGCAAAACTTCTGATTGGTTCTACTTGGTGAATCCAGAGTGATCCTTATCAATTACACTTCAAGTCGACTTAGAAACCTCCACGTGGTGGTCCCTGGGCGATGTTCCTGACACCCGTCAAACATCGGCGAATTGTGAAAGGCGCCTGCAACGTCTGTTCTCCTAGTTGGGGCGGTTGCAGGCGGACGTCTGTTCTTATACTAAGCGGTTCCCTATATAAAATGTATTTTACACTCACCCAGTCTGTTGGCTTAGATGGCAGCTAGGATGCAGTAGACTAATCATTTGCTCATCCGAAATATAATGATTAACGAAACCTCAGAGGCCCTATGCTCCTTATAGGATCGATGGGAACATATATATATATATATATATATATATATATATATATATATATATATATATATATATATATATATATATAATATCACATTTGCTTTATTCTAGTACCACCACGAATTTCCTACAAAGTGGTCTTAGTTCAATAACAAAAACAACAATATGATTATTTTACTTTTTCGTATGTCCGTTGTTTTTTAATTACCTTCATACTTGATAGCTAGACTAGTAGATCGAAGGTTCCAGGTTCAATTCCTGCTGGAGTTTCTGCCGATAAGACAAGAAGCTTCACAATTTGTGTTTGTTAATTTAAAACAACAAAACAAATATGTAAATAAAAAAACTAAAAAAAATTTATTTGTGTTTTTTTTTTCATATACAATTCGAGTATTGAATTCTGTTCCCCTTTTAAGTTTATTTTTTTAACAATTTATTATTATTATTATTTTATTATTATTTTATTATTCGTAGACTAGTAGGTAGTGTACTTGACTCGTAGTGCGAAGGTCCCAGGTTCGAATCCTGCCGCAAAACTCTGGCAGTTTGTGTTTTGATAATTAAAGGGAGCGCACAAAAAGTTCTCACACCCCTCCAATCAACCTAACCTAACATAACCTAACTAAACTTTATTTTTTTTTAATTAAATCGCGTAAGGCACTTTAAAAAAATACCATATTTAGCGCGCAATGTGGTCTAGTCCTCCTGAGCTTTTCTTTTTTGGCATTTTATATATTAATTCATTAAGTAAATTTTCTTTAATTAAATTAAATATTTTAAATAAAAACACTTTGAAAATGAGAAAGTGCTTTTTTTATTTTTCTAAAAAATATAAAAATGTATGCAATTCCTGAAATGTTTCTTATAGTTCTGGAAACTATCGATGCAAGCCAGTTTAAAAATTTAATTCATTTCGCAAAACATACATATTTATCCCTTCAAGGATCTGTTAATGGATTTGTAAGAAACGTTTACAATATTTTTATTGAAAAATAAGAATCATTTATACTTTTTTTCTTATATCAAAAGTACTTTTTTTAAGAAATTTATTTCTTTAAAAACATTTATAAAAATTATTCAAAGCATTTTTTCATTAATAAAAAAAATCATAACAATTAATGTAACCATATATTAAAATCATTAGATGTTATACGAATTTGTACGACTTTTGGTACAACATCTCTACAATTTCTTAATTTTTTGGAAATCCTTTTTTATTTGCATGTCCTTGCTGACATCTTATGTAAATCTAATATAATGAAAAACATAATTTGTCACAGCAAATGTAAATGAATACTTGCCATTTTGTTTGTATCAACCATAAGAGTATTTTTTTCTTTGCGTGTAAATGAAAATTTAATCAGCTCAATCGTTTTGTCCATTAATAAACAAAACCAACTTAAATATTTACCCTATAAAAATAGTCAAGAAAGTAACACCCACCAAAGGACTTAAGAATGATTTATTGTTATTCAAAGTGAAAAAAGGTCGATAGCAAAATGCCAACCAAAAAGGGAAAAATTGTAATAAAAAAAAAAACAAATAAATCCTTTTGTGAAATGAATTGGAAAACAATAGAAAAAACTACAAATACAAAAACGATTGAACGTAATAGTATTCATAGTTGCAACCAGTAAGAGAAAATTGAATTAAACTGTAAAGCCACTAAGGATATAAAAATGTGCCAAGTGCACTCAACGAACTTCGCGGACAAAAGAAACGTGTTTTGAAAATGGCTGCCATTAAATATTTAATAAAGGCAAGAGAGAGAGAGAGAGAGAGAGAGAGAGAGAGACAGAAAAAATAATCCATGAACATTTCCTTTTGTGTTGTTTGCTTTTGAATTCTAAATCTTTTAATGCCTGCAATGGCTTTTTAAAGGCAAAACTAAATAGTATTACAGAAGATGTTGTGGGTGAATTTAAAAAAAGATGAAAAATAAAATAAAATATGTTATACGATAAAATAATTTTTGTGTCCTTTATTGAAAACTCTATACAATTATGAGAAATTAACGAGAATTTTAATTAAGGCTAATGTAAAACTTTTAAATATGACAACTTAAAACGTTAGCTTTCTTTTTCTACTTTAATTAAGATAAATAAAACTCTAGCCTATCAAAATAAACATTTCAAAGATTTTAAATATGGTAGTTTTACATTGTACCACAGGTATCTAAATCTGTAAAAAAAATCTGTGAAAATAAGAAAAAACTGTTGAAAATCGGAGATGTGGATGGTAAATGTTCATTTGCTTAACCATTTTAGAAAATACCAGGCTCTTATCACATCCTACCTGTATTTTAAAATGTACGTTGGCAGCACGTTCAGTGTAAATATATTGATTGTGGTGGCGATTCTATACAATTGTTATGAAAAAAACTACACATATTTTATTTTTACTTGAAGAGCACAAGTTAAAAAAGTTTGTTAAAATACTTTTGAATGATTCTATTCTGTTGAAATCGAATTAACTAGGCAGACTTGGAGGCAGGAAACGGGATAATAAAACTGAAAGGATATGATAATATTTTACTATAATTATATTTCCTTTGATAGGAAATGCAACTAAATAGAGTTTTATGCAACAAATGTTATGAAATGTGTTATTGTGCAAGTGATATTTAAAAATATCCTAATTGACTTGCGTCGAAAAATTTTGTCTTTCTAATGTTGCAATGTATACAGAGAGCAGCGAAAATTAATTAATATTTTTTACAGACTGAGACTGAAGTTTTTAAATGCTTTCGAAAACACATAATTATTTTTTTTTAAGAAACAGAAATTAATTAATCCAAATTACCATGAAATTTAATTTTTCCTGGCTACAGCAGCTGACGAGTTTTGTAAGTCGGCATTAAGACGTGCTCATATCCACCTAGTAGATAAATTTAATTTTCCTTACTTTTTTATCATGAAACATATCTCTAATGCAGTCTGCTAAGGCTTGAACTCTAGCCCATAAAGAAAACCATTTTGTTCATTTAGTTCAAAATCAGTTATTTACAGCGTTGACAATTTCTAAATAAATGTATAAAAACTGCACAACTGATAAAATTTTTGCGACGTTTTTTTACTATCAAACTAATTGTTGAAAACTGAAATTTTCTGGGAACTGGACGCAGTGAGTGGTCTATTCGCTCAGTTAACTGAATCGTTCAATTGAGCTGGATTGGAGCTGAGCGGCATAACTCTAGTGAACATATGAATTACAAAGAGATTTAATGAAGTAAATTATGCCATACGACTATACGAAAGAAAAAAAATTCTATAAAAAAAAAACCGATTTCAATACCAAGAGTCAATCGAGCAAATTGCAAAGCCGAAACAACTACTGGTTAGTTTAAAACTAGATTTACTCCATTTTTAGTTTATATCTATTATACCCTTAGAAAAGATTGAAGTAACTTCTATAATTAATTTTTTTTAATTGGTCTCTTAATTTCTATGAAACCAAATTGCAAACTGCACTTTTAAGTAAAAGTGGTTTTTTCAATTTTTGGGGCGCGAAATACCCACATAGGATAAACTTACAAACATTTAAAAAGTTACATAGGAATTGATAATCTCCTCCTTTTTTGCAATCGGTCAAAAAACTTGCAATATATTCACCCCATCCTCACACAGCGTATGAGTTATATTCTGTACTGGCCGTTACAACTGTATATTACTCATACGGTCGTTAATTTGTACTGGGCAGGACCTGCGTGAGCACGATTTAATGAAGCTGTCACAAAATAGAGAATACTGAAAAGCGAAGAAATTGGAATTTCCCACTTTAAAAAGCTTATAGAAATACTTGGTGTATATTTTTCAATTATTCTATTATATATAAGGCACTCAGCCTCAGTAGATGTAGTCAAAGAATTAAACAGAATTACTCCCCGTTTACATTAGACATGTTGTCACGAATTGTTGTTTAAATTCATATTTGTAGGTCGTTGCGCATTATTCTCATACCATTTTTATAGCATCTGATTATTATTATTATTTTCTATATATTTTATTGTCAACGCGTCAAGTAATGTGAGACTTGTTTCATTTACCATGTTTTTACTTTTTTAAGGCTCAAAAAGCAATCACTAAAAAACAGTTGTCAAGCTTAAACATCATAGTAAAAAACGAATGTTTAAACGTTAACAAAACAATAATATCGGTGATGGTCTACATATAACATCAACATGATGTCACTGTGGAAGTTAGAAATTATATGTCTGGCGTAGACGGCACTTTATCGTTGACCAAGTGGTATTGTATCATATGTACACTTCCCAAGTTGATGCATAATTATGCTCATTTTGCTACATTTTGAATTGTTGCTCTTCAATGTTGCTTCTTCAATGTTAGTGCTTGAAAAATCCTTAAAGGAGAAGTTTGGTGTTGTTACATCTGGCGATCTGAAAGGCTAGTTCAAATCTCAAAATTTGAAGATCACTCGACCAGCAGCAACTTGCGGTAAAAAGATCTTTCAACATCTGCCTGTAACGCTTACCATTTACGTTTATGGTAACGCATTTAAAAAATTAGGGTCAATCACTTTTGCATTGCAAATATGGGGATGAAATGGCTCTTCGTGCACTACACTACGGATTTTCTATGCCATGAGGCTCTGAGCCAAACGCTTAATTGTTCGTACATAGGGAACACGACAACGACGAAATGTATACTTCGTTAAACCGACAGACTTAAGATGTGTATCGATCCATGGCTTGTTGACAAATTAATTCTTTATATGCGTACATCATAAATGTCAAAATAAATTAGTGATATTTAGCGCCATCTGCAAATTATGTCATTATTTCAGCACCACCTTGTATATAGTTTTTATTTTTATTTTCGATTAATCTAATCGGGGATAAGACAGCTTCTGTCAAAGATTAAAAAGCAGTCGTTAAATAAAACGCAATGGAAAGTAATAGTCACCTTTTAGGTTCGGTTTATGAGCATGTGCTGCATCAATCTTTTTATCAAATATTTATTTCGCCATTAAAAGACTCAATAAAATATTCCATAATGATATAATAGTCAAAAGTTATCCTTGAAAAATATAGTATGGCGTTCATATCGGAACATCAATGAAAGAACACACGACCAGCAACATTGTGTCCAAAACATTTCTATGATTTACAGAACTGTCTGGGGTAATGCATATATATGAAGAGTGTAACTAAATATAACTTTGTGAATATTAAATTTTATTATTGCAGGTCTTCCTTCCCATTCCTTTTAAACTAAAATACTAGTATCATTGCAGTAAATTTCTCATATTTTCTTAGAAAATATATTTTTCTGCGACTCTGCAATATTCGGTCATAATGCACTACTCAACTCACAAATTGCTTAACAGGTGTATTATTAATTATAAAGTGTGAATCGCATTCTAGCTTAGCAACTCATAACATCTACTATTAAACTAGACACATTTGATTCAAAAAAGATCTTTCTGAATCTTAAAAAAAAATATATATATATATATATATATAAGATTTCAAATAATATAGAGAACAATTAAAATTAAATTAATTACTAGTTAAGGATAACCAATAATAAATTTTTAGATGGTATTTATAAATACAAGGACATATTTTTTAGGGTATAAACAAGTTGATTTTATATTGAGAAGATGCTTTTTTTAGCACAAGAAGCAAATTATAGTCTATCTGGTTCAATGTGTTAAATATTCATCAGAGCACTTTCGTATTGGCATAAGTATTTATAACTATAAGCAACACCAATTTGTACACTGAATGTGCGTTAGACGAAGAATTTGTGACCATAATCAACTTTTTATTTTGGGTTTGAGATAAAAACTATTTTTATATTAATCCGAAGCAGTAAATGTCACGTACTTACAAGCACGTGATGACAACAATTCTCAGGCAAAAAAATGAATATGTGAATTGAATATGTGATGTTAAGTATGAGAGTCCTAATCTTGTTTAATACATTTTAATAAATGTATGTTGCATTTAGAAAAAACGACAAGTACAAGTTGTGAAAAAAATTTCATGAAAGTTTTGTATCACTTTAATTAATTAAAAAGAAAAAAATTAAAGCCAAACACCCCATTTGATTATTACAAAGGCACTTTTTACACCGATTACTGCCTTATACGAGTATATAGCCGCTATACTTCTCCTGTTGTTGCTCTATAATGACTCCTGGCATATCTTCTTGTTATTACTATCAAAAAAATTTGTAAAATAATAGTTCCAGCAGGTCAGGTAAGGTAAAAAGAAATTTTCTTTTTGGGGTTACACTTATGCACCACAAGTACCAGAAGGTGCTCTCCAGTAAGAGACGTGAAGCCGACGTTACTCTTATTTGGCAAACAAACGAATACACGAAGCAGCTGGTGCTGGCTACACCCTTAACGATGCCCATGCACTATAAACTACATAATCGTTTAACTCTAGCAGAAACAGTATCTTTATTTCCATCATCAGAGGCCTAGAGATATATGGAGGATACTCGTGCAATTAAAAAAAGCCTACTAAATTCATCTAATCACCCAAAACCGAAACGATATATCTCTAGACTTATCACAGAGCTGACAGGTCATTGGGTGTTGGACAAATATAAATACCATAAGAATTGGGCTCCCCAACAATTATTCTGTCGTGTCTACGATAAGGGAGATAATACTGAGACAGTGTTCCATCTTCTATGTAAATGTATATTTTGAGACAACAACTTGTATGCATTCACTTAGAAGATGAACTTTCAAAGTTATTAGAGATGGTTTTAGGTGACCTAGTTCAATTTCTCCATGTTACGGGGTGAGCTCAGTGCCATTCGTCGCATTTAGCTTTGAAGCCTGCTACCAAAAGATGGGGACTCGAATGCTTTCCATATTCAGAGGGTACACCAAGGTGCTTTGTAATGTCCAGAAAACTAGTTACATTTCAAAAACTCATACGGAATTCAGGAAATCGATCTCCTGAAAACCAACAAAATGTTCCACAAATCCTAGGAGACCAGTCGGCGGTAATTTCCCGAAGCAGATCACGTTTCAAAAAAAATTACTGTATAGATGTTTAAGACTATACTTTTGCAGGGCAGGCTGGTCAGTGCTGATATACAGCGTCCCATAATGATACCTACGAGAAGTACTAGTCACCATCTCTATATACTAAGAAGTAGCGGCTGTTTGGTCCCATTATAGTTAGATCCAAAGAGTTTTCAATATCCTACTAATGAAAATTGCTAACCACTTTATATATATATATATATATATATATATATATATATATATATATATATGTATATATATATATATATATATATATATATATATATATATATATATATATATATATATATGTATATATATATATATATATATATTTATATATATATATATATATATATATATATATATATATATTTATATATATATATATATATATATATATATATATATATATATGTATATATATATATATATATATATATATATATATATATATATATATATATATATATATATATATATATATATGTATATATATATACACACACACACACACACACATATATATATATATATATATATATATATATATATATATATATATATATATATATATATATATATATGTATATATATACACACACACACACACTTATATATATATATATATATATATATATATATATATATATATATATATATATATATATATATATATATCCCCTTATTTATATAAATGAATTGATATTGTATGTCGCTTAAGCTCAATATTTATCCGTTCTTTAAAGCCAAATTTCGTCATCGTGGTGGGGCATCGTGTTGAATTCATTGTAGACGTTTCAGTAATAAGAGTTTTTTTTTCCGGGAGCAGGGTATTAACCCGCAGCCCAACCTGCTTGAAGGCGAGGGACCTGGAATAAAAATTCCTTGGCATTGGTTATTGAATGACGCTAATATTTCGCCATGACGATTGGAGCCTCTACGGCACTCAGAATTTAGGGGTTCATATTGCCATGCGTGTCCATCTGAGACCCTCTTCTCTAAACCGCTGAGTTGTACGCCACCGCAGTTACCCTCCGTGCTGCATGATAGGGTTCTCCGCTATCCGCAACCTGCGGAGGCGTCCCGTAGCACCTTAGCTGTGCTTCCCGACAAAATTCTTTTACATTTATATCTGCGTGAAAAGGAGTCCCGACGAAGAAGAAAAAAATCCCCCGGGGGGGGGGGGGGCTAACCACCTTAGATTAATAAAAATATCACTTTATTATTTCACTAGGTTCCAGGCCGTCGCAGACATGTCAGTAGCTTTAGAGAGAATATCCGGAGAGTATACGCGACCTAGTAACATTTTTTTTAATTCCTTCCGGTAAATGTCCTGATATAAAGAAAAGGAGGTGGAAGGGTGCTAAAATTTGATTTAGATGCAGTTTTACTACTATTGAACTCCTTAAGCTTAAACACTTTTAAAAAAAGCTGCCTCATAACAAACCTAAATGGAATCGTATCTAAAAATAATGATTTCTCTGAGATATATATTGATTAAATTTATTTGTATTAATTTATTTTGCATTTGTGCTAAACTGATTTGCGGTTCGGTTAAACTGATTGACGTTTGGGTTAAATAAATGTATGTTATGTATTATATAGATATAAAAAGACTTAAATTGTATATATGAATCTAGTATTTTGTAAGTGTGATGCAAGTTGTAAGTACATGTATTAATTATCTAACGATATTTATGACATATTTAATTTTTATTTTCCATTTATATAAAGAGATTTTTTCTCTTCTCCAGCACACGGTTCTAAATTATTTTTTTATTAGTCATAAAAGAGTCTTTAACTTATTATTTAGTTTCTATGAAACACAATGAAATATATCTTAATTTAATATTTCAAATTCTAAACTATCATTTTAGAATTCCTTAAACCTTAATTAGTTGCTGTGTGTTTCGAAACAAAGACATGACAAATCGCTTTTGTCATAATATAAACAGTATGATTTCGAATGAAATATATTGCAATACTAGTCATTTCAATCTTAGGAACTACTAAATGCCAAATCACAAATCCTAGCAGATATTCAGGATTAATTACTCCTTTTGATTTTTGGAAAATTATTATTTTCTTGCGAAAGTCACACTTGAAATTTATTTGCTTATGGCTTGTGTTTTTCTCATTAGAAAAGCAAATATGATTTGAAAGGCTTTGCACTCTATGAATCATTTATTTACCAATATGCCACAAGAAGTCGACAGCTTATTTTAGAATAATAAATTTCATGGTATGGAAATAAGTTATTAAAAATATTACGAACGATTTATAACTTGGTAATTGTTTGTGGCTTTAATAAATGCACAACATAATAAATAGTCATGTCTACAGCTAATGAAAATACTCGTATAAAATAAGAAATTGTGATTGAAATAATATAGTTTTAATATTTTTTTCCTCTGCTGGAAGGCTTCTAGCTTCATCAGATGGATTTAGATTGAGTAAAAATTTTAAATAAATTCAGAACTAGAGAAATTAAAAAAAAAATACAAACATGAGGAACTTGCTTTAAAACAGGAATAAAATGGGGTTTAATTAAAACAATGTCAAATGCCAAAAATGTAGACCCCATGGTCACATGAAAAATGATTGCATTATGAAAGAAACAAAAGCCTCCATTTGTCCAGGTGTTCCTTTTATGGTTAATTTGCGTTCAATTAGGTTACCATCGACCATTTCGTAAGCAATATAAATATATTCTATATATATTTTTTAACAAACGCACTTATTGATTTCGTGTAAAAGAGAAAAGAGATCCTTAGCAAGAATTCTAATTTGGCTAAAAGGGTATGAAGCATTTGTATTAGTATATGATTGTGATTAATACATATATTTTTGGTTCGAATATGGTAACATTAGTAAAGAAGAAGGACACTTAAGACTTAACGATGCATTAGTACCCATAAGGAAATATTACAATGTAGGTGGAAAAAAGCTGGAGTTGATTTTTCTATGCAAGATAAACCTGGACGCAGCATGATCAGCACAAATCTTACGTTATCTTATACTGAAGTGGTACTAATGCCTGGAATTAATCAGACTACTAATTTGAATTTAAGCGGTTTGGTTTTATGGTGTGGCCAAAAAAGTAAGACATGACAAAACATTCAATCATATCCAAATACTTACCTGCGGGCAAGTAATGGCATTCAATATCGATTAAAATTTTTAACAAAATATAAATGAAATGTATTGAAATTTCGTTGCATATCGAATGCTATAATTTGCTCCTTGATTTCTTTGAAAACATGTTACAGTGACAAAGGAAATTTTTTCAGCTTTAAAGGTTTTATAATAAACCAACTCCGGTCTAGCATTACTCCATTAAAATTCAATAACTTACGATGAAAGTGCGAAGCAAGTCAATACAGGTATAACCTTAACATTTACAGTGGAACATAAACGCATATTTCTAACATTTAAAAACCAAGATTATCAAAATGTATACCCTGAATAACTTAAGTGCCTTTTAAACAGCTTTTTAGTTTTTTTTACAAGTCCTTTTAAAAAGTGTATTGTTTGTTGTGGCTTTAGCTCTTCATATGCCGACATTTCACTCACGTTGAATAAATTCTTTGTTGTGTTGTTTGTATAGAAACATTCTAAACCTACTATGATTATGTATTTGTTGTAATTCATATGCAATATTGAATTCTCATATTGTATTTGATTTATGTGGCATAAATATCAAAGGTTGAATGTTTTCAAACTGCTTAAACTTCACTGACGATTTGGTTTTAGCAATCAACAAAATGTCGGCATATGAAGAGCTAAAGCCACAACAAACTTTTGATTTTTTTCTATGCATTTTGCAAAAGCTCTAATTGTTTCTAACGATTAGTTGGGGAGAATATCCCAAATAATAAATTTCAATATTAAGTATTTGTGTTTTTATTTCATAATATTTGTTAATGTTGCTCTATTATCTAAAAAAAAAAAACAAAAATAAACTCAAATATCAAAGAACTAAAAAGAAAATTCGTGCTTTGAAAACAGAACATTCAACTCATTCCTGCAAATTTTCCTTTAGAGAAAACAAATGCCAATAATTGAAGTTGATACTACAAAAAACGGATGTAATGTATAAGTGATGAATTAAATTTGCTCAAAGCTTCCCAGAACTAATCCCAACATACTCAAGTTACTTCTTATAATGATAAACCTACGTGATTATACACATGTATGTATCAAAAATGATTTTGAAGGTGTATCAGAATATATACCCACAAGCTAAAAATTTTTTTTAGTATAATTGTGAAAGTAATAAACTGACATGTGTGTAAAAAATTTTTTTTTAACTTAATTTCATGTAATTCAATTTAGAAATGTTTTTCTTTGAAAGGACATGTTATTTTCTAGACTAAAGTATCAAAATTTTATTCTCTAATAGATACACTTGTACTAAGACACATCTTTCATGATATTTGTTTCATTAAGAAAGTTAAGCGGCGTATAGGAGCAGGCAGGATATTGCAAAGTGTTCACACATAAGGAATTTTTATTATAATATCAAATAAAGCACCAGCAGAGAGACTATCAATATTTCATTGACATCAATTCTAGGGAAGTAGACGTTAATGACTTTGTATCATGATGAATCACTTCGTTAAAATAATGTTAGGAACATGTTATTTCAGCAAACAAATGAATAGAAAAGGGAAAAAATTATGAGACATCATGGATGTTTCACATGTAGATTAGCTACAGTCCATAATATTAAAGTCTGTAAAGCAAAAATCTTTAATTACAACTGAATTCGAAAGCAGCCAAAATATGATTTCCAAAAATGTTCTTGCATTTTGACAGCCATTGAATCATGAAATAACATCCAATTTTTGCAATCTATTAGATTTTTTTAAGGAATATTTTAATTTTGTTTGGAGCTGTTTGATTTAATGAAATACGAAAAATTAACTTAAACTATAAAAAATTCTGGCTGTTATTTCCGTGGAAACTTGTTTTATTTAATTCATTCTATTTGGGACTATTTTCACTTTCTTTAATTCTTTATCGTATGTTGAAAGTTAGTAAACCTTGCCGGCCCTCGGACGAATGCAAAAATGAATCTCCCGATGGTCCAAACTGACTCTGCGTACAGAGAAATAGCTAAATTTATTTTTCAGTAACCAAATTCTTTGAATCAATAAATATTTTGTGTGACTGAAAATTCGGACAATTTTGTAGAAGTTTAAATGAAAAAAAGAAACTTTACTTGTATTTTACAAACTGCAGCTAAAAGATAATACAAAACAATACAAAACTTTTACTGAAAATAAATTTTTCTTTAGATAAAATTTTTCTGTTAATAATTTTTTCTGGGTAATAAAAATTTTCTCCATAGCCGGCCTTCGGCGGGGCTCAAGTTTTTCCTCCACAGAGACACATCCAGTTCGGTTTAAATATCCAAAGGCCCATTTAGCCGACCGTAAATGTAGTAATGTAAATGTAGCCGAATCAGCTGATCGTTTCTGTTATATGAGAATGTATGCAAACGCTTAGCCGGCTGGAAGTATCACGTTGCTGTAACGTCTGAGCCTGTTGAAAATAGAATTTCATTACGTTCTTACGTGACAAATGTAGACAGTGATGAGTTGTACGTATGTTGAATGCAAATGTGGCGCGTAGCAATTTTTTGTTACTTTTTTATTTTTAGATTTGAAACTTTTTTTAGTTGTTAAATTTATACACACTATATATAATCCGTTTAGAATAATTTCTTAGCTGGAAATCTCTAGTTTTTTATATAAAAATTAACAATTTCTAGTTTATATTCAATATATCGGTTTTCTGTAGAAAACTTCTACAGAAATATTCGTTTATAAGTGAATAAAGAGCAAAGGAAAGAGAATCAAGATAATTTAAATAAATTAAATATATAAATTTTTTTATTTCTTAATACGCTAATTGGGCCTAAATTTTCCAATGTAAGTAAAACAGATTTAAGCTACATTTTTCCATAACGCTTATCAAGAAATTATTGTAAAAAGATATTACATGATACATGAAGATTCTCCAAACACATACTACCAAATAAACTTAATAAATAATAAATTTTTATAAAATAAATAAATCTTTATAAAATCTACCAAGAGACTTTGCCAATGTCTCTGTTAATATTTTGCAAAATTTATTTATATTCAAAATTACAAAATAAGCGTACATACAGTGTAGAAAAAGATGAAACTAGCTTTCTCCGACAACTTTCTAACTTTAAATTTTCATCTTATTTTTCAATTTTGTATCGTTCTATGTAATTTTTTTTTTTTAATTTTAGAGTTATGTACGTAAGCAAACTAGATTTGTTCCATTTCCGTACTTTTTCCGTACAATCATAAATATTTTGTACACATCAAAATGTATTGGATCAGGTGTTTTGCATTTATAAATAAATGAAAATTTATTTATTATGTGGTAAAAAATGAAATCTAAGGACGATGAAAAATGAATTTTGTTGGTGAAAGGGAACGAATGCCTGTATAACAAATATTAAACAGCAACACAATATTATATGTTCAATAATGTACATACATAAATAATTTTTTTCTGCTTATGTCAAAAACACACGACACGTTTTGAAGCATTCTATATGTGCTGCAACATTTACATTTACGTTACAGTTACCTTACATCTACGATTTCTACGGTCGGGTAAATGGACTTTAAGGCATTTCTACATTTTGAGTTTTATAAAAACAATTTTACATGGTAATTATTATTTTTATTTTAGAAATAATTTCAGTTTCTTTGGGATTTACATATATCATTCAATTTACTTGTGTCTAGTTTCGTTTTTCTAGGCCCCATTTTATTGGATGTTATTTATATTTGGCACTTTTTTCATTTAGTCAATAAAGCATTCTGCTATTGTCCTTTACATTGAAAATGAAACGTATTCGAACATCCACAGACAATCTTGTTAATTAAAAATATTATTTTAAACTTAATTTTGTAACATGATCGTTAAAGCAAGAAATTCTCTATTTATATTATACATAGAAATAAAATAACTTATCTTCCTGCACGAATTTGTTTTCGTTTGTAGATTATACAAACTTTGCCGTAGCCACAATTTGATTTTGTATAATTTTGTATAAAAGTATTAGATCTCATAAAATAAGAATTTAGAGAAGATGAGGTTTCAATACAAATTCATACATGTAAATAAATAAATAACTCAATATTGAAATTTATGCTGATTGTGCTGTGGCCTTTAGCTGCTTTTATGACAAAATTTCATTGGTCGCTAGACCAAAACGTTAGTGTAAAACATGAAACATTCAAACTCATATGTTCATGCCAAAGTAAATAAACATGATATGAGAATTCTCTATCGTATATGAATATTACAAAATACATAACTATGTTATGATTAAAATGTTTTTATGCAAATAGCACAACAAACAGTTTATACTCAACATGAGTCTATTTTATTTTTCTTGCAACATGTACCACTCTGTCCAATAGAGAAGGACAATTTTGAAATTTCTCGAAAGTATGCGATAGAGAATTTTCATATATCATTTTGAATGTTTTTTAAATGCTTACAGTTTACTGGCGATTTGCTTAAGCGACCAATGAAATATCGTCATATGAACAGCTAAAGCCACAGCAAATAAAACTTGCCTTCGTAGAGTAGAGGTTCGAAAGTCATAGTTTAGACTCCTGCCGAAGACTCTGGGTATTTCTACAGACAAGTAGTTCGTGTTTATTAATTTTCTTGAAAAAAAATACTTTAAAAAATTAAAGTAATTTATCTTAACTTCAATAATTTGTAGGAGTACTTTAGGTTAGGAATCTGGACACACGCAACTTTACATCCAAACATATACATTAATTAATACTTTTCAAGCAATGAGCTCTTCCTTTAAGATGACTTTCAGTTTATTTCTTTCAATAGTGCTACTTACAATAAGATATACAATTTATTATTTTTAAAAACGAATCCTTGTACAAAAATTCTTATATATAAAATAATACAAATGCTGTTTTAAGGTAATGATTTGAGGAAATTACGCAGTTGCTTCTATTGTTCTCAAGGTTATTGTCTCTTGTGGTTTATGCAGTATTTTTTTCGATGTCTATGTTTTTTTTATATGACTGCTTAAAGGAAGTTTTCTTAATTGAATTAACCTAAAAAATCTTAAGACATGTCTTCTTCTGGTGGCGCCTACATCAACAAACAATTCTTTATTCAAAAACTATTTGCAATACTATAAACATCTTAAATGAATAACTTTCTACCAGCGTGTGGTTGGCAATTTTTCTAACATTGTCATGACTTAACAACAGCCAGCGACAATGTCTTAAAAGTTATCTCTTCTAAAAATCTGTTACTGACACTATTCTATTTTTCGTCATTTTAGGAACAATGTTTCAAGTTTCATCTACAATTAATCTTTGTTGGGGACAAGAGGAGCAACAAAGTTCTAAAATTAGTCTGGCTTAATTCAATTTTTTTGATAAAAGTTTAGCGCCAAACTTTTGCCCTTTTTCAACAATAAGTTAACAACTTATTACCTGTTTTCTTTGATAGAAAAAAAGGTAAGTAACGACTTGAAGAAGAGGAGGAAGAAAAACTACAACAAGGCAAAACAAGATAAAAATATTAACTTGAGTCGCAACTGTTTTTTCAAATGCTTTTCGATTGTTTTGAAATTAAAACTTAAACTGATTTAAAAATTCTCTTATACGTATTTGTAATAGTTCATTTATTTCACAAATCTGTGATTAAATTCATACAATTTAAATGGATTCAAGAATTGTGTCTTAATTTTGTTATAAACATAAAGATTTAATTTGTGCTATTAACTTGTAGATAGAAGCAAATTAAATAATTTTTTAATTGATATCACAGATTTTTTAATTGAAATTTGCTTTAATTTTTGTATGAGTGTAAATTGCATAATAAGTTTGTTTGTAGTTTTTCTATTATTGCAAATGCAAATATGGAAAAAATATATGAAAACATTATTACTGTTTTTGTATTCTGCCGACGGTGAAGAATTCTTGAACCTAAAAAATATAGAAAAATTATTATACAAGAATTTTAGAAAAATTCACCGAAAATCAATTACAAGTCGCAGTAAAAAAAAATGGAAAACATTTTCCTTGTTGTATTTGTTACTCAAGTGAATGAAATTAAATATGAAAAATTAAGTAATTTTCAATAATAAAACTTAAAAAAATTTAAAGATAATTCAAAAAGCTCTAAAAATTCGAAACTAATAAAATATTTTTTTCAATATATAAAAATTAAAAATTTCTTGCCCACAACCTAAAAAATTGTTTATTACAATTATTTTTTTAAGTAAGAAATTTATCATAGATATTGCAGTGAGAAACTTCTACTCAAGTCCCAGTAACATATCGACAGTGCCATAAAGCATCCACTTTGAATTCCAGTTGAGTGAAATTTCCTAAATTTTACTTCTTTATTTTTTGCGTGTATGTCTTTGCGTCAAGATAATTCTGGGATTATTATATTAGCATATGCTTATTTAACCCAAGATACATTATCATCTGCATATTTAAATATATTTAAAATGTTTATAATAACCTATAGTATTTCTTTGCAAACTAAAAATAAGTCCTTATTCCATAAAATATTTTGAGAGAGAATTGCTCTTGCTACTACTAATCACTTAAAGTAAGTGCGTGAGTTTTCCTTTTTATTAAAAAAAAAATCAATGTATAAGTATGTGTTAACGAAACAATGCGACACCAGATTTACTTAAAGGTATCTACAGCTTGACAGGGAACATATTTTACAAATTTAATTAAATTTAATTACGTGTATTGCAGGTGACTTTTATCGTAGAAAGGACTGACTCACGGAGTTTTATAACATACATGGATTTGCAAAATAAAGCATTATATGAAGGATGGTCACTAAGTCCACTAATTTTTGAATATGCCTCTTCTTAAATGAAAATCTGCACTTCTCCTACCAAGAGGCAGTTATCAGTCAACTTCTGTCAATATTTTAACAAGCTGCGTCATTTGGTGTGTTTGATGGCCATTGAGCCATTTGAGGAGAAAATGGAAAAAAGTGAATTTCATGTGCTTATTAAGCATTAATTTTTGCCAACCTTGATAGTACTGGTATTATAATACCAGTACTATGGAAATTCCGCACCATCAATTTCAATGGTAAAAAAGTGCTATACAAGCACTGGACGTCTAGCTGAAGTCTGTAAGCCCGAAACAATTGCAAAACTCGCGATATGGTATTGAGAGTGCGTGAGATTTTGGAATCCATAGGTTTATCAATTGGTTCAGCAGTTTCAGTTCTGAATGATCACTGGTGTATCGGAATGCTGTCCTCAAGATGGGTGCCGCACTTGCTCACAATCGACAAGAAACACAACCACACAAATATGATAGCTTCGTATTAGCGTTTGGCATTGTTCAACCGCAATTATTACTACTCTTTGCACCGCATCGTAATCGTGGAAGATTTTCCACAACACATTACAGACCCAACAGCAGTCAATATAATGAATTTCTTGGATTAAATCGGAGCCAGAAAAGGCCAAAATGAGACTGACAATCAAGTTTTGGCAAACGTTTGATGGGACGCAGGCACATTGACTATCTTCAATTAATGGCAATGGTGGATTTAATTAAGATTTGAAAAAAGCGAACGCACTTGGCAAAAAAAATATAATTTTCCACCAGGACACAAGTGCAGTTTCCACGACAAACTTTCATGAATTATGCTACGAATTGCTCTCCTTCATTCATTATATTCTTTGGACTTAACAGCGAGTAAATATTTCTTTCTTACAAACCTGAAGTAGTGGCTCAGCGGACAAAGATTTGACACTATCTCACAAATAAATACTAATCTTGATGAACTCGACAAATCTTATTTTTTGGAAGGGGGATAAAAAATTATAGAAACGTTGGACAAACAGTATAGATCACAAAGGCTACGTTAAGAAAAAAAAAATATTATTTGTTATGAAAAAAAAACCTGTACAATATTCGAAAATTCACGGACTCATTGACCCGCCCTCGTATATCCAAAAATATCTATTATGGAAAGATCAATGTTCATACAAATATTTATTGATATTTTCAACAAACTAAAAATATTTATTGTTACACGCACAGTGGGTTAAAAGCTTTTCATTATGGATATAGGCCGGTATGGCGTAAGGCATTCATTGTAATGTGACATATAAAGTAATGATCGGTGTTGCCAGAAATAAATCACTAGAATAAATTGAATTTCGCTGTAAAAATATGCGGAAAAATGTGTAAAAAATTGTTTAGAATGCGATGGGAAAATATTTTTATTGGGTTAGAAGTCAAATACGAAATGCCTTATTATTTTCCATTTTCGAATGCGTTCTGCAGAGAAATAACTCTTAGTGGTATTTTCCAGAGACCGTCAAACAGAAATAAGAAAAAATTAATGCAGTGTTATTCAAAGTTGATGTTCGAAAAAGTCATATAAAAGTTTTTTGTGACTTAAATTTGTATTTTTACTTTTTTTCTTAATATTTTGTCCCGTTTTAACTAAAAAGTTAATATAAAAAAGTGTATATAAATAACAAGTTTCAAGCTTTTCTATAAGTCTAGATATACTTTAAAATGATTCCAATGTTTATAAAAATATTTTCAAAAGCAACTAGGAGTTTCTGCAAAAATTTAAACAAAAATACAATAAATATTTTACTTTTCTATAGAAAAATAATGAAAAAATGTATTGTTTGTTGTGGCTTTAGCTCTTCATATGCCGACATTTCATTGGTTGCTAAAACCAAATCGTCAGTGAAGTTTAAGCAGTTTGAAAACATTCAACCTCGGATGTTTATGCCACATAAATCAAATACGATATGAGAATTCAATATTGCATATGAATTACAACAAATACATAATCATAGTAGGCTTATAATGTTTCTATACAAACAACACAACAAACAATTTATTCAACGTGAGTCTATTTAGCTTGTATCCTACAGTTGGACTCGTCGTCAATCATGCGTGTAGTTTGGCTAATTGTGCAAATAGTAGAGAATAAATTTTGCATTTTTTTTTAAATTCGGTGTATTCTATATACTTGCAAAAATTTGTAATATGATTTTTGCTAATGTGAAACTCCTCTGACGAGTTGGCGTACGCTTAATAAAAATGTCAAACATACTCACTCATATAAATATTGATTGACCATTCCTGGTAAAACTATTTGATTGTGTTTATTTTTTATTAATTACAATATAACAATTACAGTATATCACCATGACGAAGTATTCATTTCAAAATCAATTTTATCATGGCACTGGCTTTCGTTTTTATAACTTTAATTGATTACAAACTGCAGGATATTACAAAAATTAACACAGTGAAATTAAAAATGTTCAAAAATTTTAAAGAAAAATTAAATTGCAAAAAAAAAATAATTCCTTAAATAAATTAAAATAATTCTAGCAGGAAGAAAACTTCAATATAAAGAACTCATCAAACAGTTAAAAAACGGTTGCAATTCAAAAAAATCGGTCCATAAATGGCAAGGCTTCGCGCTAATCTATATTTTAGATGATCAATTAGTTTATCCGGGTCCTACTTAAATTTCTACTTCGGTCCATAAATGAAAAAGTTATGCGATAATTAATACTATGAGCGGTCAAGTTGTCCGTCCAAGCTAAAATCAATATATATATATATATATATATATATATATATATATATATATATATATATATATATATATATATATATATATATATATATATATATATATATATATATATATATATATATATATATATATATATATATATATATATATATATATATATTCATGTATTTATGGAACCGAACTGCAAGCATTCCCTTTCAAACAAAATGTTAATTTGAAAGTCGATTCACAAATGATAGTTATGCGTATACAAAAAATATAGACAAATCGATGACTCTCGTCCTCTTTTAAAGTTGGTTAAGAAAAAGCTAAATTTGGTAAATAATATGCAAAATTGGAATCAACAGCAATAACCTCGATTGGCATATTTTACCAATCGTTATATGTTATCCTCGTCTTAGATTTTGTTATGAAACTAGCTCTCAAGAACCAAAGATTAATAACCTGGGGCATGCATGGTCTTTTACAAGACCTTGACTATGCGGACGATATCTGTTTGCTTGCCCACAATTATGAAGATATGGTGCGCAAACTCGAATCGGTTGCTAATATAGCTGCTAAAGCAGGGCTTCGCATAAACGAATGCTGAAAACAGCCCCCCTTTTCAAATCAATGGTACACCGCTAGAAGACGTACAATCCTTCCTTTACCTTGGATGTATAATATCAAATACCGGTAGAAGCTCAGAGGATATTGAGAATCGCATCAAAAAAGCACAGCAAGCTTTCGGCCAACTGAAGAACATATGGACATCTACCACAATTTCACGACGAACAAAATTACGAATTTTTAATTCCAACGTGACCTCAGTCCTATTATACGGGAGTGAAACATGGAACGCAGCCCCACATCTTATGCAACGACTACAGACCTTTACAAACCGCTGCCTTAGACGCTTGATGAAAATTTACTGGCCAAACATAATCTCGAATGCCAGATTATGGGAGTTGACAAACCAAATACCAATACATTTGAATATTATGGAGCGGAAATGGAAGTGGATAGGACACACCTTGCGAAAGGCCCCGAATGATATCGCTAGGCAGGCCATTGACTGGAATCCACAAGGCAGTCGTAGAAAAGGTCGTCCCGCGCACACTTGGAGAAGACAGCTGGAAATAGATATTAAAAAAAGTGGAAAAAGCTGGAGTGAAGTGAAAAATATTGCATTAGATAGACCTAGATTTAGAAACTTTGTTATGGCCCTATGCTCCTTATAGGAGTTAGGAGGAATAAATAAATAAATAAATATATATATATGTATATATATATATATATATATATATATATATATATATATATATATATATATGTTATCCTACGAAATATCCAAAAAGTATGCAATGTTTGTTGCACACAAAAATAAATGCGTATGAAAGTTGCTACATATCGCGCATACGCACCGAGCCACAGTACTTTCATTGAGAAACCAAAGAGTATGAATTTGTTGTTGGGAAATGCACTACGTATATTTATTTTTCAAATACTCGTAAGCAAAATTAGAATATTATTTATACGTTACCAATGTAAATATTGAACATGCAGATGATGCAGAATATTTCGTTCTTTTATAATAAAATGACCATTAATTTATATAACAATTACATGGCGATTTCATTCTAAGACGCAGTGATATTGTTGTTAAAATAGAATTTTACTTCATACAAAAAGTGCGAAGTAGTTAAGATTGCTCAATTCTAGTAGCCTCTTAAAACAAAAGATCAAAACCAGACACATGAACGCTGACGACGGTGATGCGCGCGACCATCGAAAACAATACTGCTCCGTTCTGCAAGTGTTACTGGATTCTCGTTTTCATTCTTCCTCAATAAAAATACTTTAGGAGACCTTTTCATCTGAATTGGCAAATTTAGTATTCGAACTAGAGACTCAATTAATTAAATTTATTATTCGAGATTTTATCCAAAAGAATTATTTAAATAATTTATTACTTGTTGTTGAATTAGCTGAGAATATACCTGCATTTCATTGGCGGTAGCCATGTCATCAGTACTTTTTAGCCAAATCATCTTCGAAAAGTAGTCAAACCCATACACATATATAAAAGTTTATAAATACTATACGAGAATTCTATAGGATTCCATCACATTTTGTGATTTAAAAAACATATAATTATAAAAGTTTTAGAAAACTTTTATACAACACAACAAACAATTATAATCAACTTGAGTGTTTTATTTTTTTTACATTTTTATTCAGTTAATTGCAATGCGGATGATAATGAATATAACGAAAAATGAATTCAATAATTATTATTAGTATAAATTTCGTTTTTTATTTTGCTTTACAAATACGTTCAATACCATGTACTGATTCATTCTTGTTCGACTAACGCGTAGACAATGATAGCGACAATATTCCGTGAAGCCGCTCTGCATCCAAATTAATATGTTAATAATCTGAAATACTTTAAAATCATCAAATACCTATTGATTGTGGGACATTTTTTAATTAATAATCGTTAAGTGATTTATCATCTACCGTAGTATAGACGACATGACAAAGCAGAGGGCGTTTTATTGTCAAAATGCAGGAGAAGGGCTTCCAAACTCGATAGAAGGTAATAACAGTTCTTAGTTCGTTTTAAAAAATAAGTATATTTGATTTCAATTTAAAGACATTTCCACAATTGGAAAGGTAATGCCTGTACTTCATCAGTTTCTTTAAACAAATGCAAATTTCCAAACCGAATCATTCAATGCAGCTTGTGTTATTTAATGGTTTTCTATGAACACAATTCCACTGCCTTTGATCGTATTGAACCTGGATATTTTGGTTATGGATCATTGCGAAAAACTTAAATTGTCTTTGTTATTTATGAAACGTCGTTATACTTCAAGTTCCATACTGTTCTCTAACAGCGAGACAAAGTTCGCAAACTCGACAATCGTAACTTTCACATTCTATTAAAATAACTATTATTTTTAGTCCCTGCAATTAAAGACCCTTTCTCAGTGTTAATTTGTGGCAAATTTTTATGCAGATAAGTTTAAAAAAAGTATTCTAATTGAATAAAAATTAACTACCTAATGCTGCACTGTAATATTTACTATTTAAATATTTGTTTAAATATCACGATATTCAATATAAATTGTCGTTGTTTGTCCATGTGTAAATACAAGTAAATTTTCCACAAATGATCATTTCCATCACGGATATTCATTAAACAAACATTTGAGGTTGTTTTCTGCCATAAACTACGTGTAAAGGAAATTGAATAAATGTTAATAAACACCAGAAAAAATCTGCTGATATGGTCGCCAAAATGAAGAATCATTCACTTGTGTGTACAATTTAGACTTAAGCACTTTTACTAGGAAGACACTGAATATTTGGTTGAGCGACCAATGAAATGTCAACATACATATGAACAGCTGACGCCACTACAAACGAATTTGAAAAGTTGCTAAAATGTTTTAACTAAAATTTGCTGACAAAAATTTCTGGGGTAAACAAATATTTTACTTTAGTTTTAAAGTTCACATAAGTCAACAAGCACATTAAAGCTCACAACCGTCTATTAAGAAATCGTATTCAAAGCATTACGTTTGGGTTTTTGAAACTTGGAAAAAGTTATGTTTTACCAAATATGGCCCTGGTTTTTAGCCAAACAAATAAATTAAGGAACTTCAAATGGAATTCGATTGCAAAAAGAGTTTGCATAAAAAAATGCGAAAATAAGGCCAAGATCAAAAATCTGAAATTTGAAACAGGACAAAGCTCTTGATTAGCAAAATACCATCTCATTTCTAGACAAACTGCTTCCAAGGCAAAGTTTTTTTTTCGTAGACTAGTAGGTAGTTTCGTAGACTAGTAGGTAGTGTACTAGACTCGTAGTGCGAAGGTCCCAGGTTCGAATCCTGCCGCAGAACTCTGGCAGTTTGTGTTAATAAAAAGGGAGCGCACAACAAGCCTTCACTGGCTTAAGTGTATGTCGTATGACATGGGCTATCACACCCCTCCAATCAACCTAACCTAACCTAACCTAAGGCAAAGTTTTCACCTTTCTAATACGGGATGGAATTATAAACATTTTTACCTTTTTAATTTTGTAAAGAATTATAGGAAATAATGCTGAGGAGTTGAAAGGTTACCTTGAGATGAGATGGTATCTATCAGGAACTTGGTAATCGTTTTGTTTTCAGTGCTGATCTGATTGCTGTTTAACAAGTTATAATTTCTTTTGGAGTTGCATATAAAACGCTGAAAACTAAGATAGCGAAAGCTTTATCCATGCAACACTTCGTGACGAGGGTGAATACACAAAGAAATTAAAAACAGAATAGTTCCAGAAAAAATTTGGCTCATACTCTATCCAATCCATTCCCAATCATTTGACCGTAGACCAAGTCCATTAGAGATTAGGGCGATGAGTCAAAATATAGATAAAACGCTTAATTAAGATCTATAATCTCTGAATGGGGTCATACAAATCGAGTCGATTTTAATATCTGTAAGACACAGTGCTGTATGGTTACGCATAAACGTATGACTGCACATTATGCTCCATCTGTGATTAATAGTGATATAAATATTGAGGAATCAAAAGCTCTTGATGTTCTTGGCATGAAAATTCAGTATGATTTTCGATGGACTGACCACATTTTTCATATCACTAAAGAAGCATTCAAGTGCCACGGTTTTTTACAGCGGTGAAAGAGATATTCAATCCTTCTGATGTCCTTACCATTTATACCACCCACTTTCAACCGAAAATTAAATACAACTCTCATGTATGGGCCGGTGCTATTATGAAGCTAGTGGACCGAGTACAGGAGAGGGCGAAAAGACTCATTGATGACAATAGTGTATCCAACTCAATTGACTCACTGGAACATCGTTGCAACGTGGGATATTTTACACTGTTTTATCGTTAATGCAATGGAATGTGCTCTAGTGTAGTAAGGGAACATGTTTCCGAGAGCCGCTCCTATTTGCGAACAACATGTTCTTCATTATCATCATTTTTCATCCATTTCTCGTATGTAGAACGAGCTCCTTACAGATGTCTCTCCTATCAAACCCGGTGTGGAGAAGTTCAAACCGAATGTCCACAAACACTGCTCCCTTTATCCTCCATATCATATCCTATTTTCATAGTTCCAGCACAATACACTGCATAACAAGTGGTCATTACCTGAGTATTGGCCCAATCGAATCAAAACAAAAAACAGGGGTGAAGGGCATCCTAATGCTTCTAAATAAAAAAATACACATTTTTAGGTTTTTTTGTTAACTCAACAAAACCGTCTAGATATAGTGGAAGTGCCCTATAGCGAAAGATTCCAAGGCAGCCTTATCCTTGCTGGAATAAAAGCCTAGATACAGTTTGCAATGTGAAGAAAAATATTCTTTGTTTTCTTAGGTTACTTTAAATCATAAAGGATATATGGAACGTATCCAAGAAAAGTTCGTGTAACCTACATTTTTTCGACTTTTGATGATTTCTTTTTTTATTTTTTGGTGATTTTTTTAGTTTACTTCATAACTTTAAAAAAAAGGATATATGAGAGTTATATCCTTGAGCTAAAATTCGCTAAAACTACCATAGAAATCTTTTGAGGGTTAAGTCCAGTTTTTATATGACTTCCAACAATTAAAATTTATTTATTAAATTTAATAAATTTATATATTTTTTTCCAAGAACATAATTTAATTCTTTGTTGCACTTTTTATTATCTGCTAAATCATTTTAAATAATACCTTGTGTTATGGCATTGTAATTTAATAAAAAAAAACCCTATTTAAGGGAAATGTTCTGTTTGTTAAAATTGTATTTGATTTATGAACGTTAAATTTGCCATGTCGTGGCCAAGCGCAGAATATAAATTTAGCTGGTGTTGATGGTGTTGGAAGTCCAAAAAATAAAAAATAAAAAAACTAACACTATTATGCATCCAATAAAGGCAACTGCTGATTTAAAAATTCTGAATTTTTTCATACAGGCAAACAACCCTTTGTTGCAGGTAAAAAGAGAAAGTCATATTTCTTAAATAATTAAATTCGAATAATAATAATAAATTATTAAAGGTACTAAAAGCTTGATAATTAAGAACAAACTCAACCAAATATTCATTTCTCAAATGATCATCTTTCAACGGAGAGGAGCCGAAAATTTATAATGATAAACTTGAATATTCAATCCAATTATTATTTCATAAACAAAAACAAAACGTGGTTCTTTGACAACTTTAAGTTTATTGGTTAGAGCTTTCTGCATTCAAATTTATGCCAAAAGTAACAAAAATTATGCAAAAGGGCTAAAACTGAAGTATGTACAGTGGACAAAGTATTTAAGAAGATCAACTTTTGTAGATTTTTTAGACGAAAATTAGTCTAATTTATGAGCGATTTAGGATTGAACACTTCCCAACCCCTCAAGTCTAACGAAGCGTTAATGCGAAAGCACACAAGACGAGCGAAACGTTTTTTAAAAGCATTATCTTTCTAAGAAGAGAAAAAAGTACTTGACACGATACACAGTGCTTTGAAGTCGAACAAAATTGGGAAAAAAATATTATAAGAAAAAAATCATATGAATTAAGCTAAATTACAACAACACACTATAACTATACCAAAGATTTCCCCTATACCAATTGTCTGGTTAAATAGTGAATTCCCAGTAAAATATAAGGCTAATCATATGCATTCTATACCCAATATTTTTCTATATAAGGCAGGACTATAACTTATATGTACATTTTATCGAATCCCTGCATGCCATCATAAACTTAAGTATACCAAAGTTACACACTCATAGATATTATTTTTCCAAAGGCAGTTTCATGTGGTAGCCCCCTTTATTTCCTTTTCAATCATAAGTTTAACAAGAAAAGTTTTGTCAAAGTGTACAAAAAAGTTTAAAAGTTATTAAGGATAACAACTTAAGGACCATACAAAATATCTTATTGACAGTTACAGGACTCGAACTCGAGTCAGGCTAATTGAAAATAAAACAAAATAAAATTTCTGATGTCAGAAAAATGATACGCCAAAGACATTGCACAGAGTTTTAGCCAGTATAATACTGGCTCAACGAATACTTATTTTTAATTCAAATAATACCAGAGACAAAACAAATCATTGATTTATTTATGTCAGTATTTAAGCAATATATTTTCTGATTTACAGCCTGTGGCGGTAACTTTTTATTTCAAATTCTATTATAAAGTTTTTGTCTATAAAATGTTGCCAAATAGCAAGGCCAATGTCTAATCTTTCCTTTGTGTACTTTCGAATTGATGAATGAATCTTTTAAAGAAAATATATAAATAAAAAGAAAAGAAATCTTACTTTACGTTTATTGGACAATAATTTCTGAAAAAAACTTACATCAATTATTTAACTTTTCTCCCACGACTATTACGCGGTAACGTTTGGTAGTACAGACTTTTCAACGGTGAAGAAAACTTTTAATGCCTTTAGGTATTTAAAACAGACATTCAAAACTGTAATTTAAAGTTTCCATTGTAAAAGAGCAATAAAAATTTATTTATTTTGTTAACTTTTGTTGGGAAAGCATATCTTGCTGATTCAATTTTACATATAAATGGCCATCATTGAATTTCTTTTTACATATGTATTTATTATTGTTTTCTGAAGAAAACGAAACACATTTTAAATAAACGTTTCTTTTAGGGGGGCTGATTTTACTCTACAGTTTGACATTTATAAAAATTTTAAATTAAAACCCTCAGTCAATTGTAGTTATAATAATAATATATGTTTTCAAGTTTATTTGAACAGTTTTGAGGAGCCTAAATAATAAAAACAAACATATAAAAAGAACGAAAAAACATGAGATTTTTGGAGCCTCCTTACTTTTATATTTAGGATTTATGTATATTTATCCCACTTGCCCATATTAATATTTTATATGAAATTATATATTCAGAGGAGTATATCAATTTCATTGTTTAGCATTTAAAAAATCAAAACTTAAACACATTAATTAAGGCTTGTTCGTTTCCTTTATTCTAATTAAGACTGACTCTTAGACTTAAAGGAATAAAAAATAAATGTGCACGTACTGTGTCTTATATATCCTTCATCCGAGGCCTCTGAAAAAAGGATGTTGTTACGTTTGCTGGAACTAGTCGTTAAATGAATTTATTTCCTTTAACAGCGTAATAAAGTTCCATTTAACACAAACAACCTTCTATTTCATTTTTTTATGTTTTAACAAACACTTTCCTTTACATATAAAAACTTTTTTTTTAAATATATTATCACACAAACTTTTTATTTAAGTTTTCTTTACAAGCTGCTTTAACTACAGTATCCTTAAATATTGTATTTTATGTCATACAAAAACTATTGCTTGGTTTCATTTATGCCCCAAGGATATTTTTGCTACATTTCCAATGTTTGCTTAACGTTCACTTGAAACTAGAATACTTAAGATAATGAAATCCTAAGGCATTTTATTATCAAGCTCTATTGCAAATGCAGCAGGGATGTATATATGAGTTCCCAAAATTGCACCAAATGTCTTTTGAATCATTACGTTCTCTGCGCTTAGAGGTACCAAAACATAAATTTTCAAACTGACAGTTCTAATTTATGTTTAAATCAAACACAACAAATCTGGTCTCAGTATATACAAAATTAAGTGTAGATAATACCACAACAAAGACAGGAATACTAAATAAATAATTGTTGCAAAAAAGCCGACTTCAATAAAAAGAGCCAATCGAAGAGACTACATAACGAGGGCAATTATTACGGAGGAGTTTAAAGTCCGTTATCATCCATTTATAGTTTATATTTTTACTATTACTCTACCCGTCCGATTTCCTCATAAATTTCTATGAAACAGTTTGGTTGGCGTAGACTTTCTAATAAAAAATATTTTGACAATCGGTCCATAAATAGAGAAGTTATGCGATTGTTAATTTTACTGGCGGGTAAATTGCCTGTCCATTAAAAACAAGAAACATGTGAGCAAACCGTTTCAAACAAAAAAAATTATTTTCAAAATCGGTCCATAAGTGGAGATATTATGCGGGCGAATTTCCCGCGCGATTTTCGAAATTAAAAATTATAGGGCCATCCTGCAAGCGAATACTTTCATGAAATTTTTTTTTTTTTTAATTTTGAAAATCGGTTCACAAATGAGTGCAAAAACATTAAAAATAAAAAAGTAGTAAAAAATAATTTCGAAATGATAAACTCCTCCTTTTATTAAATTGGGTAAAAATCATCATTATCAGCTAAAGCATGACAACGGGTGGTTCAATTACAGCAGGCAGCAATATGATGCCAAATCACAATAGTTATACGCTTCAGCAGCACGAGTAAATGATAAAATTTTATTATCAAATATGCCTTTGAAGGAACGAGATCTTAATTTTAGTTGAAAAGACATTTCAGGTTGCGAGGCGTATTCTTGGATGTTAAAAAGCAAAATTACCATGTGCGCAGCGATGGGAAACCACACCAGATTCTGACAAAAGGGAAAAGTTATCGAGATTAAGATTAAGGTGCAACATTTCTATAAACTTTCTATTAAGCTTCAAATTCGTTATTAATACTTTTCTTATTAGAACTGAAAACCCTTTTTATTATTCGCTGTCTCGACCTAGATTAATTGAATGTCTTTTTTTAATATAATTAATTATTTTTTTTTATCAAAAAGTTATAGAAAGACAATTCATAGAATGCTTATTTCTTCTGTGAAGGATTATAAGCATTTGATATATATTATAATTTCAAATAAAATTTAATATAAAGAAAATTTAATATAAAGAAATTCTCAAAATCATCATATTTCTACTTTACCATCTCTGGTGCACATTGTGGCGATTATTATTATACATTTATTTATTTGTTTTTCTCTTACCATATATTGTCTCATGTACATATATTAAAATTTTGCCTTCATATATACTCGTTTATTGAAATAAATCCCTATAATATTCGTATAACATTTACAAACAGTTCATTTGACAATAAGAGACATTTAGTCGAAATAGAATTAATTTTTCATATAAGAAACTCAAAGTCTTGTGCAGTTCAATGAAAATAAATGCTTTTAATTAAGATTTAATTATTTTACTTAATTTTTTATACCATATTGGTTAAATTAAACTTTTACTTCATCTAGCTTCAGCTGAAGTCTTGGCCCAATGACACCTCCAGACGATAATTCGCACCAAACAGTCACTTTTTCCGAAAGCAATTGCAGTTCCATAATTACTTATGGCTTCTTCGAGCCCCATATGGGAGAATTTTGCTTGTTGACGCAACCATTGAGTAAGAAACGAGCTTCATCGCTGAAGAAAATTTTGTTCGAAAAATCAGCATTTAAAAGCCCGTTGCTCTAGCACTCAAGCAGCATATCTACGGTGTTGTGAATGATCAGCCGACTTTAGTTGCTGCGTGATTTGATTTCTATATATGGGCGGAGGTGGGAATCTAAATGTAAGATGCAACATAATGAGCCGTAAGATAGAGCATTTTGCAAATAACGCCGTGGATTCGACAAATTCAGATTGTCCGCCACAATTTCACTAACATAAGTGATATTTTTTGACAATGATGCACAGGCCTGACTACATCTGTAACGCTTCCAGTCTCTTCAGATTTCTCCTTGCGTAGTATGCCAATTATGAGATCATAATCACCGAGTAAAGTGGTTACATTTGAACCACCACTTTTAACCATTTTTACGCGTTTTTTTGTGATTGTTTAACAATCCATATTTGTAAACGGAAAGCCTTTCACTACATAAATGACAGAGAGATCACAGAATAGTTGACAGATATTTAACAGCTAAGAGCCGTGCAGACCTGCGGTTTTGGAACCACTAAATGGTTAACCCGATATTTGTTTAGTGAAAAGCCACTTCATTCGGTTATCATAATATCAACTTTAATTTACATGTCTAATCAGAATCTTCTATTTTCAAACAAGGCTGTCCAAAAAGGTTTTTAATGCCACTTTGATAACATTTCTGACATATGATATTCAAGATATTTCGTGTTTGCATTCATTTCAAATACTCGTGTGGTGCTTTAAAGTCCACTCAGTGTCACAATAAATAGAAAATTTTCAACAATCGATCGAAAGAATAGGTTAGGTTAGGTTAGGTTAGGTTGATAGGAGGGGTGTGATAGCCCATGTCATACGACATACACTTAAGCCAGTGAAGGCTTGTTGTGCGCTCCCTTTCAAACTGCCAGAGTTCTGCGGCAGGATTCGAACCTGGGACCTTCGCACTACGAGTCTAGTACACTACCTACTAGTCTACGAAGGTCAGTTAAGAATAACATCTCTACACTTTTCTCACAATTTTTTTAAATAATTCTAATTAAAATAGTACTTCAAGATTTTATTAAACTGCTAAAAAGTTTCATTTATAATTATTTAGAGTATCGACTCTTTGAGTTCATCTCCCTGAAGGTGATTATAAATAAAACTTTTTAACCATTCTATAGACATTGTGCTTAAATAATATTTGAATGGGAATAAATAATATCCCAACAATATTTGGAAAAATTTTGTAAAAAAAATTCTTTAATAACAATAATAACTAATACCACTTCATTATCATTAAGAAATCGATAGTTGCATGCAATTCATAAGGTGCGAGTCAGTCGATGTAGTTGTAATTTACTCAATATTGTAATTGTTAAATATAATTTATTCGTATTTAAATTTTATATTCATTTTCTGTAATTTTCCTTAAATACAATATAAATTTATTTCATCCTTTAACACCAAAATAACCTAAAAAGGAGTAGAAGGAAAACTTAAATTTTAATGACACCAAAAAAAGCCAGTACTTTTTGTTACAGAAGTTAAAAGACTCTTAACAAAACTTTATTTTTGTAATGCAAATATCCGCATTTTATGAAGAAAACAACTTTATGACACTCTGAAAAGGCTCTGATTTCTTTTTCATTTATTTAATTGGTCACTAAAGTTATACAACTGTAAAATATATAAAGTCACCAATCTGGAGAAAAAAAATAATGTATATTATAAAGAAGTAAATTTATGGGGGAAAGTATATAAATTAGTTTATTCTCAACTTCTAGTACATAAGAGACCGCCAAGAAAAAAACATGATTTAAGGAGCAGAGCACTTTATTCAATAATACCATAAATTTTATTTTTTAACTTTCTAATTCGGATTTTGTATTACAAAGGACATAAGGACTTCTAAATACTATCTAGTTTGGTGTTGTACGAATATATAGAAGGCTGAGGGTCTTTCAAAAAGAAATTTTTGCATTTTTTATTGAAAATAATCCCAGTTAAGCCTTCTTCACGATAACAACTCCTTGACATTAAGATATTATTTAAAATTTCATTTTTCGTAGGATATAAAAAAATCTGTTGCGATCAAGTCTTATTTATGCGATTAATTGTATAAAGGCGTAAAAAGAAAAACAAAAAGACGCAAGTCAATTATAATTGTTTGTTATATTGTATTAGTACAAAAGCTTTCTAAAGCTATAACACATACTTATGGGTTTTTGTTGATTACAAATGGAAAATATGACTGAGTTCTGTTTGGATTCTCATATAGTATATGTAGTCTGTGTCATATATATTCGAGCTTGAATGCTTTTCAATCATTATTTAGTGCTGATGATTTGGTTAGCGCCCATGAAATGCAGGCGTATTCTCAGCTAAGCCAACAACAAACAATAAAATATTAAATAGTTATTTTGGAGAATATCTCGAATAACAAATTTGATTAATACTAATATTTTAAACTTTAATGCGACACCCAAATTGTTTTATTTTTAAAGTCAATCGCCAAAATACAAAAACTGCGCATTTATATTTGCTCATCGTTACTCCTTTGTATATTATTCATTTATTAATTAAATTTAAATATCTTTAGGCCACAACATTTCAATTTTGAATAGTTAAAGGCCTTCATTGGAAAATGTCTGCTTTTGAGCCCTTTTATGCACCAAAAACATTTTCTATAAATACAGTAATGAATTTATAATCAAAATACATTTCGCCTGAAAATTGTTTTATATGTTTATCTTAATTATTTTACCTGCTCCATCCTTTAGTTGCTTCTGGCTTATTGCTGAAATTTTAGTTCTATTAAAACAAAAAGAGGTGAAACCGTTGCATATAAAACATTCAATAAAGGGAATTTGCCTTTTATTTGTTTATTCTATTATAAGAAGGATGTTTGTGGCCCAAATTTACTACATAAGTCTAGAGTAATTAAATTGTTTTTTTCAAAAATTTATTTTTTATTCTAGCTGTTAAACAATTTCTTCTCAAAAAAGACTTCATTGAAATACGATAATTATACTATGTGTAAACAATAAGATTCTTAAAGCCCAATAGCGTTATCCTTTTTTGGTTTGGGAACCATTTATTTGTATAAATGTGTTAAATATAAAAGAGCTTTTCATAGTTAATAATTCTAATGCTTTCATATAATTATAAAGTAAAAACCCCTTTAAGAAAAGGAAAAACGTAACAAAAAGATCTAGAAGTAAAAATCATACATTTTGTATGAGTTGAAGGATATGCAACTACAAGAATCATATAACGTTATACACAGAAAAAAAGAGTGTATAATAAATACCTAATAAAATAAAACAAAATTAATAAGACATCGCTATAGTTTTTTTCAAGAAGGAAATCCTACTATTTAAATAAAGAAAACCTTTTTGAAAAAATCAATCTTGTTTTTTTCAATGAGGTTTTCTTCTTGATTTTAATAGTTTATATTATTTAATAATTTTATTAATTTTATTTGATAATTTGATTTATTTTTTAATTTATACATTTAAAAAGAATAGAAATTAGGATAATACTAGTGTAATTTGCTTAACAAATTTGCAACAGAGGTAAAATGCTCAGACTTTAAATCAAAAATATACTGCTCTACAAATGACCATACTTGCTTCCTTTTTTTTGGGGATTATTCTGTCTTAAAAACGTAAGATAACTTAATAATAATATCAACACACTTCATACAGGAGGCGCATTTCCACTTCAGGCCGTCACAAAATATGAAAAATTCGGAAATTTTTGAAAAATCTCGTCCAATAACCATTATTCTGAAGTGTTTCCTTATGCGTTAATCACATTCGAGACTGCCGGCTACACGGCAACACGACTACAAATGTCGCCCTGCAGCAAGCTACTTTAATTATTTTGAAAACTACAGCTACGGAGTAAACAGCTGTTGCAACAATTCATTTATGTATATTACAGTGGTGCATATTTAGCGCTTTTAAATTTTTAAAGTTCCCTTTTTTCCATGGGACAAGTCCCGTCCAACTCTCAAAAAAAATTAAATATCTTAAAAAAAAGCCTAAGAGCCTATTCGTTCTATATCGTAGGATTTATAATCAGTAATATATTAAAGTATTGAACGCCGTAACTCAGGAATCAAGAGAGAGCAGCGAAAGAAATTACACTAAAACTTTTATGTTAAAAAGGGCTGTGATTTTTTTTTAATCTTCAACAATGTTGGTATTTTTGGCTCAAGTCAATATGATATATAACAATAAAACAAATAAATTTATTTATTTAAAAATTCTTAACGCATATGTATTATAACATATGAAGTTTGGAATTTTCTTTTTTATTTTGCAATAAAAAATATTTCTAATCGGTAGTTTGCTTTACATATTTTGTTATAATGTCAACACTGTTATTGTTTTTGTAGCCAACAAAGATAGAAATTAGTTTAATTTGACTACACGACAAAAGTAGCAAGGACAACAACCTGCAGTCTTGTAGCCGTGCAGTTGTGAAAATAATTATTTTCTATTTTGGACAGGTTGTCGTCGGTAGCATGCTGCCTCGAATGTGTTTAATGCATTAGTTTCTGCATACATTTTAAAAATTTTCATGATTGTTGACTGAAAGTGATTAATAGTTAATAGTTATTAACTGCTAGAATTTTAACTGTTAAAATTGGTTCATTGACTTAAAAAGGTCTATAAGTATTTCAAATTATTACTAGTACACACGCAAAAAATATACTCAGCAAACTTGAGAGATAAAACAATTTGGAATTTAATGTTGGACGTTTGTAAATGTTTAATAAAAATTTGCTAATACTAAATATCACCAAGATAAATTAAAACAACCACTTAAAATAGTTACATATATCCAAATAAAAAAAACTTCCAAAGAAGTCAATAAGAACCACAGTTCGTGAACCGAAAGTGGTATGAATTCTGATATTTTACAATGATTTTTTGTATAGGCTTTTTATTAGCGAGATGGGACCTGTTTTTTGCATCTCCTTCACTGGATCCAAAACCATGTTCAAGATGAGTGCAAAAACGATTTTTTAGAAGTACTTTAACTGCTATTCGTTCCAGAATACTTTGTAATGAAAGTCATCTTTTTCATACATATAATTTTCATTTGAATATTTTAATTTTTATAATATTATTTCATTATGACATCTAGTCGTCAGGCTAGTAGCTAGTGTACTAGACTAGTAATGGTAGGGTCGCAGGATCGATTCCTGCCGAATAGTCTGAGTGTTAGTGCAGTCTTCGGTCTGTGTATTAAAAAAATCCTACAAGGTCAATAAAAGCCCTTAGGAATAGTTTGGAGACAATTAAACATTATGTTTTTAAGGAACAACTAACATTTTTTCACTAAACTGTTAATTAAACTATAATGAGTAAGAAAAATCGCAAGAAATAAAAAAATTTAAAAGTTGCGATTTGTAATATTAATTGGAAATATATTCAAGTGTAAGAAAAATTTTTAAATTTTGGACACTGGTCCAAAACGAATAAATATTTGAGACCCCATTTTATAAAATGAAAAGTTCATGCTTGTGTGTCAATGAATTTTCTAGTACCTTCCATGCAATATTCAAACGTACTATTTTATTGAAAAAACAACAAATAGAAGAAAAAAATATGATATATGAACCAAAATCAAAGCAATATCATTGAGTTTTTTTATTATCTTTATTATTATTACCTTGTTTCAGCCTACACAATAGCCTGTTCAATATTTTGACTGTCGTAAGACCAAACCACAAGCAAACCCCTTCAAACAAAAAAATAATAATAATAAAAATTTCGAAAATCGGTCAATAAAAGGAGGAGTTATGCGATTATCAATATTTCGGGTATAGGGCAGATTTCCCGTGCGATTTTCCAAAAAAAATATATATTGGACCAATATGTAAGCAAACGCTTTTAAACGAAAAGATGTTGAAAAATTAAAAAAAACGAATTGATAACATCCTCCCTTTGGGAAGTCAGTTCAAAAAATAATAATTTTTGCGCAACAAAAACCAAAGCACTTTGGATTTTGTTCACTATATTGTATGTCACACACACACAAAATGTTACTGTACAATAACAATTATTGCACAACAACGGGTGCACGAAAACCGTGCTCATTTTCTTACCCCATGTAGTAGTCTAATATACTTTCCCTATCTCTTCTAATCATGAATAACATTAAAAAAAATAAACGTCCTACTCTAATGGAGTTTGATAGAATTCGAATACAGTTCAACTCAAATATACAATCAACAGTTTAAATAAATGAGTTTTCGAAGGGAATACATAAAAATTCGTTCAAAATACTTTTTTATGAATTTCACTTGCGGCATTTTTAATTTGATAGAAATTTATTTTAAACATCAATTTCATTTAAATTTTGCCATCAGATATGGATTTTTCTTTGATTTGATTTTTACTTGGAAAGATTTTAAATTGTTTAGTCTTATCAACTTCATTTAGACAAATTTTGTGGATACATTAACATGCTTTCTAAATTAGAATACAGCCTCCTTGTAGTTTTTTTCCTTTATATAGAATTTTGCTGCTTTCATTAGTAAATGCGAGTATTAAAGAAAATATATTTTTGTGTGAAAGATGGTGTGTGTCATTGTTGTTTTGTATCCTCAAGTGAATTAAGGAATATTCGTTAATACACATTGTAGCCATTAAAATCTTCCTTCACAATTTGGTTTTAATTAAAATTTAAATATTTTCGCATAACAATAGATCCCTTGGGGCAGATAATGTTGCAAAGTCAGAGCATAAGTTGCTTAATCAAGTAAATTAGCCATGTTGGTTTTACAAAATTTATTAAGTATTTTTAATTACAATTTAATAATCTAAATTTATTGGGTCTATTTACTGCAGCTGTTGGAACTTTAAATTAAATACATAAGGATTCAAAGAAAAAAAAACTAAAGTTGTTCATGAGGAATGAAGTTCTCGTTGCTACAAAGGATCCTATAGTGGAATTTTTCGACATTTTTAAATCAAAACTTTTTTGTTAAAAAAAAGGAATTAGTTCTACAAATATGTAAAAATCAATTGTAAAATACTTCCTTTTTATAAGAAAAAAATATATATTACTTTCTTATAAGAAACAAGAAATCATGACTACTGCTGAATTTATATGCCCTACAAATGTGCAGCTTATTTGGAGTGACAAATAAACAATCCTTATTTAATATAAAGTTAAACTAACTTTATATGAAATAATGTACAAAAAAATCATAAAAAGTAAATTTTTCTCAGAATAATGTGAATGGCTTGCAATGGCAATCCCATGTTAAAATCGTTACAAAGGATCCAAGATGGCATTACTTCCGTATCCTAATATCAACATTTTCTTTGGAAAGTCTTTTTTAATAGGGAATTAATAAGTCATTTTGTAAAGGAAATAAATTAAATTATAATTTATTTAATCCGTGCTGAATTAAAATGAAAAATTGTTTTGATTTGAAACTTGAATTAATTCATTAAATCGTCTTCAATTCATTTATAGGCGCTCAAATGGTATTTCGAGCCATTGGATTTGTGTTTAAGAAAAAAAGTAAATAACAGGATATTTGCTGTAGTGTAGTGTAGTGTAGTGTAGTGTAGTGGATATAACTGATATGGTTTTTCTTTTAATACTATATTAATTATTGACCTTGTGTTTAATTAATTTTAAATAACCTTGTCTGCATATTATAATGGATTTGTATCAATATCATTTTTGAGATTTGATACTTCTAATCTGGTCTTGTACCCAGTGATAATATTCAGTATGTGAGTAACCTTGGCTTCGGATTTGGTCATTTTTTAATAGAAAAACAATTCTAGACAAGAAGATAAGTAAAAAGAGAATTGAATATATTTGATTTATTAAACAAACACAATATCCTGAAGGTGATACTCAAATAGCATAGGATTATCGGTAGTTGTAAATAACATTTTTTTTAAATCATTTAATACGACCTTGTTAAAATTATTAACAAAGATCCAAAATATATAAAGATGTTATTATATTTAATTTAATTTGATTGGCGTACTGGACACTGACCCGACACCAAAAGGCGGCCAACCAACTAATATTTGTAAAAAAAACTCCACTTCTTTTTGCTGATTTTGGCTCATCTTATCTTTAAGTGCATTTTCGCAACTCTTAAAGCTTTTCTTTAGTTTTTATTACTATAATTTATTATTGAAAACTTTTGATTACTCTGTAAAATAGATCTATATATTAATATGTGGAAGAAAAATATTTGCCCTTGGAGCTGGATAATGTATATTTTGTTAAAATTGCTTAAGTTTCATAAACTAAATTAAGATATGCACCTTGATGCGCAATTAGAAAATGATTGCTTGAATTAATGCGTTAATTGATCTCAATTTACTTACAAGAATTCCATTAATAAATTATGCAATTAATACCTAATTGCACCATAAATTGCGTCTCAAGTTCCCCATGCAAACCTTGTGAAGTCTGGTCAATGAGAAGAGAAAATTCGGTACATTGACAAAAATATAATGTCATGAAAAATATTTTTTAAAAAATGTAGTTCCTATTGGTAAAATATTTTCCTGAAAACATATTTCGTATTGGAAAAATATTTTGTATGAAAAATAAACATAAGAGTGCCATTTATTTGATTGTAAACATGGAAATCTTAAAGATGATAGTGAATAGTTTAATTTTTATTGATCTGTGGCCACTAGGCGACCACTAATCAAATGGTTTTTCTTATAATTCTAAATTTTTTAAAATATATTATGGACAATCACATCTGCCATATTTGAGGATTTATCGACAATTCGATTTTAGTCCCTTAAAATAGCATTTTGATGATTTTTTACCTGAACTTAACGATTTTAAAAAAACAGAAATAATGTAACAATATTTTATACTTTTACAGTACCTTTGAACTTGATAAGAAATTGTTTTTTTTTAATTAGAATTACAGACAATAAACATACATATATCGGAACTACGAATAATGTATAAGAAAATGTTGCAAAATGAAAGCACGAAAATAGAAAAGTTAAGCGGTGGAATGCAGAACTTCTTTTTAAACCAGTAACAAGTAGTTATTTAAAAATGAATTTATAAAACAAAGTTTTCATTAAATAGATCACAAGGATTAAATGTATGGAATACTGCAAATGCTTCTTTCTTAATGAAGTTTTGTTTATGTTGGATTCATTATTATGACCTTTATTTACTAAAATTAATACACAGATTTATATTTTATTGATTCCGAAGAATCATTTTGACGATATTTTTTCTTCAAAATTTAAGGATTTTGTAAACGAATGTTGTCGAATGGTCTGTTTTATTGCCAGATACCAATGTGTACTAAGAAAATTTTTAACTACAAAAACATTTAAAAAATTTTTCAACAAGTGGAAAATAATAGTTCTCCTTTGCCCATAAGGCGTTAAAAAAAATAATAGAAAACTACTTCAATTATGTCTAACAACTAGAGCAAAAAATATATACAAAGTGTTTATTTAAGAATATAGTTTTGCAGTTGTTAAATAAAAAAATAAAAACTTTGATGTAAAACAATAAAATTTAAAAAAATATTTACTTTGTTTTGGCAACATGAACAACATGTTGTTGCTCTTGTTTGTTTTTTTCTTCACAAAAAATATGTAAAATAATTTAAATTGCAATATGATTGGTGATTTTTTTTTTTTTTTTTGTTCATACGTGCAACAGATTTCAGTGTCCAAATTTGGATTAAATTTAGACATAATTTGTTATGAACTGACTAAAGAGTTAAGTAATAAAAGGGTATAAAGACTTAAAATTGCAATTTAATAAAATTTTAAAAATATACAAAAATAAAAAAGTGTGAATGATAAATTTACTTCCAGGACTATACGTTACACTATTACGAGACGCTTTGGTAATATTATTGTTATTAATTGGATCATGTCAAAACATATTTTATTAATTCAATTGCTTTTAACTCACTAATCCTGCACTGAATGAGGTTAAAACAATATTTCAGCTAAATTTTTAAAGCCAAACTTTTATTGCTAATTTAATCCTATTAATTAATGAAAGCAAAAAAGTTGTATTTTGTATTGTGCTGCTTATGACTGCCGAACTAGGAAAATGTATTATTTTTTGTAGATTAATTTCATGGGGGAAAGTATTTTTGGGTGGAAGTTTTAGAAGGGTGACTATCAGTTACTATAAGCCGCCGGTAATTTATAATCTAGCGCCAACGATGGAAAATACTTTATCTGACCATAATACTTTTCTTTTCGAACGAGCGTAATAACTTTACAAAAACTTTTTCTTTATTTTACTAAAAGTATGCCAAATGCAGCCATATTGAAAATTGAAAATTAACTAACTTGTTTCAATTACTTATTTAAAAGGAACACAAAAATGTATAAAAAAATTTGCATTAAATAATAGATTCTCGACATGGCTTTTTGTAACGGAGGAGGATATTTTAAGTAAAGAAATGCAGTCAAGAAAAGAATATAAAGAAACATTTGACAAGTTGACAAACTTCCTGAGCTTGATAACGTTTCAAATGAAAGCTTGCCGGATGATACACTTGAATCATTTCGAATAAAAAAATTTTTTTGAATTTAAGACGAGTAAAATTTGGTATTAAGGTGAGTTTAAGTCAATGAAAACTTTAAAAAAAAAGTTAAACTATTTTTGATATGTTAGTCGTTTAACTTGGTTTTTAAGATCCTTGAAAAGGATTAAAAAACATTTTTTATCAGTTAAATTTTACTTAAAATTTTATTATGTATACAGAGTCATTACAATGAATTTAAATTTCACCCTTAAACTACAAATTTCATATAAAATGAGAGCTGCAGAGGAGGTTGCCTAAATTTATTTTGCAACGTTGTTTTTTTTTATTAAAACTTTTATGCAAAATATAATTTAACATAATTACAAAAAAAATTTAATATTTCTAATTTCTGCTGGTAGAGGATGATCTACTCCAAATCACACTGTTTTCAAAATACATGTCTTGCGCTGTTGAATTAGAATATTTTTCTCAATCGGGAAATAAATAAGGCTAAATAAGCAAGGATACATAAGGCCTTTCATGTATAGTTTTTTTAAATGAAAGAATTAAGAACGACACCAACTCCAAAGAACTTAAAAGTGAGTAACGTTAAATAAACAAAATTTTATTTATTAAATTTAAATAGGCTAGTTAGTTCAATTGTATTTTATAAGCCAAATTACATGTGATAGTTATCAAAGAACAAATTACACCAAAGACACATGTGTAAATCATTCTGACAAACACTAGCAGAACGGAACAACATGCTGTTTTCGAAAGCCGCTACACTTTCATCATCAGCGTTCTTGTGTTTGGTCCACTTCTGTGGTGTCAGTTGATGTATATTTCAGCTATTTATACAAACTTTTTCACTGTAAATAGAATACGTGAATTTTTTTGATTCATCGTATTACAATTTGTGAAAACTTTTTTTGTAATGGAAAGCCCAAATTACACCTCACTAACTTACAACAGTGTTGCCATTGTTATTTATTCTTTACCAACTATACACATGTGTTTTAATTTGCTTATTTTGTTTTTAACTTATGACAAACTTGTTTGGTTTGTTACTATAAGTATGTATATTAATTTTTTTTTTTGCTATAAGCCATTAGCTTTGTTAATTTATATTTTAGGTTTAAGATTTCTCTTTATTTTCGAACATTTTTATTGTTTGTGATTTTTTTTATTAAATTGTGAAAAAGTGAAAAAGTTTGTATAAATAGCTGAAATATACATCAACTGACACCACAGAAGTGGACCAAACACAAGAACGCTGATGATGAAAGTGTAGCGGCTTTCGAAAACAGCATGTTGTTCCGTTCTGCTAGTGTTTGTCAGAATGATTTACACATGTGTCTTTGGTGTAATTTGTTCTTTGATAACTATCACATGTAATTTGGCTTATAAAATACAATTGAACTAACTAGCCTATTTAAATTTAATAAAAAAAATCACAAACAATAAAAATGTTCGAAAATAAAGAGAAATCTTAAACCTAAAATAAACAAAATTTTATTTGGCAATAACTGTCTTTTTATAAGAGCAGCAATTTTTAAGCAATTGAGATATGATTTCACGAAGCGTTCGTGTTTCAAAAGCACGTTAGAGTCATCCAAGTTTCGAAGCCAATTTTATGCTTCCTAACTCGCCGCAAGTCCTTCAGACGCCTACGAGTATGCTATTTTATTTTTCGTTGTCGCCTTTCACGATCTCTTCATCACATATGCATCCGCTAGTGATACCATTTATAACGACCATATCTTTGCGGTAACCGAGGATAGGCCCACTTCTTATTGCTCAATCGTGAAACTGATAATATTTATTTCCTTGGAACTTTGCAATGTCTTTAGAAATAATAGACCTTAACGCAGTTGTAGCATTTGGTTCTTATTTTGGTCTACTAAGGAATCATTGTTTCTACTACTACCTCCATAGCTTTTTCACTTAGCAGCATACATGCTTGTGGCTTAAAGATGATCTTGGCTGTATAATGCCCCATTATGAAAGAGGCCTTGTATTCATTTAGGGAAATACTCCCCGTTGTGCTGTATATTTCAAAAGGCGTGGTACTAATCCAAAAAAAAAATTCATGGGAGGTAACATTATATAATACACTTTAATTAAAAATATAACAGATATAAAAAAATTATATTGAAATTTTACTATAATTTTTATATCATTTGGGGTAAGAAAAAAATTTTTAATACAGAAAGTGATGCAATTTTGATTTTCAACACCTTTTTGCGGTCTGCTGTTAAATTTCCAAAAATGTGATTTGATGTAATTCACTTCCTACCAACAAATTTAATTCCTCAATGTTTAATTCCGTACATTTGCTTCATCCATATTGTAAAAGCTATAGACGTATGAGTAATATTTTATATGGAATTTAATATTAATTATACGCCCCATTGTTGCAGCATATACCACAATATTTGTAAATACAAATTAAACATGACTTTTGCAGAATATTCATGTCAAAATAAATCAAATGAAAGGAATAATTGTCTGTTAAATGGAAGTCGGGAGTGGCAACAAACTATTTCCATGTCAGTGATGACAAACAGCTTCTGGCAAGGACAGGTATCAAAACTTTTTTGAGCTTTTCTTCAGCTATAACTTTTAAGAGAAATAAAGGCCCATCATAAATAACAAAGTTCAATTTAATAAGACATCAAACTATGATAGACAGTTAATTTCTACTACTTTAATAAAAAAAATATATAAAAAACACATTCTTGTTCTTATTTGACTTCCCCAGTTAAAATAGAGTTTCCAATTAAGTCATGAAAATGATGGGACTAGAATCAGAGGTACTTCCAATGATTTAAGGATATGCCTATCACTGCCGGACTCTTTTGTTTTTAATTTATTTTCACAAATTTTAAAGTTATCTTTCTTGTGTTACGAACAATACATATTTTATGTTTCTTTTAGTATATAATTACATTAAATTAGAATTTGGTATTTATCACTGGGAATGGACATAAGATCTGAAAAACCTACAAATGTAATTTTATCACTTACTAGTTAATGAAAAACAATGTTTCCCTTTAGATATAAAAAATATTTTTGGGCAAGTGCTAAAGATCTGCAAAATAAAGTTTAAACAATGCACTATTTGGTTTTAGGAAATACTAAAAATTTAACTCTCTAATAATGACTTTAATTTTGTGTCAGTTAGTCCTTAATATAAACAATAGTTGAGCTAACAATTTCAAACACATTTTGCCTCCAATTATTATTGTATCCTTAGATCTACAATATTTTGTATTTCTTTTTATATTTGATTAAATTATCATCAAATCAAATAATAAATAAATTAAATAATTTTAGTTTGCTTTGAATGAAAATCAGGTATTACAATAAAACTTTATATAAAAACTTTCTAGAAAAACTTTTTATTTAAAATATAATAAGTAGGAATAAATAAAAGAACGTACAAAAGTTAAACTTTTAATACTACAGTGACATAGAAAGCAAACTTTATAAAAAAGTTCAATAAACAAATTTCAAATCAGATCAAACTGTGTGCACTCACTCACTAGCAAAAAGTTGTTTATTGTGTCGAATAATACTAACATTCCAAAAAAATACAAATAAAGATGCCAGGCATATTTTTAATACTCGTACATGCACTCGTACAGAGGAAGGACGTGATTTTTTGTGCACTTAATTTTTTTAATTCACTAGATTTTAAAATTTTTTTCAAAACAAGTAAGAAATTTAACCCTCATGGGAGAGGCAAGGTGTCTTTTGTGGCTTAATATTAATTTACTTCTGAAAGCTGATATCACATTTGAAGTTTCGTAGGAAAACCTAAATTTTAATTGTCTTGAAATTTGAAAGGACAATTGGCTTTATCGATTCTGAAATTTTTTTTTACACATTTCGTCCCGTCTGCAGGTTGCTGTTCTAGAAATGTAAGGAGTACTGTAAAGAAGAATGTGCTAGATTCTAAATATATATTTAACCCATATAAATACGTTACATGTTTTGTATCTAACTTTATTTAAGGGCACTAGGCCCTTTTCTTTGACTATATGAACTATAATGACATTTTGTATGAAACACCAACCCAATTTATTTTTCAACACAGTCTTCCTTGAGGTTTGTACACTTTGTCAAAAGTTGTTCCAATTAATTTGTCTCTTTCCAAAAATTTGTTTTGTCGAGGTCGTCAAAATTATTATTTTTTTTTTTTTTGTGAGATCGTCGTTGAAATCAAATCTCTTTCCGCGAGCCATTTATTCAGATTTGGAAACAAGAATTAGTCATTCGAGGCTAAATGCGTAAAAAAGGTTAGATGTGGGAGAAATACATAAACTAATTCATGGAATTTTAGCACGGAAACTGCACATGTATACACTCTTCGATTGTCCTGGTAGAAGAGAACTTTTTTCTTGGCCAAATCCTCATTGAATCAATCCAATAAATTGGCATAATATTCGCCATTGATTGTTTCATTCTTTTGAAGGTACGAAATGTGGATTATAGCGCGTGCAACGCAAAAAACCATCACCATGACTGATCAGTTGATATTCCAAATCTCTCTTCATACATATAAAAACAGTCTGGTGAATTTCTCTTTATTCATTTATTCATCAATTATTCAACTAGTGAAATTGTTTCATCAAAATGGATGTTCTATTCAGGCCATGTACCGCGCGCTTCGCCCATTTTACGATCGCCATTTTTGTCCACCAATTACATATGTTTAGGTACGTCAGCATATAAAACTGTAGAGCTTGCTACAATATGAAAAAGTCACTGTTTGGTGTGGATTTTTGGCTTGCGACGTCAACGGTCCATATTTTGAGAACGACGTTGACCTGGCCTGTTAAAGAAAAGTGCTATAAATCAATTTTAAAATTTTTTATTTGCATGAATTGGATTTTATTGACACCATCGACAAGAAGTTTCAACAGGAGAGCGCTACGTGCAACACAACTCATACTTTATTGGACATTCTGCGCGAGTGATTTAATGGTGTGGTCATCTCACGTGGAGGTAATGTGAGCTGGCCACCAAGATCATGAGATTTATCCCTGTTAGAATTTTTCTTGCATGATTGCCTGAAATCATTGGTCTATGGAATTAAACCACAAGTCATAGCGGCCCTTCAAATCAATATGGCCCATGCAATCGGTATAATTCAGACTAATTTATGCGCCTGAGTGATGAGATTGGACACTTCGGGTGCGTGCTACCCAGAAAAGCCGCTTCTGATATTTGCACAATGTTATCTCTTATATATAATGGAATCAATAGAAAATGAATGAAAATATTTAATGATATCTTACACACACTTTGATTTATTTGAATTTAAAGAAAGGAAGGGCTTAATGAAAGACCCATTACTTTTGTTCATTTTAATTTATTTGTTTTCTTTACTGTCATGATAGAAACTCATAATTTTTGAAAGTTGCTTATTTTACTACAAAATAATAAATAATTTTACCTATTGAATTAAAATTGTATTCTGTTGCGTAGACCATAAACTATAATTTACGACTGTATTGACAAAATTTTTAAAGTAATGCTTGGTATATGAGTTCTTAGAAAACGTTTGTTAATAAAACAATTATTAATTGGGGAAATAAATTTCCACTAACGACTATTTTGGGGAAATTTATTATAAAAAAGTTTGAGATTAGAAATGAGTGGCTACTTTCCACAAATTGACACACCCTTAAATTATATAAATCAGTAAATATTCTGTGTGAATGCGGAACTAAAAAGGATTTTGTGAAATCAAACAAATTAATTAAAAAAAAATGTCGCAATAAAAAAGTTTCAAATGAAAATAAAGTTTTGTTTGAAAGTTTTTGGCAATAATTCGTTTCTATTCACTTTGGATATCTAAATTTGTCAGAGAGCGTTTGAGGCAATGATAATATGAAATTCAAATGTATTTAAAGAAATAGAAAGAATAAAGAGCGTAATATTTTCTCTTGTCAAGTTATTTGTGATTCTCGTAAAATTTTAGACATAAAATAAAACAAGGCAAAGGAATTGTGGTCTGCAATATTGTCAGTCGGGTGTGAACTTATTGCAATGTTCTAGAACTTGTAAAGGACGTTTAAGGACACTCCTGATTAAGGTTTATCTTATTTAAATTTGGAACAATGCTCCGTCATCCCAACTTATATTTGCTTGATAATCAGGCAGGTTCCGGCCATGTGCCTGTGTCCTTATTATTACTCCTTTCATTTTCGGTATACTAGTGATTGTTAATTTGAATTTAAAAAAAACTATCAACCAAATTTTAATAATGCCTCGAAAAAAATAATAATAATGTTTTAACCAACATCAGTAATATATAATTTCTTCCATGGAAATCATATTTCCACTCTATTTAATTCAATGAAACTCTTTCCACCTTCTCTAACGAAGGCATGATTTTATTTCAATTGCAAAGTTTTTAATTGTATTGCCACATATTGCGTTGTTATATGTTGTGTACACTCGCAACTTTAAATAAAAAAAAATTGTGGTACGCAATTGTTAGAAACCACACCAAATGTGCATATTCGCAACAAATATAGTGCTTTGAAATAGGAATGCAAAATGACATACTACCAACAAACAGCATATTCAATTCATGTAGTTTAAAGTTCTAAAACAGAGAAATTTAGTAGTTTTGTTGCCTTTAGTTGCGCAGCAGACAAGCAAAGTTTTTTATTACTACTTTGGGGTTCAAATTTAATTCCACTGTGTGATAATAGGAAAATACCTTTCAATTGACATAGTGTATGTAGTAGAAATTCAGCATTAAGCACTAAAGGTCATATACATCTAAGTAATTTAATGATCGTATGAGCTTGAGTTGAAATATCATCTAATAAATATTATTAGGAAATGAAAAAGAAAACACACTAGAGATAAATTTGTCTATTGGTTGCAGGATCATTAGCACATTTTTGGTACCTCATCATAAGTGATGAGCGTTGGAGTCCAACTACTTGGGGGCAGATTATCTTCTAACCTTATTACTTTTTGAACTAACCACTCACTGGGAGAAAATACCAAGAACTTTACTCATAATTTTTTTTTGTATTATCAGATTAAAGCATCTCTTATAGACCAATTTTTCATAAGCAGCTGATAAGGAAAATTATAAGATAATTTGATTATTGTTGCATTCATCAGTTCTTAAAATTCCAACCGGATGTTGCCGTTTTTACATTTACATACGAGTAGTTTTTAAACATTTAGTGCTACAAAAACCACTGCAAGGAACGACAACTTTTTCGTTGCGAATATTCAGCGTTGCGAACAAATATGTCAAAGCACACAATCAATTCGTGGAACCAAATTCCTTGTACATAATGAACTTTTCGGCGATTTTTTTTTATATTTCTTAAGGCGATGAGCGGCGACTCAGTGTGAGCACTGTGACCATTTTTCTTTTATTTTGTCTTTTAAGTGTCTTAATAAATAAACATAATTGTTGCTAAAAGAATGGACTTTCTTTTATTTATAGCACATTTAAAAAATAATTTCTAATTTTGTTGAATAATTTCCCATTATAATGAACCAGATACTGAAATTTTGATCGCGGTTGTAGCTCCCCATTGTGTGATTAAATTTAAAGCATTAAGGGAACTTTTTTTCGTATAGAGGGGTTCCAAATTTCTTTTATTTATAGCACATGGAAAAAATAATTTCTAATTTAGTTGAACAATTTCTCATTAAAAAACACCTTCCGAAAAAGTCATAAAAATATCAAGATTAACATCCAGAAGCAGTGTAAGTCTGTATCATTTTCAATGATTTAAACATCGGCTTCTCATTGCAGGGTGTTCTCTTTTTCGATTCCTATTCACCGATTTGAAAAGTAAGCTTTTTTTACGTAGAAGCTAATTTCAAATTAAATTATAATTATTTATTTGCCACTAAAAATAAGCTTCACATTTATAAGCGTACAAGTTCACCAGTAGTAACAATTTCCATTTTTCTGAAGAAAAATATTGTTTTATTTAGATTTAAAGAATTAAGTATAATTTATTTATAAAAAGTATGCAATTTGAAATCAGTTTTTAAACAATTTATAAAGATGATTCCTCTTTCAAAGCGGAATTTTTCAATTCGATACTAGGAGGTCGAAAAAAGATGCACTAACGAATCCTTTTGGATGCACTGAAAATGCCATTATTTGAAAACATTTTCCCTTTTTTGATTATTAGGTTTACTTTTGTTACCTTTGAATGATTTTTAGTTGGAGATGAAATCTCATTTAGTCAATGTCTCTTGTTTTTATTGCTGATAGTCGTATATAACTGAACTTATCAATTTAAATTGACGTGATTTGTCTACGATTTAAGTCCTAATGGCTTTCAGGGATCGAGTAATCGAAGAAGTGAAGAAAAATTAACATTGGTTTATTATTTTTTTCGTATTCAGAGAGAAAGGCAAAATTAAATAAGGTCATACGAAAAACTTTGGACAGGATACGTGAAAGAGAATTAACGAGCTTGAGAAAAGGTAAATATATTCAACGTCATTTTCGTTGTTGATCATTTGTGTCCTTAAATGTGTTGGATGGGGGTTCTAGGATAGTCAAAGAACCTTTTTAATAAGGCCTACATCCAGCACATCCTTGTTAACTGCTTTTTTTTAAAAAAGTGTACTCATGCAATATTTCATATTTTAAAAATTTACTTGAGGTTGAATGTTTCAAAGTGCTTGAAGTTCACCAACGATTTGCTTCAGTGACCAATGAAATATCGACATACGAATATCTAAAGCAACAACAGCTAAACTTGGAAATTTCATTTTTTTTACATTATTTACTACATTTTATGAATTAATTTTAATTTAAATAAAAAATCAAATGACATTAACAGCCTTTTTTCGTCAAAAACGTGACTATGTCGAAGTACATGCGTAACAAATTGTTATCGGCGAAATCGTCATGCTGTACGAAATTCCTCGTTCTTCCCAGTTGTCTCTATAACATAACACCACACATACATTTAAAAAATAGAATATTATATAATTAATGATCTATCATTAAGCGCCTTCTACCATTAAATTCAAACAAAATAAAGTATGTGTGAAATATTATTATATTTATTTATTAATTTGAATGGCATATTAAGGCCATTATGCATGCGTATTGAGTTTTTACCCGTCGCTGCTTCACTGGGTGGCGCTCAGCCAAAATATCGAATTTTGAATGACTCTTTTGCATAAATCAGGCTGAATTTGACCATTAGTTTTGTGGTTTATTCATATAGACCGGCGCTTGAAAAGTCTAATAGAAAAAAAAACTCACAATACCGGTGGCCATATCACATCACCTCCGCGTGAGATGACCATGATCTCAAATCGCTCGTGCAGAATATCCAATATGGCACGTAGAGCGTTCGTGTTGAAACCCCATATCGCTGGTGTCCATATCATCTCAGGCAAAAAATGTAGATAATTATTGACTTATGGCAATCGCCGTTGACGGTCATGATCTGGCCAACGTTGCTCTAAAAAATATGGACAGTTGAATTCGTCAGCTCAAAATCCAGACCGCAGGATGCATTGAATGCTCTTGGATCTCATGTGGATTGTTTTTCTCCCGAACACAACAGTTTTGTTTGCTGCATCCAGAATTGGGGTACAATTCTGGCGACTCTAAATTGGCTGCAGTGCGCGGAACGTTGTCCAAGCAGAACATCCATTGTGGTAAAACAATTTTATTATTTGCACGTACGCCTTATCCGTTCGATATGATTTCATTTTGTGTGATTACGTTTGTAATGGTGTTCACTTCAAAGGCTTAAGTTAACATGTGGTTTTTATTTAATTAGTTATTTTCATTAATTGAAGTATTAATGTAATTATTTATCTAACAGAATTAACCACATAACATTTAATCGATATATTGAGCAAACAAAAACCGCGTGGCCTATACCAAAAATCTTTCTACAAAAAAATATCTTAATTAAAATTTCTTTTAGTTGGTTAAATAATGTCCAAACCGCAAATAATCGATTAACAAAGACATTAAATAATGGCTTCAAATTAATAAATTATTACATTGTTTTATTCAACGATATCAAAAAAGGGGGAAAAAGTCATTTTGTTTTCATGTTAATAGAAAATTGAAATGAAATAAATTTCATTTTTAGTCGACAGCAAGGAAGTATTTTTAATGCAATATGGGAAAAATTTAAGGAAAATAATTAGAAAATTACGCTGTTGCCATAAAAGATCTATTACGTTGAAGTATATTGTGAACGAGCTGTCATTCTTTTAATTTTTCATTAAATTCATGATGTTTTTATGACCAATTGGACCGGACCGTTTATACAGAACAAGCAAAAATATATGAGCATTATTACATTTGAAATTTTTTAGAAGATAATAAAGTTAAACTTTCTTAAGAGAAAATGTTGAAAAAAGCATTTTGATAATAATTGGTGGCAGAAAAATTGACCAAAAAACTTTTTGAAAATACAAACATTCCAAAAGTACTGAAGGCGGTAAGTCTAAAATGCCAAAAAAAAAATCATGTAAATCTTTCAATCAAGAACATGATGTTTTCTTTTTTACTTCATCAGACATTCATAATTTTTAAAATGTGGAGTCTAATTAAGATTTAGTGTCATATTCCTGAAAAATTAAAAGAAGAAAACAAAAGTGATGTATTTAATATAAATTTAAGGTTGACGGCATGGAAGTAAGATAAGGTCGGAGAAATAGGAGTAGTTGTGGGTCACGGTTGGGCACTATAGAAGCACTACATCAGCTTCAATAAACTAAAGGAAATTTTACTTGTATATAGTGTATGGTGCTTCGTCATTTATGAATCTGATTTGGTTTTATTTCAGGTTTAATTTTCAGCTTCTGTATTTTTTTTTGCTTTTTTGTTTTTTGTTTACGGTGCACCCAGTAAGAAGGGTTGGAAACCGCTGAGAGTTGCTCTCAGGATAGCCAGCTAGACGGAAACGTTCCTGGTCCCTGTGGCCATGATATCAAATGGTTTTGGAACAAATATTTTATTAAAAAATTTATCTAAAAATACATTTATGTTCAATGTCTAATAACCAGGCTATTTCCTGAAACAAGCTACTACGGAATATCTTAATAAAATGAGTTCATTTCGATGGCAAGTAATTATTAGAAATATTATCGCTTTTCGAAGACAATAGCGATATTGTTCGGTCTTGGAAAACCTATAAGAGCTTGCAATAACGAGAGGATATTTTAATATCTCTGTACTTTAAACAACATACAGTGGCACATTTCGCGAGAAGGCGGTCAAAGTTCTATAATTTTTAATATAATTGCACTTTTTTAATGCATTTATTTTTATTTATTTTTGTTAGATAAAGGGCACTGTAGGCTAAAGTTTATTGTAACTTTAAAGTATAGCTTCAGCAAAGTACAATTGTTAAAAGGTATTAAAAAAAGTTTTTAACTCTGATTTTTTTTTTTATTGTAGTGATTTTAAATTGTATTTTATAAGAAGTTACGTAAAATGAGTTTTAAAAAAATATTGTAAATAAAAGATTTAATAGGGAAAGTGACAATTAACCGAACCCGATCTGCTTATAATCCAAATTTGACATGAGATGACGGAAAATCGTTACCAATCAAATTTTTACATTTATTTACAGTTTAAAAACTTTTTATTTGCATTTTCTGATCTATTGTCTAATTTGGCGATTAGTTTAAATATTCATTTCCAAATTACAACATATAGCTTTTAGTTATGGAATTCTTCGAGTAACTACAAAAGCTATCAATTTAAAGTAAGGCGTCTATTTGCTACAGATCTACCCATTAAGACACAGGCATAATCAGGTAATTAGCATAGCATGTTAATTCTAGTTCCCTTACAGACTTACAACATTATAATGAACCAGATACTGAAATTTTGATCCCAAGGTGGTTGTAGCTCCCCATTGTATGATTAATTTTAAAGCATTAAGGGAAGTTTTTTTCGTATAGAGGGATTCCAAATTTCTGCAGAAATAACTAACGACGTGTTTGGTTTTACTCTATTTAGCCATTTCAGACTAAACTATCCCATGCGGAAAAGCTATAAAATTATTTCACCTTTGTTTTCTTTATATCTTGAAGAGGATAAAATAATTTCAACCCCTTGAGGTTGAATTATTAAAAATAGGAACTTTTTACTACGATCTTCTATATTCAGATAAGATTTGGCGAGTTTCACATATGGTGTCATAAAAATTTGGGCTAATCAAAGATTTATATAACAAAACATCCTTAAAGTCTCAAACTTCTGATCTTTAAATGAGACAATTTTCCTTTCCCATTCATTCGTTATGTCATATCAGAAAAATATCGACTTTATCAAAGCCACAACACTTCGTAAAAACTAATGATTTTTTTGAACTAAATTATATCTGAGGATGCATATGAATTGCTCAAATAAGTATTTAATTTATTTTGCACGAATAGATTATTAGTTATTATACGAATATTTACTTTTTAGTTTATTTATTAATTACTTAGTTTATTTATTTTTAATAACTAATTTCCATATTTTAAATAATGTTTTACTCAATTTTTCAATTTAAAACGTACCAAAAAAAAAACAATAAAATATATATCTAAATATTTTTTTATTCACATTAAAATTAACAAACAAACAAAAAACACTTCACACAAAATTTCAATTTTAATAATTAATGAAACCAATGACGTTCTCATAACTACACACAAAATGTTACGTACTCGTATACGTCACGATTATTTATTGCGCCAAAATGTATTTGGCACGTAACTATTTCATACGTATGATTGATATTAAATTTTCTTAATGTATTAAGCGGGTGCTATGCACGTCAATATGAAAGCATTGTGACAGACGATGACAATTTTAATTTCTATGTGGCTTTTAAAGTGTAAAATTTTCCGTCTGCAAATGTTTTTCGTTTATTGATATAAGTATAGAAAAAAATAGAAAGTGATGGGAAAACAAAATAAAAAAAGTATTGTATTGTTATTGCATTGATCTTACCAACAAGTGATATGCAAAATGTAAATATTATATTACGATATGTCCTTGTTTAATATTTTATTATATTATATTGCATATTTTTTACTATATGTGCTACTATTGCTTTTTTTCTCAGGTCTCATAAGGCCGGCAATTAACGATGCACTGATGATTTTTTTAGCACATGCAATTTTCCGTCGGCAAAATATTTTCCGTTCGCAACGTTTACTTGACAGCCACAAAAAATGAAATAAAAATTGACAATGATAGTGCTACACTGTGCAAAACTGCATACATTTTTTTGTGAAAATCAAAATCTTTTCTTATTATTTTTATGCGTGTGATGATTTTTTGTAAAGAAAATCGCATACAAACTCAAGAATTTAAGCTAAATATGCAAGTGTTTATTATTTTTGACATGTCAAAAAGTATATGAAACCTTTTTTAATGAAATTGTTATAACACTATTGCGTAAAAAATTTTAAGTAATTTTAAATGAATAAAGCCAGGAGCCTCATGTAAACTTCATTTTAATAATTTTAACCTGCTCTCGAGTATTACCATTGATGTATACCTTTCATTAATTTCATTGCGAAAAAGTTTGTGGTGGTACCATCAATCATTAAATATCAAACAGAAAAACTACAACAGATTCATTTAAAATTAAAATAAAATGCGAGGTCGGGACAATAAGCCCACGACTTTTTTGAAAAAAATACAAGTCTTTGGAGAATAAATAATTTTATTTTTCAACAGAGCATCCTTTGAGCTTTAAACACTTTGTTCAAAGTTTCTCCATTTTTTTATCCCTTGAACAACACAAAATGCTACTGAGAAATTGTCACACGATTGGATTTGTGGCTGATTGTGGATAAATGCGGCCACCATTTTGGGGAAAGCTTTCTTATAACCAAGTGGTCATTCAAAATAAAAACCACTCAGCCAGATAAGCTTACGGCTTTCACCATCTATCGCACTTTCAATCTCCTATTGGCGAAAGCCATATCGCGAATTTTTTTAATTGCTTAGGTTGCAGAAATCTCAACTGTGCGTCCAGAACGTTCGGCATCTTTCATGCTTGTACTTTTTCAAATCACACGATAATCTGCTATTAAAATGGCTGTCAAACACAAACTAAATGACACAGCTTGTTGAAATTTTGACAGGAGTCAAAAAAGAACTGAGTAATTGACCTGCCCTCGTTATTAAATTTATTTGATATTGCAATAAGAAATCTGGCTTAAAATCAAGAAAAAATATATCCCTTTTTCAAGGTCTAAAGCATAAGTACTTTGTTTTATTGCTATTTTTCATTAAAAAATTTATATAAACTTAAACAGCATTTATACAGTTTAAGTCTGGTTTTTCATAACAGCCCAAAGCTCTAAGAAATGTAAGGAAAATTTTCAAATAATTTTTACAATCTAGCTTCTTTTTTAATATTTTATAAAAGGCAAAAGTTTTTGACAAAATATATATAAAATTTTTTTCAGTTTTGGTAACAAACAAATTTTGCACGGGGGCCAAATACAAGGGATTTGTATTGTTTTTGGCCAAAGAATAACTCAAAGACTACGATGCATACTGACATCTTTCTAACGTTTATTCCTGCAACAAATAAGCAATTCTATGCAACACAAACTATCAACACATATTGAGGAATAGTGCACTAAATTTAAAATAATTCATTTAATTTTTTGTACACACCTCGTATACATATAGATTTATTTCTATAAATTCGAATAAGAACACTATCGTTTTTTTATATATCTCTAAAATCATTCATTAATTTATTTTGTTTATATAATTAAAAATATAATAAATATTTTAGATTAAATACTGTTATAAGCATTTTTTATACTTTGGGGATTTTATCTTTAATTTAAAATTCTTTTGCTATTTAATTTTATATAAAATGTAACACATCAAATCGAACCTCACACTAAATGCATTAAATAGGATTTTCATTGCCGCCCGGAACTTGTGGCAAGATACTTTCAAAGTAGAATATTTTTTAATGACATTTTGAGGTTCCTTGGGGAAAATAAAGCAATAAAATATGGAATTAATTTTTTCATTTTGCAAATCTTAAATAAATTGAAACGTGTGAATTTTATTTTCAAAAAAAGCAAATAGCAATTTATATCAGTTTTATAAACTGCTTTGATACACAATATGAAATTGTGTTATTTACTTAGTTTAAGTCATAATCTATAGAAAAGTTACTCTGATAAAATCCACTTTTTGATGTTTTCTTTTTTTTAATATTAATGGATTACAGAAATATTTTTGTATTATTATTGTTATTGCTTTTAAGAAGAGATTTACTATAAGTGTTCTTAATATAAGCTTATGTTTGCGACATTTACTGGTCAACAATATATTATTGTTAGAATATTCACTTACATATAACTAATATTGTTAACCCGAAAGTATTAGAACTTGAATATTTAAGAAATTCTTTTTAATGATATTTATCAATTTTGTTGCTCTCAATCAATTAAACAACATTTTTCTTATATTTTTCTAAATGATATAGTTTATAAGTAAAACGTTTTTTATATAGGGATTTCAAAATATTTGAAGATAAACGTCAAAATGTGTGAAGATAAACTTCCCCCGTCCTGTACACTGAAAATTTATAATTTTCATGTCCTACACAAAATTTTAAGAATCAAATGTTTTTTATTTTAATTTCGGTCCTACAAGGACATTTGTAAATTTAAATGCAGCAATTTGTAATAATTTGCTTAAAAATTTTTAATTTTTTCAATAAATATTGTGTCCAATTCAATAACAAATTTAATTAAAATTTAAAAGAAAATCATTAATGAGGAATAATTTGTGAACTAAAAAAAGTTGCGTTCTAAATAAAATTCAAACAAAAAGTTAACTGACACTGAAAATACAATTTTAATTGAAACCAATGTTTGTTCGAAAATAATTTTGCAAATTATTTTGCGATTATTAATTATATTTCATACCACATCTAAAACAAATCAATTTAAAAGATATTTTTATACAAAAAAAGCAATAGAATATTTGAATTTTTTTTACGACTTCAAAAAAGGGGCACTTAATTTTCGTAAAATGTTTGCAATGTCATTGAAACTTTACACAAGTTTAAGTATTGCAACCTTCTCAATAGAACCATTTTCCGGACAGAACCCACTGAACTTAAGAAGGACTTGAAAGGACCCCCTACATATTAGAGGTAGCCCGTTTTAAAATACCAATAACACATTCATCTGTTGTTTAAGAAAAATACTTTAGCAGGGTCATGGTGGGAAGAAATCACATATTTATGTACATACAAATGCTAATACGAGTATGTTTGCAGGCATGAAACGGTCATTTAGGGTAAAGCTGAACGAAATTATGGCACAAAAACCAGAAGATCCTTTAAAAAGGTTGTAAATGTCGTAATCCCTTTTTCAACAAAAATATCATAAAGATTTGAATATACCAAATAGGCTCCGAGCGTTATGAAAGCCTTTCGGAGAGCATGCATGAGCTTGCGATATACAATTTAAAAGTTCTAAGGGAACAATACTTGAATTCATATAGCAAATGTTCAATTATATCTCAGGGAATATGATATGTGAATTCACCATAGAGCTTTTAATTTCATTCAAGTCTATCCCAAATAACCATTTTATAGTTCCTATCATACAAGTACTATGCACACTATTATCGCAATGCATCTCCTAAAGCATCTTTCCTGAGAAAGAATTTAATATGCGAAATGTGGAGTAAAGCACGACCTCCTTAGAAAGCTTTCATAAAATGTTTCGTAATTCCTTGCAAAACCCTCGAAAATGGGACATATCCTTTGCCAAAAAAATAACATTGCCAGCAAATTACAAAAATTAATCGCTTGCTTTAAAATATAATAGAAATATTAGTTATTTTATCTTTTAAGTTTTAAAAATTTAAATTATTAGCAGCAAAATGTGAAATGTCTCCTTAGAAATGTTTAGCATTTCAAATAAAATAAAAGCAGATATTGACTTTTTAAAACACAAGAAACGCAATCAATTTAACCCAACAGGCCAAAGTATTTAAATATTTATTTAAATTAAAAAAAAACTTATGAATAGTCTGAATGATACGTAAACTGAAATAAAACGGTCCTGTTTATTAAGTGCTGAACATAAACAACAGCCACAAGTCAATTAAGGTCAAATGGTGTGAGAGCAATCGCACAAACTCAATTGAAACGAAAAATTTTGTGTTGAAAAATTGAACACAATGAAAGAAAAACATTAAAACAAGAACTAAAATTCACGCTAAATAAAAATTAATATTCATAATCCTGTATATAGGGTAGGATAATCTGCTGATGGATTAAGGAAACAGATCAGCTAACTTGGGTCCAGTATTAAGAAGATACAGATATGAGAGGAAGGCGCGCAGATACTAGCCACTTTTTGATTAACAGCAATTTTGGTATCATTATTATTAATTTTCCAATAAAATTTCTGTTTTAATTGTAACTAGCGGACCAGGCGAACTGCGCCTCGCCCCAATTTTAAGCCTTCAGACAAACTTTCTATTTCATTTGAAAAGCCATTAAGGAATAATTTCAAACAAAATTTCATACAAAAACTCAATTTTCGACTTTTCTAATTTTCCGAGTTTTCCGGAGGGATTTTCCAATAAAAACCTTCTCCTCGAAAATACGAACAACTGACAAAAAGTTTTACAGAAATCGGCCAAGCCGTTATTATTTTATGAATTATTGGATTTTGCCACGCCCCTCCGCCCACAGACCGAAAATAAAAAATCAGACTTCACAGTGTCACCCGCCCGTGTATTTCGTCAAAATCGGCCCAGCCGTTTTGGAGCCATTATGTTACATACATACATACATACACACATCCTATTTTATATATATATATATATATAGATAATGGCACCCAGTCCCTTAAAGCTGTTTTATCTTCACTGAGAATATTGAGTATATATTAAGGAAATTGATCCTTATATTGTTTTACATTAAACAAAGCTCGGAGGGAAAAAAATTTTGACTTGGGTTTTTGTATTATAAAAATTATATTTAAAAAATCGATTCATTACCTAAAGTATAAGTCCACCCATGGCTAGATGAAAGCTTGGGTACTGCCTCTCGCTTCTCTTTTTCTATATATTTTTCGCATATATTTTTGCACAATTTTGTATGCTCCATTTTATTATTATTTTTTTTATTTATTTATTATTTTTTTGTAATTAAGTTATGCATAAGAGTCATATTAATTCTTTTATCCATATTTCTATATGCTGCCTGTGTAATTTGAGATCCTATGAATTAAAGGATTTGAACGGATTCCATGTTTTGTCGTTTTAAGAAATTTTCTCAATTTAAAATTCTATTTTAATTTTCTGTCACAGTTTTTTTTTTTTATTAAAAGAATGAATTCATTGCTTAAGCTTCAACTAGAATTCATTCAAAAAGTATTTGACATCTAAAAACGTCATTAACGAAGTTTTGAACAAGAGAAATATCAAAAGAAATAATAATAGAAGAATTATAATTCCTGTTATCCTGTTTTCTAATTTCACTCCTGGCTAAAAGTTTGTAATTTTTTGTGCTTTATGATTTTAGATTTTAGTTTTCAAAAATTATTTAAAAGGAGTTCTCCTAATAATGAAAACCATCGAAATATTGTTGAAATAGCAATAAAAGTAGAAAATTTAATATGATATAAATAACTGAAAAATATTTAAATAAGCAGACAGAACATGAAGGAGAAGAAATTTCTTGCCAAATAATTTTCCATTAGAAAAATTTCTTGTTTATTTTCAAAAAAAATTTATAAAAAAAGACCATAGAAAATCTAAGTACGTGCAGCTGACAACAAGATAAATAATATCTGCTTCTTGTATACGTTATTAATGACTTAAATAATTTTTTTTTATTAGTATTTCTTTAAGTACATGAACTTAAAATATTGTTCTTTTGGATGTACTTTTGAATTTATTTTCTCTAAATAAGCTTCATTTCGTTTAATGATATAATTTTTTGTTTCCTGCAACCCAATTAAAGAGTTAATGAACCGTCTTTTTTAATAGTTTCCTTTTCCATTTTGCTCTTTACGTCGTTTTTATTTCATTTTATTTTTTGCTTCAATTTATCTTGTTTGTGTTCTGCCATTTTTTTTAACAACAAAATTAAAATCTCCCTGTAAAAAGAAAAAATTAGGGGTTTTTTTTCAAGATGTTTTTAGATCTCAAATTGAAGACATCATAAATTATTTTATAAATCAAAGGTGTTTTTAATTAAATTATTTAATGAATATCTCTAAAAAGATATAAACAACTAGAAAATATACCGATTGTTATGGGCAATCGATGCTTTACTGCAAAAGATATAGTCTCAGACTACAAAATAAGAACAAGGACTATATAACTTCTGAGACCATTAGAATCCAATTAGAAGATTCCATTTAGAAGATCCATTTTCACTACAACTCCAGTAGAAAAGCTAATCCATCAATTCCTTCTTGTGGAATTTCTAATTTCAAAAAGCTTCACACTATTTTCCTTCTTGTAAAAATGCTAAAGGCCTTTTCAAGAAAAATTCTAGTTATGCTGAAGGATGAAAAATTATTATCTCATTTTAAAGATCCTTGCAACAAAAGGTCATCAGCCCAGTTGATGGTGAGTCCAAATGTTTCGGCTGTATGGAGAGAAAGCAGCAGTTTTTCCCTTTCATTTAAGTGACCCTCGTAACATATCAGTAATTACTATCATTTAAACAAACGTTAGTGATATAATAAATAAAGTGATGGGGACAAAAGGTTAGTTTAATAAGGCATAATATAAAAATGCAAATTTTAAATCATGTCTGAATTACTTCCCAAAGTATTCTATACAAAGAAAACTACTATAACAAATAACTTAATAATTTAAAACGTAATCAAGCTATAAAAGCCATGTAACGCCTAAACAAAGTACGTCATAAATTTCTTAAAAAATGAACTTGCTCTTGCACAGTTACTTACAGTTATTTTACTTCCTACAAAGTCAAGGGAATATCCTTTAATTTAGCGTTTGAAAGACATTAGTTAGTGTTTAAGTGAGCTCTTCAGAAATACCTTGTAAATATAAAATGAAAGGACTTGAGGGACAACGTAGGAAATATTAACACCTTAATTATCACTAGAGAAAATGAAAAGAAAAAGAAAATGTAAAACTAAATTATTGTCTATATTTCTGTCACAGTTTCCTTAATGGAGTGTAATTTTCTGGTTGTTTTTAAGGTTGATTAATTGACGATTTTCGACATTTATAACTTGTGGCGAATATTACAGTAAAGAAAAAAATCAAACCCTTCGTTTCCAATGTGGCAGCCATTGCAAATAGTTCAATAAGGACATTGAGAAATACTATTTGATTCTTAGCAAATGATTTCTACCAGCCACAAGTAAAGAGTACAGCAATTTATTTTCAACTACATAGTGGATATTATAAAAAATTACAGCATTTGTAAAAAAATTCAACTGTCCATATGCTGACATTGCACTGGTCTTTAAACCAAGTAGTTTGAAAGCATTCAAACTCTTATATGCATTCATGCTAAAACATTCAAATACAATATGAGAATTATCTCTGGTATATGAATATTATAAAACACATAATCAGACATGACTTAGGAAGCTTTTATAGATGAACTTCTAATAGGAATTCTTGAACTTTGACAGTTGATATTGGCCATAATGTTGGGTGTCATTTATTCGTCTGTTTTATCAAATTGGATATAGCGTTCAACTAAATGCGCAAATCATAAAATAGTTTTATCAAAATGGGTGTTCGGTTTGGGCCACGTTTCACGCGCTTTGATATATTTACGGTCGGCATAAACGTCCTCCACTTCTTGATGAATGCGTACGTCAGCAAATAAAATTGTCCAATTTGGAACGATACCAATACATATGAGATCCAACACCGTCAAATTTTAGACTGGCGGCGTCATTGGTACACATTTCGTTGGGAACGCCTTTGGCCAAGCCATCACCGCCAATGTGGAGCACTAAAGATCGATGATTACCCATTTCTTAGGCCTGTATTGGATGATATGGACGCCAACGACATGGGGTTTCAGCCGGATGGCGCCACATTAGACATTCTGCACGAACGATTTGAGGTGGTGCTGATGTGAGCTGCCTAACGAGATCGTGTGATTTAATCCCTTCAAACTTTTTCTCGTAAAGTTTTCTTAGGTCGTAGGTCTATTCAAATAACCCGCGGCCCTTATAGCCAATACAACCTACGCTGTCGGTCAAATTCACCGTGAGCTATGCGACAAAGTCATGAAAAATTTCCAACACGTTGTATGCCTCCCATCCAGCTAAGCAGGGGCACAATGTTCTAATTCATACATAATGGAATTAATAGGTTTTTAAATACACTAGAGCCCCGACTTGCGTCGTCCCGATTTGCGTCGTTTCGATTTGCGTCGCTTTTTAAAAACTGGAAAAATTCGATTTGCGTCGTTGCAATTTCAAGTTACGTCGTTTTGACCCCGATTTGCATCGTTTTGATTTCGATTTGCGTCGTTTTGATTTCGATTTGAGTCGCTAAAAACGGTTAAATTGTTTACTACAGCATTGTGGATTACCATTTCTAGCATTTGTAGTGCCTGATATAGCATCTTTTCTGTCTGTTAGCATTTTTACAACTTCTGGCCTGTATATTAAGAAGTTTTCAAATTGCGTAAAATAAGGGGAATTCCCTTTTCTTTGTTATATAAGTGGTGCTAAGAACAACTGTCTGGTTATGGTAAGAATTTAGCGTGTTATTTGCCAAAATCATCTGAAGAGAGCTCAATGTAAGCTAGGTTAGGTTGATTGGAGCGGTGTGATAGCCCATGTCATACGACATACACTTAAGCCAGTGAAGGCTTGTTGTGCGCTCCCTTTTAATTATCAGACACAAACTGCCAGAGTTCTGCGGCAGGATTCGAACCTGGGACCTTCGCACTACGAGTCTAGTACACTACCTACTAGTCTACGAAGGTCAGTATCAATGAAAGCTAAATAAATTAAAATTTTTTAATGCATCTACTTTTTATGAATATACATACATACATACATACATATGTACATATGTAAATAAATTTAATTTTTTTGTTTTTTTTTTTTTTTAATTTATTGTTTTATTTCTTTATGATAATTATAAACATGTGTTGAAGTAAATAAAATAAATAAAAATGTATTGATACTTGTTTTTTATCGAAAATAAAAAATTTTTTTGCTTTTTTTGAATATTTTCCCCAATAAATTAAATTTCAGTGCATTTATATAGAGAAAGGTGATTCGATTTGCGTCGCGTTTCTCCGGTCCCCATTAACGACGCAAGTCGGGGCTCTAGTGTACATATATAAAAAAAATGCAATGGCATCTTATACACATTTTGTAACTAAAATTCAAATAAAGACAAAAAGACAATACAACAAACAATTCATACTCGACCTGAGTCTATTTTATTTTCCTTGTAATAAACCAGATAAATTTCAATATTAAGTATTTAAAATGAAGATTTTGTTTTTCAATTCCTCTAACAAATATAATCATTGACACTAAAAGGGCATCTAGTTGTATACATGTTGAAAGAAAAATGAAATACATATACTCATGCCGAGTATAAATTGTTTATTGAAATGTTTGTATAAATGCATTCTAAGCCTTTTGATTTCTTTTGCGGCCAATGAAATGTCGGCTTATGAAAATTAAAAATTCAACTATTTTTTATTACTTTTTTATTTTTTTTTTGAAGATTAAATATATCCATTGGTATAAAAATTTTGGCTGGAAAATGTTTTTTTAATTTGTATAAATCAGTTTTATAACAAATTTTCTAAACTCTATAATAAAGATTATAGAGGCATTTTTGTTTTTATTTTTATTCCGGCTCTAGGTCATATATTAAATAAAACTTCTTTTTTTGTTTTATTTAAATTTTATTTTTTATTTTTTATTCCATATTTCGATCACCATCGGTTCTCTTCTTCAGGAATTTAAGTAAAGCAAACTTTATCGTATTTTATAAGGCAAATTACATGTGATAGTTATCAAAGAACAAATTACAACAAAGACAAATGTGTAAATCATTCTGACAAACACTAGCAGAACGGAACAACATGCTGTTTTCATTAAAAAAAAAAAAAAAAAAAAAAAAAAAAAAAAAAAAAGTTTTCACAAATTGTGATACGATGAATAAAAAAAAAAAAAAAAATTCTCGTATTACATTTACAGTGAAGGTTTGTATGAATAGCTGAAATATACATCAACTGACACCACAGAAGTGGACCAAACACAAGAACGCTGATGATGAAAGTGTAGCGGCTTTCGAAAATTGTGATACGATGAATCAATCATATCATTAGGTCGGAAAAATTAACAATTATAGAGGCACCCTAGGGGAGATTTTCTAGCGCTTCTCATTATATTAAATTCTAAAAGAGATCAGTTTTGAAACAAATTACCCAAATAGACAAAATAGAGGTTATGGGGCCACTCTATAGGAAATTTTCTAGCGGTTCTTTAAAAATAAACTGGTGAAATTTCGTTCATTTCTAAAAGAAATCTACTGGCAAAGAAATCTCTGCTAAGATCACTACCTTTGGATGGGTATCTCTGAATTTTTGGATTTTTTTGGAAGCTGTTTTAATGGGCACTTCAGTATAACCAGTCCTGTAAGGAACTGTCTTGCAATTTATTTATTTATTTGCCTTCCTGCTTGTTGCATGAAATTTATTTATTTGCACTGTGCCAATAAAGTAAAATTTATATTAAGCAATTGTTTCAGTGCAGTAAAGATGTGATAAATTTATACTTCTACTTTATATTGGCAAGCATTTCCCCAGCTCATCGTTACGTATTCTTCTATTGATAATTCCCTTTTTAGTTCCTTTTTTAAGTGTCCTACTAAAAGTGGATAAAATGAAGTACGCGTAAGTGTAAAAATAAAAAACTTTACGCTGTTATCCTTACAGAAAATAATATTTGTATGCAGGAAGAACTAAAAAAAGAGTCCCAGAAATACTAAGAATATTACAGTTAAGTATTGCCACATGCCACAAATACTACAAGAAGAATACTAACGAAAAACTCCAAATAACAGACTAACTACTTACATGTATGGATGCATGTGCAGGGATAAAACATTATTCACCCTAAATGGTGGTAAATGTAGTGAAATATATTCGGACAATTTTGCTTTCTTTTGCAACAAACTTGGCTACCTTGTTAATTTCAAAGATGTTTGTAATTTTTCATATTTGACATGCTTGTTTTTTATTTTTCAGGATAAAAACGTCAATGAAAGAACTTTGGAAAAGCTTTTCTCACACATTTATCCAAATTTTCATACATATTTAGCGAAATAAACAAAAACTCTCAATTTACCATTTTTAAGATTATCATTATATGTTCATTAAGAAATTGACAAAGTTAAGCGGACATTGCGTTGTTAAGCCTTTCCACAGATTTTTTAAGCTCCTTAGTTCAATTTTTGTTTTGTTTTTTTTTTAATCTCCCATAATTTTTCTATAGTACTTCTGTGTAAAGCACACAATGCAATGTATTTTACGATATCCTTTGTCAACTAGATATGACTGTAAATCGCAGAGATTTAAGCTTTTCTCTTCTACCACAGGCCGTGTCATTAAAACAACCAGCACAAAAATAATGCAATTTTTTTCCAGTCAAAAAAGTACAACCATAAATTCATTAAACATGGAATCTCTTAAATGCTTTTCGTCGATAAGTTGGATAAAACATATAGTTGAATTGTGAGAATGGTTCACCAACATATTGCACGCATTGATTTGTGAAAATGAAAAATTGCTATTCATATTGCCATACAAATAAACACACATACACATGCATGTGTATTCGCATGAGTAAACTGTAATACACAGGAGATGCATATGTACATACGTGTTTTCACTTTGCTAGTGATTTTCTAGCATATTTAGCATTTAAAACAAAACAAAGTATTTATGTAGTGTAAGTCCATGAAGTCCTGTCCTATAGGAAAGAAAAAGTTTTTAGGGCTTAGCAGCTAAATATCGATTTAGTATATAAAACATAGTTTTTTTATTAAGGACTAAAAAGGATATTTTCTATAATATGAGATCAATTTTAAATCCAATGCCAATCTTAAAGTATAAACTAAAAGACACAAAATTAGACGCATGACTGACTTGTCAGCTCTAATCATTTTCTAGTTAAGGGACCCTTCACTTTTATATGCTAACGGCTTGGAATAAACCAATTTAATATATTTCTATAACCTGTGAACTTTTAGAGAAAAAACTATAACAAAATTAATTTAAATATTATTTAATAGCATTAACATTTTATTGCAGGAACTATACAACAGTGAAATAACATTTATTTTCATATTTTTAATCTACAATATGACAATTGCAACTTATGTTCCCTTTGGTAGAATTGAACAACTACAGGACACCGACCCTAAACTTAAGTAAAAATATATTATTGCTTAAGCCTTCTGCAGTCGGTATTATCCTGCTGTATGCTTTTTCAAACTTTCTACTTTTTAACACTATAATTTCTCCATTGGTACAAAAATTATATTTTTTGTCTCTTTATTTCTTTTCTGTCTATATATTTTATAGGAAAACCGACAACAAAAGAAATAATGTGTTTGAATTTTTCCAATGGTTGACATAATTTTGGTATCAAAGGTTTGAGATCCTTGGGATAAAAAATAAAACTTAAATTATACATATTGATATCAGCTACTCCCATTACAATTTACAATTTTGGGTTTTGATTGAATTACCACAGTTCAACTACTCCACAGATATTACCCAACAACTAATTAGATATTTCTTATATGCACATTCTTATGGTATATATACAGAGTACCACTTAGCCGACTAATAGTAATAGTAATTTTTCTTCTCAAAAATTACTCGTAAAAGCTGCAAAGTCCTAATTCAGATTCGTAAGGACTAAAATAAACTAATACTCTACAAACGGTAATTAAGGAAAAAATTTCCTGTGCTGCACAATCTCTTTTGATAACTCAATCCAATCACTATCAATGAAAACTGTATGTGTAACCTAAGATCTGCTAAGATTTGCAACACTAATTATAATTAGTGTTGCAAGTTAAAGAGAATAAATTACATATGCAGAGCATAAACCAAGCTACTCCAAGTTAATTATCAAATAAATTTTATTAAAATATTTTTTTACTATTTTTTTAAGTATCAAAGTGAAATTTTTCAGTTGCTACTGCGCTATAACTGTCACAATAACAATATTGTCTGTTACATTGTCATCAGCTTCGTTGCAAGGCAACATACATAATTTTGTTTGATATCAATCTTTTTTCATACAATGTATTTCATGTGAAGTTATAAATTGCAACCACTCAAGCATTCTCATAGCCATACATAAATTCAAATGCATAAATTTTCAAGGATTGCATAAATTTAAGCTATTCTCTTGCAGAAATTCTTATGGAAGACATACGTTCGTACGAGTATAAATGGAGAAAAAAGTTGTTGGCATGAAACTGAAAAGAATATAAAGAATATATTTATTTATTATTATTATTTGTTTTTTGTGGTGGCGTCGTGTAGTGGTTAAAGTGCTTGTCTACAAAACCGAGTGCCACAGGTTCACTTCCTGGTAGAGGACAAAAATTTTTAACCATATTTTTTCAAGTTTTATAAATGAAGTGGCTTTAACCCCTTCCTAAAAAATCCTGCCAATGAGCCTCTTGACCACCCCCTCTCCCAGGAAAAGAGCATAACATAATAACAAACAAAGATCAGGCAGAGCCACCACCTTCTGGGAAAGAAAGATAGGAATCTAAGATTAGCGAGGTTTCTCACCACTACATGAAAATACAGAGGGGGCCTTGTTTCTAGGCAACGACAGATGGCAGCACCATAATCCTAGACCTGCTACAGCAGACCAATCATCTACTTAGCTGGAACAAGAACCGATTACCGAAACTGATACAAGGCAAAAAAGAAATAATAACAATACGAAACAGCTGCAACAACAACCCGTGTAAAGATGGAAATGCTTTGTAGCAGCCATATGCACCTTCCCATTTAAAAAATATAGTGGTGGGATAAATGTAACCCAAAACTTTAAATATTTTTAACTATTTCCTTCAATCGTGCCATAAAATTTTTTGGCAATTTTTTATATTTTTTTAGGAGAATTTCCACTCAGGCCTACTACTTTCTTAAGGCGTTACTTCTTTGTAAAAGGGAGAGAGAGAGAGCTTAATATTCCGCGTTATTTTGTTTTATTTTTTTATGGCAGAGTTGCAGGTCTCTGGTGTCCAGTACACGCGTTAAGTCTCTTAAGATGTATGTATAGCCCATTTTGCTAATTGGTTTACTTCGCCGACGATTCTCCTAACATTACCGACGAAGGAGGGCGCCGTAATGTGTTGTACATTACCGAAGATAGTATCCAAATCGCGGTTACTTGTTAAGTGACCAGTGTTATGCCTACATCACTTAAAAAGTCCAACAACAATTAACATAACGCCACACTAAGTACATCAGAAATATTCCTGATATCATTTTTTTTTTTAATGACTGTCTGGGATCGAACCCAGGTTCCCAGTCATAAGTTGGCTTTCTAATCAACGCGTTAACCACTTTAGTCAACAGCACCATCTGTCTATCTGTCATATTGTATTTCAAGCTCATTTTAACTAAGATTATCCAGCCTGAGCCGCTATTAATAGGCATTGTTGTAGAAATTGCCATTTATTTATATTTTTTCTTAAAAAAAAGCATTCGCTTTTCAAAACAATTAAAATAAATGCATTGTTTGTTGTGGATTTAGCTCTTCATATGCCGACATTTCATTGGCCACTAAACCAAATCGTCAGTGAAGTTTAAGCAGTTTGAAAACATTCAACATCGGATGTTTATGCCATACGAAATTTCTAGGGAAACAGTTGCATTAGAAATTGTTATTGCTTTTTTATTGAAATTAATGCACCAAAATGATATACATATAAAATAAAAAACTTAAATTCTTTATTATACATACAAAAAGTTTAATCTTTTTGCCGTATTGGAATTGCCTCTTAAATATCATTTATTTTTTTGAACTTTAACCATATTTTAATTTCTTTTATTAAAAATTATTTTAAACATTCATTTCCAGAGTTTATATTCTAGAGAACTCTGGCACATTCCCTAAGAAATTTAAATTAAAACGCAGAAATTACAAGTCATGTTTGGAATATTAAATTTTTTGTCCTTTCAATGAATTTACATTTGATGACATTAGAAGAAGTGTAAAACACTTTAATGGTAAAACCACCACAATTATGAAGAAATAAAATGAAACGCGAAAATTCATTCATGAATTTTAAATAACAACTAGAAGAAAATTAAATAATTTTCACTTTGTTTTCTGTTAATTAAAAAATCTGCAACACGTTGTGAATCGTTGCGTTTGTAATAAGAATAAGAATTAAATAAATTCATCTCTGGCATACAGCATAAGCTGTTTAAATAATAAAAATATGATTTTATATAGTGACCAGTGACATTATGATCACTTTTAAGGGTTAATTTTAATCCTTAAAGGTATGAGAAAGTCATGTATAATTTTTTAGCAAATTATTGATATATTCCACAAATGGGATGATATATATTATATATCAAAATGATGTACTTTATATGCTATATTCCTTACAAGGATAACTATTAATGCAACGACATGAAACGTATCTCCAAATTTACCATTTTTCACACAAGATATATATGGAAAATTGGGTCCTGAATTGTAAAAATTTATTTTATTTAATTAATCTATAGAACTTATTAAATTCACGTAATTTATGCAATATATTTAATTGTAATTTATTATATTTATATAATAATTTAATTATTATTAATTATTTATATTATTTGTTTATCTAAATTAACTAAGTTAATTAATTAATTCATTAAAATTAATTAATTTATTTAATTTATTTCTTTTCTTACTTTTACTTTTCAACAAGTTTGTCTTAATTTTGTATGCATATCTTTAGAAAAAAAAAAATAAATAAAGACATTCATTGTTAATCATTGGCAGAACACTTTTTTACTTTTGTCGTTTTGGTAGTTTTTTATTAAGATACAAAAATAGGTAAATTAATCGGGTATTTAATTTGTTTTATTTGCTTAATTCATTTAATTAACTATTTAATTATCGTATTAATAAGTTTAAGACTACAAAAAACACTCAATGTAGAGAAAAGTTTATAAAGAAAAAAAAAACTCAACCAACTACTGGGTTTTCATTAACCAAAACAAGAGAAAAATTAAATATACCTAAGTATATATGTATGTTCGTGTATCTTGCAGGAAACAGCTTAATTGAGGTAAAGGTTTAGAAACCCCAAACAATAACTTGCAATATTTTAAAATATTGGTAAAACTGAACTAGGAGCAAAAATCTGTAAGAAGCAAAGTTATTGGAAATATAAAAGTTCAAATGTTCGTTGGAAATCATTTAAATATCAAATTTCAAAAGAAGGTTCTTAAATCGAATTATTACATCCGGAAAAATGGAAGTGTAAACCGGGAAGAAACTATAAAATAATACATGTATGTATGTACCTACATAAAAAAGGAGTAAAAACAAGAAAAACTAACTATAAATGAATGAAAAAATACGAAACCAAAAAAAGTGTTTCATTTCGAAGGAAAAATAGTCTAAAAACTACTAAAACTTTCTCTAATATATATTATATTAAGTATCGACTGTATACTTTATGATTAAATTAAAAAATAAATTACGTATAGAATGTGAAGTCCAATATTCGAGAGCATTAAATGCTAATTTACTTTGAAAGAAAATAAATACTTATATAGCTTATTTGGTCACAAAAAATATTTAAATTTTTTTGGTTACAGGAAACTTTTAGTCGTCGTAGCACCTTTGATTTCACATGTATGTATGCATACATATGTATGTGTGTGTGTGTCTTCGAGAATATGTTGTCACTACACTTGCTCGAACTGCGTGTTGCATAAACATTCCGATCATACAAAACGTGCCTTTCAACCCAATTTTACAAACACGATGTGTAAAATTAACACAAATGGGTCGTACATACCCTGAAGGAAACATGGGGACAAGTGTACCCAAGTCACCAGTGTTGTCGACTATTTTGGTGACTCATATGTAGACATCGTCAACGGAGTTGTCAACAAGTTTTTGTTTGATGAGCAGAGAAATTTCTGAGAGCACGCTTATGCCTCTTCATTTTTTAATTGCGTTTATTTGTTCTATGGTGAACTTTTAATCATTTATTTTAACTAAAACTGTAGGAATATATGTATATCAAAAATTGTTTACATGGACCCACGACCTCTTCAGTAGTGGGTTTTCAATGATAAGTCCATCTTAAATTTCAATAGAAAGAAGTATTGTGTAGAGTATGTCAATGTCTACAGGGAAGCACTAGTTCTACGGTCGTCATATGGTCCCATTGGAACTAGTTCGTCACTAGTTCCAACGTCAGTAGTGGATTTTCAATGACAAGTGCATGTTAAATGTCAACAGAAAAAAGCATTGGCTGGGGTATAATTTGTCACTAGTACTGGTGACTTTGTCAATAGTGAATCAGTAGTGAATCACTAGTGACATTTCCTTCAGGGTACTTATGTACATATGTAAGTACATACATAACAACATCATCATTAGTTTTTTATGTTGAAACATGTAAGTGTGCGAGTTGTATAGGAATATTGCAAATGTGCAACAAAGTGTGTACCATCTTGAATTGACATTAAAATTAATAAGCTGAACGAACCGAAAATTCATGTTTTAGATAAACACCTAAGACATTAATTTTCTCACTAATAAGATTAATGCACTAAATAAGGCTTTACTTTTTCCTTTAGATACATACATATGTATGTAAGTATGTACATACGTACATACATACATATACTTACTTACACACAACACCCTAAGCAAAACTAAATAGCTTTTTTCTTTCGGGTCCCTGGCCCTTTATTTTCATATCATCTCATTTAATTTCATTGACATTTTCAAGAACTTCAATTTTAAATTTCAATAAAATAATCTATTTTTCAACAAAAGCACCCTTCTTGGTAAACTACGATCCGAGTGCGTTGAAATTAGTTCTACCGCTCAGCTGCGAGCTACATACATACATACATAGTTTAAATGAACGATTTAGTAAACTGAGAGAAGAGAACGCTCACTGACATTGTTGATTTTAGCCCAGTTCTCAGCATTTTTATTTCAATGCTGAGCGCTTTTCATCTTTTTTTTATCATATTTTTTCATTAGTATTACAGTATGTACACTAGGTACATACACAAGAATGTACTTATGTTACCATTACAGATTGTCGTAATCGTGTTTTTGTTCTGATGTCCAATAAGAACTTGAAAATCATTACCTACCTTGAAATTTTTAAATTCAAAAACTATGACCCTCCTTCACAGAATATACACAGAATACCCAACTTTGACGTATAAAAAGGGTCCGAATCATATTTTGCATAAACTTTGTATAACGTGCATAAAGTTTGTGCGAAGAGATATCTATATAAAAACAAATAGCTTTTCTATCTCTTTTACACAAACTTTATGCACGTTTTCAAAGTTGTCGGGTCTAGGTAGTTTATTACTACGTTTATACGCACGTCTTATTTGCAAATAGAACTATTTGCAAATAACTAATACACTGTTTATACGGGAAATTGCATACAGAACTTGTGTTATTGTTAGTGATGCCATGTGACGAAAATATGATTGTTTGGTAAGTAAAAAACAAAAAACGTTCATGAAGTGGCAACGTCTTACTTTTTAATTACAAAAAGTGTCGTTATTCACGACTTGTTAAGTGAGTTAATAAGTTACAATAAAAAAGTTATACGGCAACATTCTTCTTTTTTATTTGCAAATAAGACGTGCGTATAAACGTAGTATATGCCCACCTTACGGAGTGCTGTCAGCTGCGACAAGAAGCACATAGCAAAAAAGGAGTGTTGCTATTGTGGTGCTTTTAGCGTTATCTCTAGAAATTAGAGCAATTTTCATCTATGCTTCTATTTATTAATTTCAATGCTTTTTGTAAGTAACTCAAAGTTTTTAAAATGATTTTGTTAGCTTCCCTCGTAAAAAAATAATATTTGGTATAAATTAATCTGAAGGGGTAAGGTCAGGTTAAAAAACTGACGGAATAGGCGTGGGGGCAAGAGCTTAATATTCGATTACAGTTAAATATAGTACAAACTGCAAAGTCAGGTAACAGCACTGATGAAATTGAAAGAGGGCAAGGGTCTTTGATTATCTGCTATTTGTAAAGCTATAATAAGCTTAGGCTTCAAGTTTGAATAAGTTATTTCGAATAAAGTCAGATCTAAAAAAGCTGACTTGTGACTTCAAACAAGTAATTGATATTTAAATAGTATCAATAAAGCTGTAAGGATGAGGTCTTTTCTTAAACAGACTCTAAATATTTTTCTAGGAATATATGAGGGATAAAATATATATTTTCCATATCTATTTTATTATGTTGCATACCACGTTTCCAACGATTTATCCAAAACGCATATTATGCATTCTCAGAGTTACGAGTATCTTTATACAATAATACTGCAATCGACGCCTCTTATGATAATCATTCGGTTCTAGAGATACAACAACATTACCAAAACCTTTCGATAATGTTATTCATCTGAATAAGCTTATCGCATATAGAAACCATGTGAAGTCTTTTCTTTTTATGGTAATTAGTTCATTTAAAAAGTACATTCCCATTTTTATTCACAAAAGGTGTACGCTATTTTATCAAAGTACAAAAAAATTATTTGAAACTCTATTAAAAGCGATTTTAAAATATACCGAACAACTACTATGGTAACAAAGAAAGTAATTCTAAACAATAATTATTGTCAATTGAAATTTGAGAAAATCTATAATTTTAAAATTAGTTTTACCGTATTCTTCAATAAGGTAATATTTGGCAAGTATGTTGTAATTATTGCGGTCAAAGTTATTGTAGAAGCAATATTTAATTTTTTATTATTTATCTGCATTAAGAAAGTGTACAAGCTAATGGCTATTCATCACATGAAGAAGAAATAATTTTGTGTCTTTTTTATATTTTATTAAAAGTTTTTGGTATTTTCTTATATATATTTCAAAATTATTTTATTAAAATGGTTTAAATTTATAAAAAAAAAATACTAAATCAATATCTCCCCAATAATAATACAAGAAATTGAAATTTTGGAACGAAAATTTTTGAGATGCTGTATTGGGAAACATTTTGAATCTTTCTCCAAACGTTATTCAAATCAATATATTTATAATAAATCTAATATCACACCAATCGGCTTTTATGTTTGCGATGCATTAAATAGGTTTATAATAAGATCTAGTCTTCACGAAAACAAATTTGTTGTAAATATTTTTAATTATCAAAAAAACTTTAATTGGTCTAACACGAATTATCTTTTGCCAATTAGCTATATTAATGAAACTCAATCTTTCGATTTGAATTTGTCAATAAGACACAATTTTTATTTTAAGAATACTTTAGGATCACATAGAGGTTGATTATATATACATATAGATGTATGTATGTGTATGAGTATATATATATATGTATATGTATGTGTGTGTGTGTATGTATATATATATATATATATATATATATATATATATATATATATATATATATATATATATATATATATATATATATGTATATGTATATATATATATATATATATATATATATATATATATATATATATATATATATATATATATATATATATATATTAAGAGATTAACTCTCATGCTATTAAAAGCCCCGGGAGCAAGGGCATTGTGCAGAAATATATACATACATGTAATTTAATTAAAAATTCTCAAACAATCTATTGTAAGCAAGTTGCTATGTAACTTTTTTTTATGTTTTAAGATATTACGTTACAGTCTTATGTTTTCATCATTAATAATCTAATTTATACAACTTTAATGTAAAAAAGAGGCTCAATAAAAAAAAATTACTAAATTACTAAAAATACTAAATCAAACCAAAACTAGTCATTTTAAGCGTGATGCTTGTTTCAGAAAATTGCGGCTTTATTCTTCATTTCAGAGCTTCTGAATTCTAAAAGTTGTCATCACTAAAAAGATAACTATTCTCAATGCATGCAAATGCTTGGAAAGCCTGATTTCGCTGTACAGAGGTGGAAAGCTAATTTTTCAAAATATATTTTATTCATAATACATTTTGAACTCTAAAGCAGCATAACAAATTTTCTTGCATCTTAAAATTTTTTTAACACAATATAAATATAGAAAAGCTTTATTTTACAAGATTACCTTTGCTATTGTTTTTTAAGAATTAGTACATGAAAAATTTGGTTTGTTCTTTTGTTTTATGGTGTGCTGTGGAAACATTTATTGTTAGCTGAATCTTATACGCTTTCAATATATTTATTTTGAAATTTCACATTGTGGTAATCACGGACAATCATATATGGATTTTGCAAAATTTTTTACCAAGAAAACTTTTTAAGAGAGTGTCACGTCTGAGACTAACACTATATAACACTTTATTTTATTATGAAAGCTAACACTTGCAAACTTTAATCACATTTTGCCATGTTCGACTTTTTTATAACCATATATGTACATATGTAAGTATATTGTACTATTGTCGATACAACAACGAAATAATTTAAATTTTCCATCTCTGTTATATATTCCTCTTTCATATAGGAGAATTGGCACAAAGTGCACAAAGTGTTGCCAGCCGAGGTTAAGAATTTCTACTAATAGTTTAAAACAGTGACCTTCAGGATTATCATTTATTTCTAAAATAATATAATACAATATAAGTTCTCCTATTTTATTTATTATTTAGAAAGAATGTAATTATCCTAATTTGAAGATTTTTTAATAATTAATAATTTGATATGTTATCAATATTTTTTTAACAATACTGATGTACATAAAATGAAGCGACCAATATTTTTAATTTTAATATCTAAAAGTAATAGTAGTATCTTATTTACCGTCTACTTACACAAATATATGTACATGAAGTACATAAATGATGTGTTACTATATCAATTTTTTTTATGAGAAATTTCCCCTTTTTAGTTACACATTTCGAAATTATTTTATTAAACATTATAAATTTTTTGTTTTGCGCTTCCGAATTTGTTGACTTCTTTCGAGGTACAGAGCGATTCGTTTTACAGTTCAAGTTTTATATACAAATAAATATGAAAGAAAATCGGGTTCTCATTTTTCGATACCTTTTAATTATTGCAATTCATTCTGTTTTTAATTTTTGAACAAATTTTTCATAGTTATAACTAATAACTGCTACCCATTTATTGTACTTCTCTTAAGTCTATTTCTAATTATTTAATTTACATTAGATTTTTTACTTTATATAAAATGTCTGTTTATTCTTAGTAATGTTTCTGGCCTTAGACTGATCATTTACATATGTAAATTTTTAAATTAGTATTAGCTGTCAGTATATACTTATAAATATTGTTTGTTCGTTTGAGCATTATAAGGAAAAGAAAAGCAATTTTGAGTTTTTGATTGCTGCTTTTCATAAGCATACCCAAACAAATAAATAAATGAAACTTATAGAGCGTAATCGCTATAAAAATATCACACATGCAATAAGTAAACAATATGGACTAAAAATAACCAAAGCGGCAACGCTACACACATCAACTTTATTATTGTGGAAGGAATTGTGAAAAATAACAACAACTTCAAACACATTTTTTTTTTCATACAAGAATTCGGATGTACATGTATGTATGTAGATATGATGTGTTAAAAGAATTAATATTTTAATGTTTTAAAGAATTAATATTAAGTGGACTGTTTCACTTACTTTGTTTTTGAGAATGTGGAACGATACTTTTGCAAGGAAGTGTCTTCACCATGAATTGACATTTACATACATACTTACATATGTAGATATGTATGTATGTACATTCATAAGTTTGTATGTAAATTGGAAAGCCGACCGACCGAACCGAAAATTCACGTTTTAATGAAACTTTTAACACTTTAATTTTCACTAATAAGATATTTATTAATTAAACCTTTATGTACATATTTACATACATATGTAAGTATGTACATACATACATACATACATACAGTATATACACTTTAAGCAAAACCAAATTGCTTTTTTATTTTGGGCACCCGCCCTATATTTCCATACTTATTTATTTCTTATTTTTTCACTTTCCTGGAAATTTACAATTAACTTCACTTTTAAATTTCAATTAAATAATTTTTTTAACAAAATCACACTTTATGCGTAACTACGATCCGAACGCGCTGAAATTTTTTGCAGACTGAATTCATGTCAATCTCTTTTCAATAACTTTTATTTTCGATTATTTTTTTATAAAAAGGTACATAGTATGTACATAAGTATGTACTTTCGGACAGTACTTGAAAATTCACTAATCCCTGAAGATATGCATTAATTATTCTAATATCGAAAGAATGCCAGATTGGAAAGCTAATTTGATAGTGCTTATTTCAAAAGCGAATTGAAGTTAATTGCCGCAATTCCACAAGTTGTAGTTGTTGTTGCAACTACAAAGGACATACTTATTTGCTTAAATTTTTGGACATACCACAACAAAATGCTCCCTAGAAGGCGACTTTATTCAAGGTATTTTGTTGATGCTGAAAGGACAGAGAATACATTATCTAATCTAATGGCATCGGCTGTACTAATATTACCCTTTCGGTAAGTTTAGATTTCCTATATGTAGGTGAATACAGAATGATGACTTAAACTATAATTTCTTTGCTATAGAGTACATACTCATGTATGTTGATTGATCTATGGCAAAGGGGATATTGATGCAAATTCCCCTGGTATATACTTATAAAATAAAACATTTATTTATATGTAAATATGTGTATACATACATATGTATGTATGTATGTATATAGCTTTAGGAAGGGTCGCCCAAAATGCAGTAAGGACTCAGTTTTAACATCTTAGAGTTGCAATAACCGACCATTGTGTACTAAATTTTTTGATAACCCATCTGAAGTAAAATTTTGTAAATTGCTATTAAGCAAAATAAAAAACTAATTGTATAGAACAGACCGTAAGTTGGAACATTGGCGTCTTCGCTCTTAATAAATTAATGCGATTTTCAAATTGTTCCAAGCTACGCTCCTGAATTGAAAACGTATGTAAATATGTGTACAGCAAAAGAGAAGGTAATTTGTAAATATAGTCCAGCAGTTTAGTGGTGGCACCAGAGTGCAAAAATGCTAAAATGTGATTTTTGGGTTTAAAAAAAAAACTACTTATAACGACAAAAACTACTTAAACATCAAGGAACTAGAAGAGAAAAACGGTTATAAGGACTGAAATGAAGGAGCATTGCGACAATCTAAATCGTACTGTAATTCTCTTTCCTTTTTGTTCATGGCCTATCAACTCCGAAATTTCTTATGCAAATAAGCTTCCATGTATTTTAATTGTAGTGTTGACAAATTAAATTTAGCAACCCTTAGATTCCAACAACCAAGTTGAATCCTAAATTACGTAAATGGAAAAATTTTAATTATGATATAATAAGACGACCAAAAAACTTTATTGTTAAAATAAATAATTTTTATGGTAAAAATGTTATGAAATAGTCAATGGAAACGGAATAATATGTATGTACATGGTTGGACATAACTCGGTTATACGAGTTCAAGTCCTGATATGTTCTTATCTGTTAGTCTTATTTTATGTAGAAAATTTAATTTATTTAATATTAATATAAAAAAATACTTTAAGCTTTTGTGTAGTGAAACTTACATATTTTCGTGCGATTTATATGGGGAAAAGAAATCTTGCTTCGCGTCATTTAGAGTTGAGGTGTATGTGCATAGATTTAGTCTTTGGAGCAAACTTCGTTTACACATCAGAGAAGTTTTTGAGATGATAAGAACAAGGTTATTATTTTTACCTCCCTAATGTAGATACATATTTTTAACAGAACATCACTTATTATATCCAATTATTGCCAGATGAGGAAACTCTTAGTTGGATTCATCTGTGGTAGTCCTTATACTTTCGTGCTTGATTAAGAAAAATGATGTCAGTCCTTTTCAGCTTATTATTTAGAATGTTGTGGATCGTTGGGTTTGAGCAGCACTCAAACTTCTTTTGATTATATACATATATTTTTTCTCTAAGCACAAATTTAAGAAAGAATTTCATAAGAACTAGTCTATAAAATGTTTCGTTATGACTTTTTTACAAAAGAAAATCTCATTTAAGATAAGAATGAGCAAAACTCCAGCTTCTTTCTTGCTTTAATAAACTGACGTACATTGAAAAATTGTAAATGCCTGTGTGTCTTTTAAGGAAGAGAAGCAAATAGTGTTGTTTTTGCTATACAAATTCGCACAGACACTATCATTTTATGAATGTTTTAATAAAATTTGGAAATCGGAAAAAATCTGTCAATAAATCTGTTACTCGCATTCGCTTTTGGTCCTCACTGTTATATTTTTTGAGCATACATACATACATACATACATGAATTTTTGTCACATCGTGTCACTATGTAGCATACTTAAGCGTAACATTTACGTAGCAAATACTCTATATATTTGATTTTATAGACCCGTTCTCACAGATCTATTGTCTACCGCAAAAAAAATTTAATTAATTTAGTTTATAACAACAATCCAAAAAATTCATAATAAAAAAATTTTGTTTTTGTTTTTATCATTAATTCCTTAATTTAGTCTTGGGTCTGTTTAGGCAGCTATTGAAAATATTAATAAAATTTCTTAGGAAAGAGACACTGTCATAAGTTTCCAAAATGGACCAAATTTCAAAATACTTAAGTATGTGCATATAAGAATAAATATGTACATGTGTATGTACATACATATGTATGTCCATACAGCAGTTACAGAAACAACGGGTATTTTTTTTTGTTGTAATTAAGTCAAAAATTTAATATACATACACACATACTTGTGGAAGTGCGGCAATTAACTTCAATTCGCTTTTGCAATAAGCACTACATATAAGATTAGCTTTCCAATCTTGCATTCTTTCGATATTAGATTAATTAATGCATATCTTCAGGGATTAGTGAATTTTCAAGTACTGTCCGAAGGTACATACTTATGTACATACTATGTACCTTTTTATAAAAAAATAATCGAAAATAAAAGTTATTGAAAAGAGATTGACATGAATTCAGTCTGCAAAAAATTTCAGCGCGTTCGGATCGTAGTTACGCATAAAGTGTGGTTTTGTTAAAAAAATTATTTAATTGAAATTTAAAAGTGAAGTTAATTGTAAATTTCCAGGAAAGTGAAAAAATAAGAAATAAATAAGTATGGAAATATAGGACGGGTGCCCAAAATAAAAAAGCAATTTGGTTTTGCTTAAAGTTTATATACTGTATGTATGTATGTACATATTACATATGTATGTAAATATGTACATAAAGGTTTAATTAATAAATATCTTATTAGTGAAAATTAAAGTGTTAAAAGTTTCATTAAAACGTGAATTTTCGGTTCGGTCGGTCGGCTTTCCAATTTACATACAAACTTATGAATGTACATACATACATATCTACATATGTAAGTATGTATGTAAATGTCAATTCATGGTGAAGACACTTCCTTGCAAAAGTATCGTTCCACATTCTCAAAAACAAAGTAAGTGAAACAGTCCACTTAATATTAATTCTTTAAAACATTAAAATATTAATTCTTTTAACACATCATATCTACATACATGTACATCCGAATTCTTGTATGAAAAAAATAAAAAAAAAATGTGTTTGAAGTTGTTGTTATTTTTCACAATTCCTTCCACAATAATAAAGTTGATGTGTGTAGCGTTGCCGCTTTGGTTATTTTTAGTCCATAAAGGCTGGGGCACATAGAATCCGTCATCCGTCATCCTTCAACTTTTTCAACTGACAGCTAAGTTAAAATACAGGTTTTGTTATGAGCTTCGTTACATACAGTACGTCTCCTTCTACGCAACGGATGAAAGTTGGGCAACTTTTAACTTTTGGCGTACGTTGAGTACTTTGACAACTATCAGTTGATTTTTTGGTATGTTTTGTTTTAATTAACAGTTGATTTTTTGGGTCTGACCAAAAATCTTCGACTTTTATCCATTATATCAAGACAGCTTGAGCTTTATAAAGCAAAATTATAATTAAAATAAACTCCGTAATTTCTTTAAAATCCATAGAAAATTTTTACTCTTTAATAAAAAGAAATGTTGCAAACATGTAAAAAAAAAAGCAACTGATTTTCTACACGTTAACAAAGTACTCATTGTGCCAACCTCATCCGTCATTGCGTTAACGTCAGTTGAAAAAGTCGAAGGATGACGGATGACGGATTCTATGTGCCCCAGCCTTATTGTTTACTTATTGCATGTGTGATATTTTTATAGCGATTACGCTCTATAAGTTTTATTTATTTATTTGTTTGGGTATGCTTATGAATAGCAGCAATCAAAAACTCAAAATTGCTTGTCTTTTCCTTATAATGCTCAAACGAACAAACAATATTTATAAGTATATACTGACAGCTAATACTAATTTAAAAATTTACATATGTAAATGATCAGTCTAAGGCCAGAAACATTACTAAGAATAAACAGAAATTTTATATAAGGTAAAAAATCTAATGTAAATTAAATAATTAGAAATAGACTTAAGAGAAGTACAATAAATGGGTAGCAGTTATTAGTTATAACTATGAAAAATTTGTTCAAAAATTAAAAACAGAATGAATTGCAATAATTAAAAGGTATCGAAAAATGAGAACCCTATTTTCTTTCATATTTATTTGTATATAAAACTTCAACTGTAAACGAATCGTTCTGTCCCTCGAAAGAAGTCAACAAATTCGGAAGCGCAAAATAAAAAATTTGTAATGTTTAATAGAATAATTTCGAGATGTGAAACTAAAAAGGGGAAATTTGTCATAATTGGAAGTAAAATTTGATATAATAGCACATCATTTATGTACTTCATGTACATATATTTGTGTAGGTAGACGGTAAATAAGATACTACTATTACTTCTAGATAGTAGAGTAAAAAATATTGGTCGCTATATTTTATGTATGTACATCAGTATTGTTAAAAAATATTGATAACATATCAAATTATTAATTATTAAAAAATCTTCAACTTAGGATAATTACATTCTTTCTAAATAATAAATAAAATAGAAGAACTTATATTGTATTATATTATTTTAGAAATAAATGATAATCCTGAAGGTCACTGTTTTAAACTATTAGTAGAAATTCTTGACCTCGACTGGCAACACTTTGTGCACTTTGTGCCAATTCTCCTATATGAAAGAGGAATTTATAACAGGGATGGAAAAGTTAAATTGTTACGTTGTTGTATCGGCAATAGTACAATATACTTACATATGTATATAGTTATAAAAAAGTCGAACATGGACAAATGTGATTAAAGTTTGCAAGTGCTAGCTTTTATAACAAAATAAAGTGTTATAAACTCGGCTTAGTCTCAGACATGACACTCTCTTAAAAAGTTTTCTTGGTAAAAAATTTGGAAAAATCCATATATGATTGTCTGTGATTACCACAATGTGAAATTTCAAAATAAATATATTGAAAGCGTATAAGATTCATTTAACAATAAATGTGTCCACAGCACACCATAAAATAAAAGAACAAATCAAATTTTTCAAGTACTAATTCTTGAAATACATAATAGCAAAGGTAATCTGGTAAATTAAAGCTTTTCTATATTTATATTGTGTTAAACAAATTTTAAGATGCAAGAAAATTTGTTATGCTGCTTTAGAGTTCAAAATGTATTATGAATAAAATATATTTTGAAAAATTAAGTTTCCACCTCTGTACAGCGAAAGAGATTAGGCTTTCCAAGCATTTGCATGCATTGAGAATAGTTCTTTTTAGTGATGACAACTTTTAGAATTCAGAAGCTCTAAAATGAAGAATAAAGCGCGCAATTTTCTGAAACAAGCATCACGCTTAAAATTACTAGTTTTGGTTTGATTTAGTAATTTTTTTTTTATAAATTTAAACCATTTTAATAAAATAATTTTGAAATAAATATAAGAAAATACCAAAAACTTTTAATAAAATATAAAAAAGACACAAAATTATTTCTTTTTCATGTGATGAATAGCCATTAGCTTGTACACTTTCTTAATGCAGATAAATAATAAAAAATTAAATAATGCTTCTACAATAACTTTGACCGCAACAAAAACTTTTGCAATAATTACTATAATATTGAAGAATACGGTAAAACAAATTTTAAAATTATAGATTTTCTCAAATTTCAATTGACAATAATTATTGTTACCATAGTAGTTGTTTGGTATATTTTAAAATCGCTTTTAATAGAATTTCAAATAATTTTTTTGTGCATACACATTTCGTAAATAAAAATGCGAATGTACTTTTTACGTGAACTAACCATAAAAAGAAGACTTCACATGGTTTCTATATGCGATAAGCTTATTCAGATGAATAACCTTATCGAAAGTTTTTGGTAATGTTGTTGTATCTCTAAAACCGAATGATTATTATAAGAGGCGTGGATTACGTTATGATCGTACAAAAATACTCTAAACACAGTTAAGAATGCATTACATACATTTTGGTTAAATCATTGTGTACGAAGAAATAGAGATACTACTAGATACTATTTAATTTTCAATAACTTGTTTGAAGATACCCATGCTCTAATGCCCACAAGTCAGTTATTTTAAATCTGACTTTCTTTATTCGAATTAACTCATTCAAACTTAAAGTCTGAGCCTATTATAGCTCTACAAATAGCAGATAATCAAAAACCCTTTTCCTCTTTCAATTTCTTCAGTGCTGTTACCTGGCTTTGCAGTTTGTCCTCTATTTAACTCTAATGGAATATTAAGCTCTTGTCCCCACGCCTATTCCGCCAGTTTTTTAAGCTGACCTTACTACTTTAAATTTATTCATGCCATATTTGAACATTTACTGATTATATAGGGTACATATTAATTTTAACTTCTTAACAAAAATTGGAAGAAATGAAATTTACTATAAAAATTTTATTACATTGTTATTTTGTTACGAGGGAAGCTAACAAAATAATTTTAAAAACTTTGAGTTACTGACAAAAAGCACTGAAATTAATAAACAAAAGCATAGATGAAGTTGCTCTAATTTCTAGAGATAACGCTAAAAGCGCCACAATATCAACACTCTTTTTTTGCTATGTGCTTCTTGTCACAGCTGACATCACTCCATAAGGAGGGTCATAATATTTTAAGAAAAAAATGGACATTTTAACTTGTTGAATTTCAAAATTTCAAGGTATTTGGATAAGATGAAAAATATTGGGAATTTAGTTTAATGATTTTGAAGTTCTTATTGGACATCATACTAATGAAAAAATATCATAAAAAAAAGATGAAAAGCGCTCAGCATTGAAATAAAAATGCTAAGAACTGAGCTAAAATCAACAATGTCAGTGAGCGTTCTCTTCTCTCAGTTTACTAAATCATTCATTTGAACAGCTCGCAGCTGAGCGGTAGAACTCTCAAGTTGAATTCACCCATTCGTTCTGAACGAAATTTTTGTTGTTGTTCCGCATTAAATTTACTCTCTTTCTCAAAATAGAGACGTCAAACTACATATAAAAAAAAATCGTTCGGAACGTTCAGAACGAATGGGTGAATTCACCTTATTTTCAAGGCCCTCGAATTGTAGTTTTCCAAGAAGGGTGCTTTTGTTGAAAAATTAATTATTTTATTGAAATTTAAAACTGAAATTCTGTGAAAATTTCCATGAAGGTGCAAAAAATAAAAATTAAATGAGATGATATGAAAATAAAGCGGCAGGGTCCCGAAAAGCTATTTAGTTTTGCTTTTTGATCATAATGTTTATGCAACACGCAGTTCGAGCAAGTGTAGTGACAACATACATATGTTCGAACACATACACAAATGTATGCATACATGCATGTGAAATCAAAGGTGCTGCGACCAGCGCTGTCAGACATGGCGATTTCTCGCCAAACGTGGCGATGAAAAATTGTTTGTGGCTACATATGTAATTTTAATATTGCGATTGGCGATATTTGAAGTCCATGGCGACATTTTTGGCTATGTTTTTTTTTTTATTTTTCCATAAATTGCTGACTTTTTTCGCTTTATTTCCTTAGAGTGTAAAAAAAGCTGTCTGGCGATAGTTGGTAAGGCATTCGAATGTTAAACTAATAAAGCTGCTACAATTTTTTGTAATAAAAAAAATAAAAGTATATTTTATTACTTAAATTAGGTACATTCTTTATTATTTTGGCGATATTTTTAGCGATTTTGGCGACATTCTACAAGCCATTTGGCGATGAAACTCGAAAAACGGGCATCCCTGGCTGCGACTACTAAAAATATCTTGAAACCAAAATATCTTTTAATATTTTTTGTGATCAAAGAAAAAATATACCCATATACTGTTGTAAATATTTATTTTCTTTGAAAGTGAATTAGAGTTTAATGCTCTCGAAAATTGGACTTCACGGTAATCATTAATTAACGAAAAAATTTTGTGTGTAGCCTAGAATGTGAAATACGTAATTTAGTTTTAAATTAAGCATAATCACAAATATTAGAGAAAGTTTTCTGGAAACTTAAAATTTTACTAGTTGTGTATGATTTTTTTCTCGATGTATATATATATATATATATATATATATATATATATATATATATATATATATATGTATGTGTATATATAGTATATGTATATATATATATATATATATATATATATATATATATATATATATATATATACCGATATCGGCGAAAATTATTTTTAGAAGCACTTTGTTTGAAACCATAGCAAATATTTGTTTTTTTGGTAATGAATAATAATTCGTATGATTAATGGTTCATGAATCTTTTCAGTCGAACTCTCAAGTCATTCGAATCATTCGAAACATTCATGAAGCATGCATAATGCATTTTTAAATCTTTCATGAATTATTGCAATCATTAATGAATAATTCATAAATCATTCAATTCATTGAGTCATTTGAATCGTTCATGAATCATTCGAATCATTTGAACCATTCATTAATCATTCATATCATTTATGAATCATTCGAATGATCTATTTATGAATCATTTGAATCATTCTTAAATCAGTTGAATCATTCATGAATCGAATTAAGCATTAATTTAGCATAATAATGTTTATTATAATTTGCATAAACCCGCTTACTACCGTTCAAGTCCAATAGCCTGTAACATTTTAAACCTTAGAGGCCATAATCAGCTGTGAAGTAACGATACTCTTTCTCAGCTGAACACAAGTGATGTAAAGTGTCAACCATAGAAAAAGTTATAAAAACTGATTTTTTATATGGCACAGAATAGACCTAAATCATTAAATGTTAAGATCTTTAGATTCTTATTATTAGTTCAATTTAAATTGGCGATTCAATAAATAATTATACGAATGAAAAAATAAAAATTGTTTTGTGTCGAAAACTACCAATATTCACTATACACTAGTACTACAATACTAATACAACAATACCACAGATACGCTATTACAACAATACAAGTACTTTGTAAATTTAGCAGTGTTTTTAATTTCGTCTCATGCCGACTGTAATTGAAGGCTAAGCTCAAATCCTTAAAATTACAAATGCAAAAAAAGGCAACAGATTCTCTTAATAAGTTTTTAAAAAAATTAGAATGTTTCTTAATTAATATATATTTTAAAGGGATACATATGTGATACCATTCATGGATGTTCTTATGATTTCTGCTCTAACACTGCCGATTCAATACATGTATTGGGAGCAAAACACTGTGCGATAATTTATGCACATGAATATGTACGAGTTGTACTGCACGTTTGTGTTGTTCTCTTTTAAACAGTTGGCGACAAATACCATACAAACTTTCCTTTTTAAAAATCCAATAAAATTGCTTAAACCCAATCTATTTAACCACACAAGTTTAACTTCTCCTTAATCTAATTCACTTAACAAAATTCAATTTTATTATGTTAAGTGATATGATAATTAATTTTGGCTTAATATTGCCTGCCTTAAATGAAACAGTAATAAAATTTTGGGAAATGATGAAGCACAAGTTACTTTTTTCTTTATTTAAAGCAGCCGGATCAGCGGCGACTTTATACACAAACAACAAGTCATGTAACTTTATTGATTCCACACATGTTATAAATTCAATTACCGAGAACGTTTGCAAAAAGTCTTCACAGTTGTAAAGAAATAGAAAAGAATCCTCAGCATGAGTCCTAGAGATACGTAGATTATAATTTGTATCGTGCTGTTATTAAATTTTTCCTTGGAATTTTAATGAAGGAAAGTATTTGCAAGTCGCGGAATTCTGTAAAGAAAATATAATGCAAAGTAAAGTAATAAATTATTAAATGTAATTCCTTTTGTGTACCCTTGAATGCGCAACTTTCAACAAATGTAATGATATTGAAATATAAAAAGTTCAGGTAAGAGTAAGCAACAGAAAACTTATAAGGATTGTCGTTTGACTTATTGACATTTTTTCAATAGCTGCTTTGATGCTGTATTTATTGCTTTCAAAAGGGAAAAAAAGCAACAGTTCTTTAGCAAACATTTTAGTACTATGATGATTTTACATAGAAAAGATGGAATACGAGGGTGGCTCAATACTTCCGTGCCTTATTTTAATAAAATATTGGTTTTTTGGATAAAAAATAATTTTGTTTTTCAACATAGTCTCCTTTAAGGTCTATACACTTTTTCATCGTTAAGTTTTTAATTTTTTTATCCTTTCAAAAAAATAAGATTTGTCGTGGTCATCAAAATATGGATTTATTTGTGAGATGTTATTATCATTGGAATGATGCCGAGGCATTTATTCAGATTTAGAAACAAGGAAAGGTCACCCAGGGCTTAATACCGAGAATAAGAGGATGAGGAGCAACTCGTAGTCGAATTCATGGAATTTGAAGAACAAAGATCTCCTCCATGATCTTTTTTCTTGGCCAAATGCAGTCGTTTTTTTAATACTAATTCCATCAACCTCATAAGTTGGCATAATATTTGCCACTAATTGGTTTAACCTTTTAAAGGTAGTCTTTGTAGATTATACTTCGTGCATTAAAAGAAAGCTCGCCAGGACTTTATTGGCTGAAAAATCCATCTTGGCCTTCTTTGGCGCCGATTCACACGAAGAAACCCACTGTTTTAACTGCTGTTTGGTCTCTGGTGTGTTGTTGTCGATCCACATCTGTTAGTTATTTTTACCGCTAATACCAAAAAAGAAAATAAAGCACGTGTTGGCAATTCAAAGGTTTTATTTAAAATATGTATAATAAAATGAATAATAAAGATGGAAGACAAAAGATAAACAATGTTGTAAATATTCGCATTGTCAACAGAGTTGTATCGCAAAGGCAATAACAGACCGATTTCCAATACTCCTCCTCAATGCTAATATTTGTACTTTAATACAATAATACAATATTCTAAATATTCATCAGGCTCTCAAACCCAAAAGTTCACAAAAGCGTTCGTGGCTCACTCTCTGTAGATTTTTAGTCAAGACATCTGCAACCATATCCTTGGTGTTACAATACCTCAGCCTTATGTGTTGTTTCTCATACAGGTCTCTGACATGATGATACTTAATGTCGATGTGTTTGCTACGAGCATGATATATCGGATTTTTCACAAGCTGCAGTGCTCCCATATTGTCACCCTGAATTTCTATAATACTTTCGTGATGTAGTCCGATTTCATTACACAGTTTTCCAATATATTTCGCCTCTTTAGCTGCCGACGAAAGCGCCATGTATTCTGCTTCAGTGCTCGATAAAGCCACTGATTGCTGCTTTTTACTTTCCCATGAAAATGCCGCTCCTGCCATAATAAAAACATAGCCAGTATACGATTTACGATTAATTGCATCTCCGCCCCAGTCTGCGTCGACATAACATTTAATAGGAATACCAGTTTTGCTATAAAGCAACTTCATATTTTTTGTCTTGCTTAAATACCTTAAAATTCTCTTGGATGCGGTAAAATGTTCCACGTGAGGATCTTTATTCCTTTGAGAAAGTTTTGAGACACTGTGTATTATATCAGGTCTAGTGCATATCCCGATATACATAAGGGAGCCAATTAATGACTGGTACTGAAACTGGTTAGCCTTCTTGCAATTTTCTTCATTATTGCATACTATTTGGAAATTTGGCTCCAAAGGCGTTGCAACTGGCCGACAATTTTCCAAATTAAACCGTTTTAATAATTGTTCTATACTTGTTGTTTGGCAAATTGTAATTGGACCGGTTAATCCCTTTCTTTCAACTTCGATGCCCAAAAAATTACTTACAGGTCCTTTGTCTACTATTTCAACTCTACATGCAATTTCACGCTTTATATAATTCATGTCCTCAATATCAGAACATCCGATCAACATGTCATCTACATAGACCGCAATTATATTCATTCTATCACCAATCTTCTTTACATACAGACATGGCTCACTGGCACAAGCATAAAAACCGATTTCGTTAAAAATAGAATTTAGCCTACGATTCCATTGACGGCCTGATTGTTTAAGGCCATATAAGGCTTTCCTAAGTTTTAACACGTGATGTGATCGTCGTTCATCTAGAAACTTTTCTGGCTGCGTAATATAAACGTCGTTTTCAAGATCACTATTAAGATACGCTGTTGACACATCTATCTGATGTAAATGCAACTCGTATTCTGCTGCCAACGCGAAAACCATTCGTATAGTCTCGTGTCTTACGACAGGGGAAAATGTTTCATAATAATTGACACCACGAGTTTGGGCACACCCTTTCGCTACCAGTCTCGCCTTAAATCTTTCGATGTCACCATTTTTGTTTTTCTTTAATGAAAACACCCAACGACATCCGATCGCCTTTTGTTCCTTAGGGAGCTCAACTAAATCCCAGGTACCATTTTTTATAAGCGCATCATATTCACTCTGCATGGCATCCCACCAAAATTTCGAATGTTCGCCTGACAATGCCTCATTTACATTTTCAGGGATATTTATATTGCCAGAGCACATTAAATTGACAGTGTTGAATATTTTTCGAGGTCTACCAGGTGTACCGTCACGGCGAATCTTTGGCCTTCCACGCCCTCTTTTGGCTGGCTCATCATCAAAGCCATAAAAATCACTTCCAGAGTCACTTTCGTTATTTTCTTCGCTCTGAACATTTTCAGTTTCAGCTATTTCATCTTGTTCACTGGCATTTTTAATTTCACACTTATCATTTTTAATATAAACTTCAACATTATTATTCGACTTTTCCTTATAGGCTCGTTCTTCGGTTATTTCTGGAATTACTTGAACATCAACAAAAGCGCTCTGATCCGTCTCTACAAAATAAACATCTCTGCTTATGATTACTTTATCAGTACCTTTCTCATACAGTCTGTAAGCTTTTGATGTGTCGGAGTAGCCAACCATGATATACCCTTTGCCTTTCGGTTTAAATTTGCCGTGATGTTTCTTGTCTAGGGCGATAGCTAACGACCCAAATGTCCTCAAATGTTTAACCACAGGTTTTCGACCGTACCAACACTCATACGGCGTTATATCCATTAAAGCCTTCGTAGGTGATCGATTTCGTAAATATGCGGCAGCATTGACCGCCTCGGCCCAAAGATTTTCACCAACTTTACCACCAACCAACATGCACCTTGCCATTTCTACTAGCGTCCGATTGAACCTTTCAGCCACGCCATTTTGCTGTGGTGTATAGGGCACGGTCAGCTGTCTTACAATGCCATTTTCCCTTAAGAACTTGTCAAAAGGCCCATTTACATATTCCGTACCATTGTCACTACGCAAAATTTTAATTTTACGATCAACTTGACGCTCAACCAAACTCTTAAATTCCTTGAATTTATCGAGGACCTCAGATTTACTCCTGAGAAAGTATACAAAAACAAAACGACTCTTATCGTCGATAAACGTCAGTATATATTTTGCACCTCCAATAGATGTCGTGCTCATGGGGCCACACAAGTCAGTGTGAATAATTTCCAGCAAATCTTGAGCCATATTTTCCGAACATTTAAATGGTTTGGTGGCGCACTTGCACTGCAAACAGACATTGCAGATCATGTCCTGAGGGATATTTACATTCACATCAAAAATCATCCTTTTATTTACTAATTGTCGCAGGCTTGCAAAATTGATGTGGCCGAAACGTCTATGCCATTTCATTACCTCCTCATTAGTGTCACATGCAAAAAAATATTCATTATTATCTGCACCACACAAAAACAAACCATTTACTCTTCTAGCCGTCAGAAATACTTTACCGTCTTTAGAAATTATAGCCCCTTCATTATTAAATTTTACAGCACATCCATTATCCACAGCCTTACCAACGGAAATAAAATTGCACTGTAGACACGGAACATACAGAACATTTTTTAATTTGATATCGAACTCCTTTAGGTAAACTTCTCCTCTTCCTTCTGCCCTAACTTTTCCGCTACCCGCAAGTATAATTTCCTCTGAATGAATCACGAAATTTATAAATAGTCGGCGGTCGCAACACAAATGAGACGACGCGCCGCTGTCGACACACCAAATATTCCGGCGTAATATATTTCCATGCGACACAGAAAAAGCCCGATTTGCCTGGTGCTCTTTTTGCTCTACTTTACTACCTTTTTCTTTGCACTGTGCCGCATAATGGCCGCTTTTACCACAATTGAAACATTTGAAATTAGATTTTTTGCGGTATAACTGTTCCTTTGCTTTCCGTCTTTTCCTTTGACATCACGAGCCATAAAAGCCTGAACACCATTATCTATTACGGTACTTTCACCATTTCTTACCTTCCGGCGTTCCCCTTCTTCAATTAATTTAATCTTTAACGAAGATAATTTTGGTAGATCATCTCTTGCCTCAAGAGCCACAACTAAATTTTCATAGGTTTTGGGAAGACTAGCGAGCAACATTATGACATATAGCTCCTCCTGAAGAGTCACACCAGTTTCTGCCAACTTATCAACAATTGTTCCAAAATCACATATATATCGTTGAACGCACTCTTCCTCTGACATACGTTTTTGTAAAAGTTGTTTAAATAATGTCACCTTGCGGACTGGTCCCTTAGGACGGTGTATATCCTTCAGTACGTTCCAAGTGTCAGCAGACGTTGTACAATTTTTTATGTGTGCCAATTGCACTGCCGTTGATGACAGAATTATCGTCGCTCTTGCCTTCTCATCCTTTGCAACCCATTCTGCAACTTTATCAGCGTTTGTGGCAGTAGGCTCCGGCTTCATCAAAACGCCCGATACCACTGGCCACAAATCCTGATGAATTAGGATACTCTTTACCTGAAGGCTCCAAGAGTCATAATTTGCGTCATCCAATTTCTGTATATTAAACATTGACGACATTTTTCTTTCTAGAAACTTCGTGTGTCTGGGCCCATAACCTGTTAGTTATTTTTACCGCTAATACCAAAAAAGAAAATAAAGCACGTGTTGGCAATTCAAAGGTTTTATTTAAAATATGTATAATAAAATGAATAATAAAGATGGAAGACAAAAGATAAACAATGTTGTAAATATTCGCATTGTCAACAGAGTTGTATCGCAAAGGCAATAACAGACCGATTTCCAATAACATCTTAAGGAAAGCTTTCCCATACCCAAATGATAATTAAAAATTAACCCATGTGATATGACTATGACGTATATTTTTTTTTAATTTTTGCAGTAGTCAACTGATTGAAACTGGTTGATAGAAAAATGTTGCTCTTTGAGTTAAGGGGCGGGAGATTCAAAAAGTCCTGGACTTATTTAGCCACCCTCCTAAAATATGCATATACAAATACATACATACATACATATAAATAATTGAGGAGATATTTTCCTATAAGAATTATATAATGTAATTCACATTAAAAAATTAATACCTTAAAAATTTATGAACAAAGTAGTTATGGTATGCTGCCGTAAACATTTTTTACTGGGAATCAGTAAAACTTTCCGCGCTGCTAGCAAAAAATAAAAATTACCTAGTATTATTAAAAAATATATATCACATTCTGGAAAATGTCATATTTAAAACCATATGATTATTTAATAAATGATTTCAAAGATCTCGGTAGTTATCAAATAAAATAATTTACTTCATTTTCTTTAGAGTTCACTTTTGACTTCAGCTAAATTTTAACCAAAAGTTTTAACTTTAAACCTTTTAGAGACTATCCTTGAGGTCCTTCTGATTTGGAGTTTGGAACACTCTCACTTTTATAGTTAATAAGATGACAAATATTACTTTATATATGGGGTACCTCTTACCCCTCATTGTTTCACATAATTGTAAAAACAATTTTAACAATTTCAAAGACACACTTTCTTATGGTCAGCTCGATATATGATACTTAATACCAATTTGTATGGCAGGTACCACTACCGTTGTTCTTACGTAGTCAGTTTTTCTTGAAACTGCGGGTAATGGCTGTAGAGTAGGTTTGTAGGGCAGTTCATAACGAAGTATAATGGGTACACCCGTAGGACATAAGGACCATTGTAATGCCCAAGGGACTAGCTGTGTCCTACATATAATATACGAAATTCTGAAATTTTAAATTTTCAAAAGGCCCAAAAGATTAGTTAGTGGGATCTTTCCTAAGACAACCCAAATTTTGAATAAGACAATCGCCTAGGTGTCTATATTCCTCTGAAATCGCTTTTGATATTTATGTATATTTTTGTTTTTTGATATTAAGCCTTGTTTTGAATGTGTATTTTTTTTTGGTTCCAATGTTGACCTGGCATTTCTATAAAATCTTATTAATCCAGAAAATCACTCGAATCCTTTTTATGAATAGACTAGGTTTAAAAAACTCATCACCTTTATATCATCGATTCTGTATAGAATTCTGAATTGGGAACTGAATTTAAAAAAAAAAATCTGGCATAATTTATCTATCCAGTTTTGGATTTTTTTTTACTTTTTCAGAATTAAAACTGCACTTTCTTAACACAAACTTTTCTATTATTTTCTAAAAGAATTAATTTTTCAATACAGTATAAATGCAATATTTCGTGCTGTTTATTCCTTTAAATTTGTTAAAAACCATCCAATATATTTACCAGGGCATTTAACAAAAATGTTGATGTGAACATAAAACTGTTTAGTAATTAATTAACTACTTAATGTTGAAAAATTAACAAAAAATTTAAACTAAAATAAAAAAATTTTTTCTATGAAAAACACAATTTCTGTCCAAAATATTCGCCTGTATTCAGTTCATAGTAAAATGGTTATTGTCAATTTACCTTTAATATATTAAAAAAAATTTACATTTTACGGTTTAAAATGCATAAATTTTAAATTGTTTTATATATTTATATATAATGACACCATAAACAAATACATATATTCTTGTTTTATCCAATGGCTTATTTTTTATTTGTTGTCACCTTAAAACCATAAAGATTGTTTTAAAAACAATTGCTAAATAATACATATTTAATTAAAAAAATTGTAGATTATATTTTAATTTTATTTCTTAAACATCAGAAATATTTATCATTAACATGGTGTATAACACACATTTCCTTCACACTATTTTTTATTTATTTGAAACTGATAGTTGCGTTACGATTTAATATTAAGAAATTTAGAAAAAATTTCATCTTTACTAAGAAAATTAACTATTTTAGATTAATTTTTTGAATTTAGAAAAACTATTTTAAAATACAGTTTTTGATATTCTTTCAACGTTTTCTTCACTGGCATTCACAGAAATGTTTTAGGCATGCAAAGACAAATGATTGATTGAATCCGATTCGAAAACTGAAAATAATTTTGGGTTTAGTAAAAGCAAAATTTTGCAATGTGATAGTTAATCGTAAAATATGCAAAAATCTTCTATATTGAGGCATATTTCTGGCTGTGTGCCAATCAAATATGTAAAATTTGAAAATTCTTCAGAAATTTAATAAATTTTAACATAATTTCAGCTCTAGTTGAGACTAAATTTTTAGTTAAAATTTAAGTTCTTAGATGTAACTACTTCTGAACTAAAGAGGTCATGCCACATCGAATTTGGTTTGCAAACAGACCGGTTTCGTCTATGTGCCGTCTTCAGTGTCCTCTTGCTTACCAAATCCCTATCAGTAAATTTAGTAGCATCTAAAAATAGTTTAAATTTATGTTAAAATTGAATACGGAAATCTTCTTGCCTCTTGGGGCAGTAATGTTAGTTCTTAAATTAAATAGATGACCAAAGATATACTGACCAAGTAGATAAAGCTAACCTTTTGGCTGAATTACTAGCAAGTAGTTGTGGCTTCCCGGAAGGCCATCAAACCTTGACTTTGAAAGAGTAACTGTAACTATGCCAAAAATATTCTTCCGAGCATGTGAAGTTAAAAAGGATATTAACATAAATAAGTGTCCTAGACTGGATGAAATTCCAACACTGATCTTTAAGCAGTGATCTTTAATGCAAGATTGTCCATTATTTATTAACCTTCTCAGTAAATTGTACCAAGCTGGTAAGTATCCAGCGAGGTGGAAGGCTTCAAACATAAAGTCCTTTCCTACAAAAGTAGGACCTAGCAACCGTAGGCGCTAGCAATCCGTCAATACTTCCGACGTGCTCTCAAAGCGCTAATGCAGAATTTCCAATGTGGAGTGAGCTGTATGGCTCGTAGCATTGTCCTTTTCAAACCACATGTCGATGATGTCCATATTATTAAACTTCGGCCCATACATGTTGGTAATCATCGACCTATAGCGTTTAGCTATGAAGGTGATGACCTGGCCAACGTTGTTCTTAAAGAGATATGGACCGATAACGCCGCTAGCCCAAACAGTGTTTTTTTTTGGGATCCATTGGATCTAATGTGGATTGGTATCATCCCAAATTTGTTGACGAACCCATTCATCCGGAAATGGAGAACGATTATGGCGGCCGTAAAGTCGTTGAAGTGTGGGGAAGGTGGCTCAAATGTGATACCCATTTTTAGAAAACATTTTCATCATTTTCACATCACGCGAAAGAATGGCTCAATTGAGAGGCGAGTTTGGTGAACAGTTTATTTCACGTTTGGGGCGAGTCAATTGGTCGCCTACATTGTGCAATTTAACGCTTTTAAACTCTTTTTTGTAATGATATGTTAAGGCTCATGTAGACAAGCCCGCAACGGTTAACGCACTGGAAGCCATATTGAAGAATTTATTCGTGAGTTACCGGCCTATATGTTGTTGAGAGTATGCCAACATTTGACCCAACCCATGAACCATTTGAGGCGTAGCCGCGTTCAACATTTACATAAAATCATCTTTCATAGATTTCTCTAAATTTTAGGTGTTTTTTTTTTTCTCAAACCCGAAACTCTTAAAAAATTACGCTGAAAATAAAATGGAAAAATTATTTTCATTTACATTAGATACATAAAGCAAATGAAAATTTTACTATATGATTAAAGATTGGATCAACTTAGTTTTTTTGCTTACACAAGTTTAAAAAGCCCACATCATTATTTGTTGAATAATTTGTGAAAAAAATGCAAATTAAAAGAAATGCTCCAACCGAGTCAGATGTTTGAGGCTGATTTATGTATTCAATAGTTGAGGTTGTTAACCTCAGCTTTGTTTCTGTTGTTGCTATTATACAGATGTATTCCCACAATATTACAATAAATATGTATATACTAAAAATGTTTCTTTTACATTTATTTAAATGGTTTGCTGCTTAAAAACCATACCACACATTTGTATTTTTTTCGGCCTGTTTTACCACATTTACGTGCTATACCAAAGCAAACATTTTTAATTGGTTAGACTTTTGGTATTCTGGTTTTAGTGTTGTTACACGGGTTGGTACGGAGAAGCCTTTGTAAGACCAGAGGATTTATTGGTAAGCAAATTTAATTAAGTAATGGTATTTATTTTATATATGTCGTTGACATGTGAAAGTGAAGCTAATTTTATTAATTTGCTTCCCTTAATTTACATACATTACGAGTATTAAGATATTTTCTGAAAGGACTTTACACTTCTCCCACAGCCTTCGGATTAGAATAAGTGGTTGTTTGTATTATGTTAAACGCATCATTTAGTTTGTTGAGTGGGAAGTAGTTAAACTAGTTCATATGTTCACTATTTAGAAACTAATTACAAAATTCTACAAAGTTTCATACTTAATGAAAACAAGCTTTCCAGTAAGTCACAAATATGCAGAGGCGCGGAATGGGTCTCATCACTCTCCTAAGCACAGTGAAGGTGCTTAGGAGAGTGTCAAAAAAGCTTAAGGGACAAACACAAAATTTTACACGAAAAGTATCGATTTTATAAAAAAAACTTTATATTTAAAAAGTTTGGTTGCACTTAAATTTAACTAGAAATCGGACGGACAAAGTGGCCGCCAAAAAATTATTATTATAATATCATTCCGCCATATATGCAACTATTTTAAAAATTTGCATATAAGAAGGTATTTTAATCTTTGATGAATGTTAAATAGATATGAGCTAGAAATGACATTAAGTTTAACGTAGAGTTTAATTGAGAAATAAATCTCAAAATTTAGAAAAGATCATTCCGATCTCAAAAGATCTCAAGAAAACATGTTAACAGTCTACATTAAGTCCTTATTAAACTTTACATAATATTTCCTTCCCTGTGTATTTCAGTAAAGCAAAAAAAAAGATCATATTCAGTGTAAAAATCTCTTAAAACAAGTCATGTATAATAATGGCATGAAAGGAAAAAGTATTTTTATAGTTTTGTTATCCACTGTTATTTATGTATATATATATATATATATATATATATATATATATATATATATATATATATATATATATATATATATATATTCGCCATAATGTAATTTATTGAATAAAAGATGTAAAACGTTTTTTCTTTCTCGTCCTTTTTCTTTATCGATGTTCATATATTGACACCAAATAACAGATAATTAATCATTAATTGGCGTTAAGCCTGGCAGTGTGCCCTGCAATTTTTTAAATAAGTTTTTTATGCCCAAGGAAAAACAATTATGACAAGTTGGGGTGTGTGTCAGTAGGTATATAGGGGAAGTATATAGGAAAATATGTTATAAATATACATGTATGTTTCTATTTTAAATAAAAAAAAAATCAAAACAAATATCTGTATAGTACTTATTCAACAAAAGTGTATTAACTCGAAAATGTTTAATTTTAAGTTTATTAAATAATATTTTGTATTTTCTATTGAACGCAATTACGACTGTTAAAAAATTACAGTGTTAGAATAGATAGATAGGTCGTAGAAATCTGATAGATATCTGATGAAAAAGGCATAGGAAATTGTGATATACATACGAGGACCGGTCAATAAGTCAATTATTTTTTTTTAATAGAAAACAGATTTTTGTATGAAATAATCATTTTATTTTTAAATTTAGTCTCCTTAGAACTTTATACTGTTCGTCCAACGCATTTCCAATTTGTTATCCCTTCCAAAAAATAAGATTTGTTGAGGTCATCAAAATTTAAGATGATTTCATCGTTGGAGTTAAATCTTGTTCCGCCGAGTCATTTATTCAGGTTTGGAAACAAGAAATAGTTACTCGGGGCTAACAGTAAAGAATAGGGTGGATGAGAGAGACATTCATAGCCATGGATACAACACGTGTGTGCACCTTTACGATGACCTGGAGGAAAAGAACTTTTTTCTTGGCCATATACGATAGTTTTTTTGAAATCCTCATTAAATGGACTGAGTAAGTTGGCATAATATACAAGATTTACTGTTTTACCTTTTTGAAGGTAGTCAATGTGGATTATAGCACGCGAAAAAACCCACCTAGGCCTTATTTGGCGACGATTCAACAGAAGAAACCCACTGGTTTGACTGCTGTTTGGTCTCTGGCTTCTTGCGGTGGATCCACGTTTCGTTTGCAATTACGAAATGACGCAAAAAATTTCACATTATTGCGGTTGAACAACGCCAAATACTTCTGCGTAGTTGTCACATGATTGTCTGTTGTTTTTAAATGCGGTACCCATCTTTTGAAAAGTTTTCTCATACCCAAAGTCCTCATTCAAAATTGAAACCATTTTTAAACTTTGTCACATTGTCCTGCGGTTGTTTGCTACAATTAGTAAATTTAGTGAGCAGAAATAAAGTATATGCGATTTAAACTCACTACTCTGAGCCTGTTTCCTTTTTCTCATTTAAGTTCCTGGTCGTATTTTGTGTATTTGTCTACATATTTACAATATAATTTTTTATACTTCACCAATGACACATTGTTATTTTCCATTAATTACAAAGCAAAATCTAAAACAATTGCCTGAGGCACACGTCCATCATACATATCGGTAAATATAAGCAAATAAGATCCCTCCGACATATCCATAAAAAAGTGATCAGAAAACGGGCAGACAAGTCGTATGATTAATGCTTGACAGGAATGTTAACGAAGTCTCTAAAATTAAATCAGACATATACCAGAGTTGTATGATTCAGACACCTTCAGACTTTTTTGCTGGCCACAACTCTTCGTTAAATTTGCTTTTAAAGTCTAATATTGACTTAATACACTATTGCTCTAATTATTTTATGTAGATCAATTATTGTAACAGGGAAACCTATAATGGAATAAATTTGCCCAGTGACTTGATTTATATATGCATGTTCTCTTCAACCAAAAATAATATTTTATATTTGTGTTTGTTTTTGTTTTTCCTTGAAAAGAAGCCTTTTCAATAGTTTTTAAATTGCATTAGTTTTTGCATTTTAGTTGATTTATTTAATATATTAATATGTGCGGTTTCTTAATTGGGTTCGAGTTTGTTAATTTCGTTTTTGCAATTTTTTTAAAACTTTTAGTGAAGAAAAAGTGCATCCTTTTAACATCCTTGGAAGTCAAGTTTGAAAAGATTTTATAAAAATGCAGAATTATTTCTATAAATCTGTTCTCAATTTTCAAAAATTCTTTTTAACCGACTTAAAAAAAGGAGGACGTCATCAAATTGTGTATATTTTTTTAAAACTTTTTAAATGTTTGTACACCCATAACCTTATTATTTGTGAACCAATTTAATATATTTTGGTTGAAAGTGTATGCTGGCAGGTTGGCGCCACATTTTTTTTCGAAAATCGGACGGAAAACTTACACGCCCGCATAACTTCCCACTTTATGGGGCGATTTTTAAAATTATTTTATTGTTGGAAAGGGTATGCGAAAAGTTTGGTCCTATAATTTTTTTCCAAACGGGGACGGACCCGCAATATTGAATATCTCATAATTTCGCCATTTATAGATCGACTTAAATTTAGTTTCACAGAAATTTAAGTGGAAATCGGACTAACAAAGTGGCCGCCCGAAATAAAATTTTTGTGCGAAATAGGCATAACAATCTTTCCTAGTTTTCTTTTTGCCAGAATTATTTTTATAAAAAGTACGTCAAGTCTTCATGAAGATATTATATTTTTTCAACAATAGTTAATGATAATGAAAATAAACCAAGGGTTTTCGCAAGATTGTATCCTGTCTAGATGTGGATTTGATTCCCAGTGGTAAATAAACAGTTTTTATTAAATATAAAATTGTCTTTTAAAAAATATGAAAAATATAATTTTGTGCAATCGTTGAATAATCATGAAAAAAGAGATCATCTTGCAATGGCAAGCCTGTGCTGAAATCATCGAAAGAGATCGGAGTTTGCACTACTTCCGGGTCATAGTCTCATCACTTTTATGTCTTTTTTGGAAGTTCCTTTTGTAATCGGACTATGGAATATATATAAATTAATCACTAACGTGATAAATATGTAACAGGATCGAATGGAAAGTGGCAGGAAAATATTACCAAAAAATAATACGACTAAAACGTCTTTTAAAAAAGAGGGATGGTATTAAAATGAAATAATATTTTTTATTTTATTCTTTGAATTTATTACTGCTGAACCTTAAATATAAATTTAATTTAAGAGATGCAATGAATCTTTCGTTAAGCGCTCACATTTTATGTGAAAACCAAACCAAGTGTTTTTAGGAAATCATTTAAATTCATTAGAAAGGCCTACTAATACTATTATGTACAAAATATAACATTGGGATAATATGGGATGCGATTGTGCTGGGTGGCATGCATCCGAAAAGTTCAATTTTCCTTGACTCTTTCCCAAAAATCAGGCTTAATTTAATTGATTTCACGCTTTATGTTGGTCGCGTCTTAACAAAACCGCACAATAAAAAGTGTAACGCGGTCAAATCTCACGATTGCTAGTGTAGAATATCCAATGTGGCATGAGCTGTGTGGCACGTAGGGTTGTCCTATTGAAACCACATCTCGCTGGTATCCATATCATCCGTTTCAGGGCAACGGCACTCTTAAAGAAATATGGACTAATGGCGCCGGCCTATCCTATAACTAATTTTCAAAGTTTTGTAATCGATGTGTATAAAAAAAATTTAATGAGGACTTAATGTTGAATTTATTCTATGGATCACAAGCTGTGAATGTTATTGACATCTGAAAAAGTATACGAGTATGTTTCACTTAACATACATATATATCCAAGCCACGAAATCTAATAATTTCAGGTGATCCTTTTACTATTATTTGTCAGGCAATAGTTTACGCAAATCATGAGACACTTTATGCCAAATAAGGCTTCGAAGTAAGTTTTGAATTTCAATTACTTTTGGCATACAAGAACCATTTAATATGATTTGTAAGGATATTTTGTACTGTACACACATATATACATATATAACTAATACATGTATATAAATGCGTGTGTAAGCATGAATCCTATACAATTAATTTCGTATGAAATGAAATGGTTCTTAGCGGTAGAAACCATCAAAGGCTTTCGAATGCAGAGTGCAGATTAGAAACCACAACCCAATGCATTCAGCAAATGGACTCTTTGGAGTACAACAGGCTGCCTGTTTATTTAAGAACCACAAATCGAATACCAATTTCTCAGTTTAATCTCACAGGGTAGATGCCTGTATGACAATATTGATGTAAAATCTGTGTTATTTTGCTAATGAACATTATTGTTCTTTTCATTTTTTTATAATTCTATTAATTATACAATGGGCAAGTGTTAATGCTCTTACAACCTTCATACCATTTTTTCTCAATGATTTGAAAAAGTTTTGCAGTTGAATATATGGCTACTCAATTCATCAACATATTGTAGATGATAAGTTGTAGAAAAGAAAAAACACTACGGAACTCGTAAACACTATGTTGTTAGTTTTTCTGTTTAATATAAAATTGTGAAACTAAAACAGGACCTGTCCCAATAACAAAAACAAACTTCTCTAGTGTATTTTCTTTAAATAAATTCTTGATATTAATCTCCGTTGTATAACGAACAAAACTAAAAATATTTTAATTGTATGTTCAGCATTTCCTTTATAATAAAACTTTTGAAAATGCCAACACTTTAATATAATTTCTAGATCTATTTACACTGCACTAAGGTAAAAAAAAGGAATAAAGCAGCTTTAAAAACCAATAAGGCAATTATTATCCAATAATCCAGAACGACATGGATTTTTTAATTGGAAGATGTCCCTTTTTATCGTGTCAGTCCGTTGAACTGACAATCGTTGTATTCTTTTAATTATTTTTTAATGCAATTAAGTCTGCTACTGACTTCTTTAATATTGTGTCCAATTTGGGAAGGAAAATGAAATGTCCTTAGACGACATACATTTTCTTCAAAAACTAAATAAAATTACAGAATAGAAATTGTGTCATCTGAAATAACACAGTCAAATATATCCGACTTTTTTAATTAAATATGTACGTTTTTTTAAATGAGCGTTCATATACAAATCGGTATGTAAAAGTTAACATTATAACATGTTTCGCTCTATTTTATCCTTATTTGATTAGATGTTATTATTACTTTTGTTTTTTGTTTATTGAAATAAATTATTTACTTTTAAAACAAACAATTTGAATTGAATGACTACATTTCACTTTAATTTTAATAGAATTTATGTACATTATATATAGAAATGCGCTTAAAGATTCTCTGAAAGCAATTAATATGTTATTCATTGCTTCATTCCATTTTTTCACTGAGAAATAAAGAATAGTACCAAACAAATAGTACCAAATAGTACTACTTAGAAATAGACATTTTGAAAGGATAAAAACTTGCCAATAGTCAAAATTTGTTTTTTCTTACATGAAAGTAATAGTTTCAGTTACAAACTCTATATTCAAAGAAATAAGAATTTTTTCACTTAATCAATTCTCAATCCACTTTCTCAGAAGTCAAAAAAATGCGATGATGGTTCCTTTGAATGAAATGAAAATGTCATTCTTCAAGAACAACTTCCATTTTTTTAATGGGCATATACTCATATATTTATATTAAAAGACATGCTTATATTTTTTTTTTCAAATTAATAAATGTCACAGCCACAGCAAATAAATTATAAAAAAATATCAGTGAATATACATATTTATTAAGGCATATTAATGAAGCACTTCGTTAGTATAATTTACTATAATAGTTGTCAAATTAGTGTTAAGAAAAATAATAGGCACAGAGAAAAATTTGTGCAGATATTAAACATTTTTTTTAACACCATATTAATTAAACCCTATAAGTATTAGGAAAAAACACTTGAAAAATAATAGGAACTTTGATAGTTTAGGCAAATAGATATGTGTTTGTTAAAATATAAGATCAAGAGGCAGTTTGTTGGTATAATGCACTAGACTAATTTCCAAAATTAGTTTTGAAAAAAGAATTAGTGACACAAAAAATTTGCTTCATATTTGAAAAATTATTATATCCACATAATTAAAAGGTTAAGAAAACAACTATGCCTAAAGAAATACTATGATCTTTGATACTTTGGGAAAATATTTATGTTACTTTTATTGTATTTATTGCTAATCAACTCCTAATATTGTTTCTATACTCGGAAGCAACGTAACATCAAGTTTCCTTAATTTGAAATATATATCGTGCGGATATTTATTCAAAAGATATGATATGATTTTCTAGAAATATTCGGAAGCCTTTTATAAAACTAAAATCTATTGCAAATATTAGATTTCTTAGAAACAGAAGGTTTATGATTATTATCATGCTCGCACTTCCATCTAAATGGCTTTTTCTCTTCAGCCATTGAGAGCGATTCGTTCAGAAGAACCTTCAAACAATTTACAGTGTTAATGTTTACTATGCTCAGACAATTGGGCAAATGGCAGACTTGGAAAACATGGTCATATCATCGTGTTCCAAGAGCTTATTCATTTGTATTGTATCGATCCAAATCTCATCTGGTAGAAAGACGCACAATAGATTTTCTATGGCTTAATGACTATAACTTAATGTTTATTTGGAATTCTAATAATGTGCCTCTATTATTTCATCCAACACCATGGGCGTAGCTAGGTATGGGCCTAGAGGGCCGTGGCACCCACCTAATTCTATAATAATTTTTTTTACATGCATACAATATAAAATTATTAAAAAATGCACAGGGTATTGTGTGACGGATTACTTTTTTCTATTCAAGAAAACACAGCCAATTTAGGAATAGAGATGTCTGTTCCAAGGATAGTCTCTCGTCAAACGTACCGTTCAAATCCCCCATTTTCATCACCTGCTGAACACTGGAAGCGATCTATATACATTCCTTATATAGATTCTTTAATTTAATCACTGGACAGACGATTTAATGAAGAGAATATGCCAGCGTTTGCAATTCATTGTTTGCACCCATCAAACATGCTTTTTTTGAAGCTGGAAGAGCTTAAAGATGCCACAAAAACATTTTTATGAGTTGGATGATTTGGAAGGAGAAATTCTTGGCAACAAAAAAAAAAAAAAAAAAAAAACATGGGTAAAGACGAATTAGCCGACTTAGAGCTGGCGAGTATTTTGAAAGACGCTGGATTATTTTATCCAAATATAAGGAAGGCGTTATTAATTTCATTGCCGTGCATTACTGCAACTGTTGAGCGGTCATTTAGCACTTTAAGGCGAGTAAAAACATGGTTGCGCTCCACAATGACTGAAGCTCGTTTAAACGGTAAAATAATATGCAATTTTACTTATCAAAAAATAATTATATTGTATATTGCAGGACTATGTATGCTAAGCGTCCACCGCACTGTGTTTTCCTTAGCAAAGCTATTCTGTTCTGTCTACGAGGGAAAGCAGTTATTTATTACAGAGCGCGTTTTTTTTTAAGTTCAACAACTTTAAATTGAAAAAAAGCTATTTTTAATATCAATGGAAAATAACTTTATGGCAATAATGTTTGAATATGAGATCGGCCACCACGGCTGGCGATTTGGTTATCCGATTTTCACACAGATAAAATCTTTTATAAAGTGGTTGAATACATCTCCAATTGCTTAGAACGACAATGAACTGTGTGATTAAGGGCTTTCTCGGTGCTACATAGTACGACACTGGTCGCTCCTATATAAGGCTCGTCGCTACGAACCACCACGACCATAAAATTGACGCAAACAGGACAGAAAATTTCTACAATTTATAAGCATGAGTCTATTCTTTATAAAATAGGCAATCAGACTAAACATAAACCAACTGCTATGAAATCGGCTTTCCGACACCACAGTGTTGTCAATTCAAATGTGTGCAAATGTAAAAAAACACCCTTTTTAAACACCGGATTATAAAGCTGGAAGTAATAAAAAATTCTGTACCAACATATTTTTTTCTCTAAATTTTAAATTAAAAAAGTTTCATTTACTAAAGAAGTTTCTTTTGCAGAAAGGAAGGACTAAGTCAACAAATATACGAGTATTTGTAAATTTATACTTATATTATTTTTATAATTTATTGCACAGATTCTAGTAGGAAAATTTACTTTTATAAAATTTTTTTGTACAAAGGATACTTTAGCTTAAATGATACGATTGTAAGAGTGTAATATATTTTAATTTTTTAATGCTCAATAAGCTCGCTTTTCTCTTTTTCCATTTGCTTTCTTATTGTTCGATGACTTTTTCTACAATTTTCCTTTAGAGTCCCTACGAAAAGTTATCCAAATTTGTATTACACCTTTTCCTTTTAGTAAAATTACATCTTATGCTCTTTTTTTGTAACTTTTGAAAAACAAAGATGGTAAATTTACTTTTAAAATTTGGTAAAAAACTAGTGAAAAAAACTAGTACACCTGTCCCTCGATTTACACGATAGATATGTTTCTGAGAAAGTCGTGTAAATCGAAATTTTAAATTTTTGTATGAAAAATCGTGTAAATAACAAAAAAAAAAATAAAGGCAGAATCGCCTAAAAAATTAATTTTATTAAAAAATTATATGTGTATTTCAACTTAGTTTTTAAAATATCATAAGCGTTTACTCAAAACACATAAAAATAAACCTTTATTCATTAAACAAAATAAATGTTATTCATAAAAACAAAATTAATGTAATTCATATCATATATTGTACATATGTATTTAATTTTTTCGCCTTCGCTAGATAATATTTCTGCAGTTTCATTATCAGCTTCTGATTAATTAGAGAATATTTCTGAATTGGTTTATTTTGGATTGCATTGGTGTCAACAGGTACTCGCTTTTGAGTTTGATCTTCTATCCATATCATTATTTTCAATTTGGATATTCCTCACGTAAGAAGTTGTACTCATGCGCGCTGAACTCACTGAACTTCCTGAAGCAATGTTGTTGATGTTTTCATTTCAATATGTTTGCAATAAATTGGGATCTCCCTTGTTACTGCCAATTTCGGTGCTGCCACATCAATCTTAGTTATTAGAAATAGACGTTATTTTAAAAATTGATGTGAGAACACATTGATTTAACAAATATGGTAAGAACTGACTCGAACGTCCTATTAGAGACAAAAATATTCAATAAAACACCTAAAAAGTCGTGTAAATCGAGGTATTTCATAAATCTCTCAATTTACACGAAAAATAATCGTGTAAAAGTGAAATCGTGTAAAAATGTATCTTGTAAATCGAGGGATAAGTGTACCAGCTTTGATGCAGTAGTAAAGCAGCACTGGACTGGAGAAAACCCTCGCATCCTCGTAATTAATTTTGAATTTATTTTTCCGTCTTCGGGCTATCTTGATTAGCTGCATCGTGCTAAGGTCTTGTTGGTGGACTCTTTGTACTAATTTATAAGGTTAAAAAGCATAAGAAACTCCAGAAGTGAAATTCGTTCTTCCTTCGTGTACGAAGGTAGAAGAGTCTTTTGACTACTTCTGAAGAAAGGAGCTATTTTTTCCTGAAACTGTTGTAGCCATTTTATATTAGAGTAATTTTTTGCCCTATATTTTGGTTTAAGTTCAGTAATGTTTAATTTTTAAAACCTCCAAAATCCAAAAAACCCAAGCTAGAATGAGAAAAATTGAATAACATTATTAAAGCTGGGAGTAGTTTCTAATCGTACTACAAAGTCCTTCCTTCGTAGTGTAGTAATTAGTGCACTGGACTGGTAGACCGAAGGTGGCAGGTTTGATTCCTGCCGAAGTCCTTGCGTGTTTTGCAGAGAAGCAAAAGACAAGACAAAGTAGCTTCGCAGGTTACGTTTGTTAAATTTGTTTATTAAAAAAATGCAATAAATCCACATGTAAATTGGTATTGTCTCAAATCCATAACATACTCATTCGTTCAGAAATGGGACTCATCCGTTAATGTGCTAAGCCTACGGACCGTTTCCCGAGCAGAACACCTATTTCGATAAAACAATAGCTACACGTGCTGTTGAACGCTTTATCAAACTATGGTAGTTTAGCAAAATAAATGTTATGATTGACAGCCAATTTGACAGGTGTAGCTTCAACAACATTGCCGCTATTAACTGTCAAAATTTGAATGTCGCTATTGGAACTTTAGAAAAAAAGATTAAATTTAATATTAATACTTATATGCGATAAATTTGTTACGGTTTTTGTGAAGACACACAGTATCCTTAATATTAATGTTATCATCCCCAAGACCTCTCAATGTGATGACTTAATTACGTCCTCGGCTTTTTAGCAGAGCTTTCCTAAAAGCTTTTGCCATGTAATAAACCATTCATACACGATATAGAAAGAATGCTGTTGGAAAATTTTTGGTAATTAAAATTTTTCCAATTTTCCAAAGTAATAAGTTAAGATCTTCTTCAAATATTTTTTTTATTTTATGATTTTGTATTGTACATGTTTACATGCTCTACGATGGAGAATTTATTTTAATGGCATCAACTTTCTGTTGCATGTAAATTTATAAAACAAAAGTTTGAGGTTTTCCAAGGAATGCATACGGAACAGCAGCCATCCCAGCAGTATTGCAAAGAAGAGTTTCAAATTTAAGTAATTGAAAATTTGAAAGTTTAATGAAGATGTATCAATTACAAAAGTTAAAAATAAATAATCTTAGTAACTTATTTATTTTAAAAGTAAATGAGTTCCTTCTATATTATTTATTTACAATATACACATACAGTGGGTTAGAGATAAAGTATATCCTTTAAGAAAAAATGCCAATAAAGAAATTTAAGATAAATAAGATGTTTCAAATGAAGCATTATATTGGTTATATGGAGCTGTCCTGTGCACTAGACTAGTAATTCGATTCCTACCGGAGAGCCTCTGTGTTTCTGTGAAAAAGCCAAATGGCTTCACCGTTAATGCTGGTTAAAAATACTTGTTTTTACTGCCTTTTGAGACCATAAAGAACCTGATCGTGGCTGTTGGTTAAACTTTATAACAAAATAATTTTAATATTTGATCCGAATAAAAATATTTTTCTACCGATACTGAGTGAGATCGAAGTACTTGAAACAGTAGAAAGCAGAATTTTTTACGTCATTAGATTTACTTATTTGATTTAAATTTTATAAAAATTCAGATACGAAATTTCTATCATGATTGTGCCATTTCATCAGTAGAACTTTAACTTTATTTGTTTTAATTTGAGAAGCGCTATGCTTTTGCAAAGAGTTAAAACAAATCTTCTTATATACAAAAATACGAGCGCAGGTCAATAAGTCCGTGATTTTTGAATAAAACACCGGTTTTTGAATAACAAATCATTTTATTTTGCAACACAGTCTCCTTGAAACGCTGTATACTTTGTGAAAAGTTTCTCGAATTTTATATCCCTTCCAAAAAAGTAAGATTTGTCGATTTCATCAAAATGGGCACTTTTTGTGACATGATTTTATTGTTGAAGTCAAATGTCTTTCCGCCGAGCAATTTCTTCAGGTTTAGAAACAAGAAATAGTTACTCGAGGCTAAAGCCGAATAATAGGGTGGATGAGGGAGCGATTTGTATCGTAATTCATGAAAGTTTGCCATGGAAACTGCACATGTGTGCACCCTAGCATTGTCTGCTGGTTTTTTTTTTCAAATCTTCATTAGATCTACCCAATAAGTTGGCACAATATTCGCACACTGACTATTTTACCCTTTTGAAGTAAATTTTGGGTTATACCACGTGCATCCTAAAAAACTATCCACATGACTTTATTGGCTGACAAACTCACATTGGCCTTCTCTGGTGTGTTGCGGTGGATCCAGAACACTAAACACTTTTGCGAAGTTGGCTCACGATTTCGTTGTAGGTTGATTGTGAGCAAACGCTGCATCCACTGAGCCACGTACTATGCCTTTGGCTTCCAGAATCTGTAAATCACCTTTTACCTTAGAAATTGATGGTGCATAATACCCGTAGTATTTAACGACCTTATCCATGGTTTGAGTGATGGTTTGTTCCCGCAAAAAATAATGCATAACGAGCACATAGAATTCTTTTTTCTATTCTGACAGTTGCTTGTTGTCAGGAGCAGTGTTGCTCTTACATTTAAGAGGCGGACAATTCTAAAAATACTTCTTTACTGACTAGCCCTCGTACTTTGATATAACTTATGCGTGATTGTTATTGAATTAGTTGAGTATATGCCTGCATTTCATTGGCGCTAACCAAAGTGCCCTTTAGCCAAATCACAAATAGTTGATTTGGAGAATGTCTCGCATAGCAAATTTGATAAATATTGTGCTAATATTTTTAAATCAATTCCGTTTGCTTCTAACTAAAATGTAATACAGAATTCCCTAGGAAAATGCAGGGTGTAGTGTAGCACTGTGGGCGCCACCATGGGCTTTATGGCGTCCGAGTGTACTCGCAACATTTGCTGCGACCTGACATGCCAACATAACTTAACCTAAGCTGTAAGTTAACTTTTCTTCCTTCAAACCTTCTTTTCGCATTTGATGGTTAAAATATATATATATATATACCATATGTACGACGGTGTGTGTATGTGTGTGTCCTTTTTTGCATATACTCGTACATATAATGTCCGCAATGCAAAATCTTAATTGAGCGCTGGTGCAGTTAATTGGGGTTGATTTAAGGTATTGAGAGCTTAATACTGTTTACCAGGAGCTATTTTCGATTATGCTTCATGACACCTAGAAAATTAAATGTCAATTTTATATGAACATGTTTGTTTAATTTTGACAAAATATATTAAAGACGTTCATTTTACATGTTGATATAAGGAATGGAGAGAAGTCAGAAAATTTGAAATTGCACAACTTTGTTACATAAAGGTGCATGAAGAAAATTAGTTTAATATCAAAATTTAATCTCATGTACAAATATCAATGTATGTAAACATGAAAAAAAAGTTTCTTAAAGAATAAATTTTTTTAAAGTAAGTAAAAAATCTAAAATTTTCAGGAGAAGTAAAAAATACAAGCGACACAAGTAAAATAAAACAGGCAAAACTGTAGTTTTCCAACAAACGCGTAATCTAATGGAAATGAAATTTTAGAGGTCGTTGAAGATTTGTTATGTGAATTGATTTGCGAAAGAAAAGCGATTTCGATAAATTTCGAGTTGTGATTGTTTTGTATTTAGTGTGCGATATGTATATATATTTTATTTACTTATTGAATCTTCAATGCATAGAAATTAAACTAACAGCAAGTATTTAAATCTTAATCCTTAATTATTTAAGTCAAGCCAATACCAGAAGAAAAACAAACAGTTTCAATACTTTTTTCTGGAATTAAATTCATACGAATTCATCTTCGTGTTCAGCTGAGCGCAGGAGAACCCTTTCTTCTCAGCCAATTTTGGGCTCTATAGTTTAGAATACTATGGGCTAGTAGCCCCAAATTTCCTTAATGTATATTTTGAAATCACAGTTCTAATCAGTGAACCAGTTTTGTTCTGTATAAATATTTTTTACATACCAGGGCTTCGTAGGGAAGAATTTTATTTTGTCGCCTTTGAATATTTTTTCGATGTCCCTTAATTGAATTCCATAGCCCCATATTGTAGCTAGGAGCATTTTGTATATCAGAATCTTACAAACTAGGCATAGTACTGAACTTCTTGCAATAAGCCAATTACTTTTAATTGCTTACAATTTCACTTGCATTAATTGTGCGTCTATATGCGGTTTCCAAGTCCAGTGATGATCAAAGTAAAAACCGAGTTACTTCTCTTCCCTGGGTTATATTTGGTTTATTTTTTCTTGGACATATTTCTTTTGGCAATGTAGAAATTTTTTTTATTCAGTTATTGACCCGAGCTACTCCAGACAAGGAGCTTCTAGCGATGCTAAAGCAATACGTACACATTTTTGCTCGCTTTCTTTTATCCTCCATATTTTTATTTGCATGTATTTCAACCATCGAATTATGTGACTGCAATTTACTGGTTGTTTCTTATATGTTTTCACGTATGTCTAGAAAAGTTGTATTATATAAAAATGTTGATTTATGAATATCATTGCATGCCGGAGGTATATATAAGGCATAAAATAGGATCCAAATCGCTGCATTGAGGAATTCTGCTTCTCGTGTCTTCGGAGTGTTTAGAGTTTTATATTTTCGAGTTGGTAATTAGATTACAGTGAGTTTACATTGTCAATTTCTGTTGAAGCGATTCTTAGTTGTTGACAAGTGGTAGCAAGATGAAGAGAAACTAGTACACGTATGCATGTCATACGTTTTGTTGTCTACTCGAACATTTTCAGACACATACACACCAATGGAAAAATATTGCGAGATCTAAAAACAAAAATTTACAAAAATCTACTAAACAAATCTAAAATTGAATCAAGAAATTTAATAATTGTAAGCTCGGTATTAGTAAAAGCTTTTGTGTGTGTGAAGATAAACTGAAATTTAACTAGGTCAGACAAAAACCATATTTTTTTAGTAATGACAATTTCGCAGTTAATAGAGCTCTGTTAACCAGTTAACAGATATCCCAAAATAGACTAGGTTCATTTAAAAGGCGAAATATAGGACTACGAAAAGGATAAAAATATGCTCCAGAGATATCTGAATGAAACTGTGACAATATGGAAGGCAAAATACATGTTAGAGCAGCTATATAGTTCGTTTAAATAAATGTAATTTCTTGAGAAGATTGTGGCTTTAGCTATTCAGAACCGACATTTCATTGGTCGCAAAACCAAATCGTCAGTGAACTTTAACCATTTTGAAAAGCATTCAGCCTCGGATGTTTATGCCATACAAACCAAATACAATATATGAAATGTCAATATATAAGCAGCTAATGCCACAACAAACGATAAAACTTTTGGAAATTCTAATTGTTTCAATCGATTAGTTGGGGAGAATATCCCAAGAAATTTTAACATTAAGTATATAACTATATTATTTATACATAATTTTATCGTATATATAAAATTACTATATATGTGACAGCGCATAGAGAAAGGGATCTAAGAGTAAAAAAATAAATTTTCACTTTTTTTTGATGTGGACAACATCTGAGCATCGAACGAGACCGATCCCATGCCCCAAAAGTGTTTCCTCCCAGAGATATGCGCGTTTTATAAAAGTGACTGTACACCAAAGATACACGTATTTAAATCTTTAAAATTACTCTCCTGAACAAAACCTTAGGTCCCTTACTATTTTGAGCGTCACATATATATATATATATATATGTATATATATATATACATATATATATATATATATATATATATATATATATATATATATATATATATATATATATATATATATATATACATATATATATATATATATATATATATATATATATATATATATACATACACACACATATATATATATATATATATATATATATATATATATATATATATATATATATATATATATATATATATATATATATATATATAATTATATTGTATATATGTACAATATAATTATGTACATTATTATCTACATATGCTTAATAGACTTGCAACACTATTTATTACTATTAGTATTTAGTATGTGAAGGTAATAAAGTTTAACAAACAAATGCTTGAGATATAGAAATTCGATTGTAATAAATTTATTGCTCAATTGGCAAAATTCGTTTTTTTTTTGGCAGAAAACCTTACAAAGCAAAAACAATAATGGCGAGAAACTTAGAGTTTATTAATGTGTGCAGGCAATTTTTCTAACTATTCACATAGTGTACATAAGGACCTTATTTGGGGGCGTTTCTGTTTGCAAGTGCCGAAAGTTTTTCTCCAATATACAGTGAATTTTTTGTGAATAATTAATCAATATTGACAACGTGTTGGCATTGTGCCTATGATTAATTTGGGAATTCGATAATATTTATAAAAAAAAATTAGATGTAATAAATAAGCTATGATTAATTATAGTATATCGCTCCTTTGATGCATCATAAATATACTCTATATATGAAAAATACAACTAACATGGCCAAAAGTTTTTAAAATTTATGCTTTCACATTGAAACTATTTGCTATAACTTCGGTTTAACTTGGGAAATAGTTCTGATTTTTTTGAGGATATTGAAATCTACTTTTTCCCCAGTGATATGAAAGTTTTAAATGCTTAAGATGTTATGTTGCTATTAAGACTATGTAATTTATTTCAACGAAATATCGACAATATTTGGTATTACGCGATCTTAGCTGCAGATATGAATCAGATTTCTTCCTACATATAAAGAGAATATTGGGAATACTTTTTCAACAATAACTAAAAGTATAGGTTTTTGAGATGCGCCTATTTTTTTAACTGGATCAATACTGAGATGCTAACACCTACTCATGCAATATATTGTGCTCAAACTGGAAAAATAGATCATAGGTAGAAGGATAGAGGGAGTAGTGTATGGGAACATGCAACTGGAACCATTCCACATTGATTGTGATAAGGACGACGTTAGCCGAAGGATTATTCCGCATATGAATTATTTAGCTAAGGAACGAATTATTACGGCACCCTGACCACTGATAGATGTGTTATTAAGGAAAAAGGAGTTGTTTGTAAAAAAAAATAAATCGGTATTTGGTAGCAAGTGATTTAATAGTGTTGGTTAAACAACGGTCACCGATTAGCCTCTCCGCTCTGTCTTGTGCAAGGTTGAGCAAATTAAAAATAGGTTTTGAAGCACCTGCTCATTAATGAGAGTTTTATTTTAGCCTAGGACAATAATAGGACTGGTAATAATAGTAAGATCTGTCTTCTAAAAACGCACACACTTGAAAGCATTTCAGCGACATGCAAAATGCGCTCGGAATATCATTCAATGAGAATCGAGAAGCATGTCGTTCCTCAATATCTGTATCAACTATAATTAAAAAAGGAGAAACATATTCATTTTTCAGCTGATGTGTAAGCGTGAAATATGACTCCTATCGGATATTGTTACAAGATCCCGATTAAGTATATCATTAACATTTTCCTAATGTTTAGTGAATTTTAATGGCAAATGTTGCTGTCACCTTTAAAAGTGAAGACAGTTAGAAAAAGAGGAAAGTTGACAGTAAAAAGAACTAGACTTGGTGATATCGCCGCAATAATCTGCAACTCGTTTGATTATTCTTATCTATAACAACTCGTCATAAATCGAGAAAAGTCATTAATGGGAGTCAATATAAAAGCAATAAGTTTTGACAGAAATGCACCATGCTACACTCTGTTAAACGCCTTGGAAATATCGAAAGCCACCCACTTACGTTCGCCAAAATGGTTAAAGAGGGTGACGCCAAATTCTCCAAGACGACTGTTAGCAGGTTACACGTAAAGCGTTGCCTACGGAAACCATACTAGCGGTCACAAAATGGAAGTTAGCCATAGTTTTAATCACTTTTGAAAGTGCAAAACATCATCTGGGATATGCTTCCAAAACAAAATTAAGACAATAGATGTTGTTAAACGTTAAATGTTGTTGCCTGTTGTGCAGTTTACCATAAAGACAAATCTTTTTTAATCGTTACAGAACATTTCTTATATTTAATTCTTTCTTATTTAAATAACGTTTAAGTATTCATAAAAAAATTACCAATTATTTGACTAAAATATTTATATAAATAATTACGAAATTTTCCTAACATTGGAGGTCTGCTGATAAGCTGATAATATCTGCAGAAAAATATCAGACTAATAGTTTATTTAAAAACCCACAAGAAAAAACTATATAACAATTACATTTTAGTTATTGGTAATACATTAACGCCAATGTCTAACATTTCTATTTCTATTTTTGAACTTTATTACACATTTGAAAATTTTTGGTAAAAAATAAAATCATTAAATCATTTCCACCCTGTCAGATCTGAAGGCTTTCAGCCAGTTCGTTATAAAACAATTTTGTTTAAATATGCCTTAAAAATTATGGTAATAAAAAAGATTTTGAAAATTGGCACATATATTTTTAAAAGCGTTATAAATAAATTTTGAATTCTATTTTCTTCATTTTTAGTTTTCCCCAAACAAATAAACAAGTGCAACTTTTATGATTTTATGATTAATAGAAATTTTTTTAAAGAAATAAAGAAACTGTAAAAAAACAAGTGAAGTCCTTTGAAAAACAAACCTACACAATTTATTATAAAATCAAGTCCCTTTTTTATCGTTTATTACCTTTTATGACAGCAAACATCCTGTGTATTTGCAAAGTTTTATTAGCAGTTCTTTTAAATTTTTTTCTGTCATAATAATTTTTTTTTATTTTTGTGCCATTTTTATTATTCTTAAGTCCACATGTTTTCAAATACCAATTTTTCTTTTTACATGTGTTACTTAAAAAAATGGAAAATGGTTTAGTGCAACATTTTTTATTTGTTATTTATATGTCTTTTTATTTTTGTTACACAATTTTTTTCCTTTTTAATTCTTGAGTTTTATTTAGATTTTTTCAATCCTTTTCTGTGATTTGTGGTTTTATGTTTTGTGTACAAAATGGCGTTTTGGTTAAAAGATCAATTGTGCGTTATACATTGATAAATTGTTTTGTTGCCAATAAAAAAAAAAGAAACAAACATAAAAAAATCATGCCATAGAAAAAAGGATTAACAAAGTATGTCAGTGGCAAATGCAATATTCCCAGTTGATTGGTTTAACTTATCAAAATGGTACCAAGAACAAAAAAAAAAAAAAAAAATATGACTATATTGACTTCTGTTTGAATGATATAAAGTTTAAAAATAATAAATAAAATATATTGTAGTAGAGAAGTATAAAACAACACTTTAATTAAAATAGTTATAAAATCGGACTTACCAGGCTGACTCGATACAGGCTAGTAATACTGCCAGGATATGAGAATATTTGGCTGTAATTTTATTTCCTTTGATTGGATATGCCTCATAAATGGCAAATAAAAAATGTTTCATGCAATAAATTTCATGAAATATATTATTGTGCCCGTCGTATTTAAAAATAGTCATATTGGCATAAGTGCAATAATTTTAATTGTCCTTATTATGATTGTCGATGTCGTCGTCACACCAAGTCGAAACCAATATTGTGGGATCGTTATCGAGAACTATTAAATATTATTGATAGGATATTATTACTACTATGGCTTATAAAATTACAATTGGCCATCAATATTTGTTAATTATCCAGAACTGCTGTCTCTTTTTACTGTCGACTTGATGTGACGTCGACGCGACAATCATAATAAGAGGGAATATTTCTAATGTTGAAATGCAGACAGAGAGCAGCAGAAAATTATTTGATATTGTTTGCAGATGGTGTCTAGTTTAATAAGCAGCGCTTCCTGTGAAAATTTGTTAACTCAGTGATTGTCGTCAAATAATTTCCAGGATGTCAGTGATGAAATTCTTTATCATTATAATTTTTTTTAATCAAATGGCCATATAAGTTAATTTACTCAGGTGTTTCACCAGGTAGAAGGCAAATTTACTTTTCCTGTCATTTCTTATAATGAAATGCGTTGAACTCCTTTGTGCTGGATTATAAGCAAATGCGGCACCAGCCTTGCGTATATACTCACATGTTCGGGGCTGGCTTATTGATTCCGTGACTTTTCGAACTTAGCGCCTTTTAACTGAAAGGGCAACATCGTTCTTGTCAAGTGAAATGTATCAACTGAACAAGCTGCGTCATTTCGTTTGTGTTTGACAGCCATTGATAGCAGACTACGTCATCATTGGTGCAGAATATGTAAAAAAGGGAATTTCATACGTTCATTGCATAAAATTTTTTGCGGAAAAAACCACTCCTCAAACCAAGTCTAAGCCTGATAAATGCCATGAAAACTCTGCACCATCAATTTCAATGGTAAAAAAATTATTAACTGAATTTCTTTGTGGTTGCACGGCCACATGCCGAACATTCCGGACGCCCAGTTGAAATCTGTCTTACCCGCAATAATTGAAAAAAGTTTTAGATTGGAGATTGAAAGAGCGAAAGATTGTGGAAGCCATAAGCTTAGTGGTTTCAAATAGGAATGACCACTTGGGTAAGATGGAAGCTGCATTTTTATAAATAAACCGACTACGAACGGAGTCGTTTGACAACTTCACAAAAGTGTTTGGTATTGTTTAACGACACCATTCATTCATACAATACACCACCATACAATACACCACAGACAGAACAGTAGTAAAAAAGTACGGTTTCTCGACGGGTGAATCGAAGCCAAAGGTGGGGTTGTCAGTGATGGTAACCGTTTTTTGGGATGTCTACCATATAATCCATATTGACTATCTTCAAAAGGGTAAAGCTATCAATGATAAATATTGTGACAGCTTATTGGCTCGATTTAATAAGGATTTGCCAAAAAAAGTTTTTTCCCACCAGGGCAATGCAAGGGTTCACACGTGTGCTGTTTATAAGGAGAAATTCCGTGAATTGGGCTACGAATCGCTATTTTATTCGCCTTATTCTCCGGACTTGGCTCCGAGTGATTATTTCATGTTTTGAAATCTGAAGAAATCGCTCGGCGGAAAGAGATTTAACTCCATTGATGAAATCATCTCACAAACAAACAACCTTTTTGATGACATCGACAAATCTTATTTTTTGAAAGAGATAACAAAAATTGAAGTAATATTAGCTTAGGTTAGGTTGATTGTACGGGTGTGATAGCCTATGTCATACGACATACACTTAAAACAGTGAAGGCTTGTTGTGAGCTCCCTTGGGTTTAACCATAACATATTGACCCAAAGGTCTGGAGAAACTCCATGTCACTCACAAAGTTCCTTAATTACCTTTAGCATATTCCTCGTAATCGGGTTATGTGCGGTAAGGTCTCATTCCCAAGATATCGGGACCTTATTTGTGAGAAGGCGAGGCATTGGCACAAATAGTTTTCCAATGTTTCGCTTTCCTCCCCATATGCTCTACATTCATCTCCTCCCGCTATTCCCATGCGTTTAAGATGTGCCAGTAGTTGAGAGTGCCCCGTGATAACTCCCATTATTCTACTTAGTTCAGGCTTGCTAAGTCTTAGCAGCTCCCTCGTTCTTCTCTCGTCTGGATCTCCCCATAGAATTTTGTATCGATTCCCATGGTTTCATTATTCCAGAGAGTTGAATGGGCTCTATGTGCCCAAGTCTTTATCTCGGATTTAACTCAATCGAAAGGTTTCGCGCATTCCATGCTTATATTACCTAACTCCCACGTGCCCTAGCACCAGTATGATGCGCTATGTGTCGAGTAACTGTTAATAGCGTTTTTGCAATCCCAAACTGTACGTGATTTAGTGCGTTCCGCTGAGATTACTCTGATGGCCATCTGACTATCTGTGAATATATTCACAAGTCCTGACCTCCCCATTACATTGAGTTCCCTGATACACTCCGCTATCGCCCGAACTTCCACCTGCAAAGCTGTGCAAAAGTCCGGCAGGCGGAAAAACAGTTCCGTGGTGTAATATTAGATAAAGTGTATAGAGTTCAAAGCAACTCATGTTGAAAAATAAAATGATTATTTGCCCAAAAACCTGTGTTTCATTCAAAGTGAAACATATTGACCTGACCTGCTCATGTGCAAATTAAGAAAAAAAAGTAATAAAATCTAAAAATCTATTAAAAATTTAAATATAGCAGTCGATCTTTTTAAATATACCAAACACAAACTATTTGACGAGCAAATATTACTTTAATATAAATGTCTACATTTTTAAATGCAAATATATTTTTCTTGCCTATTAATTACCCCATTATGTTATCAACTTTAATGCCAATCATCATCATTCACCACAAATGACAATCAATTTTTTTTATTGATACACCAAAAGAACAAAAATAAATCAGTAAAATTGACCATCAATTTATTTCACTTTATTTAATGTAGTTGCAATTTTTATTCTTCGCATAGTTTTTTTTCCCTACAAAAACAAATCATTTGATGTGATAAAATATTGTGTTGATTGATATTTGTTTAACAGACTTTGCAACAAACTTTGAGTAGCAAAAATTTTTTGGGAATAAATGGCTTAATTTTGCAACTGTATGGCTTGAAAATAGAGCTCTTTTAGTTAAGAACTTGCGGAAAAAAATTTTGCATGTATGAGAATTTAAAAATACGAAAAAATAAGATGATGCCAAAATGTCGTCCTCAAACAAATTTAAAGGGATGGTTTGCAAAAATAATCCGTTGCAAGTTATTTGAGAAACTAAATATTTTTAATATATGGATTTTTAATATATCGATTAACTCCACTTTGAAAATTATTTTAAATGTTAAATTGAAATCACGACTTGGGTTCTTGTTATTGTTATTATATAAAGTAGTCTTCATATCTCTGGAATAATTAGCTAAGAAATTCATTTAAAATAATTTGCTGTCAGTAAAAAATATTGAAGCACATTGTTGTAATTTTGACAGGAGTCAACTGACAGGTGGTTGTTGACAGGAGCAGTGTTTGTCTTACAGCTAAGAGGTGGAAAATTGAAAAAGTCTTGGATTTATTGACCCAATGTATGTATGTATGCAAGTGTGACGTATGAGCTGCATAAACTCATAATATTATGTATACGCCACGATCACATTTGTGTACTTTAGAAAGTTTGTTTGAGATAAGACACAAACGGGTTTAACAGGCAGATAAGGAATTAAAATAGAGAATTTTTTTATCAGCTTGCAGCAAGTTATATTGTAATTTGCAGACTCTGAGCGGTTTTTCGTTTCCGTTCAATAATGAGTTGGAATATGTAATTCAACTCTGGAAACTTTGTTATATGCTTAGAACGTTGTTGAGGTTTTGGATCTTTATACTGCAGGATTTATTTTTATAAGATCACAGACAAGTTCTGTAAACAGCTAAACATTTTTGGGATTACAATTTCTATTACTGCTGATATGTAGAAAAAACTCTAAAAACTAACAAAAATCTTTGAAAAGTTTTTATAAAAACTACAAAGTCTAAATATTTATCATAATTCAAAAAATCAGCTTAATACTGCAAAATTTGGTGCATAATTGATGAAAAATTTTTTATAATGCAACAAACCAAATCTTATTCAATTCTACTGGTATTTTCTCTACAGCGATTAGCTTTAATAAATTAATTGTAATGAAAAATTTTTTTGTTTTGACTTAAAATTCCATTTTTGTATAATTATTGCGAAACGTTAGTTAAACTAGATAAGAAAATAGTGGTAAAAGTAAACCTAAAAGTTCAGTTTCAACAACAAATTATAATATAACTTTTATTTTTGCGTATCTAGGGGAAAAAGTAGATGAAAAATTTCGAAACATTTATAATTTCTGTTATGATTCGATGATTAAAAAAAAAAATAAAGAAACTTGAACCATGAATTCAGCATAATAAATTGCAGGGGTAACAATAGGCGAAAACGGGGAAGTAGTTTTGCTCTCAAGCGAACGCAAGTGACGTGAATTTCTATCAAACTGGAAACAAAAGAATATCTTATGCCAGTCCCTTTTCTAAAAATTGGGTAAAATTTTTAATTTCGATTGCCAAAAAATAAAATAAAAATCAGCAACTAAAGCTGAGCACGATCTTTTTTTTTAATAAACTTTGCACTTATTACTGAACACTTAGAGCTCAAACTATACAAAATATTACATTTTATATAGCGAACCACTTAATATTGGAACAGACGTCCACTCGCAGCCGCCCCTACTAGGAGAATAGATGCTGCAACGTCTCTAACAATTCGCCGATGTTTGATGGGCGTCAAAAGCATTGCCCAGGAGCTACCACATGGTGGTTTGTGAGTCGACTTGAGGTGTAAATGACAAGGATTACTCTGGATTCACCAAGTAGAAGCAATCAGAAATTTTGCCTTATCATTATACCCCGGCCCCCTATTAAATAATATAAAAAAATTAATTATATAATGCTGAGCTCCAAAAATGTACACATATGTACCGTGTAAATATATTTTAAAATTTTAAAAGGTGCACTAAGTTTTTTATTCTAGTATCGTACAAAATCGCAAAGAGTTATATATATATATATATATATATATATATATATATATATATATATACATATACATATACATATATATATATATATATATATATATATATATATATATATATATATATATATATATATATATATACATTTAACTCTAAAAATCATCTAACTGTTTTCATATATCATATATGGAAATAAGGACGTGCATACTTTTAATTTATTGCTTGTATACGTGTGCACATCCATTTTGTATAAATTTGGAGCTTAAAAAGGCCATAAATCAGCGGTGAAAATCCTTTTATGTAAATTGCACCATATGTGTTGAAGTTCTTGGTAAAGAAAACTATTACGAAGTTTTTTCTTAACGTTATCAAACGAAACATATTTACGCAACAAGAAAAATTTGCGCCTCAAAGTGTTGTGTGAACGATTTGTCGTTTTATTTTTTATTAGCAACGAAATTGAAGTTCTTAAAATCTACTTGTTTTAATTCAAGCAGTTTTTGTAAATTTTCATATTTATTTTACAAATCACGTTTTATATTTAACTTTGATTAATGTTTTCAAAATGTTAGTCCGCACGAGATCCGCCATATCCGCATAATCTCACGCTTCTATTAAAATATGAAAAAAAAAAATTGTATAGACCAAAGGAACGAGTACGGAATATATGAATACAGAAGTAGTTGGTAGATTCATTAAGAAACACAAGGTAAGAAATGAAATAGGTTTTGCTATAGAAATTTAACCATAGAATATAAATAAATCTATATATAAAATTGGATGTGTGTATGTATGTATGTATGTATGTATGTATGTATGTAACGTAATGGCTCCAAAACGGTTGGGCCGATTTTGACGAAATTTTCAGGGAACTTTCAGAAAACTCAGGAGGGTGACACTGTGAAGTCCGATTTTTTATTTTCGGTCTGTGGGCGGAGGGGCGTGGCAAAATCCAATTTTCATTGTGCACCACCAATGACATATACATATATTTATTTTTTGTGCTTTTTTTATTTTATTTTACTTTTTTCTGGAAAGCCGTTGTCATGTTCTTCTAAACGAGATATCAAACTCTTAAATCGGCTATGTAGTTCCGAAGATATTTTGAGCTGACGGTGTCAGCTATATGTACATAAAAATTACGTGTATGTTCGTGATCGCTAAACTCAAAAACTACTGGACCGATTTTGATCAAATTTTATATGCATGCTCTATGGGCCGTGAGAAGTGTTTCTGTGTAGTTTGAAGTTCATCCAACAGATGGCGCAATACTTAGTTTTGTGTGTTTTGCCCAATAGAGATTAGCGCGATAAGCCTATGCTGCGTTTTGCTGAAGGCGTTAGGTCCTTAACCAGCGTGTAGTGGGGTTAATTAGCCCGATACCTTTATTTGAACAATAATTGCTATGTCGATTTAGTGCAAATTTGAAGGCAAAACAAGGTTTGCCCGGGTCAGCTAGTATAAGAATAAAATTAAATATCTCGGTTGAATAAAATATATATTAAAATTATTCTACCAATTGAATGTTCAAACATTTTAAATATATGTTGTTTTATGAAAATATAAGAACAATAAGAACAAATTTTGTTTAGCCTCAGATATAAAATTATTGTCCACCAAAGGACGACTAATTATATAAAGATATAAAAAAGAGAAATAAGAAGATGCCAATGGCATAAAAGTCGTTTCTAGTACTACTTCTATGAAAATTTTCTAGGCCTACTATGGTTCTAAGCCTACATATATTCCTCTAACAACATTTAATAATTTCACTATTAGAGATATTCTCCAAAATAATTATTTGAAAAATTTATTGTCGGTTATTATCTAAGGAGAATTCTCATGTAATATTTGTTGATTTTTGTATATGATTTTCAATGCTTTCCAAACATGATTCGGCTAAAGGGTGTGGATGATTTGTTTAGCACCAATGAAATGCAGTCGTATACTCAGCTAAACCAAGAGCAAATAATAAAATTTTAAATATATTTTTGTGGCTTTCGAATATGAATAAAAATAATTAAAAACAAACCTGAAGTATTTGATTATTAATCAGTATATAAAATTGGGAGAGAAAAATATTAATTTTCGTTTTTGTCAAAAATAAAGGAAACATTTCGCTTCTTCATACCCAAGCCTGTCAAATAGACGACACTCCCAAATACTAGTGGTAAAAAATAGGATCATAAACGGTGATTGTTAACATTACCAGGACTTGAACTATTAACTAAACTTTCAATTAACCATACCAGCAAATAAAATTACGTGAAAATACAATTCTTCTATATAAAATTCTTATATTGTAATTGAAAATACTCATGTAAGCATATGAGATTTAAAGCTTTCAAACATGACGATTGATGTCTACTAATTAGTTAGTTATCAATGACGAAGTGTCACACATATAGACGTCAAATAATATTTTTTAATGAAAATTTTATATTATTTTTTCCTTCAATTCTGCACATTGATTTAATAAATTGACGTTTATTTTACAATTAAACAGAAGACATAAAATAAAATGTGAAGATAGTGCTCGTATTATATAGGGCTAAAAATTTACAACACAGCAGGTAATAAGTTATAAAGTAACTATAGTAAATAAGAACGTATGTATGTACTTTGGATGATCAATTTGGATCTAAAGGAAAAACTATCGCCAAGAAACAACCATCCATGTAGTTGAAAATGTGGTTTGAAAACTAAAATAATACGTGTGCCCGAACTAAAAGGTCTTCAATGCAAATCGTTAATAGGACAGATTAAAAAACGAACACAATTATAGGTGATCTTACGATTAGATATTATATATTTCCAGTTTATATTTTACTACCAGGGAAGATTAAAATATAATTTAAAATAAATTTTTTTCGAACGAAAATCGTTCCATAATAGAGAGTTTTGTTAAAATCGATTTTTTAAGCCATCTTGTCTATTCAAATAAAAGATTATTTTTAAAATGGGTTCAGATAGTATGGGTATTCGCTATGTTGACCAAGTAAAATGTCTGCACAATTTTGAAAGAAAACTCTATTAGACAAAAGGGAAAAAATTCCACAGTTCAAACTTTGGTTTATAAAAAAACAAATATAGAGAAAATATGTGAAAAAACATTTTGAAAATAATTGGGCAAATTTTACAGTTTCGATTAGACTAAATATATCGGGTAATATTTTTCTTTAATATTGTACGAACCGTCGAAATATGACAAGGTCCAAAATGTGTTACAGCGGATGTATAAAATTGCATTCAAACCAGAGATACAAATGAATTATTTCCGTAAAATGTGCATATTTTTTTTCCAGCAAAATACTTAAAATGACATAAAATAAATTTTTTTTGGTGTTATTGAATACCAAAAAATTAGAAGCTTTTTTTCTTATAAAAAAAATATATCTAAGAACGGCTTCGTTTTCAAAAGCATTTATGAATTGTTGACCTGAGGCCAGACACAACAATTTTCCCCCCTTTTGGTATGTTGTTTCACGGCTTCGCTTTCTAAAGTATTTCTGCATTTCTACATTTTAGATTTTTTCATATATTTTAATTATTATTTCCTTATGAAAACAGATTATAAAATTTAGATTTGGCAAGAATTTCTTTAACTAAATGTTGTTGGGACTTATTTTAGTTTTTTTAGGTCCCATTTCTCTGGAAATTATTACACTGGGCGCTATTTCATTCAGACGTTTTAGCTTCTATTTATGTAAGTATTTGTGTTTCACATCATTGTTAACCAAAGCATTGAGTTATTCCATTATATTTTCCTTGAAAAAAAAAAAAAAATACAACATTATGTGACCTTTCAAAGAGAAAGAAATGCATCGAGTATAAGTAGGTGCAATGTATGTATATTAAGAAATATCATATAGTTCTTTATATACATACATATATACACGTTTTTACATTATATATCACATTAATTTCCTTGAAATAATAATTTGGTAGAAAAAAAAGAAAAATAAATAAAATGGCATAATAGGTTGATAAATTGATGATATTATTCGATTTTCTTAATTAATTAAATTATTTTATCGAGCTTGAGGTCTTCTTTTTTTTATAAAAAACAATATATTTATTTTTTTATTTTTCAATATTACAACACCATGTGGGTGTCTTGTTCGGGAAAAAATATTTTAAATAATTTGAAACAAAAAACAAATGAAAAAAGTTTTTAAATATTCTCAATACAAAATATTGACAATTGAGAAAAAAAAATATTTTATAAAATTTGAAACAAAAACAAAAGAAAAAAGTTTACATATTTTCAATATTGATAATTAATGAAATAAACTTTTTGAAATTTCGTAAATAATAAATTATAATATTTTACTAAGTAACAGAAATTAAATTATCAGTGTCTGTTCTAAAATTCATTGTCTGTGGTAATGGTACATTAATTATTTGTAACATTTCTAACAAAAAACGACGCTTGTAATTGTTTTCTTTATCTTAAATAGTTGTATTATCAAAGTCCAGGTAATGACTTTTATTAATGCAATGAGTTAACAAAGCAATTTTTTGCGAAGAAATATTGAAAAATAAAAAATAAATATATTGTTTTTTATAAAAAATAAGACCTCAAACTCCATAAAATAATTCAATTAATGGCATAATAGGATTAGAAAAATAAAATATGAGCATGAAAAATGGTCTGTGTTTTTTGCATAAGTTTTCCAATAATCTACGATCTCAATAAAATTCTCGATTACTTATTGAGAATATTTGTATATATACTTTTCGAAATATCCTTAAATATCCTTACTAGTGAGTTGGTGTATATTTTAACTTCGTAAATAAGATTTAGATCTGGAATAATTTTATTTATTTATTTATTTGCATGTTCAAATCCTGTACAGCAACAATGATTATTATATTTAAAGTATAGGAAAGTGGTATCAAAAAGTTAAGCTGAGACATACGTATATATTTAAACGGAATTAAGTGCAATAATAAAACAAATTAAATATAATAATATTGATAATTTCCTATTAAATAAAAAGTGCTTAAAGCGAGTTGTGTTGCTATTAAGTGGTTGTGTTTGAGGGAGAATATTCCAGAGGCGTGCCGCATGTATGAGAACTGACGTTCGGAAACAAGACAGTGGTGAAAAGGAATTATAATCTTTTTCCCCTAATTGATCTCGCAAACCTGATTTTGACAATAAGATATTGCGGCATTTCAGAATAAATAACTTTATGTAAAAATAAAAGCACACGTATATAGGTTTTTGAATGAAACTCCGTATAGTTTCGAGGAAAATGAGGAAACATGATCATAGCTTTTCAAACCGTAAACATATGTCTTAATATTGTTATATAAAACGTTTAGCTTTCTCTTACTAATAGAGTCACAACTTGCGAAAAGTTCACATCCGCAGATTTAACCAGGGATAAGGTAAGATTTTGCAAGAAGTTGTCTTATATAGAAAGGTGTATGGTGCTGTGACGGTCAGAGACACCTCAATTTTGTGTAAGTCTGACCAATGATTGTGTTAACATGGTTGGTCCAGGTAAGACTGTTATTAAAGATTAGTTCAGATCGACATTAAGTCTTGAACTATTTTCAGCGACAGAAATGACTGAACTACTGAAATACAACTGCACGTCGTCTGCGTACATATGAATTTTGCAATGGGAAAGTTGTTGAGGAAAATCAATTATTTTAATGACATAATTCCATTTCCAAGATATGATATGATCTCTTAATGAGAAATGAGCTCATTTGTTTTATCAGATCCTTCTCCGAATTTAATGAAGAACAAGTTTGTTATCCATCAACAAATTAAATTTTGAAATTTGTTTCTTAAACTCAATGAAATCATTCATACATTTTATTATATATCTCGTGTTTTCTCTTCAATATGAAGCTGATTTTTCTTGTTGATATGTATACGTCAAACAAATATATATATGAGTTATATATTTAAAATTTTTTATATATAAAAAAGGAGAAATAAAAATATACGGCCATTGTTACAAGATGAAAGATTTATAGCTGTACATTGCGAAAGCTTAGCAGCTCGTTAGCTGGAGTTTGTTAAATATATTATGAATAAAACTACTTATCTTTTCGTTATGTATATTATCATTATCGTTATTTGTTATGCATAAGGATGACAGTTTTTTTTTCTTAATTTTAAACAGAACATTTTTCGAACAAAAGCCACCAATTATATGTACATAGTTTTCTCCCCCTAAAACTTACAACTTCAAATTAACTTTTGGAATACCATTACACTTAGTGAACATTGTTACAATGCAAATGATGGCATTTTTTTATGAAAGAAAACTTATTTTCTAATTTTCTGATTATCTTGTAGGATGTGCTTACAAACTGTAGCATATAAAAATAGAATCTTGTAAGTATTTTCCATAGATTACGTGACATTTATATTAAAAAAAACCTAAACTATTACAAAGCAACAGTAAGATGTGTTAAGAATTAGAGCTCAAAATAGTTTTAACATGTTATTAACAGCTGCCACAAACAAAATGCAAAAAGAAAAAAATTAATTTTAAACATCTTGAAGTGTAAGCAATAAAATAAATTTTTGAAAATTTTATTTGCGACATGTTTCGTGCGGAGCTTAGAAAATTGCTTTCCATTATTTTGAGACGCAAAAAATTTATATAGTAGAATATTGCCAAAACGTAATTTAAATTTGGAGGGAGTATGTTCAACGAATAATTTAAAATGCGTACACACAAAGAAAATCTTAGATAAAAATCATCATTATGGTAATTTTGCACTCATTCTTGCCTTGTATATGTAATCGTAATGGAAACAATAAAATAACTCAAATTAAAACAAAGTTTAAACGTTTTAATTTATTATCAATGAATAGTTTTTCTCTAACATTGATATTAGGAAAGTTCTAACCAAAATAATCTTAAGTAAAAATGCCCTTGTGATCTGTGTTGGCTTAATTGTATAGTTACCGTTCCATATATTAACAATTGTTTTAAGACCAGATTAAGGCCTTGAATTTATTTTTAGTACTGAATATTTCTCTCACAGGTTATAAGGTCCAAAAAAGGAAAAAGGAATTAATTGCCATAACCTTAAAATTGTATACCACTTGAATTAAAAGTAAAAATTTTCTAATGCTGGCAAGCAGGTACTTTGTTTTAGTTTATTCAACAACCTGATTTGTGACTTTGCTATAATCACTGCAGTGTCATAATTTGAATTTTCAAGAACGTATACCTATTGCTACTGCTTATTTTATAAACTTCCAGTCTGTTTTTTAACGGAGCGTGAATTTCGTCACTGTTTTCCTCGTCGTTTTGCCGACCTGCTTGCACAGCAATTGGCTCAGTGCCTGATGCAGACTTGGTTCTTTACACATTTTGCAAGAAGTGGACGGCTTTTTACCGAGAATATCGCTATTGTTGTCGAGGACGTCAGAGACAATCCACAGCAGATGTCCGTTTCACAATTTTTTTTGTTGTCACAAGTTGCTGAATTGGGTCTCGATTATTGTTGGTTTCAACAGGAGGGAGCAACCGCTCACACACCTCGGAAAAATTTAGAGACTTTTACACATCTCGTTTCGGAGATTCAAACTGGTCGTCCAGATTGCCAGATTTAACAGCACCAGTCTTCTGCCTTTGGGGTTTTTTTAAATCTCTCATTTAGGTTAGGTTAGGTTGAGTGGAGGGGTGTGATAGCGAATATCATACGTCATATACTTAAGCCAGTGAAGGCTTGTTGTGCGCTCCCTTTAATTATCAGACACAAACTGCCAGAGTTCTGCGGCAGGATTCGAACCTGGGACCTTCGCACTACAAGTCTAGTACACTACCTACTAATCTACGAAGGTCAGTCAAATCTCTCATTTACCTTAACATCCCACGAAGTTTGTAAATCTTGAAAGCAAACATTGAAGAAGACATCGCCAATTTGGTGACAGATGTTTAGCGGGAAACAATTTAAAATGCGGTAAAACGAGCAGAATTATGCATCAACTTGAGAGGTGGCCATCTGAGTGATATAATTTTTTCCCAATTATTATTATCAATTTGATACTTTCAAGTAGACTTTTTGTGAAAACAGAGCTCTTTCTTTGCATTTATAACAAAATCGCAACCATTTCAAATTTTGATATTACTTTTGTAGCACCTTGTACACACAATAGTACATGAATCTGGAGAAAAACTGTACCAAGTGTAACATTTTAAAGTTTGTTAGTGTTTCAAGGGCGAAAGTACAGCTTAATTAAATTTCAAAGAGGAAATAGTTTGTATGCAGCACAGCTAATATTTGAACAAGAGAATAGCGGCGTACTTTCACCAGAGAATGATAATGATTGATTACTTTGACATCCCTGGCGCAAAATACAACACCTCCGTATACCTCCGTATTTATAATGCGTGTTAATGGGTATACTCGAAATATTTTTATATATGAAAGACGTATTTAATTTGATTTAAAGCCATTTACGGAAGTCTGATTGCGGTATACCCTCGTAGGCTAGCAGCTAGTGTACTAGACTAGTAACCAGGGGCCGCATGATCGATTTTTTCCCAAGCTCTAGTTATTTCTGCAGACAAACCAAATAGTTTCGCAGTTTGTATTTGTTTATTAAAAAATAATATTAATAATAAATTTCTCTTACACTTGTACTTGTATGATTTGATATTATTTTAATGAAATACCTGCTGAATTAATTCGCCCAGTAACTGCTGTTTGCGAAAACGTAAGCCGGTGTTTACGAGCTACACTTTATTTTGAAATGCTCTTTCATTGCTTATTATAAGGAGAACAGCTCTAAAAAAAGTAGAAATAAATATCAGAGTTATAGTTTAATTAAGATTTATATATTTTATAAATTCAAAAATTAAAGCGATGGTATCAGGAAATATTGAAATAAAATTTAAACACATACGTATATACATATATGTAAATGCATCTGCTTTTGTACTTAAACTATAAACAGACCTTTCAACAATGGTTTCCCATATCTCGTATTCTTCCTACATTGTTGAATGGTAAAAGGAACCTGTAAACATCCTTGCATAATATTTCTTCCATAAGGCAAAAGAAAAATGAGCAGAAAAGGCAAGAAAAATAACAATAAAATAATGCTACATGACCGTTTGTTTTTATAATCTTTAAATTTAAACAAAAAAATTATTATTGAAATACCGACAACGAAAAATTCGTATTTTCTAAAATTTATATGATTTTACAAGGTTAAAATCAAGGTTTTGAAATCAAGCAGATATATTTGTAAATTTTTTTAATACTCGTATCTATTGAGTTTTCTTTCTCAATACGTAAACGATGTAGAGGAGCTAAATGCAGTGGATACAAAAAGTCCAAATAATATAAAATTAAAAAGAATAAATTTGTATCAGAATGGCAAAAATTAAAACGCACTAAAGCTCAAGCGGCCTTACGAATTTCAAACAAACATTCTGCCTTAAGCTTTAAAAAAGCTCAAGGGATATGCACGCAATTATACGGGAGATGCTGTTTATAAACTGCCTTTCCGATAAGTTGTCTGGCTATTGCAAAATCGATGTTGCTCTAAATTTTATGATGCCATTTCCAAGAACTAAGATTTAATTATAATGATCGTAAATTATTGATAACGGTGAAAAAGTGAACTTTTCCTTCCTAATTCAAGTCCTGTTCAAGTATTTGTGATCATGAAAAACTGCCATGAACAATTTTTTTTAATTCAGGCGAGAAAAATAAATTGAAAAATGTTCGTGGCACAAAACTCCCCTTATCGTGATTAGTTTCTTCCCTCATAATTGTATCGCTTTTCCCATTTATATTTTCACTTAATTTTTTCTAGGGAAATATACACATAATAATTATTATTTTTTTTGATAAAGAGTTAAAGGAAATAATGCCTACTTCTTAAAGTGTTAATTGTTTGTGAAAGGGATAATGGAAAGAAATGAGGCGAGAGAGCTTAATTCCAGACAAGTTACGATAAAAAGTGCAAAGTTTTGTTATGCAAAATAGAATCCAAAACCAAGATATATATTGTTTGTGGGTTTGGGAAACTTTCAAATCAAGTAGTAACAGAATTTTGAAATTCGCTTACAGAAGAGCTAAACACAACTGACCATCCAATTAAAAATGTTAGATAATGGAAAAAGATAAAGTGTTGTTTATAAAAAATATATAATTTTAAATGATCATCATTTGTCCAACAGGCTTGGATCGATTAAAAAGAAATTTATATAATATTTAATATTTCAGAAAACAGTCCTTGATTATTCCGATACAGCATACGTCTGAGATTTTTGCAGAAAGGAAAGCTCCATAACATGATATTTTATTCGATCATATTTCTTAGGATGGATCCTTTTTCTGCATCAGCCAAGATGGTACGATTTGGTGGCATATTTACCACAAAGAGCTGCACCCCTTTAAAGAAGAATGTATTATTTAAAAAATGCGGCAGGTTTCGGGAATAAATTTCCTGATATCATTACACGATATCAGGTCACATTAACTATACAATGGTAAAAGTTATTTCAAATTTTTATATCATTTAAAATGTTATTCAAGTGAATGAAGATAACATTCTGTAAAATGACATGCTCAGTTGCAGACACTTTCAATAATAAATATTTACTTGGCCAGTCTAGAGTATACGTTCTTCTAACATGATATCTGCTGCTATACTCAATAATTATACGGAAGAAGTCATTTATAGGGATTTTAATTAAGAGTGAAGAGATTTAGTGAAGTGTATACATAAAAACTTACCAGAAATATTTACTTTTGTGAAAAATGTGCAAACAAACAAATTAACAACTTGATTGCAGAGGTAATAGTAGCCCTTTTTCTATTGCCTTAACACAGGGCCATTGAGTGAAATATTGCAGATTCTATTTTAAATCTAACACGACCATGCAATAGTGTTTTTTTAGTCCCCAAAATGTTTACTGGAACAAACGACTAAAAATTTTAATTTTCTTATTAACATGAAAACACAATTACATTAACCAAAATTCTAGGATAATATTGGCAAAAAGGATACACGGACAATATTGAGTTCGTTGTCTTACAACAATAATAAGTTGAAAAGAAAATGTTTTTTACAATTAAAAAATAAAGGATATTTATATACTCAATGTAAAAGTGTACACAGGAAACTTGAGCAAAGTATTTTTAATTAGTATGTGAATGAAGAAACTTTTCAAAAGGACAATGAATATATCATCGTTAAGTATATATATGTACTTACTTATAGTAAAGGGTGTTACAGTAAGGACGGGATTACCTTAAATTTAAATTGAATGTACAAATTGTATGGTATTAGTGATTTATCCTGGGAATCAAAATACCTGGAGGTTATGGTTTTCGCTTATTGTTTGACTTACGACTAATTTGGGATTGCGCCTTGTAGGAAGAGCATTATACTAATTATGCATAAGACCTAAATATGAATTAATTAATATATGAATATTTGAAAGTAGAAGACTTCCTTAGATAAGTTTGGGTAGAGGTGTTGTCGATGCCTTAAGTTGTAAGAATCTTAAAACCGATGTGTATATTTAACATACAGCTGACGAGAGGCATATCTGGTGTCGTGAGAAATAGTAGCATTCGGGACCTACATATTTTAGACAGTTGAAATTATTAATACAGACATTGCCGACGTTGCATTAGCTAAAGCGTCATTTAATGAAGTTAGAAGAGTCCAACATCAACCGAGGACTCGGGGTTTTGCTTGTAGACACGGACCAAATCAATTGTAGAAAAATTTTCTCTTCACCTATCCAAATCTGAAGTAGTGGGTGTATATATGTGGCAAGCTATATTTACCACCAATCGTGATCACATTAAAGCCAATGGCCATTGCTTTTTCGTGTGTAGGGTACTAGACCAAATACTTTTAGATAAAGATCATATACCTTGTTCTATCATATATTTAAATTCGCTTTTCGCAATTTCTAATTTCTCAGGAGAAACGCATCGTACCTTGGATCTAACTGACTGTCCCTTTGTTTCAATAATATGTTGAATATTTTCCTTTCGTTTTGACAGTTTGGATATTTAAGGAAAACGAGAAATGGAGTCATAATATGGGTTTTTTGTACGTTATCCTTGCATATGCGGAAACAAACTTCCAGGAAAAACTTGTTCTTAACCCAAATATGGAAGAAAGGATTTGTTCATTATCATAGGTCTATCAGCGGTGAAAAGCTTATCATCTTTGAGATGATTTTTAAAATTATGTTTTGACAACGCTATAGTTGAGATATCAACCCCAGAGTCAATGAAATAACTTTTTATATATGGATTAGTTGCTTGGGTTCGGTCCCTATTTATATATGTATAGTAACCACCTTTGAAGTTTATCGTCACAGTATTTGTATGAGAACATAGTTGGCGGCAACAACGACCCTTGTTCGAAAACTTACGGTGATAATAAAAAATCATACAACATGAATTAGAACGAAATGGACTACGTCAACGAGTCACTTGAATGTTCTTTACTGTATTAGTTAGTGTTAGAATTTGTTGCCGTAAATCTATGATATGGTTAGTGTTTCGGAGGCTTGGGCTTTAGGGGCTGAGCTAAAAATATATTTTATATTGCCAACCATAATTGCTAAATTATTTAAAGACTCTTACGAAGTTGCCAAAATAGCTTGAGTTTGAGGGGACAAAGGTTGTAACCTCATAGTTCGCAAAAGCTCATCTTTCACACCACCGTGAGAGTTATATATTTTAAGGAGTAAGCAAAGTGTTTTTTGTTCGTTTATTTGTTACCGATTAGCACTTCGTTAGAAAGTTTTTTTTAATAAGATTTTCCTCCTAAACAGGTAAGCGCTCAACGAGCCTCTGCTTTATTTTCGTATAATCATCGTTTGAATTCTCTAAAATTATTTCACTCACTTCAACACACATATCAGGTTCTTACTGTGGAAAAACTGCTAAAAAAGCTCGATTTTTCGCTTGCCAATAGAAGCGTTGGATCTTCTCTTCAGAAAAATTGAATGCGAAGAGTAATAGTCGATGTTGTTGCAACAGGTTATACTCTCGATTTTTAAGTTGATTTCCTAGTATTAATAAAATTTATTTTGAAGGTTTATTAATTTGATTTATTAATTTTTGAAGTGTTGAGGGTCATCAATTAAAACATTTAATTAAAGGCGAATTTATCAGCTGCGTTGTCAGTTCCAGCTGTTATGAATTCGCCTTGATTGACTGTATAGGTGTACTAAAATTTTATAAATCAAGACAAACAAGGCATCACATCTGATAATTTTTTCCAAATTTTATTTTTCTTCTAAAATTTGTTCGATTGGTTGGATAATTTGTTTTCAACTCTTATTCCGTTGTTTATAACGTTGAGTAAAGATGTTTGTATCTGATGTACTGTAACGAATTCGCCTTGTTGCTATCTAAAATATAAAATATTTTTTTAGAAAAAATATCGGTAGAAAAACCAAAGGATGTTACACTTTTATATGTTTATTGAAAAGAAGTTTTCCTTTTGCAAAGTAGAAGCCACAGTTCCTTTACGTTAAAAATAATTTTTAATCAGGGAATGAACTTCATTTTTTCATTTCTGACAGATGCATTCCAAAACTGTAGTCTAGTAATAGATGACAGTCAATTGTAGTAGTGTTTTGTAGAAATTTACTGCTCTGGAAGTATAAAAAGTAACAGAATTATCAAACAACTGGCCGTGTAAATTATAAAAATATTATTCCCTCACTAAAATTTCTTTTGATTTTCTATGGGCAGCTTGAGTTTGGCTACACATCGTTGCCAATGAATGCAGATTTTCGAAAACTTATGAAGCACAGATGCGATGAACGGAGAAAAGACCAGGGATTTAAGTTTTCTTAATAGTTTTACCGGCAACAGCTATAAACACGGTTAAATTATACAAGCTTAGCTTAGAACTGAATAAAGCTGAATCACAATTCCATCAGCGAAAAACAAATGAAATGCTGTTGGAACCACCAGCAAGTCACTGCAAAATGCCAGATAATATTTTAGTTTTTAAGTCTACAAAAAACGAAGTTTCATCCCTTTTTATATATCCAGTTGGTTGCAAACTAACGAACTACTGCTTGATATGCTGTGATTTCCAAAGGATATTTAAGCTTAAATTATTTTTGTGAAAAGCAAATAATTTACTTTTTCTTTTACGTTAAAGCGTTCGACTTCAAACGCCTAAATTTGTCTGTCCCGCGGGCCCATTTAAAATAAATTCATTTGTGTATTTTTACCAATTTTGCGAAAGCCTAATTGCTTTCTAAATACATTTGTCTTGTCTGCTTGAGGAAAACATAGTTGCACAAAATATACATGCACTAACATCCTTTGTAACACATACAGATGCATGTGTGCATGTGTTATTTGGACTCAACCAACAGTATAAATGAACTTTACATTTACTTATTCTATTTTATTTCTGTTCAGTTGAATTCAGGCCAAATTAGCAACATAAACTACAGGCAAAACTTTAGCTTTTTTTCTTCTTTATTTGTTTCTACCATATAAATGTTTGTAATACTATCTATTTCATTTTATTTTTTTTCCTGACAAAAACAAAACCTTTGAAAGGGAAATAAAAAAGTTTTTATGTGAAATGTACACCTTTGGGCAAACTTTATATTGGCCAAAATAGTTTAAAAAAATCATTTTTCCTGTTCAGACTTATATATAGAAATCTTTGTTGCATGTTATTTTTCCTGTTTTAAGAAAAATGATAAAATAATAATAAATAAAAATTACAGGAATATACAATAAAGTGTCTATGAAAATATAATAAAGAGACTTCAAAAATTATTTATTGCATGAGATCTCTTATGTTCGTTATTTTAAATTAGAATTTTATTTGTTTATTATTTACTGTCATCTTCGTATCCACAGGGAACTGAAAATTGCTTGAGTAATCAATATGATAACTAGACGCGAAGGTAGTTGATGCATTTCTATAGGCAATGGGCGTGAGATTCATGAAAGGCCGACATAAGGCTGATCATATATGAAGAGAGTAGTTCGCAAAGGACTTCCTATCACTTTCAGTGTTTGGCACAGAAATTTATTAATGGTCATTGTAAATAGCAACTTTAGGGAAAACTACGATCTCTTGAATGTTTATTTTAGGAATACATACTTGGATTCCGTGGAGAGATATTTGAACACGCCTCTAACTGCTCTGCTCTTGCTTGTGCCATTGCACAATTTTGGTACACCAAAATCACATATCAGGAGGACTGGCACACCAACTTTTCGCTCGGAATTCTGGAAAGGAGTGTTATTTTTCACTTCTGAAACGTTGAGAAATTCTATGGACTAAGTTATCAGTGCTGCTCGCCAACTTGGTATATTAATGTGTGTAATTTTGATTCACCAGTCAACACATCCAATAATTTTTGCTAATATGGCTTTGCAATTTCGGAAATGTTGATCACAAATGCTCCTATGTCAGTCAAAGTGGCAAACAGTTGGCACAAAAGTCAATGTGCTGTGATATTTATGATGTAAAAATATGGAGAAATCGTTGGCAAAAGCCATGAAGCGATACAAGAGCGATTCAAGAATGTGGAATTATTGTTACTGCTTTTTAGAAAAATTTTCAGTCTCTAGTCGTCGATGCCATGTGCTTAAACGAAATTAGCGTTTGAGAATCCACATGAAATGGAAAATTAATTGGCCCTTATTTTATTATTATTATTATTATTATTATTATTATTATTATTATTATTATTTTAATATTGAAATTTATTATTTGGGATATTCTCCCCAACTAATCGTTAGAAACAATTAGAGCTTTTGCAATATTGAATTCTCATATTGTATTTGATTTATGTGGCATAAACATCCGAGGTTGAATGTTTTCAAACTGCTTAAACTTCACTGACGATTTGGTTTTAACAACCAATGAAATGTGGGCAGAGTTAAAGCCACAACAAATAATACATAATTTTTTTTTTGAAGATGTCAATGTCTCCAACGTTACCGTAAAAAGTGATCGTTACATTAATATGTTAGAGTATTTTTGCTGCAAGTTGTGTCATTGTGTCTCGATCATTATTGGTTTCGACATGATAGAGCAACCGCTCACAAAGGTCTGACAAATTTGGAGATTTTGAGACAGCAATTTCCAGAACGGCTTATCTCCCGTTTTCAACTGGTCGACCAGATCGTCAGATCTAATAGCACCAGACTTCTTCCTTTGCGGAGTTGACAACAACAAACTACGAACCCTGTAAGTCTTGAAAGCGAACATTGAAGTAGAAATCGCTAATTTGCAGGCAGATATTTTGCGATCAAAAATTCAAAATGTCTTAAGACTCTGGAGGCGACTATTTGAGCGATATAATTTTTTCTAATTAATGTCATCAACTTTATAATTTAAAACACACTTTCTATGAAAACGGAGCAATATTTGTTATTTATAACCAAGTAGCAGTGTTTGATGTTTATATGAAGGAGATTTCCACCAAGCATTATATCAAAATTAAGCCGAGAGGTTGACATCATACCACCAGCAACCGTAAGACAGACTTACGTTTGAACGTTGTTTAGTGTATGTGAAATGGCTAAAGAAATGGAATAGTTTTTGGAAAGTTAATAGAAAGAAAAAATAGTGGAATAGTTAATAGAAAGGAAAAAAGTAAGTCTCTAGAGCACTGTGTACATGAGGAAATAAATATATGTGTGTGTGTATGTGTGTGTGTGTTTGTGTGTGGTTTGAAGATGAACTTAAGGTAATTGGTTTTTCTTTGATCTCAAAGATGTAAATAGTTTTCTAATTGCACTAACGTGAAATCAATATATTTTTGCACATCTTCTAGTTTGCAATTTTCCCATTTTGAATTAAGTTTAATAAAATAAAAAAATATTAATAATATTTTTATGGAAAAAGTAAAAACTGAAAAATATTGGTTTTTAATTAAATATTTTACAGTTGGTTAATAATTTACACATTTTCTAGACTTGAACAATTTTATTTTAAAAACACCAATTTTGTACATTTAAATGTATATTTTTCTAAAAGTATAAATTAAAAACTTAAATTAAAAACTAAATTATAAATCAAACGACTTAACAAGTAATTTACTTTGTCGTAAATGAATGAAAGTGTAAAAATTAATATTGACTGGAATGAGTGGAAAAATCAATAGAAAGTTAAGAGGTTAAATGAGAAAAAATATTTAACTTACAGACTTGTCACAGACTGCAATCGAAAAGCCACTGCCCTTAACTCCTTGGCACAATAGACGGACTTGATCAAAGCAAAATATTACTCTGGTAATATTTAATAAAAAAAAACTCTTAAAGGTTGAACAAACACTTTATGTTTAGTTTAAAATTTTGATAATTTTGAGTCGAAACTATTTAAGTGTATGATGGAGTTCATCTTCATAAAAACGATACAATATCCAGCATAGAATATCTCGAAGCTAAACATTTTATATTAATACATAAGAATATTTTGGACCACAAAATCTCTGGCATACAAAAAAAGACAACAAGAAACTTTTTAAATATACAAATAAATTTTTTTAACAAAATATTTAACCAAGTCACAACCTGTTTGTATATGGTAATTTGTCTATAAATACAACCATGACAGTTGTAAACACTTAAGCTTCAAAACATCAAGCTTTTTAAAAACTAGTTAAAAAAAGTTTAAACAAATATAATGAAAATGAAATATGCAAAGTAAACGTTGTATGAATATTAATAATGTTAAATGTTTATGATGTGAAAGGATATATTATTCTTTTTACATATAGTTATTATTATTATGATTATTATTATTTTTTTTGACGGCGGAGGAAGGGTTGAAAATGCCTTCGCACTTACAGTGACCGTAGTCAACTGCGTGGTGTGACGTATCCACTCAAACACACACTCCTATATTTCCGGTGGAGTGCGTTCCCGGGACTATTTTCTTTAATACTTCGGAAAGGCCCAGAAACTTCGTCCTCTTAAGAAGGGCTTTTCTTGAAACACCCACGTCTGGGTCCGTCATGGTTATACTGCTGGCTCATTCTTACTGAGTATCCATTGATGGGGACTCATTTCGCCTTGCATCGAGGTCTCATTTCTTCCTTTCTTAGAACATACTCGATTCAGTTACCCACAGCACTCCATGCATTTTCGCATTCGAGCATTCTGTCCACTATATTGCCAGGGGTGAAATCGCCAATCTGCGCTCTTAATGCGCTTCTTTTGGTGTTCTATCTGATGCAGTTGAAAAAAGTGTGCTCTGCATCATCGTTTGTTGCATCGCTGTAGATGCAATTGGTATTACCTGTTTTACCCATACGGTGTAGATACTTCCGGAATTATCCATGATCTGAAAGAACTGGGTAAGGAAGTAGTCAATTTTCCTAAATTTTCTTTGGGTTCCCTTTTCTATGCCGTCCATCTACCGAAAGATTCTGCGTTCCATCTGTTTTGCCATCGCTGAATGGTTACAGATCTCTGCTCTGCAGCGCTAATACTAGTTTTGGTGGCTGTTAACAAGTTTTGGTGCAGGATGTATGTTTTCTTATAATCAGTTAAGTGTTTTGGGGCTTATAAGCATTTGAAGCGAATATAATGCACCAAGTAAACAATTGGGAATTGTCTTCAAAGTGGCAATCGTGATTTTGGAGAATAATTTCAGTTTAATTTTAATCAAGTCTTGGAAATATATTGGCTAAATTGAAATTAATTAGTCTAGCTAGTATTCGATTACTGAATTTGTTACTTAAAATTGACAGTTTTTGTAAAATTATTTCTAACAAGGAAGAAGTAAGGAGACACGTAAACCATGGTTTTGATTATGTGGCGTCCATTGAAAACAGATATTTGTCTTATTTATTTCTTAATAAATTATCAATCAGAATTAAAAAAATCAGTGATCAAATTCAAGCCAACCTAATTAATTTCAATTTAAAATTTGTGATTCACGGTAAAATGTTGGCCACTTTGCCTTTAACAGGTTTTATTAATCTTTGTTAATAATACTAATTATTCCTTCATTAAATCAGAAAAGGTAACATTTGAAATATCGTAAGCAACGTTCACCCATATTGACATTCCCATTTATGTTTTCATATTACGACACTTGCAAAATATAAAGAAAATGTTGTTACTGTTGTAGTAAATGCTTACCACAGCAATGCCTGTCACTATTGCTGCATCTTAGATTGTATCGACATGGAAGGTGATGAAGCTGCGATAACGCGTCCGTTCCCATTCACATAAAGACTTTTTTGTTAAAACGGTCAATGTACTTTTTAACCTTCATTTGGCCAATTCTCTACCAATTGTAATTTAACGAATGTAGGGAAAACAATATCTTTGATTTGTAAAGGTAAAAATAAAAAAAAAGTTAATGTCACAATGGCTAATTTATCTAAAGGTATGCCGATCTATCAGTACCTATCCCGTCTTCATTTTCCCTATGCCAACATTTTCTGGGAAATTAGTGAAGCGACACCGTTGATCATTTTTGATTCATCGGTGTTAATCCTGGTGTTACACTTCCATTCCATGTTACATCCATTCCAAACCCGACTGGTTGTGGTGGCGTGGTGTTGTAGTTAAAGTTTTTTGCTACAAACCGAGTAGACCAGGTTCGCTCCCTGGCGGAGGACAAACATTTTTCACCATGATTTTTGAAGTTTTAAAAATGGAGTGGCTTTAACCCCTTCCTAAAAATCCAGCCGCCCTTACCACCTTCTCTCCTTGGAAAAGAACATAACATCATGACAAAGATCAGGCAGAGCCTCCACCTTCTGGAAAAGAAAGATAGGAATCTAAGATTAGCGAGGTTTCTCACCACTACATGAAAATACAGAGGGGGCGTTGTTTCTAGGCAACGACAGGTGCCAGCACCATTATCCTAGACCTGCTATAGCAGACCAATCATCTACTTAGCTGGAACAAGAACCGATTACCGAAACTAATACAAGGCAAAAAACAAATAATAACAAAGCAAAACAACTGCAACAACAACCCGTGTAAAGATGGATATGTTTTGTAGAAGCCCTTTGCTCCCTCCAGGAGTGAAAGGAATACGCCAATCTAGCCGCACTTTAGCTGGAGACGGTCACCATATGCAATCAATCGATATTACTTCCAATACAGCATCCAAAGCTTCCTAAGGACTAGGGTGTAGACCAATTGATGTGCCAATGCGGGAAACTATACAGCAACTATGCAGGTTTTGACGATCCGCTTGCATTGATTCTTATAGAGGAGTTCGATTCTTTTTTTTATGTCTAAATGGTATATATGTATGTGAATATTTTGACTTATGTACAACAAACTTAATTTTAAATTTTGTATATGACAACTTTATTTCGTTTGTGTACGTGCACTTCAGTGCAATTTTAGTGTATTTTTTAAAGTTTTATTATTTTTTTTATGTTTTATATTGAAACTACAAATTGTTTAAAGTCTCTAGCATAAGTTTGTAGGTCTGTACTAACATTTACCAATATTTTTTTGATTTTAAAGTTTAGTTCACTTCATTTATGTTTGCCCTAGTTTTTATTTATACATTTCATTTACATAAAAAAAACTTACATCTGTTTGCAATGTGCAAATTAGACTAACATGACGAGTTTTCAATCAAAATGGGATGTCAGTTGTATGTTTTTTAAACCCATTTTTGTAAAATGTTTTACTTAAAAAATTCTAAGCAAAATGTTACCAAAATGATTATTAAACACTTGGGCATTGCATTTTTTTGTGTTAATATACATATTTCTCATTGGCTTAAATAACATCATAACTAAAAAAAAACTAGTATTACAAAAAACAAACTCAACATTTTTTAAATGTAACTCAATGGTAAAAAGAAATAATAATATTCTGTCACGAATTGAGTTGACAAAATATTTAATGAGTTTCTTACACAGAATAAATAATTATTTGACGACTAATCCTGGATTATTGGCGAAAAACACAGTTTTTTTGGTTATGACCCCGTTTGAGGAAATGAGCTATATATACCTTGATTTTTGAAGAATATGTGGTGATCAAATTAAGTATCTTGTTTCAAAGATGTCAGTTTTGAAACTCAGTTATATTCATTTGTGTATTTTGAACAAAAAAAAAAACTAATAAATTAGTGTTGGTATAATTTATGAACAAAGTACAGTCGAAATGGGATAAGCAAAGGCCGTTTAATTGAAAAAGTGGCTTGAAAAAGATCATATTTTAACTTTGATTTTTCAAAGTCTATTATTTACATGAAGCACATACTTCTTGTAAATATCAATCAAACTTTAATGAAAAAAACTTCTTTTAGCAGAAAAAATTTAATCAGCTTGTTTCCCAAAATCTGTTTTCTTGTATACTTTTAATTTGCATGTAATTCAATCAATTAAGGATTTCAAATTCAATTTTAGCGTACATCTATTTAATACTAATGATACATTTTTATCTTAAGTTCCATTCTTGAAAGGATCTCATTTCTTTTAACCGAACTGCTACAAAGTTCCATTTAATATTTGAAATTTTTTTTAAGTGCTAAACAGATCGTTTAAATTGCTATTATCACTAAACGTTCAAAATTTTAGGCAAATCAACCATATATATGTTAATAATTCGACATAGTCTCCCAATAGTTTTATTACAGAACAAGCCTTTTACCAGGTCTTGATATGATTTTTTTTATAAAAGACGAAAGCTTTAACTCATCGCATTTTATTAATCTTTATCTATTTATGGTAATAACAGTAATGAGTTGGCAAAATATAATGTTGGTAAAATTAACTAAAATTGAAATATGAAAAAAAAAACATTAATGATAGTTTGCAATTATGATTATATCAACCATATTTTTTCTCTATGTGTAGAAGGCAGTGAGCGACGATTCCAACAATAGCAAAAATAACTTTCGCTTGAAATTTCACTATTGAATCGAATACAAATTGTAATTTGATAATCAAGATTACTTTACCCGTAGTTATTTATCAAATCCGAGAAATTCATTACTTTAACATAAAATATTAAATTACACTTAAATTACATTATCTGGGATGCATGATGTCATTGGAAGGCGGCATGGAGGAAGATGTGTCTAGTAGACCAAAAAAGGCAGGGTAAGCATTTGGTCGCCTAAATAGCACGTGGCGGGTCCCACAAATATCACAAAACACGAAGATCGGCATATTCAACGCTTGCGTAAAATCTACGCTGCTTTATGGAAGCGAAACTTGGCTGATGACAAGTAGAAACTCCAAGTATTTATAAACAATATGTCGTATATTTTGCCCAAATACAATCACAAACACTGAGCTCTGCCGGTTAACAAAAGAAGAACCAATAGTTCGTCAAATAAAAAGAAGAAAGTGGAGATGGATAGGTCATACCCTCCCCAAACCTATTGGTAGCATTACGTGAACCGCATTATAATGGAATCCCCAAGGATGTCGGCGCTGCGGTCGTCCAAAAAATACATGGCGTAGAACAATTTTAAATGAACTTAAAAAAGTAAACAAATTTTTTGACGAAATTAAACTCATATGTAATGAAAGAAGTAGGTGGAGTTTGATTAAATAAAGGAAAATAAATAAAGGAAAAAAACAATTAAAATTACAGTGACAAACAAAATGCTGTTACATAGAACAATTTAGAAAAAGCCAGAAGTTTGTGGTTACTCCAGAATATAAAATCAATATGTCTTGAAATGGAACAAGTTACTCACACTTGTGCGGTTGTACATTGACCATCTTTAAATCGAACTATCAAAATTATAATAAATTTTATTTAGGACTCGTGCTAAAACAAAAAAAAAAAATAGAAAATCGGTAAACTATATTATATAAAGATAATGCAATAAGCCCCGCATAAAAAAAAGTTGGGCATGTATCCAAAGGTGGATAACCTATTACAACTTTTTATAAAGGAAAAATATACTCAAAACCAATTTATTTTAATACCACAAGCTTATGCGTGTGAAAGTCTGTGGCTTTCAATCAAACAAAATGCTTTTAAAAGAGACATTATTCTGTTTTGTTTTGGTGTTTGAGAATTATTTATTATTTGTCCCAACCAATATTTGTCATGTACAAAGTTTTTAAGAGAATTAATATTATTTCATAATCTTATTTATTTTGTTTTACTCTTCTTAGCACAACATTAGAAAAATTTAGTTATGTGCAAATATTTGTTAAACTAAGTTAAGCATTTAGCTTTTGTCCAGACAGCCTGAAGTCACAGCTAAAAAGACCAAACAAAAAAATATTTTTAATATTGTTTCATTCATTCTGACATTCTTCTACGTACGAAGATACACAATTCGTGCATCCAGTAAAATATAATTCTGGTGGTGGTAAAGAAATATAATCAACTTTTTTTAAGGTTTATATTATGATTTCTGTATATGTATGGAGATATTTTTCTTCTAATACTACAGGCCGAGTGGGTGCCTTAAGGCTTAAGAAAGAAAATTTCAATCACATTTAATACAGGCACGTGTACATTAGCAATCAGCTTAAATTATACAAACAAATTGAAGTAAATAAAATTATCAAAATATATTTTATTGCATGTATGTATTAAAATATGTGCTTAAGTAAATATGGAAAAAAACCAAGAATGTCACGTAAATCAAAGGGTGTTTACAGCTTCAATTCTTAGGAAGAGCTCAAAGTATAATTATATAAAAAGCCTCTTGGGCCAAGCTACTCTTATAGAGAGACCATGTAGACCTAGAAAATCTAGAATATATGTTACAGTTTCCTACCTACCCAAAAAATTATAAACTTTTGATTGCCTACAATTGACAAATTATCATGGCATACAGGTCTATGCTTTCTATAGCAAGCAGGGATGGAAAAGCTACATTTTTCTATTCGAAACAGTCGTAATAGTATGTGAATCATCTTATATTCTCAATTTCACTTTCGTATATGCTTTAGGTACCCATAAATTTGTATAAATTTTAGTTTAATAATTATATAATATTGTACAATAAAATTGCCTGTATGTTGTGTGATAGTAAAAAAATAAATAGAGGTCGAAATTATTTTGGAATTTTTTAAAGATTATCTGATACTAACTTCGTTTAATTTTCTATAGTTTACGAAAAATTATTTTTTAATTGACCAAAGCATGTATGCAACATACATTGTAATAATGATTGCGCGATTGCAAAAGGACAACAATAAAGGCAGCCAGATTTTCAATAATATTGTGTACTTAAGATCTTTCATAGTTTCTATTTTCAACTAGTGATGCAAAGGGGTCTTATAAGCTATTTCCATATATTTCTGCCGCATAATAGCGGCCAAGCAGGGGACCGCTTTTGATTTGGATGCCGCAACCATCTGTGACTCTAAAAATAGTTTTTGTGAAAATATAAACGGTTTTTGGCTTAAGGTCTCTTTTACAATATCTTAATTGGATTTACGTTGCAACATTTTTCATTAGAATTTTGTAAAATAGTCGAAAAGTTCTGTCTTGAGAAATCAACCGTGATATTGTGTTTATAAATATTAATTATATTGAGGACATCAAAAGAGCCAGTTACTTGCAGGGCTCTAAAAAGACACAAGAAAATATCAAAATTTTCTATGTTTTTATATTTTTATGTTTTATTGAAGAAATTGCTCTAAGCAAGAAGTTTTAATATTGCTCCTTCGGGATAATACAAATTCTTCATATACATTTTTATGTGTAAACGCCAGGATTGATTATGACTTTTTAAACCATTTTTTTTTGTTCAGTTACGATGTTACGATAGAACGAATAACAAGTATTAGTCAATGATTTGGTTAGTTTAGTTCTTATATTCAAAATTTATTTCCTTTTCAATAATGCTGTCCTACTCATTTCCTGTTTTTTTTTTTATTTTTATACTTATTTCACTTTCGTCAATTCAATAATTTTTTCATAGAGAAAAAAGGTATATGCATTATCTGTTTGGTTTTCGAAGGCATTTCTGCATTGACCGCCTTTGGCAGGGCGTAAGGACTTTCTTTTCCCACTAAAAATTTTCTGCTTAGCCGACCTTTGGCAGGGTTGAGGAATTTTTTTCTATGGGGCATTCAAGAACCCGTCTAAATTTTTTACTTTTTAAAATTACCTCATATTTTTGGGTTTTGCGTCATCAGGACTTATGTTGTTTAATGACTTTTTAAATTTTTTCAGATCCTGTTTCATTGGAAGGAGTTATTTCATTCAGATTTATTTTATTTGGGGGATATTTCATTCAGCCATTGTTAGTTATGTTCAAGGATTCTATGCGCTGCCAAATCCTCCTCTATTTTCTCTGATCTTTTTTTAAGTTTTTCATATATTATCTCCTAAAAGCAACTTTAATTTACTAATATTTTGTTAGTACAAGATAAGAAACTTAAAGAGATAAATGTTATTACCATTCAATTCATTGTTTAGGTATTTAATTTTCATTATATTCCAACTGATTTTTGACATTTCCATAATTTTCTTTGTGCCGCCAAATTTTGAGTGTATTTTAGTTCCAACATAATGGAGTTCACATTTCTTTACTAGGTCAAGTTCAAAATAATCATTCTCTAATAAATTTAGCGGCATTCGAACTCGATGCCATGAGATATTCTAAATAAAGTGTTTTTGTTCTTTTCTTATAAATTTTTAAAAATATTTTGCTAACTAGTACGGATTCGATTTATAAGTCAGAGTTATGTACGAAATTTCTATACATGGCGGAGGAGGTATCACCACATATTACATGAGCAAATTTATTATATTTACCATGCGGAACTTTTCCCGCCACTAATATTTTCACATGAACTGGAATGTATTCACTTAAAATGCTTTTTAATATTGTTAAATGAATATGTATAAATTGTAATAGAAAAAAAATTATTATAGTTTTTTACATCATATTGCCTCTTCATTATGATTACAATCACTCAAAATGTCTGAATTACTTTTGTTGCATCATTGAAAAAACCATCAAACTATTTTTTTTATTACAATAAAAGTATTGTTACACATTGCAGTTTTATATGGCATTATTACAGTATTATTTACCCAACTTGACAATAACTATTGCACTTTAGAGTAGCAGTACGAGGGTGGTGTAAAACTGTCCAAACTGCCTGAACTGAAGTTAGATAAAAAATTGTATGAGCGCCCATAATTCTGTATTCTGTTTAACATCTCAGTAATTCAAGAGCTAAAATTATGTTCCAGAAATAGTAAAAATCAAGATTAATTTTGGTGATTTTAACAAAAGCTTTACAGACGGATATCTTCAGTATATTTTGATATATTTTTAAAATATTTTTTATATAAAGTTTTTGTTTGTTGTGGCTTTAGGTCTTCATATGCCGTATAATTATTTGTTGTGTTGTTTGTATATAAAGATTCTAATCATAATATGATTACGTATTTTGTTATGATTCAAATACAATATTGATTTCTCATATTGTATTTGATTCGTAAGCCATAAACACACTGCTGACGATTTGGTTTAGCGACCAATGAAATGTCGGCATGTGAACAGCTATAGCCACAACAAACAATATATTTTGTAAAAACTTTTGTTTTAACAATTAGTTGGGGAGAATATCCCGAAATATTTTATATTTTTTATATATTTATTCATATATATGATCCTTCCACTCCTGAAGGGGGCTGGTTCCAGCTGGTTCCAGCTGATGGCGCGTGCATCTGTCGTTGCCTAGAAACAACACCCCCTCGGTATATTTCTTCATATATCCTTTATATATTTTTTTAGTGAACATAATTATTTCATGATATAAAATTGATGTTGCTCTTGAGGAAAGAGGTTTCTATTGTTTCCACAGTATCATTTAGAACATTTTTTCGACTTATAACGAAGTTAAGTTGAAAAAAATCTTGATTAAATTTAATAAATGCTGATTGCGAAATAAATATTTTTTAAATTTCTTTTAAAACAATTATATTCACATAACAACATTTAAATCAATTTGTGTCTATTAGTAAATTTTTATCTTTCCACGCTTCTATATTATAAGAAATAGCTTTTCTAAAATTATTTTCATAAATGAAAAATGTTTTTTACAAAAAAATTTTTTATTGACAAGTCTCTATGAAAGTTATTTGGTAACGAGCTAAATTTGTACTTTTCTACATCAAAATCTCTGGATTTTCATGACTTATTAGGAAGCTATTTTTAGTCGTTTTTCTCCTAAAATATTTGTTCCTTTACAGATTTTATTTCTATATATTAACATGGTAAATTTGTTGACGGTTAAACATGCCCTGATATAATAACATTCCAAAGGTCGAGTTGAAGTACAGTCGACAAAAATATTAATAATAAAATTAAACTCTGTAAACGAAAAATCAAATGTGCACTAAGGATGATTTTCAAATACACTAATATAAAATGTGGTTTGAAATAAATCAAAAAAAATTGTTTTTCCATACCATCTTAAAAATGATTTCAAATCCAATAGACTGGTTATAAAAAAACATTTCTCAATTAAAATCGTTTGTAAAAATTATTGAAAAATATCTGCATTTTCACCACTTCCGGATAAAAAGTTCTTCCTAAGTGCTGTTTTACAGGGGTATTAATGACATATTGCTTATTTGCCACTGGAAATAGACTTAAGATCTTAAAATGGTAAAAACTTGTCAATACTCATGATGTCTCCTTTCATACGTGAAAATTATTCTGAATTGACAAAATTTATGATTTCTTTTAGATTTAAGCAAATAAATATTTTTTTCTTAATAAAAAACACATTAAAGAAAGTGAAAAAAGTTTCACTAATTTGTGGAAGTCACTCAGAATTTTAATCAAAGTTTTGTGAACTATTGAAAAAGTTTATTATTTTTTTAAGTACATTTTCTATAAAAAAATATTTTTTTTCAAATCTGGAAGAAATTCCGTAGATTTGTAAAAATATCATGTATATTTATTCGGATTTTATCATCTTGGCTTTGTAGGAATTTAAAAAAGATGTTTGATAGGATTTTTGGAAGCAATGAAAATGTCGATCCTGGAGTATTGTTTTCTTTCTTTCTCTTTAAACTTTTATAAAACATTTTACGCGTCACATATGGTTGTTCGGTTTGCTGAAGGTTAAAAATAGATTACGTCCGTTTTGTTATTTTTAAACTAAAGTTTTATATACCATAAATTACCGTGGCTAAAAGGCATTTATAGAAAAATTCTACTGATCTGATAGACAAACACTTTCAAGCTCGATAAATGCTTTTTTTCTTCTATTTTTTTATTCACAGACATGGGACACCCTTTGCAAGCCAAATATTAGATTTGTATGACTTATTTTCTGCGCATGAGTTTCTCAAAATTTTTAAATATTTTTCCATTCATGTTTGCTATCACAGTTTTTAATTACTTTTGCTTTCTTTCACATCATAATGCAACCAGAATGTTGCAACACATGACTAAAAACATAAAGTTTTTCATTTTTAATCTCTCTGGCAGATACTTTTGATGTGATTGTTTAATATTGTACTGAGAGTTAAAGAATTAAAACTTTTTAAATTATTCGCACAACTTTATCATATTTATTTTTTAGAACCATACTTGAAGGAGAAAATATAATTTTTAATTTTTTAATCAAAGTGTAATTAAAAGCAAAGTACTTTATGTCTTATAAGAGTTTTTCTTTATATGTATGTGTGATATATGAAAGAAAGTCATAATAATGAGATGTTTGAAATTGGGATATACATACATATATTGTTGTTGTGATTTGACATATATTCTTAAGCTTATCGTTGTGAGAATAACAGGCTCAGAGTACGTTTGTTTGAAGTCCGCTGGCATTAAGAATTTTCTTACTTTTGATTTTCTCTGCGCTTAAACTTTAAATCTTATCACGCTTCAAAAAACAGTATCAGTTGATGCCCCAATTATATACTTCAGTTCACTTCGTAAGCTGCCACAATCATACAATTTTTGGTTGGGCTCAAGTTTTTTTATTCCTTTATTGTATGCCCGCAAATTTTTTAAATGTCTGTTATTTCTCTAGGAGAATAATATGTATGAACTAGGAAAAAAACTGTCAGTTCATTCAATTTTGTATTCCTTTTGTATTATGTGTGGATTAGTTTCTTAAATAATTTTTTTTTAGCTTTTCTGCTGTTGTTATTTTCGTGCATATGGAAATATTATCACATACATACGAAACTTTCGAAAGATTACTATAGATTGTGGTAAAATAAGATTTTGTTTATCAAGCTGCCTTGTCCTTATATGACTTGCTGGAAAAATATAAGGATAATACGGAAAATAACTTCAATGCAGAAGTTTAATTTTTTTACAACTTCAAAAAATTTAAGAAAAGTTAAAAAAAGTTACCATAAAAGTCATAAAAATTTTAAGTTTATCTTTTGAAGCTAGTCGACATTGAGATCACTTGCTCGTATTATAGAGAGAAGATTGAAAAGAAAAATGTTTCAAGTAGACATTGAATTACAATCAAATTAGTATTAAACCACAAAAAGACGAGCTTTTTAATTACTGGGCAAAAAGCTTTCATAAGTTCATCAGATTGTTGTACATGTGACACGCTTATTTCCTACATGCACCACAATTATCTACTTACTTGGTTGTTTTTGAGGTGCCTCCTTATTTAAAATAGCTCTGATGTAATGAAATAATTGGATTACAAAACGCATACTTGATTAAAATATTTTACACCTCGTCAATTCTTTTTTAAATATTTGCATATCAAATATACATGAAGAGTCTGATTACATGTCAAGCAATTTCAAATGCAAATAATTGGTTATTTTTTAACCATTCTACATTCCAAAAAGTGTGCTATACTCCAAGAAGTATGCAACGGTTTCCTTTTAAAAATTAAAAGGAAACCGTCGTGACGTATACGTGTTATTTTTATGTAACAAATTGCATATTAAACTTGCTATTGAACTTGAATATATCAGAACTTTTTCAAATATAATTTATTTATTTATTTATTTTATTCCAAAAGATTTTCAAACGTTTGCTTATAAGTGTCAAATTAGTGAAATTATAATTTTTATAACTTGATTGTAACTAATTTAAAAATTATACAATTCAGTTTAATATTTTCTTTTAAATTACCTTTCCATAAGGAAGAAGTAAAGAAAAGCCAATATGTATACTAGCAGAATTGAACAGTACTGTTTTCGATTATTGCCACTGCATCTTCATCAGCGTTCAGGTGTCTGTTTTTCCCCTTTTTTACGTGACTGCTAGTGTGTGAGAGTTTTGGAGATATTTAATACACCAATACACTTTTGTATGAAAACCAGAATAAAAGAATCGATATCCTTTTTGTATTCTTTAGCAACAGTACAAAAAAGTGTTAGAACAAAATTCAAATGTACCTTTTTATTTAATTTATTAAAAGTTTAAGTTCTTTGAGATTAGTTTTTGTTAAATTTCTTACTTTTCAATTCAACAATCCTTGACATCATAAATATATTTGACCGCGCCATTGCGATTTAAGTTTATGTAATTGTTGGCTAAATTTAAAATTTCTGTTAATCTGGCTGCTCCTGAATTTGACTCTTTGGGTTATTGATTTATTTTCAAATTATCTTTCATTAGAGAAAAAGTAATATATAGAAGTTAAAGGCTGTTTTTTTCGGATTTGATAAAAAAACATAAAATTTAGAGAAATGTATGAAATCTTTCGATAGGACATAAAACGATACAGCGATAATTTAATGTTTCAAAATGATTTCATGTAAATGTTGACCGCGGCGGGGTCCAATTTTGGCATAGTGTCTCCAACATATATATATATATATATATATATATATATATATATATATATATATATATGTTTTCAAATAGATATATATATATATATATATATATATATATATATATATATATATATATATATATATATATATATATATATATATATGTGTTCCCATTGATCCTATGAGAAGCATAGAGCCGGTATCTCAGGAATAAATTCTTCAATATCGGCTTCCAGTTTGTCAACCGTTGCGGACTTATCCGTAGAGAAATGAGTCTTAACGTAGCCCCTCAAAAAATGGTCTAAATTGCACGATCTAGTCGCCATATTGACCATCCCCAAACGTGAAATAAACTGATACAATGCTTTTGGCTGCTCCTCACACCAAATATGGCAATTTTGGTTGTTCACGTATCCATTCGACCAGAAATGAGTTTCGTCGCAGAACACTTTTTCTACTTTCTTAAGGGGGCATGAACTTTGATAATAAAATTCAATAATCTGCAGGCGTTGTTCGTTTATAAGTCGATTCATGGTTAAATTATAGACCAATCTGAACATGTTTGGCAGTAATATGTTGCCCAAAAACAGCTGAGCTGCCAAAAACAACAGTGTTGCCAAAAAATAAGGTTTTTAAAAATCATTACTCATTACTTTTCAGAAGTTTGAAACATGTATTATTAGAATATAGATAAAAATTTTATGGTTTGTACAGTTAAATCAGCTTATATTCGGAAAAAAAATTAAAAATTTGTATATAAATAATTAATGATACTAACTAATAGGGATCAATTCATTATCATAAAAATGAAAATGGACATTTTGGTATTTAGAACAGATAAAGAAAACTAATATAGTTGTTGTTATTATGAAATACAGTCAGTATTCTTGTTGGGAATCAAAAAAAAAAAAATAAATAGCGAAATACTGATACTGACGTACCTAATGCACTCTTTGAAATAAGTATTATTACTGATGTGGAGAAGAATATTGCAACTGTCCCAAGACTACGTTTAAAGTCTATACATTTATAAATATTCTCACCATAATTTTAGTTAATTTAATTAGACAAACGCTTAAATATAGTATAGTTAATATCCTCAAATATGTTCATATTTTCATTATTTATATCAATATTATAAAATGGAATTTAATTAGTGCATTACTCGTATGTATCAATTATACCATTCACGTTATATATAAATTGAAATAAACGGGTATAAAGGGGAAACGATTAAAGAAACTCATAGCTTTTTATATTTTGAAATAGAGTATATTTGCATTTTCATTATTATGTACTTAGTTCTTCAGATAATTTTTGTAATTCATTAGTCAACAGCCATTTAACCCAATTAATTTATGTAAACGCCAATAATGTGTATTAATTGAAAAGTACCCTTTACTTGAATGCAGTTAATGTATGAACTCAAGTGAACTTACACTGACGATTACAGAGGATAAATGTTGGGTATTACGAAAAAAAAAACTTATTTTACTTTGTTTTATTGAAACGGAAGGAAAAAATGTTAACTAATGTTTAATATGACCAAAACCAACCTCGTTACTTCCTCTTTGGATTTTGAAAGAGTTTTTAAAGATCTAGTCCCCTCCAGGAGTGGGTTGATTAGGGTTAATCTAATAAAATATCATGATATAAGGATTATATATTGATAGCTTAAAGACGAATTGTGGAGTTGATTCCGACATATTATCTGATGATCTTGATATGAATACTTTATATCAACTTTGCGATATATGCAGTATATTTGAGTTTGAAATATACGCAATGTATAAAACATTTTATTGAATGTTCGGGAAGGTATTCGAATTTTTGTCGACAGGCAGGCGGCACTTCTGTCTCTGAAATCCTTCACTACCATGTCTTTATGTTTATGAAATGTGTTGGAAGAGCTGGCTAAGGCTAAGGCTAAGGCTAAGGCTAAGGCTAAGGCTAAGGCTAAGGCTAAGGCTAAGGCTAAGGCTAAGGCTAAGGCTAAGGCTAAGGCTAAGGCTAAGGCTAAGGCTAAGGCTAAGGCTAAGGCTAAGGCTAAGGCTAAGGCTAAGGCTAAGGCTAAGGCTAAGGCTAAGGCTAAGGCTAAGGCTAAGGCTAAGGCTAAGGCTAAGGCTAAGGCTAAGGCTAAGGCTAAGGCTAAGGCTAAGGCTAAGGCTAAGGCTAAGGCTAAGGCTAAGGCTAAGGCTAAGGCTAAGGCTAAGGCTAAGGCTAAGGCTAAGGCTAAGGCTAAGGCTAAGGCTAAGGCTAAGGCTAAGGCTAAGGCTAAGGCTAAGGCTAAGGCTAAGGCTAAGGCTGAGGCTAAGGCTAAGGCTAAGGCTAAGGCTAAGGCTAAGGCTAAGGCTAAGGCTAAGGCTAAGGCTAAGGCTAAGGCTAAGGCTAAGGCTAAGGCTAAGGCTAAGGCTAAGGCTAAGGCTAAGGCTAAGGCTAAGGCTAAGGCTAAGGCTAAGGCTAAGGCTAAGGCTAAGGCTAAGGCTAAGGCTAAGGCTAAGGCTAAGGCTAAGGCTAAGGCTAAGGCTAAGGCTAAGGCTAAGGCTAAGGCTAAGGCTAAGGCTAAGGCTAAGGCTAAAGCTAAGGCTAAGGCTAAGGCTAAGGCTAAGGCTAAGGCTAAGGCTAAGGCTAAGGCTAAGGCTAAGGCTAAGGCTGAAACTAAGGCTTAGGCTAAGGCTAAGGCTGAGTCATTTTTATTACTTGCAGGTGTATCCGTTAGTGCATTTTCTTTATTTTCAAGGAAGTTAATTTGAGTAAATTTTTAATAAATTAAAAACTATTAATTGTTTTAACAATTAATTGGGGAGAATATCCCGAAATAATAAATTTCAATATCAAGTATTAAAAGTAGAGACTTAATTTTTTTATTTTTGCGTGATATCCAAATTCTTACAATTTTTAGATGTTATAAACAATTTTTAGATGTATAAAACTTTTCTTTTACTGTATTATGGTACACGTAACTGACAATTCTCGATTGGTTAACAAATTTGGTTATCACATTGATATTGTTTTTCATGTGTATTATTGCCATTATTTTTTTATTAGTCTCGCTGTGTGGGGAAAAATCACATCATGAAGGAGTAGTGTCAGTATCTCTGTTTTTTTTGTGTGTGAAAGATTTCACTTATCAAATGAAGAAAAATAGCTTTTTCACGTAGATGCAATGAAATACATAAGTATCATTTTCTTAAGTATTTTCAAGTCTAGTTTCAGAGACTTGTAAAAGTAATTCAATTTTTAATCATAATTTTTACGTTAAAAAAAGTTATAAAAAAGTTGAAAAAAAAGATCAACTGACCTTCGTAGACTAGTAGGTAGTGTACTAGACACGTAGTGCGAAGGTCCCAGGTTCGAATCCTGCCGCAGAACTCTGGCAGTTTGTGTCTGATAATTAAAAGGGAGCGCACAACAAGCCTTCACTGGCTTAAGTGTATGTCGTATGACATGGGCTATCACACCCCTCCAATCAACCTAACCTAACCTAACCTAACCTAAAAAAAGATCAGGTTTTTTTATGCCATTTATAAAATTTTTACTTTTTTTTCTTAAAAAAAATTATTTTCATACAAAATTTAAAACAGTTGATAAGTTTTACAAGAGCAATAATGTTAACTCTCATAAGGATACTCAATAATATCAATAAGGAATGCAGTGATGAGAATTAAAAAAAATCATAAAAATATAACGAATAAGAGTTATGTATTTAATTTTGCAAATAAGCGAGAGTAAGAAGCATTTTTATTTATTATATAAAATTAAAATTAATTGCTAGAGATTAATTTTTGCAACCGCAAATCAATCGTCCTTATTCCTCATAATCACATTTCCATCGATTTGTGGAACAAGCATTCGAAAAATTACTGCTGATACAGAATGAAAATTGTGTAATATAAAATTGGAAAATCAAGTTATTTGCTTAAACAGGATGATAAAACTCTACAAATTAAACATGGTATATATAATAAGCCAGAGAACAAGTTACAGTAAAGCAAACAGAAAATAAATGCAAAGGATTAGCTTTTATATGCTCATTTTAAGTTTCTCATGTCTAACATTTGGCCTTTAAAACCATGAACGAGACTAACTGCCTGTTTCACGATGTCGAACGACATCGTTCGTTCGCATAAATACATTAAAACCAAAAACAATATTTTAAAATTTGTTGCTGTTTCAAACGTATTTATGCGAACGAACGATGTCGTTCGACATCAACTTATTGTGTCTAGAGACTATATGGCAAATAACTAAAATACTTTTCTCTCATTTTATGACTGCAGTCATTCATTGTCCTTTGGTTTAGCATTTAATTGAAATTCCGTTGCTAAAACAAGGAATTGCAAAATTTGCATATTGTGATGGTAGTTGTAGTTTTTTTTTCAAAGTTATTTTCATTATTTATGCAACAACACCCACTTCGTATGAAGCTTTCAAACGAGACTATTTTCCCTGAAACGAGAGTATTTGCCGTACAGAGTATTTATTTGTGAATGTTGCATAGAAAACTATTTCAAATGTTCTTAATGTTAATGGAATTAATTTGTTAATGTACATTATACACATGAAAAGGGTCTGTAAAAAAATAAATTTATAATAAGATTCTAACAACTTATTGTGGTGGAGGCGACCTAAGAAAGTCATCATATATAGACATTTTTACAGTTTACATCCGGCCTTTGTTTAAGGTGGAGTTAAAGTCCTCCCCATACCTTTGAAAACAATTTTAGTTATAAATTGTGTTCAGCAATTTTATGCAAAACACTGCAAGGGGCGTATTTGTGAGCATATTCTAAATCTCTAATTCTAATCTCTAGCACTATTTCAACTATTGGGTGAGGGTGTCTACCGAGCAGCACTTTGAAGTTTTTAATATAAAATAAGGTCGTTCAGCCCCATACAAAAAAAGATGTGAGACGGTCAATCGCTATGATTGAAGACTAGTTGAAGACGATACAAGAAATATTTAATTAAATATTTTTATAGCCACGCTCCTGGCTTCATAAGAACTACATTTTGTTTATTTATAATTTTTGATTCCGATGTCAAATTCTAGTTGTGACTTTCACTATCTCGATTCTCACTTATCCTTTTGCCAATTATTTTTAAAGCGAGAATTTATAAACTAGAATTTTAACTCGAGAGAAATGTAACCATGAATGATTTGCGATATCTTATGATCGGACTACAAATGACAATGTAATGTAAAAAGTCTTTAAGGGTGGTATCCAGGAGGTGAAAAAATTAGTTCATGAGTCGTGTTCAACAAAACTCTTTTTTTCGAACCAAACTAATGTTTATAAAAAGTTCAGGGTAGGGTACTAAAAAGTTTCCGGCATCATTAGTGCAACTAGCTGGATGAGGTATTACGGGTTATATGAAGAGGATATGCGAATTTGTACGGACGGCAAAGCTGCTGTGACAGCTCTATTGGGTGTCTACACGACACCCAGTCTGGTGCATGAATGTTAGGTATCGCTCAAATAGATATTGAGAAAAATTAGAAATATAAATTCTGAAATGATTATGACTTAATATTTTTTGCGTTAGGATTGGATGACTTAAAACGTTCTCTGTATCCGCCTGCTCGCTTAACCGAGATGGTAACATAGGAAGTTGTTAGATTTGCAGCTGTATGGCCCTATTTTATTTTATTTGCCATTGTCTGTCAGAAGTTTAACGTTTTATGACAAGCAATTCATATTGTTTTATTTAATACTTCCATAGGTAAACTTTTTAGTATTTTTCATTATGAAATTGTTGAACATTAAAAGAAAATTGCATATTTATATTGCACTCCATTTTTTGATAGATAAAAGGCGGGAAAAACAACTTTATTACATTTTTTATACCAATTTACATAATATAGTTGTAGCTAAAGTCTTTTAAAGATTAAAAAACCGTATAATCAAATATATAAAAAAGTTTGAAAAACCTTCCATTCGTGGAAAACATAATAAAGATAGTTGCATTATAATTTTTGTGTAATTTTAAGTTTCCTCTAATCCCAAAGTAGCTTTAATATAAATTTTCTTAATAATATACTAAAAGATGCTGCTCCGTACAATTAGTTTACTTGGTACCTCGAAATAAGTTTTAAATAAAATAAGTTTAAATAAATTAATAAAGATCGAACGATATTTTCACATGAACTAGGACTTATTTTTTTATGAAATAACTCTCAATGCATTGGGAATTATTTATTTTATTTCATACAAAACAACTTCCAACGAAAATTCTTTTGAACTTATTTTATTTTCTTCTGATATCGGAAGTTATTTATCCTTATTCCACTTGTCGTCGTCAACGTTGCCTTCATTTGAGTGTCAACATCACTTTGTTTCGACGTCATCATCGTTCAATAACAATTTTGCATTCTATAACAAGGTGACGACGACGTTCACTTTTTATACATCAAACACACATCTCTAAGTATTTAAAAAAAATATTTTAAAATTAAAAATACTTTTACTTGTGAGATTCATACTCTAATGATGATGAAATTACAAGAAAACAAAACCTCATATTAAAACAAAAGATTCTGAGTCTGAAGTTCAAGATATTCAACCTACCGGACGGCCTGTGAGCAACCGTTTCAGTGCATTACTTTAATGATTGTATAATACAATTTTTTGAAAGGTTTTAAATCTACTTTAGAGTAAACGAGACTGCATTTGAATATGTCTTAGGAAAAATAAAGTCAACATACATTTCCAAAATAGCGAATTTGGGTTAAGATTTTTGGCACAAGGGACTTACCAACTAGATGTTGGCAACGATTTCAACTTGATACTATTGTCATCAATGTTTTCTAAGATTATGTCGCAAACATTGAATCCCTGGAAAATTTGTTCCCAGTGGACTGAATTCGAAATGACGGATGGTGAAAAAAATTAAGCAAAATTAAAACTTTTTCAAAAAAACTAGTTTTCCTGACATTATTGCCCCAAATAAAGAGGACCAGTATTTGTACCTTAAATGCAAAGGATTTTTAGTTTAAATGTTTTAGTTTTAATGTTTTTGCAAGTTCTTGCAATGGTTTTTTTTAATTACTTGGAAGATTGCCTCTGCGAAATCCCACTACAAGAGCGGGACTCTTCTGCAACTCTTCCAATGATTTCTCAAATTGGGTTGCAGTTGTTTTATTAAAATTTTTGGTTTATCACCTTTTTAATTACTGTTTGCATACGTCAAATTAATGCAGGTCATTATCAAAAATGACGACGACAAATTCTAAGTTGTTTGGAAACAATATCGCCGTAAAATTTTCTTGTAAATTGCATGTTGACAATATCGTTTTGTTTTCATATTGACAACTGGAAGAAGGGCGAATTTATTTTTGTTTGTGAGTTCTCTAACTTTTTTCGACATATTTGGAATTATTATAATTATTATTATTATTTTTTTTTGGTAGCTGTTTAATTTTTTTGGAAGTTATTTACTTTTTTTATTACATTTTTCAAATTGCCGGCAATGCAAAAAATCCTTTGCAAGCGAAGCCAGTGTTCAAAAGGCCGAGGACCGGTTATGCAAAAGATCAGCGAACCCAGCCAAAGGGCGGCAGCATGGAAAATCAGAATACCGCCCTTCTTCTCTACGTTATTTCGAAGACCGGCTTTGCTAACAAAAGATTGCCTGCATAAACTAGGTTTGACCAGCCGCATGAGCTTTTTGATCTATAGTATTTAGAATACCGGAGTCGATAATAAAGCATTTGTTGTTTTGTCGTTCCAAAGTCGGGCTTTGGGATTTTCTCTTCTATGACATTTCGACTGTAATGAAAATTTGCCACAAACTAAGAAATTTAAAATGAAAAATCTTAAAGAAAATAAAAAAAATTAGTAAGTGAGATCTAAATTTTTTGTTTAAACAAAGAACCTAAGTTTTTGTATACCAATTGAACTATTTATTATTTTATTTTATTTTTTTATATTATTGCTTAAACTCTAAACACATAGACGACAGCAGTCAGCAAGTAGCAATATGTTAAAAATAAAATGAATTTAATGAATTTAAATGAAAACGATTATTTTAACGGCAGCACAGCAGCACGACTGCACAACAGCATTTGCTGCTGCTGCCAACTTAGGCTATTTTCTATTTTTACGGGCAGCATTAAACAAATATAGTGTTGCCATTATATATATATATAAATTGGAAAAATAAAAACAAAAACTTTTTTTTTAATATTAAATATAAAAGAACATTACAAAAATACAATAAAGAAATATATTTATGTGTTTTTAGAGTTTTTCGTGATATTATTACATTTTTTATCAATAACTTTAATTTTGTTCATTATAAAATATAAGTGCGGCATCCCTGAAATTTGTACTGCTAAAATACACATCAGCTGATTATTATGTTGTTGCTGTCTTCAAAATAATTATAAGGCTGACTTCAGAGCAGCATTTGAAGTTGGCAGCATTTGAAGCCGTGAAGTCGTGAAGTCTGCTGTCGTCTATTTTTTTATAGCTTTAGAGATTCATTCACTATGAAGTATATAGAAAAAAATTCTTGATTTTAGTTTTGTAATTTGTCCTTTATATATATACATACATATATATATTATATATATTCTTACAATCAAACATTATTGACACTGCTTTATTTTCTACAACATTTCTTTCCTTCCCATATGCATGAGACAAACATTCGAAAAAGATGTACATCTTATGGCACTACAATGGGCCAAATTGAACAAAATTGATTTTTTTTTATAAATCTGATCAGAAAGTTGGGAAAAATTTATCTGCATCTAGCAATATGTACTTTCTAAATGCATAATAATAGAATACAAAATAAAATAAAAAAAGATAACAGGGTTCCATCGATTGGTTCTAATAAAGAATAACAAAATAAACTTACTAGCATTGGCGTTTTGAAACCTTACATTTGTCGTATATTTTTGTACATTTGTATAGTACAACGGCATAGGAGATTTTGTAACTCTTTCAATAAATTGATGTAAGACGAAGAACATTCTTGAAGAATATTTTAACCCTCTTACTCGTCGCGGTATTTTCTATCGATGATGAAATTGAAAGCCAGCTCTGCAATACTTTCAATAATACATAATCTCATCAGATACACCTTAAAAATTATAATTTGCATGCAGTTCAGATAGTCGTGTAAAAGGTTGAGAGTCTTCAGCATATTTTTCTATCTGGAAATAATAAAAAGTTCATATAGAGCACTCTAAGCTTAAAGCCTAGTCTTTGGTGCTTTTACTGTAGTTCTACTAAAAGAACAATGTTTTTAAAATAGAGCGCATGTGTCTCATATCATAATATTAAATCGAGTTCAGGAGAACAAATTTAATTGATTGGTTAAAGACCTTATTTGTGGACAATTATATTATTTATAAACAGCAAATTAGGAGATACCTATAAATGGTATTTTTAATTGGAAATGTATCCTGCTGATGACATTTTCACAAACGACTCAAAGCTGGCTAGACTTACGTAGTACGATGGTGCAAACTGCTGCGGGTACGAGTACAAAAAATATCGTCATATTAAAGCCCAAAAAGGTTTTGCATATGTTTTAAACTATTTTATGGTACCGGTTTTATTCATTCATACCAAATATGAATAGATCGTATACACACAACCAGAGTTTGGGCACAATTTCTTTAAATCCATAAACTTTGCTTGAGAAAATCGTGGAAAGCCTCGAACATTTTGCAAACCTTTCAAAATCAACACAAGAAATTCATTTATTTCTTTAGAAAAATGTTATATCCTTCAAAAAAATTTCCATGTTGCTAAATATCTACTAAATAACACCATCAACGAGAAGAAATCTTAATTAACCAAGTGGTCAAGAACTTTGAAAAAATTTCTTAAGTATCCTGAAAGTGGCAGATTTAATGGAGATAAGAAAATTATCATTTTTTCCATTAACAAAAAAAAAAAAAAAAAAACCATTAGCTTGATTATAAATACCCGAATGGAAGTTTTTCCTTATGAACCAATCTTTCCTCGAAAAATTATCATCCTTTACTAATCTCTAGGAGAATAAATGAAAGAGGCAGAGAAAATTAATATAATTTGTTTTGCCTTTGATTTTAAGTTTTGTTTTTGCCAGTGCGGGACTGGAATAATAATAATATAACAAAAATTTAAATATTTTTCAGAAATTATATTAGAGCAAACACCTTCAATGCTTAATAGCGCATTAAAAGAAGCCCGCCTGGACTTTTTACGTCCTTACAAATAACGTATTAGTTATTGCTTTGCAAACATTATGCTTGAAGTTTTCAAAACGCGACAATTTATCCTAAATTTATCACACATATATTCGATGGATTAAAATGAATAAAATGGCTTTAAAAGTGTATTTTTAAATTTTTTTTATCAAGCTAAAAATATAAGAATTAATTTTCTTTTAATAAACGTTTTCTCATATTGGCTAATGTCTTGCACATTTTAATTAAAAGAAAACTCGTTCAAACTATTATTTTATAGTCACTAAAGCTAAAGTCCCACATTTATTCACTTGCTACTTACAATATAATTGGGGGAAAGTGTCGCAAGAAATACTAATATCCAAATACTCGTACCTACTTGTTCCCCTTCGGAATTTTTCACATGAAAAAAATGCAAAGTCTTACGGGAGTTTTACTTCATTTTCCTTAAGCAAAAGTTTCAGATTTGTCTTGAATAAAATTTTAAATTTTATTTAAGAAAATGATATACGAAACTCAGTAGCAGGTTTAATACGTAATTAATTACATAAAATATTACGTATACGTTATTGCGACTACGTATGATGAATATCTAATTTCCTTTAGAAATATATACATACGACTATGTTTCTAATCGAAATTTGAATACATAAAAAATATGTCTTTTATCAATTTGTTAAAGAAATCTTTTAATAACCACTTTTACGACTACCATATAATTATTATTTTATAAATAATTTAATATGAAGAAATTAAACATTTTCAGCTGATTAACGTCACTGAATGTATCATTTATTGAAACAAAATTTTCCTTTGTTTGATTATTAATAGTCATTTATAATTACACAAACACAAAGATCAAAGAAAAACCAATTACCTTAAGTTCATCTTCAGACCACACACAAACACACACACACACATTTATTTCCTCATGTACACAGTGCTCTAGAGACTTACTTTTTTCCTTCATTTCGCATACACTGCAACGTTCAAATGTAAGTCTGTCTTACGGTTGCTGGTGGTATGATGTCAACCTCTCGGCTTAATTTTGATATAATGCTTGGTGGAAATCTTCTTCATATAAACATCAAACACTGCCACTTGGTTATAAATAAAAAATATTGCTCCGTTTTCATAAAAAGTGTGTTTGAAATTATAAAATTGATGACATTAATTAGAAAAAAATATATCGCTCAAATAGTCGCCTCCAGAGTCTTAAGACATTTTGAATTGTTGATCGCAAAATATCTGATTGCAAATTGGCGATTTCTACTTCAATGTTCGCTTTCAAGACTTACAGGGTTCGTAGTTTGTTGTTGTCAACTCCGCAAAGGAAGAAGTCTGGTGCTATTAGATCTGACGATCTGGTCGACCAGTTGAAAACGGGAGATAAGCCGTTCTGGAAATTGCTGTCTCAAAATCTCCAAATTTGTCAGACCTTTGTGAGCGGTTGCTCTATCATGTCGAAACCAATAATGATCGAGACACAATGACACAACTTGCAGCAAAAATACTCTAGCATATTAATGTAACGCTCACTATTTACGGTAACGATGGAGACATCGACATCTTCAAAAAAAAAAAATTATGTATTATTTGTTGTGGCTTTAGCTCTGCCGACATTTCATTGGTTGTTAAAACCAAATCGTCAGTGAAGTTTAAGCAGTTTGAAAACATTCAACCTCGGAAGTTTATGCCATACGAATCAAATACAATATGAGAATTCAATATTGCATATGAATTACAACAAAAACATAATCATAGTAGGCTTAGAATGTTTCTATACAAACAACACAACAAACAAGTATTTCAACGTGAGTGAAATGTCGGCATATGAAAAACTAAAGCCACAACAAACAATAAATTTTTTTAATGCATTTTGCAAAAGCTCTAATTGTTTCTAACGATTATTTGGGGAGAATATCCCAAATAATAAATTTCAATATTAAGTTTTTTTTAATGTTTATAAGTAAACAAATTTTAAATTATAACAATGAAACATTTCCTAATGATACATAATTTGAGATAATTTGTACTAAATCTTTGTAAAAAAAATCATTTAACGACGACTATTAAGATTTCTTAATTTTATATTTAGTTAAATTTTCTTATTTATGAATTTCCCTACAATTCACTAAGTAGATTTTTTTGATCAGCAAACACAGCAACAATGATTTTAATAGTCAATTAAATCCACAATACAATGTGTTTTACACTCGAATTCAATAAATTTTCTCAAAGTCTAGTAACTAAATTTCCTTAACTTATTATCCCAAGAGAACTTTTATTTCATTGAAGGAGTTTATAATCTATAATAGGAAAAATAATTTTATAAATTGTTTAAGTTTTTAATACGATAAGGAATTACAAAACTAGATCTTTTTTCAACAAGGCCGGTGGCTGACCAGCAGCTTTCTGTTTTCTTCTTGAGCTTTCTACCCACTCGTCTGTCTGGACATTATTAATAAGCAATGAAAATATATTCTGCTTTATAGATTTATGTAACTTATTTTCTCAAGTGAACAGTTTTTTTTTAGTGAAGTAAGGGTGCGTTATGGAAAGAATATAATTGTTCTTAGAAACTTTTAAGAACAAAAACACGGTAAAAAATTATGAGCCATCAATCTTCTTTTTAACAGTTCATCATTGTACCCATTTGCCTATGAAAACCATTCATATTAGTAATGAAGTTGTTTATTTTAAACAGATGGGTGAACATATACCAATTTTAAGTTCAAATACTCGTACTCTCTGAAACGAATGTGGACACTAAGAAGTACCTCGTGGTATTTTTTTTCATAATTCTAGGAAAGTTTTATTAAAGGGAAGAAAGAGTATCAACTAAAATTGAAGACCACCATTTGCAAACTTTTTATCATATCAAATTGTATGAACTATTCGCCAGTGAATCATTATTTTGATGAGATAAAGTTATCAAGTTTAAGAAAGATTTACATAATTTTAAAAAGTGTGTTTTTAAACTCAATTCGTTCAATCAATATCGTTAAATGTAAGAAATTTTTTTTGGGAACTATCAACTGTTTTTAAGCCAAAGTGTCATGATATTTAAATACATTTTTCTCTTGGTTTTAGGGAGAATTTACTTCAATTTAGGAAACTTTTAAAGATTTTATTAATTTTTTTTTAATTTTATCATGTTATTATATTGAATATTTCTGATACTTCCAAAAATATATAAATACAAATATAAGAAATTAATATCATAAATAAAAGTTTAATATTGTACTCCTTTTAATATTTTAAAAACAAACATACTGTGCTGATTATAATATAATGGTATAAAATAACGTTCAAACACTATTTTAATAAGAATAATTTTACCATCTCAATTATGGATTGCTGGTATGAACATTTGTTAGTCAGATTTTTCTTTGCGTTTACTTAAAACTATCGCTCTGGAGAAATTATGCCCAATCCTTGAATTCTTAATTATTACTAATTGCCTCATAGTAAAATATAAAATGACAATAACACCCTTATATTAAAAATTTTATATAAGGTTTCGATCTCTATTAAAATTGTCTGTATTATTTAAGAAAATAGATTATTATTTTTCATTAATATATCAAATTTCTTACTATTTCGTAGATAAGTGAAATATTTCTTGCAATTTTATTTACAAATGTTCCCACTGTGCTGTGCTTTGGAAAATATTTTCTAATATTAAAACTCATCTGGTTATGAGCTATTTACGCAAGCAGGAGAATAGATTAATCTTATTACAAATTGAAAATAAGCGCAAATTATTTCAATACAATTCATAGGCAACATTTAGTTAATGTCATCGTAGATGTCATTAAAGGCGATTAGTATTGATTGACATTTGCCAATGGGGAGCGTAAGTTAATTTATGGCTTTTGTAAATAAAATTGAGAAGCTAAGATATACAAACGTATTGTTTGAATGTTCGCATAAGATTGAAGCCAGTTTGAGGCGTTTACGCAAATGATACATAGACCATCATTAGAATATAAAATGGTCTATTGATTTTTAGACTACAACGTCCATGCTACTGTAATTAAATTATGGCAAAGAATTATGTGATTGCGAGCAAATGCAAAGATATTCTATTTAAAATTTCTGTGAGTCTAATACCAAAGAAATTTGTCTGTTAAAAGTTTAGTTTTAGATTAAAAATAAAATGAAGAAGGATATTTTTGTTCAAAAAAGTACTTTTAAACTCCTTGAAGTCTTAAAGTACTTTTTCGAAGAATTTCTTAAGACATCTCTGCCTTTTGAATCTGTTCTTTTAAAGTATGTTACCAAGTACATCTGCTAGTTTTCTAGCTTTACTGGATATTACAAAAGGTTCTGTTGCAGAGATGGAACTTTTCGCGACAACTTTTCGGATTCATCGCACCGTAAATTTTCGCATTCATCGATTTATAGATTTAGGCTGTGGATATACCTAATCGATCTGTGCGGTGAGGAATTATATACTGAGCTCGAACTCAGTCTGTACGAAATGCCAACCAATTTTTTTATTAAGAGCTGGATAGTGTTATAGGAACTGGTTTGGTGTTTTGAGGTCACAATACTTTGCTAACGTTAGTATTTTAATCGAATTTTTTTTTTATTTTTATTTTTTTTAAATTTTTTTTTTTTTTTTTTGAGAAAAACTAACTTTTGGGATCTTTGCGAATACAGCTTTTAAAATTTCTTCGCTTGTTGAGTGCTAGATAAAACCTGAGAGTTTTTGAAACTATGCGAAAAATTAGACGATGTATTGTTTGGGGAAAAATTATGATTAAAGTGCAGCTTTTTTCTACTGTCATCTACATAAGATGCATTGCCTACAGTACTTTTTTGGAAAAAGTATTTACCTTTTATAACCCAAAATCTATTTATAAAAATGCGGTTACGCATTTTGTGAGATGAGATGGTTTTCAACTTGTCATTAAATCTATTTGCGTGTTTAATCCTTAAGGAAGCATGTCTGAGCAGATGTGTTTTGGTATTCGGGATTGAATTCATTGAAAATTAGGTAAAATCAAATGCAGATTTTTAAAGATTTATATTAAATATGTGTAAACTTTTGCGGCAATATATAAAGAATTTGTGTTTGAAATTATAAAAAATTTCATATCTAAATTTATATTGTTGTTTCTGTTTATTTTTTTCATTCTCGTCTTTAAACACTTTTGACGCAATTGACTATGACTGTCTGATGTGATTCCAAGTGATATTATTTAGTAGCAATAATTCAAACTTAACTTTTTAATTTTTTATGGCTGTAGCGAAACTATAAAGTTTTTCTATATATAATTTTTGTAATCAAGCGTTAGGTCTTTTTTTTTAAATAATAATTTTATTCAATATTTCGACGCCTCTTTGGGCGTCTTCTTCAGGAAATTTTTTTATTAATATGACAATTGAAAAAATTTTTTGAAAACTTATTTTACATACATACATAAATGAACAAATTGAAAAAATTTTTATGAACCAATCAAAATTTAATAAAGTAAAAAATTTTTTTAAAGGAAACAAAAAACAAAAAACTAAACAAAAAATGTTTTTAACCTATGAAGAAATGAAAAATCCTTTATACTAATTATATAATAACAATAAAAAATATTTTACATTCCTATTGGTCAGTTTAATTTACGAATCAAATGTCTATAACATTGAGCAACATTATCTGTATCAGTTTTATAGTTTACTATCTTATTACTTGGAACATTAATAATGTTAAGCATCTCTAACATATAACGTCGTTTAAAATTCTTCTCTATAGCTAAGACTGATACTTTGCTAAAGTCCGGATTATGACTAGAGTTACAACAATGTTTCGTTAATGCTGTCTTTTGTGAAGTTGAAACATTCCTATACTTTTGGTCTGACTTGTGTCCTGCCAACCTAGTCTTCAATTTATTCTTTGTTGTACCTATATATACTTTATCACATCTCTCATTATTCTTACCATCGCATGGTATCTTATAAACGACATTAGATATGTCTAATTTTTCTACTTTATCTTTAGTCTTTGTGAATAATTTACCTACTGTATTATATATTTTATGAGCCATTTTATAGTTTCTGTTATCAAAAATATTTGATTTTTCTAATCTCTCGGACATCATTGGTACATAAGTTAACGATTTATAAATTTTTTGTTCCCGAATAATATCTGATCTTGTCCTATTATTTTTATATTGTATTATTAATTGATTGATAAGGTGAATTGGAAAGCTATTATCAAGTAATATATTCCTAATTTTTTCTTTATTCTTCTTATGAAACTCAATATCACTTATCGATAAAATTCTCTCTATAAGATTCTTTGCCGTATTTATAATAATTTTCTTTGGATGTTTAGAAAAATAGTTAATAATTCTGCCAGATGATGTTGGTTTTTGGTACCAATCTATTGATATAGTGCTTCCTCTATTTATTACTAATGAATCTAAATATGGAAGTACTGAGTTGCGTTCTTTCTCAATTGTAAATTTAATATCAGGATGAAATGAATTAAATGTTGATAACATAATTTCTATATCACTTTCTGATATAATGCAAAATAAATCATCGACATATTTTGTTAATATCTTTGGTTTAACTCTTAACTTTTCAATGCATTTGTCTAGAAGTTCTTCCATTACAATATCAGCTACAATAGGAGATGCTGGAGAGCCCATTGGAAGTCCTTTCTGTTGTATATATATCTTATTATTATACTGAAAATACCTGTTATCTATTATACAAAATCTAATAATCCGTAAAAACAAATTTTTGCTCATATTGGTATATCTTTCTATTGTATTCCATTTTTCATCTATTATATTAATAGCAAGATCCACTGGAATACTTGGAAACAATGAAACAACATCGAGTGATACTAATTTTTCATCAGCACCAACTTTCAAATGTTTAATTCTATTTTTAAATTGTAACGAATTAGTTACATTATATTTTGATTCCACAGTTAACCTTTTTAAAATATCTGTGATGTACTTACATAATTCATATGATGGTGAATTTATACTAGAGCAAATTGGTCTCAATGGAAAATTTTCTTTATGGATTTTAGGTAATCCATATAGTCTTGGAGCTAAAGCTACATTTGTCTTAAGTTTATTTTTGTCTACGCTTGAAATTATTCTTGCTTTGAAAAGTTCTTCAACTATATCATTATTTATTTATTTTTTTTTTTTTTTTTTTTGTAACTTAGTCGTTGGATCTTTATTCAATATTCTATATGTGGTATCATTACCCACTATATCATTAATCCTTATATTATAATCATTCTTACTCATAGCTACTGTTGTATTACCTTTATCTGCATTTAATATAATTATGTCTTTATTAGACTTTAAGAATTTTTCGCAAAGCTTTACTTTATCTAATACAAATCTATCCCTATTTGTTAATTTAATCTTATTTGTGTGGCTATCAATAATCTTAGTCTTATTGATAGCCACACAAATAAGATTAAATTAACAAATAGGGATAGATTTGTATTAGATAAAGTAAAGCTTTGCGAAAAATTCTTAAAGTCTAATAAAGACATAATTATATTAAATGCAGATAAAGGTAATACAACAGTAGCTATGAGTAAGAATGATTATAATATAAGGATTAATGATATAGTGGGTAATGATACCACATATAGAATATTGAATAAAGATCCAACGACTAAGTTACAAAAAAAAAAAAAAAAAAAAATAAATAAATAATGATATAGTTGAAGAACTTTTCAAAGCAAGAATAATTTCAAGCGTAGACAAAAATAAACTTAAGACAAATGTAGCTTTAGCTCCAAGACTATATGGATTACCTAAAATCCATAAAGAAAATTTTCCATTGAGACCAATTTGCTCTAGTATAAATTCACCATCATATGAATTATGTAAGTACATCACAGATATTTTAAAAAGGTTAACTGTGGAATCAAAATATAATGTAACTAATTCGTTACAATTTAAAAATAGAATTAAACATTTGAAAGTTGGTGCTGATGAAAAATTAGTATCACTCGATGTTGTTTCATTGTTTCCAAGTATTCCAGTGGATCTTGCTATTAATATAATAGATGAAAAATGGAATACAATAGAAAGATATACCAATATGAGCAAAAATTTGTTTTTACGGATTATTAGATTTTGTATAATAGATAACAGGTATTTTCAGTATAATAATAAGATATATATACAACAGAAAGGACTTCCAATGGGCTCTCCAGCATCTCCTATTGTAGCTGATATTGTAATGGAAGAACTTCTAGACAAATGCATTGAAAAGTTAAGAGTTAAACCAAAGATATTAACAAAATATGTCGATGATTTATTTTGCATTATATCAGAAAGTGATATAGAAATTATGTTATCAACATTTAATTCATTTCATCCTGATATTAAATTTACAATTGAGAAAGAACGCAACTCAGTACTTCCATATTTAGATTCATTAGTAATAAATAGAGGAAGCACTATATCAATAGATTGGTACCAAAAACCAACATCATCTGGCAGAATTATTAACTATTTTTCTAAACATCCAAAGAAAATTATTATAAATACGGCAAAGAATCTTATAGAGAGAATTTTATCGATAAGTGATATTGAGTTTCATAAGAAGAATAAAGAAAAAATTAGGAATATATTACTTGATAATAGCTTTCCAATTCACCTTATCAATCAATTAATAATACAATATAAAAATAATAGGACAAGATCAGATATTATTCGGGAACAAAAAATTTATAAATCGTTAACTTATGTACCAATGATGTCCGAGAGATTAGAAAAATCAAATATTTTTGATAACAGAAACTATAAAATGGCTCATAAAATATATAATACAGTAGGTAAATTATTCACAAAGACTAAAGATAAAGTAGAAAAATTAGACATATCTAATGTCGTTTATAAGATACCATGCGATGGTAAGAATAATGAGAGATGTGATAAAGTATATATAGGTACAACAAAGAATAAATTGAAGACTAGGTTGGCAGGACACAAGTCAGACCAAAAGTATAGGAATGTTTCAACTTCACAAAAGACAGCATTAACGAAACATTGTTGTAACTCTAGTCATAATCCGGACTTTAGCAAAGTATCAGTCTTAGCTATAGAGAAGAATTTTAAACGACGTTATATGTTAGAGATGCTTAACATTATTAATGTTCCAAGTAATAAGATAGTAAACTATAAAACTGATACAGATAATGTTGCTCAATGTTATAGACATTTGATTCGTAAATTAAACTGACCAATAGGAATGTAAAATATTTTTTATTGTTATTATATAATTAGTATAAAGGATTTTTCATTTCTTCATAGGTTAAAAACATTTTTTGTTTAGTTTTTTGTTTTTTGTTTCCTTTAAAAAAATTTTTTACTTTATTAAATTTTGATTGGTTCATAAAAATTTTTTCAATTTGTTCATTTATGTATGTATGTAAAATAAGTTTTCAAAAAATTTTTTCAATTGTCATATTAATAAAAAAATTTCCTGAAGAAGACGCCCAAAGAGGCGTCGAAATATTGAATAAAATTATTATTTAAAAAAAAAAAAGACCTAACGCTTGATTACAAAAATTATATATATTAAAACAAAAAAGGTCGAAAAAATAGTGTTAATTAATTTTATAAAGTTTTTCTTTAAAGGAAACTATATATAAAGAACTTCAATAAAACTAAATATTTACAAAGCCTCCACTCTTAATTGACTTGTTTTAAATAGTCAAAATCAATTACTACTTGCTATAACTCATTTGCTTTTGTCCCGACATTTCCTAAAAGTCTGCAAATTTTACGAAAAACAAATAAACTTATTGAATCAATACGATTGTGTTTAATCCCCTCAAGATTTAAGGTCAACGAACGGACTAAAACTCATTGCGAGTTGAATGACAGGCACATGTAAAACATTTCTTTCCTTTAATTATTATTTTTACTAACACAAATAAAGTTCTGTAACAACATTCACATTTTACAATATTTAAAATTATATCTCATATTACACTTACTACAATATTATTATTTGTTATTGCATGGACAATTCAATTTATTTACATGATATGCTTATTCCATTAAATATTTGTGGAATCTGACATAAGGACCCTAAGTCCTGGCAGTGTTTGTGTAACGCTCTGTTAATTTTAGGAAATAATTTATTATATTTTCTCTTGTTTTGTGTATTTTGCGAAAACATATTGTTAACAGTTCAAAAAACATTTAAGTAGGGGAACATTTTCCATACGCAATTTATGTACATATTAAATTAAATGTTTTGTTTTATACCATAAAATTAATCTGACAATTAGAAAAAAAAAACTTTAATTTGTACTCGTTTATATAATGTACATAATTTAGAACAATATGGTACAATTTAATTACCTTCATCGCAGTAGATTGAATGGATTTACTCTGTGATATTCCCAGTACAGTTGTCATTTGTATTAGGAGTTGAAAATATTATTATGGATAGTTGGGGGATGATCCCAGTAACAAGAGTTTTAATTTTTTTTGCAGTATAATTTTATTCCTAGAGGCAGTAATTGACATAAAAATTACCGAAACTTTAATACTTCGTTTTTTATAAAGGAATTTAATGGTTGGATTGTAACACTCCAGTCTATTTATGGACCAAGGAAAGTGTACATGCCCAGCGAGAATAACTTTTTCTTCATAATTTATTCCTTTTCGCGTATTTGCGATTGTGAAAAACTATGAATTTTTTTTTATTGAAGTAATTCAATCGCGAATACCTGCTCTCCTTATAATTGCTTCGTTTTTCCCATTGATATTTTCACTTCATTTTTGCTAGGGAAATGCATGTAATAATTTTTTTGGTAATAGAGAAAGACAAAAAGTGTTACTTTGTGAAAGGGATAGTGGAAAAGAAGTGAAGGAACAAGTGGTGGAACGAAAGAGCTTAATTCAGAACTAGATACGTTAATGAAGAGCAAAGTTGTTTTACACAAAATAGATTCTAAAATAACAGATCTACTTCTTTCAATAGAAGAAGTAACAGAATTTTGAAAAACGCTTCCGGAAGTGCTAAACTCAGCTGGCCCTCCAATTAGAAATCTTAGGTAATGGAGAAAGATAAAGTGTCATTCATTCAACAGGCTTGGTTTGATCAAGAAAAGGTATGTTCAATCGCAAGCTGCCGAAAAAATGAAAAACCAGCGGACAACAGGACGGGAACCAACCCAAACTAAAAGTTCAACAACAAGCAAGTGGTTCACTTGTAAGTTAAAGAAAATTAATGATCCGGTATAGGGCTTGGAAAACACCCGCAAGTTTGGTTAAACAAGTAGATCATTTGAATTAAAATGGAACACCAAAATAACCACTAACAGGACCATCCTATCAGGATGAACCATCGCATAAATATGAAAAGGCAGCTTTATTTACTTTGTAATGTTGTATAAATCTAATAGAAAAATTAACTTAAAATAAAATTTTCTATTGAATTAGTACTTTACAGGGCATCGGGTAACTCCAAGGGGTTAAAGAAACCGCGCAAACAATTGCTTGTTGCCTATTTTCTTACTCCTGTAATAAAATTATTGCTCCAATTCTGAACTTTATTATTTCAATAGATTATGCACTGACAATTTAGTTTATGTAAACAGATATTCCATAATGGGGACAAAGATTTCACGGATGATTCTCGAATGTGTTACCCTTTCGAGGAGAATGAAAATTTCATGGGAACAAAAAATCCTTTTGTTATTTACGATTGGGCTGAATATTCTAAAACACTTTTATATAATTTTATTCAAGAGTCATAATAAATTGTTTAAAAAAAACCTAAATATAATTGTTAATTTTTTAATGCATTTAGTTTTTGGCAGAAATAATTGTTGCTTTTTTTCTTAATTTCTTTTTCAGAAACAACTGTTCCCAAGAACATTTTTTCACATGTTTCGAAGCACTGATATTTGAAAGGTAAGTGTATTGCAGTCTACTGTTATGCAGGATATACATATGAAATAAATAAAAGCAAAAGTAAATCAATGTGAAAACAACAAAGGCAACGCTGAAGAATAGGAACTTGGCATTTAAAAGTCATGCCTTTTGTAAGCAAATTTATTAGTGTGAACGTTCCACTTATAGTTATTGATATTTTTATTAGAATTTTTTGGGATGAATTAATTGTCTTTTAATTTAATTTAAAAAAGGAGGAGATTATTTACTCGATAATATGTTTTGTTTTCACTGTGCAACCATTTTTTCCTGTGGACTGATTTTGTAAATTTATTTGTCAAGAGGTGGTCTTAACTTATCTTATCCAATATATGTTACCACCAGATAGAGGATCACCTTCAAAATATAGTAAATTTTTATAATCACATATCATGCTTTATATAATAGTAATTCTGTTAAAAATTGGAGTGGGTTACTTCGCTTCCAATGCGGCATTATTGTATTTAACTTGTCTAAGGCATATTATCTTCCTTAGGACTTTTTTATAACGAATGGCGTTTCATATAGCACTATGCTGCTATGATACGGTTGAGGGGACAGTGTCATTCTATTAACTGTTTCATAACTATTCGAAGTGTGTTTACTTGCCCGATGCATGACTTCGTGGTACGTGCTTCTGATAGTATGAACTAGAATATTAGATAATCGCTTGTTCAGAACATTTGTTATTACCTCGTTTATCATGTTCAGTAAAGTTATACCTTTAAAATGTTTGCACTTCAAGAGGTTGCATTTTATTTTGTGATATTTTATATATCTAGCCCTCTTTAGGTTCACTTTTCAGTATTTTGCTGTTCTTGGGTGCAACGGCGACATTGGAGACAAGCTGGCTGCTTAAACTGGCCTCGGTTTTAAGGAGCTCCGGAGAAATATTATCTATTACTGAGCCTTGTTACCCTTTGGGCTGTTGGTAGCCTCTCTTTTTATATTAAGTTTGGTTAATGAATCAGTATCTCTTCTAATTTAGAGTATGTCCCACATGTGCATGTGGCTCCTTTAGGTCATTCAAGATACTGTTGTTGTTCAGCATTTCTTTATAGTTTTACCTCCATATATCGATCTAATATTTTTTAACCGACATCGAAAAAAGAAGAAGGTTACATATTCAAGAGTATTATCTTTTTTAATGTACAGCGACCGCCCTTTGTAGTATGAGTTTGAATTTTTAGATATGAAAGGATATGCTCTGGAGGTGGCATTATTTTAAAGAAAGAGCCAGGGGCACGATACGAAGTAAGGTTTAATAATTTTATATCTCGCTTAATATAATACTGATACTGCTCAAAATTGACAGAGGATACTCCACAGCCAATGCACTCATACATCACTTCAAGAAAAGCTGGTACGCTTCAGAGGTGGTCGGGTTTTGAGCAATATCTGAAAGCAGGGAAAGTGCAAATCCCATTACGATCCCTACAAACTTTAAAATAGCAACAAAAACTATAACCGCCCTGAAGCATAGCCTTATAAATGTTTAACATAAATTTCATATTATATGCGTTATCTGCACGGGTCATATTTTCAGTCATTTTTGTACTGGCTTCAAAGATCACAGTGGAAAAGGCACATATGTTATATTTATTTGGAATATTTTGGGGACTATGTTTAAAGTAGAGTGAATTTTTCATTAAAAAGTTTTTATAACTTTATAACTTTATCACTTTGTTATTTTAGGGCTGGGCCGATAAGGAAACATGTCTTCCATTTACAGAATATAGCTGTAATCAATATCGGGATAGAGACAATGAAATAGCGGACGAAACAGCCAGACGAGAGTAGTTAATATCCTTATTAAAGAGAGACTGAAAGACTGGAAGCTGCTCTTATACAGCGCATTCCTTTCACTAAGTTGAAATAATTCACTACTATTGACTGTGACATCACCTTATCTAGTGATTCATACTTTCATTCATTCACAGGACTGGGAAAATATACAAAATAAAAGATTATCAACCATAGGCTTAGATATGCCTATATAGAGTAAACTTAAGCCCCTTCCACCCCAAAATGTTATCCCGGGGAAAATTGTAAGGTAGATGCAGGCGCTACTGAAAAACTCCTTAGTTTTGTCTCTATTACCAACCTCCTGTTATGTTGTTTTTTAATTCTCTTTCTAAATATAAGGAAATAATGCTTTAAATGCAATAAAATGTATTTTCAATTATCTTTATTCTCTTTTTTTAAATCTATATAAATAAAAGGAAGACTTTTTACTACTCGCATTTCTAATAATTTTTTCTTAATTAGCATAATAGCGTTTATTGTCACTCTATCGCATACATAAAAAAGTAGTTAAACTTGCAAAGCCTCTCAGCTATAAAAGTTTATGCGAATATAAAAATAGCAAATTTGTTGAGAAAAGTGTCAAAGTCCTTAACATAAAATATTCAAGTACTTGGTAGACCGTCATAATATTAGTTAATTCACAAAAGAGAAATGGGAATTAAAATTTATAATAGAAGTGACTGCTGCAACAACATTGTTTGATAACAAAATAGTTGTAAAAAGTTAAGTGGAATTTTTTTGAAGCAACCATAACTGCAGTTAAAGTGTGTCACATTTAAGTAAATCGATTTACACAATACAAATACATGAATAAGATATGGAACTGATACTGTTAAATAAAGAAAATTAAAATATTCGGGTATGTTCCAGGTTTCGACTTGGATTGAAAACGAAAAATTTTTTGAATCCCCATAATTTATAAAATGGTGTTCTGAATGCAGCATGTTTTTCCACATTTGAAGTTTATGTTCGAAAAAAAAAAAATGTAAATGTCAACGGCCACAGGTACGCAAAAATCGACGGCGGTCGGCAAAAAAGTTGCAAAAAAATTAACAAATTACAAAAGTAACACTCAATTTTCACGACGATTTTTTTACTTATCTTTAAGACATGTCTTTTTTGTTTGTAGGCATATTAGCTAGATAAGAAAGAGGGGTAGCAAAAGAAACGTGGTTTCTGTTTTCGTGATTTTTTTACAACAACAATGAAGAAAAATATATCTCTTCCTTTTAGCTGTCATTCGCAATTTTACTATTATATTTTATTTGCATTCGTCTGTTAAAGTGGTTATTTCTCTGTGTTCTTCTTTATTTTTCTTGTTTTAAACTAAACCGACAAGTGCTTGTTTTTTGTTTTGTGTGTATATAAATAAAATAAATATAAATAAAAAGTTCAAATAAATATAAACCATGTGGAAAAACTAAATTGTGGAGCTTTTAATATCTAAATATCAGGAACACGAAAACTTGTATGATGTACGTAATCCTACATATATGGATCGTGTCAAGCGATCTAGCTCTTTGTTCACAATCTGCCAAGAGCTAATGATATATACTTTTTAAAGTTATATATTAATAAAAGACGAATTTATTTCAATTAATGTACTTATAATAATTTAACTTGTTTTATTTTAATTTCAAAATAATAAACCAAAGTATTACATTCTATGAATAGGCACAATAAAATAAGTTATTTTCCATATATATATGTACCTACTCAAAAACCTTTAAATATTCATTTTAAAAGTGTTTCCAAATTGCCTGGCATAATTCCAGAACTTCACGACAAAGAAAGGCTTCCCATAGTCTCGTCTGATAATTTGTGCTTTTGATGGACTCTCCAGCAGCGACGTATTGGAGTGTGGCTGCCAGTTTCTCTGCTGGAGTTATCGCTTCTCTCAAGATGGTATCTTGTTTTACTATATCACCTTCGATTTTTGCGAGTATCAAATTAAATGTCTCTCGGCTCATTCTGATATAGTTCAGAAAAGACGACTTATCTCCCAAGAAGTCGTTCATAAGAAACTAAAATGTACCTCGCTCCACTCAGCATTTCCGCCATTGCTTCACCCACTCACTAGTTTAAGTCCACTAGTTTTACCTCCATTGCTTTCTTCGAGGCTTTTCTGTATAGCACCCAATTTTGATTTTTTTAAGAAAATTTACTTTTTTAAATACTTTACTTCTCAAGTTATTAAATTCCGTTTTTGGCGCCCAAATTATAGAAATAAAAGGAATTAAAGATAAAGTAAAAAAACCAACTCTGGCTGCCAAATAAGAGTTTTTTTTACAACAACAGTGAAGAAATAGACATGTTTTAAAAATCATCATGAAAATGTGACATGATTTTGGGAGCAACTTTAAAAGAAAATAAAAAAGACATGTCTTAAAAAATCATCGTGAAAATTGGATGTAAAACAATTTACATAGTATGAAAAAGACATTCAAATTTTTCATTTAATTTTCAACGCGAATAAAAACAAAATTAATATTCTTAAAGAAACATAGAATGAAAATAAAATTATTCAATACTCTCAAAAAAGACAACGAACGAAATTAAAATTATTCACTTTTGGTTGATCTGCTTGCCTGGCGTTATTTATCAGCGCGGCTGTTTGCCGGATATAGACATATCGACTACGTTGTCCTGGCACCATTTGTTGTTAAAACAAAGTATTGCCTGATTATTACATTGCGATTTTACAACTAAATGCATTCGAATTATTATAATTATTGTTAAAATAGATTTATATATATATATATATGAAATTAGTTTTAATTTCCTTCAAAAAATTCATTTTTCTTTATCAATAAGATCTAAATGCATTGAGATTTAGTTCAAAAAAGATTGACATATTAAACTTTATTATGTAGGGCAACTTTGTGTTTTCGAACATAAACAAAACTGTTGTATTTTTTTCATGTTTTTTTACACAAGTGAGATCTGCCAAAACAAAATTGAAATTTTTGGTAAAGTTTACAAAAAATTGTTTGCATTAATATTTCTGTGAAAAATTTAATTTTTTTGATGAAGTTCAATAAAAAACACTTCAAACTAAAAACCAAAATTGTACTTTTCTTAATAATGTTAGCATTTATAAGATTAAAGTACGATTCGTTTTACTTTCACCCACCCCTTACTACTCTAATTGAAAACGAATAAAAACATGGGGATGTGAATTGCAGAACACCAAAAATGCTAAAGTAATCCACTTTCGAGTGAATTCGGATTCTAGAACATACCCGATTATTGCTAAAAATCTAAAGAAATTTAATATAATATTAACTTGCAACAGATGAAATTAAGAAGTGGCAAGATTTAATAATCTGACTAGATCATGTCCTGATGTGAGACAATGACATGCTGCTCCAAAGATTTTGGGTCATTGAATATCAAATTTGAAGCATTCCTTATTTACTTATACACAAAAATGAGTACTTGTTCTAAAATAATTTTCTACTTACAAGGCAAAAAATTTAAGTACGAATAACACGTAATCTATCTTGGAATCCTTGAATCAAATACGAAAATTCTCATTTATTTTATGCGTATATTTTGACTTTTTGCTGTTGGTATTTTAAACGTCGTTGCGGCTGGAGTAATAAATGCTTCTACTTATGAACATGCAACGAGTTGGAAGGCCTGGACGCAAGATCAATATCACCAAAAAAAGTTTTAAACTAAATTAAAATTTCATTAAGTTAAATGTTAAAAATTGGCAAATGAAGCCTGTTTCAGGATTGAAAATGAAAACATCAGTCTAACCCCTTTTCTGCTTTAAATCAGTCCAAACGTTCCAATTTTTACTCTTTTGTTTTTGCTTAAGATCAATATAGAATCTATTTTGAATTGAAGCGTTCCATATTTTTTTAGAAAATGTTTATATTTTTCTATCCTTTTTCACCGCTTTGGCTTAATTTCAGTTCGGGTGACTTGATTTTTTCTTAGCTTTTTCCTCAGTTATTTTAGCCCCTTTATGCTTCGTTCTTAAATTGTAAGTTACTTACTATGAAATATTTATAGCTTTTCAAATAATAATGATGCTAGACTTAAATTTTTTTTTGTAATCATTAGTGCATATGTGTTTTCTAGGATTTTTTATAGTGAATCAATCCCCACATTATTTGACGTACACACTAAAATTTTAAGTAAACCCTTCTATTGCTTTCTATACAAATTATAAACTTATTTGCCACAGTATTCAGCTTTATTTCACGTATCATGCATTGATAACTCTATGAGATTAATTTTGTTTTATTGTATATTTTACACACAACTTCAGTTTGGAATAAAGTTTTTATGTCTAAAGGATAATTTTCAAATTGTTTATATAATTTTATTAATTCGATTAGATTTCTCAAACATCGATTTTTTCAGTCACGTTTTCTGTGAGTACATTTTAGTTCAAATTAATTAGTAATCTCTTATTTCTTCCTTACTTTAAGAAATTGTAGGCAACATTTTGTAAAATGAAACATTTTTATTTCCTAAAACTTGTATGGAAATGATTCCAATGATAAAATATTTGCAGTATTATTCATGCAAAATTACAAACACAAACATTTCGTCTTGCCAAATATGGTAAGAAGCATGATTGCTACGTTGTAAAAAATCTTATTTGATACCCGATCTTATGTCGAAGTTTCTAATTGAATACCCTACTGTGAATACAAAAGGTTCTACCAATAGAAGCTTTTAAACTTTGAGAGTTGATAAAGTTGTTGAAATGTTGTCATTATAATTAGCTGTCATTTATTCAGTCTATTTTGCATTTAGCAAAGGTGGATATAACGTTCAACAACACATACAGTTCAAAAATTGCTTTTCCGAAATGGAAATTCTGTTCGAGCAACGTTTCGCGCGCATCGTCATCTTACGGTTGCCACAGTGAACCTAGATTTCTAGATGAATCGATACGCCAACAAACAAACTATTGAGTTTGAGACGATAACAATATACATGAAATCTAAGAGCGTCTTATGCATTCCGAAAAAGTCACTGTTTGGTGTGAATTTTAGGCTGGCGACTTTATCGTTTCATATGTCTTTGTGAACGACGTTGGCCAGGCCATAACCGACAACGGGGAGCGCTATACGTCAATGATTATCAACATTCTTTGCTTCTAAATTGGATGATGTTAATACCAATAACATGTGATTTCAACATAATGGCGCATTGGATATTCTGCATGAGCGATTTGAAGACATGGTGATCTGAACTGACCTATTTGGACTTTCTCGTGTGGGGTTTTCTTACATATGTTGCGCCACCTAGTATTTTGGGTTAAGAGTGTTATACATTTTTCTCTTCTGTACGCAAGTGTAACATTTTGTTTATCAATTTGTAAATTCATAAAATTTTAACTTTATTATTATCTCGATTATTGAATTTAGTATTAAATAAATTTATTATCATTATAAGACTGCGTGCGTGCACTTTCCTTACAAGTTGCACGTATGAAAAATATCACAATAATTTTTGAAACGTTATACCTATGGTATTTAGAAAAACCCCATTAATTTTATATACAATTCCTAGTTGCGGATCAGTGTCCAATGACATCCATGATATTTATATTCATTATTAAATATTTATTATTAGAATTTGATAACAACTTGTCTATGTTTATTCATTCGATAGCTTTTCCCAAATGCAATAAAAATAATAATTTAATAACTAAAGTTTTAAACCAAAATAAAATATTCGAGTTTGTGTTGATATGGGTTTCTTTAAACAACAATAATGTTCCCTATTTGTACTTAACGAAACACGCATTCATATGTTAAAATATAAGTTTCACATTTCTTTGTGAAAATATAAAATTCATAAATTTTTATTGTTTGCTGTTTTACGAGTCAGCAGCAAGGACTTACATTTTCTTTATTTTCATATTATATCAAATGTTATACACAATAAATTTTGACAGCAGCAAGTCGTGTATTTACGACCTTTTTCTAAAATATGGTCGTCCTTCTTATTTTAAGCAGATGTTTAGAAATCCTTTTTGGAATGGGAGAGATAAGAGGTTTAGTAAAATAATAACGATAAAAAATATCTCTGGATCTGTTAAAGCAAATAATTTATTTTTAAATAATAAAAAGCTTCAAATAGATTTAAAAAAAAAAATTAAGTTCAAATAGTTTAACAAGGATGTGATGTTTTAGAGACATGTGTTAAAATTTTCAAGAAATTTAATACCAAAACTTATGCAAAATATTTATTAAATATTTGTTTTAACATTTTTTGACGCTGTGAAAATACATAATACATTTAGAATTACTTATTTAGCATCTTAGAAGGGTTGATCAATAAGTCAATACGTTTTAAATGTTTCGACCTTTTAGTGGAAGAACAGCTTTGCTCCTGTCAACAGGCATTTACGAGTATAAGTTGACTTCTGTATAAATTTAGAGACAGATATTGATACCAGTTTACCGTGTGATTTGAGGAGAAATGGAAAAAAAATTCAATTTCGTCTGTTCATTAAGAATAATTTTTTTCGGAAAAAAACCAACAGCCAAACCAGGGAAAACTTGGTAAATACTATTAAGAAATTCTTATGATAAAAAAGTGGTTTACAGAATTTCATTGTAGTCATCACACACTTCAGATGCCGAATGTTCTCAACACCCAGTTGAGGTCACGTTTGCTCACAATTGCAACGGTGTGACAACTTTACAGGAGTTTTTGGCATTTTTGAGCCTCAACATGATCGAGTTTTTGCACCGTTTCGTAACCGCAGACAAAACATGGATCCACCACATCACACCAGAGACCAAATAGCAGTCAAAGCAGTCAAAAATCTGTCATGGCGACAGATTTTTTGGATGTACGCGATATAAATCACATTGACTATTCTATCTTCAAAAGGGTAAAACAATCAATGGCGAATAGTATACAAATTTATTGGGTCGATTTAATGATGATTTGAAAAATGTTTGACCAAGAAAATAGTTCTTTCCCACCAGGAAAACTAAAGGGTGCAAACGTTTACAGTTTCCATAAATTAGGCTTCGAATTGCTATGTCAACCACCCTATTCTCTGGATTTAACCCCGAGTGACTATTTCTTCATTACAAACTTGAAAAAATGGCTTGGCGGAAAGAGATTGTACTCCAAAGTTGGAGAAACGTTGGACAATGTTTATAGCGCTCAAGGAAGACTATGTTGAGATATAAAATGATTTTTATCCAACAACCAGTAAGTGCTTCATTAAAAAAGTCACGTCTTGCCGAATCTTATGATAATACTTTTTAAGAAACCAAATTTTCTAGCATGGCTTTTTATTTTCTTGAATTATACTTGCTTGATATTGTTAAAAATATTTTTTAGTTGCAAAATATACTTCCATACTGCCAATTTTGAACTTAATATACCTCATTGCCAGTTGCGAACAGAGTTGTAGAAAGGAATTGCTTAAATTTGCCTATAGTCTTAAATATATTATTAGAAAATGATATATTTGCATAAATATATTATTTTCTATTAAGGACTAGCACTTCTCATATGTTACTGGCATAAAGGAAGGTCAATTAAAATTTTTATTCACCGTTTTTATTTAACATGTCCAATTGGAAGATTGTAGATCAGAATAGAATAAAATACATTTTCAACTAAATAAACTCCGTATCCAGAAAGTTTACCTCTCATAAATATTACACCCACAATTGCTATTTTATAACATACGGATAAAAATTTCATTTGTTCTTATTTGTAGTCTTCCGTTTACTATTATTTTTGTTTTTTTTCCTCTAGGAAATATTTAGAATTATCTGCCATAAGCATCCCTAAAATTTCTTAATAATAAATAAGATAACAAGTTTATTACAACAACTTTCATTGTTATATTTAATATTATATATTATATCATAATTCTATAGCAAAACGATGGTAATTTAAAAGTAAATACAAAGAGGATTAATATAATCATTGTGTATAAACAAACATAAGCCACTAAGTATATAATATTTGTTATAGCTGAGAAATGAAAAAAAAAAAATAGAATTGTGCTTAAAAGCACTTACTGGATTTTAAGACTCTTTATGTAAATATATGAATAACGTGGATATAATACTGAAAAGCTTGCTTACCAACCGCCAGTAAAGTTTTTGCTCTACAGGTGAACTACTAGCACTCATAACAGAGAAATTTTGTTATTCCATTCACCAGTTTCGTGAGAGTAAAGTGGTCCTCCTCTTAAGATTTTAATAGAGTGTGGCATGTTGCAGTTCGGTAAAAAATTATTACCCTTATTGTCAGTAATGACCTCTCGCGATTTATATCGAGCTTCCTCTGGGATCGCAATATACGAGATGTCATAGCTGGGTTCTTATAAAACGACAAGGTACGACAAGGCTCCGTGTTTTCTACTATTTTAATTCTTATTTTTCTCAGTGACCTTCCGTTTCAAACATTCAACCTTATCTATTCTTTTAAAGATGCCTGAAGCATTTGCCATTCATATTCATTCAGCTTGTAGCAGATTGGGACTATTAAGTAAAATTTAAATGGTACTATTTATCACTATCTTATAATAATCTAAAATTGGCATCATACGAATAGGGCCAACTTTAATGTTCGTAGGACCAAATGTTGTATTCTTATACATAGACGTATGATTAAACATAATGCTACATCTGCAAGTATGGATGATCGAAATGTTTCGGAGTCAGAAACTCTTACTGACATTAAGACCCCATGCGATATTTGATGGACTGAAGACGGTGTAAGCGATATTTCACTTCATCTGATTTATACCACCTAAATAAGTCTTAAAATGGAGTACAACTTTGTCAATATGACATATGATATTTGCTTGTTTTATGTAAAAAAAAAAATTATAAAAAATGGGAAATTTCTTTTTTTATTAACAATACAAAATATGTTTCCATTTCAGAGGTCCTTGCAATAAATTACTTATTTATATAAATAGATAATATAAAAAGCATGTACATTACCACTATTCGAATGTGATGCAGCATTTGAGGGTGATGCAGCGTTTACTGTTACTTATTCAGAAAATGTCATTCTCTAAAAAAGGCATACATTTCTTATTTCCTGCTTTAATAATTTGTAGTGTCATGCTGTCGCTCCCCATTTACCCAAAAAAGTATGCTTTTATTTCCGCACAATTAATGTACGTATCAAAGTTTTGTTGTAATCAGATATTACTCATTCGCATTGAGTTACAATAATCTCTTGCTCTCTTGATATCTTGTTCTCTTGCTCTCTTCAAAAATCCACAAAATTTACTTGATTCATTACGTATGAGTGATATTTAAACAAATCAAAAAAATGTGCATTATTGTAGCGTTTTATTCATTGATTCATTCAATTAATAAAACAAAATATATAATTTATGCGGTTTTCTGATCTTATGTCAAATATATTTGATTTTTCAACCCATGATAATCTATTAATAATGTGGTGACATGAGCAAAAAAGTGTATCGAACGTGTATATAGCGTAAGGAATACATGCAATGTATTTGAATCATTTGCTTAAAATGTTGTTTTAAAAATGTGGAGATATATCGTATGTGGCATCAACATAATTAGCTCTAAAAATGTCACTGATGGTGCTAACGAAATTACGGGGTACACGTTAAGGAATGTTGAATGAAATTTCATTAATCAGAAATCCACGGTAGATATCACCATTAATGAATTTTGAGATAAAATACACATTTTGCATAATTCAACGGCTTTTAGTATAGAAAACTGAATAAGATGAAAGTATCATGAAAGCAAGTCAAGACGATTCAAATAAGAAGACAATACTGCAGGAATTTCTTGTACACCTATTCAGTTGCAGTAAAATAAGTTCAGTAAGTTGGATCCCATATTATCGATATGTATTCAAGAAACTGACGCATTGGCCGCGATATATGGTACATAAAAATTTGACATTTTATTTATCCAATGATATTCCTGTTATTACTTAATGCCAGTTTAGGATTAAATAATTTACTACGATCTAGACAACTGTCTGTTATTTTTGCTTGAAAATTTCTCAGAAAGTAAGTTGCATCCAATCATTTTGCATGGCGGGATTAAAGACTTTCTCCGCTTGAGAAAGGCAATGCCCTGCTGTGATATATCAAACAGAATATAGTCCACTGCCTGCAATGTAGACATAAATATTTTAGAAAGTGAGGCAATGCCTTCAAATATTACAAGGATGAAAACGCTTACGCCAAATTATAGGCCGGCGATAGAAATGCTTGAGAAAACGAAGACAAGCTTGTTTTTTTCTATGGGACTTTGTTATCTGAAAGAAAGCTAAATAAGCATTGCCAGCCTTGGGTATAGCTCAGGGATTTTCTTCTATGAGGCATATCAAAACCCGGCTTAACTTTCTAGAGCATTTCTTTGGAGTTATATAATTTATTTCAAAGGATTTTATTACTTTCTTCATAGGAGTTATTTTATTTATAAAAAACCTTCGGAAATTGTAGCCTATTTAATTTCCAGAAATTAAAACACGAACTTAGTTGTTGCAGTGTAGCAATTATGTATGCTAAGATTGTCTCTCGGATAAACTGGAATGTTCCAGTAATAATTATTTGTTTTGAATGTTTTTTTTTAATAATTATGTTCATTTTGATATTAAACAAGAGTAAAGAAAGTATATAATTTTAATAACGTTTCCAAAAGCTTTACGTATATTTTCAATATAATACGAAAAAAGTAAACGTCTGTCAGTAAATTCTGGTGAAAAAAATATACAATAAATGTTGAAATTGTTTAATTGGAATATATATTTGATTTTCATTATTAGAATATTCATTATATAGATACATTTAAAGCATCTACAATATTTTAAAATTTTTTTTGGCAATTGATGAATCACTGCAAGGAATTGAAAACAATTTTTAATAAAAAAATATCCCGAAGCCAAAAATTGACATGTGAGCAAATACTGAATTAACTTGGGGATTTCTATCTAAACAATATTTTATTGATGTAAAAATTGACATGAATTTTAATATACAATATTTAAGCTTAATAATTTTGTTTAGATTTATTTGTTTGACATAATAAATGTGTTTGCAAAAATTATATTAAATATATATGTTCACCATTTCTAAATAATTTTTGAAAAATTATTGTTTAAATATTTCAAAACTAAATCTATATATGCATGTATTAAAAACTACTCTGCTCTTAAAGGCCATTTGACCTAGTTTTGACTTGAAAGGTTTTGTTTTGGATAAAAATTTTTGATACACAGTTTAAAGATGCTGCTGCTTAAAAAGCATCAAATGCATCTACTATAGCAAACTCAATTTGAAATGCCCTTAGAAATTGCTCTAAATGAGTAGAATATTGAAATTTTTTTCTTTACTCTATTTGATATTCCAAAATTGTTTAAGAGACAGCAAATGTCGTTTTCATTCTAATATAAAATAAGCTTAAAATAATAAGTTATAAGTCATTGCAATTACAGCTAGTGATTTTTTCACAAATAAATCTTAAAGGAATAAATTATTTTCGTAAAGAAAGGTAACTTATAGATGTTGATGTTTCTTTTGACAGCTTAATTAACTGTACCTTGAAATTCTTTTAAATGTCAATTTCAACCAATCGCTCTCTTGATAATTGTCATAAAAAATAAATTAATCAAATAGTGGGATGACCAGGTGGTATAATGATAAGGCAAAGCGGACGTTTGTTCCTATATTGAGCGGTTCGCTATATATGTTGGCTTAGATGACAGCCCCATCATCAGACTTGGATGCAATAGACTAATCATTTGCTCATCCGTGATAGAATGATTAACAAAACCTCAAATAACATAAATGTTGGGACCCCATGCTCTTACAGTATCAATGGGGAACATATATAATCAAATAATGATTTCAAAAAAATTTGTTAGAGCAAGTGGTAACAGTTAAGCGGTGCTTCAAAATTAGTCTATTGAAAAAAAGTGTAACATCCTTTTTTTACTCATATGCACATACACGGTATGCAATAGTCCAGTATTAGATATAATATAGAATACTATATAACCAATGAATATTTAAAGACAGTCACATGTAAGTCGTGCCAATTCGTATAATTTTCAATAGCTTTAATATGAACTTGTACCTACAAGAAAATTCTTATTAGACGATTTCAAACTTTTTCCATTACATTGAAGAATTTGCTGGAGTATTGTTACAAGGCCATGTGACTTTATTTCAATTGCATTACGTTAATAAAGGCCAAGGAAGCAGCCCTAGCGGACACCCTGCTCACACTTGGCATATATATATATATATATATATATATATATATATATATATATATATATATATATATATATATATATATATATATATATATATATATATATATATATATATATATATATATATATATATATATATATATATATATATATATATATATATATATATATATACTTATATATATATATATATATATATATGTATATGTATATATATATATATATATATATATATATATATATATATATATATATATATATATATATATATATATATATATATATATATATATATATATATATGGTGTATATATTTGGTATTATTACATCTTTAATAAATTTTTTGTGTAATTTGTATATGTATGTATATCATAACTTCAATGGACACAAAAACACTTTTTAAACCATCGTAATGTCTACGAACACTTCGACATTATTATTTTGAACATTATGCCAATTTCAATTGTGTCAAAAATCTCACACAGGAAACCCTTTCTAGGCGAAGCTGGTGTTCAAATTACCAGGGATAAGAAATTTCTTATGTACGGCCAATGAAACACCGAGTAGTATCTGTTCATTTTAATCATCTTATATGCAATCGCTGAAGTCTAAGTTTATTAAATGAACCTGAATTAATTATTCACATACATCTACTATATTATTGCATAGTTTGTATCATATTTCTGTCGGTTCAAATAAAAATTTTAAAAGTGTCGAGTTCATTTAAAAGGAATATTTAGTTGAATATGTCTTTTGAAAAAAAAACCATAATCATTTTCGCTTACCGGAAATCGAATATAATTTTCCAAATTGCCCTGGGGTGTGCTGCTCCATAATTAACAATAAGTTAAAGTAAAGCACTGCTATTATAGTTTCGACCAAATTTATAATATTTCCTATATTTTCAAATATATAAAGATATAAATTACTTTTGCGTAAATATTTTGTACAGCCTTGCAAAGACACGTACGGAAAAAAAGGAACTAAAAATATCAGAAAAAGTTACCGAAAATGTTACAGTGAAATCAAGTAAAATGTAGAACATTCATATTTTAGAATTTTTCTTGTTTATAAGTTTTCTTTTGTTTTACTTGTGTTTTTTAAAGCCACTTGTGTGGTAAATGTATTTACAGACTCATACTCGTACCATCATATTTTGCAGACTATGGCAGAAAACATGTTATCGAAAAGTTCCAGCAATAAATATTACCATGACATTTACAAAATTATTCACAAATTTCAGATATGCCTTAAATTGTATATTATTTCCAAACAAAAAATGTACAGGGAATATTTCAAGATAATATTTAAAATAAAGTTAAAGAAGAATATTCCTCGTTTTGAAAAGCAAAGTTTTTTTTGAAAGAAGAATATTTGTTTGCTTCATTTTTCTAAATTAATTGGTATCCGGAAAAAATGTCTTTTGTTTTTCAAAATAATTTCGTATAGTCCCAAAACTGTTGGTAACAGAAGAAGAAATTTGAAATTTTTTCAATTTTTAGTAATTGATACAGTAATTATTTTTAATTTGTTTTTTAAGCTGCTGATAGATAATGCGATACAGAGGACCACTCGTGCTTGTTTTTTTTAAATAAAAATGTATCACAAATAATAAAAATATATTATTTATCAAATTTGTTATTCGAGATATTCCCCAAAATAACTAATTAATATTTTATTGTTTGTTTGCTGTTTCAATCATGATTTGGCTAAAAGCTACTGATGATTTGGTAAGCGCCAATGAAATGCAGGCATATACTCAAGTCAACAACAAACAATAAAATATTAAATAACAACAAAAATATATTTTTAATAATTTTTGTTGCTGTTGTAAGAATTGAAGCAGCTGGTGACTAGCAGCTAATAAAGCTATCTTCAGCAGAAATCGAGAAAGCTTGGCAATTTGAGGACTTTGCCTATTATAAGCAATTATCGATTTTCGAATGTGGTCGATTTAACTGATCGAACGAATTATCATTTAGTATTCTACTATTGTGAATTTCACTTAATTGGATTGTTCACAATAGTATATATTTATCAGTTGGCACAATATATAAATATTGTTTGTTTGCAAATTTATAAAAGAAACGATTGAATTAATTATTAAATGACATGACCACATCAGAATTATGGTTTGATGATTCGTATGATGAAGATGAATGCTTATTGGAACTGGCCAGAAGAAGAAAAAGGCTCAGGGTTCCAACATTTTTGAAATGTATTCCACAAGTATTGTATTATACAATAGATTTATGCAAACTAACTTTTGTGCAAATTTCTTTTGCAAGCTGAGGGTTTAGTTCCATTCCATTTTATTTCTACAAAATTAAAGGAAGAAAATAAAATTGAAGAAAAAGTTGGCCAACAAAACTCCACATAATGTGTGCATGATGTGTGTTCCTAATTTGATCATTAAGATAATAAAAATATGACGGTTTTAAATAAGTAATTTTATTGTTAGTAATAAATTTGAGAAAAGTTTTATACTTCCTTATCGTATTGTGTATATACAAAATAAATAAAAACATTTATTCTCGTGGAAAAACCTACTAAATCTGAGTTTGTTTATGACGTAATATAAAAGATTACAGACTAATAATGATTAATTTTTTTTGAAATTGAGATTAATAAAATTTAAATATGACTCAAAAAATTATTAATTTAAAAATGAGCCTACAAGTAGAGTCGTCAATTTTTTACTCAAATATGAGCGCATAAGTTACTGTTATTGATCGCCCAGTGAAGTCATAGAATGTTCGAACATGATCAATAATATGATAAAATTCTGAATAGGATAATATGAAAAATTTTACATATTTAAATTCTGAACTATTATTTATTTTCTACTCATATTTTTCATTTGACGCGTGCCAGTCTATAAAAAAGTAACACGTTACTTTATTTTTTTTTAAATTTTAACAATATTCATTTATTCATTCTCTTACAAAATCCAATGGACTTGTATTACAGAGTAAAATGGTCTTAAGTAAACATTTCTCGTTGAGATGGAATTAAGTTTTCTGCCCGTGGCACAGTAAGCATATTGAGAAGTAATAATTTTTGTAAGAAGTTTGATTGACGGCAAAAGTTTCGTCAACATTAACTAAGAACTTTGGTTTGCATTTGCGCAGAGCATCAGAATAGAGACATGGAAAATTATACAATTTAAATATTCGTCACGTAGTGAAGCCGCGCCGGACATTTTCACGATGTTTTAGGCGTTTTTCACACATAATAGGCCTGTCGAATTAATAAAAAAAATTTAAATTATATCTCACACATGCCTTGTTTTATTTAAATTTAAACACAATTTGTAAGGTATTACCAAACAAACATTAGTTTTGAGACTCCTTGTTATAATTTTATTTTATTACCCTGTCATATAAAAAATGGTGAACGTGACTACCTGCCCAATCAGCATATTTCCATCTTATCTGAAATTTTACAAAAGTAAGGAATATTTGCAGCAGGTAATAAAATTGCAAATAAATTTATGCCAGTAAACTGTGCACAACGTATACATTTTTAACTGAAAAGTTTTATTTCAAAGGGATACCAAGTATTAATACATGTATATATTCCGTGGCCTTTGGCACAAAGCTAAACAAAGCCAAATGGATTTTACTTACATTTTTGATAGAAAATTAAATAAAAACGCAAAATAAGATCGTCCAAATATTTTTATGTGCACTTGTGAGATTTTCGACTACTTCTATTTATGGCTCTATTTTGGATATTAAGGACAAGCCGAGAACATCTATTTCGGATGAAAATTTCTAATGTGTTATTGATCGTGTATCAGTTGCTATAGTTGACTTAAGCTCAGAACGAGATTATATCGCCAATATGATTTGCACGTCAAAAGCATTCATCATTCATTTATTCAAATTTCGATAATTTTGCCCAATTTCATTTGAAATAATAACTCATGAATATGGCGTAATGTAGAATATTTTATTTCTCATATAAAAAGCTGCGAAACGTTTAAAATGCCCTGAATAAATTGGGTCTTTTTTCTAAACCTATTATAAAAATTTTAAAATCGCTCTGCTATAAAACTACAAAATCAGACTAAAGTACTTTTTCTTAATTCAAAGAGATATTAAACAGAAAATATAAATTTGCAGGATCCCTATAGCACCACAGGAAATTTCATTATTTTTTTATATAAGCGTATTTAAATATTTCTATAACTCTTAATAAACCATGCACTATATAGGGCTATTTGTATTGCTAAAATACGCTTTCAAGTTCTTTCAATTGAAAATAATATTCAAACGTATTAAAAAAAATTAATCCCAAAATGTGGAAAAGTTTTCCGAGCATGTGTTTACCTTTTTTGTTGTTACAACCAACCACACGGTTTAGCCGCAAATGGTTGCACGAATATTTAAATACAATCAGCTATTGAATAGTTTGCCTTTTCAATATCCATAAATTCATGTAGAGGTAAATATCTTCAAATGAAATTTGTTTTTACACATGTTTAAATTCAATTTGGAAATTTATGGCTTCCTAAAGCAGTATCCTTCAAATACGTGAGCTGAAAGGGATAAGTGTTGAGTTTTCTTTTCCATTTTGTATTGATGGAAGAAAAAAGAAAGTTTGTTTTATAATTTGTTTTTAAAGTAAAGACGTTGAATGAATTTGTAATGAATAACAAGAATATTTAGCAAATTTGTGTGGAATATCGCATAACTTTTTAGGGAAAACTCGGGTGGGTAATCTTCAAGAACAATGCACTTATTTATATGCACTTTTTTTTAAATCAATTTCACTTTCCAAAAAACGCAATTAATATCATTGATAAGTGGTTACGTTTTAAATAAAAATCAATGTTTAACTGAATTATGATAGACACTCGTATTTTTCAACATCAGGCGAATTTATGTCGAATATATTAATAAAAAATAAAAATAAAATTAATAATAATAATAACATTTACTCCTACAAGCACATAAATACTAAACTTTCGTTGTAAATTTTTTAATAAAATTTGTTACATAAAATTTTTTAATTTGCTGGTAAGAGAGATCTTGATGCAAACTGGAAGACTGAGAGCAAATTTAATTCCATATGATTCGTATGATACGATCATATTGACAAGTAGATAAAGTTTAATGCATCACATTTTATCAAAACATGCTCAAAGTGGAAAAACATTAAGTAAATGGCACAAAAAATTTGTTTAGAAATATTTTGAATGAAAAAAACTATATTTTGGACATTTTGGAACTATAGTTTGGACGAGTTTTGTTTGAATTTGAAACGATTATCGATTATCCCACGTCAAAGTTGGCCAGTTTCAGCAATAAGTCATCTTCAGTTTTCTATTTTTTTTTAATAAAGTTTTCCTGTAGTTCTTTGTCTTTACCTTTTGTCCGCTCGTGCGTCCCGATATCCTTTTTGATCTCTACGTGTCAATTTCTTGCCTTTGTTCATTTGTTTGTATCTCTCTTCCTACCTGAGTGTACATTTTTATCCTCTCTTTTTATCTATTTTTCACTATGATCCTTAATTAAATTTTGTGCTCGTGTAGTTAGCTGTATAGATACATACTTGCATATGTGTACTTATTTGTAATTATCCACTTTTGAGTTTCTTCTTCGCTTTGGTCATGTGTTCTTTCGACGGTGACTTTTAGTGGACCATTATTTAATTTTTTATGCAAAAATGTTTCAATGGTTCGAATATAATGTGTAAAAGGTTGTTAACTTGTTCATTCATTATAAATGTTATATATTTCTTGACGCAAGTATGAATGACGTACATATCCGTCTGGGAGATATTAAGGTATTTACCCAAGAAAATGGACCTTTGAAAATTACGAGCATAAGCAATAAACTCTAAGCCATAATTTTCCTGTTCAGAGGCATAGACAAACCAGCATCTTTGTCCCATACCACTTAGTTTAAGCATTGGATCCTGTCAGGGAAATAGAAATGTAAGTTCCTATTTAATGAATTTGATTTAATACCTTAATCCGTGGTATGTATTGCTATTAATATAGAATAAGCATGTAAAATTTGTGCAAATTTGTATATTTATAGTTTCATGAGATTGGAAAGGAGAATAAATTTCTCCAATAGTATGCACGTTCACTTGTATAATCGCAACTTTTGGTTTAATAACAATTAATTATTCAAGTTGCTTTTAAATACATATCGTCGATTTGCTGCATAAATGCTATAACTCAAGAAACACAAGCTACATACTTGTACAGTAAATCAATTATTTTAATTACAGTATGAAGACTAACTAAAAAATTATTGATATTTTTTACCAAATCCAAAATCTATACTATATCACATCTATAGAAAAACAATAGTTGGCTAGACTTACCTCAAATACACAAAGTAATTGTCTAATATCGAACATTCCACTATATACATATATTATAAAAAATCTATTTGTTGTTTTATTTGTTGCAAACATATTTTGACAAATATTTCCATTTAAGATTCATTTCGGTACATTATTAATTGGTTCATGTTTTTTTTTTCTTTTTTTTTTTTAAATTGTAAGTAGTTTTGTAGTACGTGAAGTAGTGTTGAAGTACAAATCGGGGCTTGGACCATCATTCATAATATAAAGTGGCACATGTACAATGTCATATTTGATCAAAATGGTAGCTTATATTTTCAATAGATTCAACTAAAATATGACTTTTTCTAAACAGAAATTTCTCAGTTTCCAAAATTATTCCAGAAATATGACCAATAAAGTCTTATTTAGGACCATTAGAATCTTATTTAGGACCTATGGGGTCTTATTTAGGACTCTTGTAGACATTTAGTTAAACTAGTAGTCTGCAGTTTCAATTTTTGCCGAATACTTTGGGTATTTCTAGAGAAAACTCAATTTGTTAACTTTGTTAAAAAAATTTAGTATAGTACGTATGCAGTTCCATATTTCATCAAAGTGGTCACCAATCTTCTCAAGAAATTTGTTTTATTTTAAACAAATTTTCTCTCTTATTGCAATCTTCATTCGCATACATTCAGTTGCCTATTGGAGGCCATTTCTTATGTTCTGTTGTATCTAAATTCCTTTAATTTGATTCATTTTGTCCAATTTGCGAACACTAATTTACAGCGATTTCTGAAAAATTAGCTGAAAAATTGGCTCTGCTAAAAATTATGTAAAAAAGTAAATATTGAAAATTAGAAGAATATTCTCAGTAATTTTTTAGTTTAGGTTAGGTTAGGTTGATTGGAGGGGTGTGATAGCCCATGTCATACGACATACACTTAAGCTAGTGAAGGCTTGTTGTGCGCTCCCTTTAATTATCAGACACAAACTGCCAGAGTTTTGCGGCAGGATTCGACCCTGGGACCTTCGCACTACGAGTCTAGTACACTACCTACTAGTCTACGAAGGTCAGTACTTTTAATTTTTTAAATAACATTTATTTTCTAGGAAATAAAAATATATTTCTACATTCTATCTCTATAAATAGTTGTAGTAAATAACATTTTACTATGGAATATATCGCAGAGTTATAACCCTAAGTTTGTTTTTAATTTGTAAATTGTAATTTGTTGTTGTTATTATTATATGTTATTTTTGGCATTGAAAATAAAGAATATTTTACAATGTTTGGTTACCAAACAATGAAGGAATTGTTATAAATTATTTTACATATAGAATGAAATGTATGCGCCGCGCCTTGGTGACGGTTATCAAAAGCCAGAAAACATAAAAAAATACAAGTAAATTTAAGCCGTGTGTGTTGAATTTCATTTGTGGTGCAGTAGATTTAAACGGAATTTGCAATAAATAACCACAAGCCATTTAAACGCAGATGGTGTACAAAGTAATTAAAGTTGGCAAAAAGTAAAATAAATTAAAAGTTAATTGCATTAATTTATATGGACGATGATGTTGGAGTATGCGGTGAAAGAAAAACTATTGTAAATATAAGGTTATTTTCTATATTAGAAATTATACATAAAGCACCATTTGAAAAACTTTTGTTTAAAAGTTTTTACATTGAGAATGATATCAGATGCCTACTTTTTTATATATATTTTTTGTTTGGATTTTAGCTGCGAACATTAGAACATGTATCATTTTCCTTTATTCACTGTCATATAATTCATATAATAATTTTAATTCTATAAATTTTCTCATGTTTAGTGAAATAATGAAGCAACCTTAAAATGATATTAAAAAGCTGTTTGAAAATACATACATTTTGTGGCAGTTTTTATACACAAATATTAATATTTATGGTTATTGATTGTTCGAGATGGCGATGAAACTTAGTGAACATATTGCTTGCACCCCTATGGAAATGATCCAAACTATTTTTTTAATATTTAAATGAGTTATCGAAAACATCACCAATGCTGCTGTGAAGCTAAGAAAATGATTTCAGGGAAATTTGAAATATATAAATTTTTTTAATGTACATATAAGAGTAGGTGGCCATTTTTCAAAACTAGGATCTGGGGGTGGGTGGACATGGTGGAGCAATTTATGCTGTTCTGTAACTAATCAACCTATTTAAATGATATTGTGGGCACGGAAATATCTTCTGATTAGCATATTATTCTTTTGTGGCAGCAACGTTCAGGGTAAATAAATTTTATTTATCAAATTTGTTATTCCAGATATTCTCCAAAATAACTATTTAATATTTTATTGTTTGTTGTTGGCTTAGTTGAGTATATGTCTGCATTTTATTGGCGCTAACCAAATCATCAGTACTCTTTTAGCCAAATCATGATTAAAAAGCATTCAAGCTCGTGTACTTATGTCACAGACTACATATACTATATGAGAATTCAAACAGAACTCAATCATATTTTTCTATTTGTAATCAACTAAAATCACAAAAGTATAATAGCTTTAGAAAGCTTTTATATAAACATAGCACAACAAATATGATAAATATTGTTATTATAAAGTTTGCATGTCATTTTGCCTTATAAATACTTTCATTATCACCCAAAGGGCGATTAATTACATAAAGAGGTAAAATGAAAAACAAAAAGTCGCAAGTCCATCAGTGTAATAATACAGGATAAAAAGTCCTCTACTATATAATTAGACTTTCTCTGATTACTATATGTTATGTCTTTATCTAAAATTTTATGTTCGGTTCTGTCTTCTTCGACATCATTTATTTTTGAGGTATAGCCGCTCCTATTCTTACCTTCCCTATTTTAATTTAACGTAAATATATTCTTCCCATTAAAAAAAAAACTTCAGCTTCTCTTACCTTTTCCAACAAAATTTTGTCTCTATCCGTAAGTTTCATTTTGTTGATACGGCTACCAGTAGTTGTTATTCCCCTTTCTCATTTTCTTTCGATGTCTATATAAGATCTTTTTCAGCTTCAATCGTTGTTATTATTGGAAAACTTTTCTTCTCTATTGCTAATTCATATTTTTATCCTGGTGAAAAGGTCCATTGTACGTCTGTTTGAATATTTGGATTTGTTGACAGTCCATCTTTTATTAAATATAATTCCTAATTATTGTTTTTTTTTGTGTTTTAGTAAAATTTCTTGTTGTATGTTTTGTTAGTCTTTCTATTAATTGATTTTGTTAATCTGTCCTCCTAAGTTATGTTTGTGGTGCATAGTTAAATTAAACATTTTTGTATGTGTGTGTAATTGTTGCGTATCCCAAGAAAACAAAAGCTATCCCAAAATTCATGAAAATGCTGAGATTAAGATATAGAAATAGTGTAAATTCGAATCATTTTGAGAGCTTTTTAGCATATGGCTGTTCCTGTAGAATATGCTCTTTTTTATTTCTATTAAATGATTTGGTAGCGGCCTTAATTATGAAAAACGCAATTTTTTTTAAATTAGTTTTCAAAGCAAATATTTTCATATTGAATAAGAAGTTGTTATTTATCACTGGGAATAAACTTCACTTCTGTAAGGCGTACAAAATTTCCTTTATGAAAAAAATTGCATCAATTATTGATTGAAGAAAATGGTGTGTTCACGTAGACTTGCAGAAATAATTATTTGGTGTCTCTTATCAAACTTAATTGACTTGTAGAAATAATCCACTGTTTAGCTGGAATTTTTTCAAGATGACTTCTTAGGAAGTTGAAAAATGCACTATTTGATTTTCAGAAGCAATGAAAATGCTGTTCCTTAGAAATGGCTTCCATTTTTTTATTGTGTGACAAGTTTGGTCTGTTTTCAAAACCAAAAATATTTAATATATTTTTGGTACAATAACTATTTTTCTATACCTTGTCAAGAAAGTAATAAATTATTTTGTTTCATTTATAATCCGCTTGAATTTATTATAATCCACTACTGGTCTAAGAAAGCTCTAATACAAAACAATTTGTTTATGTATACAATTCAAAAATTTTATATCCTTTAAATTGAGTTCGTTATTTTCTCTTATTTTTCTTTCTGTTATTTTTTTTATTTGCTTTTAAACAATTGATTGTTGTTTTTCTCGTTTAATTGTCGGTGTATTGTAATTTTCTTCGACTGTTTAATATAATGAAATAATTGTTTATTCTAGCATTAGGTTTTTTTATATTTAAAGGACTATTTATTTTAATTTAATTCTCTTCAATTTTTCACCACAACATAAAATGGCAATGGAATGGAAAAAAATGATAATGGAAAAAAGTTATTTAATAATAATTAACCAATGAAATAGCAATATTTCAAGAAGAAATGAATGAGTTATACTATAAAAACTAAGTTTTTTTAATCTATATTAAAAGGACTCAAGGTTATTTACAATTTGAATAAACAGAACAGTTTTAATGAGCAAAAGTTTGGCCCATAGTATATTTATTTAATTGTTTTATTTCTGGAACAATGCGTGCCTTCAAGTATACTGATTATTTGGAAAACTTCATCGAAGTGTAGGAATATACAGCGTAAATAGCCAAACTCACAGGAACTGACAACATTTTTTTAAATGTTTTTTTTTAATCAGCTTATTTCTCTAAAAAAAAGTTAATTTAATTTATTGTATGACTAATTAAAAAATCTGAAAAGTATATTAAAACCAACTCGCAGGTTAGGTTATTGTTTTCTGATTCAATTCTTCAAAGTACAGAAGAGAAACTTTAAATAATTATTTATGATCTAATTACACAATACAATTAATGTAACTAAAAAAAGTATAGGGTACTAGCGCGATAAGGCCTTCGACCCGAAAAGTTTTCCTTTTTAATTACTATTTATTACTACAACAGACCAAGAATGGAATACAAGCCTCATGTATGGGCCAGTGCTTTAAAGTCTATTTCGAAGCTACTCGTCCGAGTATAGAAGAGAGCGGAGAGGTTCATCGGCGATAGCAGTGTAACCAACTCTATTGACTCACTGGAACATTGACCCAACATCGGTTAAATATTACTATTTTATTGTCACTACAATTGAATGTGCTCTAATGAAATCAGGGAATTTGTTTCCAAACTACCCTCTTATTTGCAAACAGCGCGTTCTTCCTTAAGAACACATTCATTTTTGGTCGATGTATTTATCAGCGAATCTAAATACGCACACATTACAGAGGAAATTCATTCTTTAGTGGAACTGTTCGTATGAGGAACGAGCTCTTTGCCGATGTCTTTTCTTTCATTCTAAACGTGGGGAGGGTTCAAGTCGAATGTTCATATATTCTACCTCCACCAACAACAACCTGTTTTTCTAGTACCAGCATTTCATGAGTAGAAGCCATCCCCTGAGTTTTGAAAAAAACAATGAATTTCTAAATATTATTGATCAGGCAAAAAAACTTTAAATGCAGATTTCATTTACTGTAACAGCCGTATTTTTTCATTTTTTTTATTTAAAAATTCCAACACTCATAAATAAATTTAAGTTTTTATGTTTTTTTTTATCATAAAACATTTAACTATATAAATATTTTAACTATAATAGGACGCAGCGACTTAATACTAATATGCTTTCAGAAAATGGAAAAATTTCCTCCCAAGAGGTTGAATTACTCAATTCCCTCTACAGAAATGTGTTTGCAGATTTTTCTTTATTGAAGTATTCATGAGTATCATTCCAAGCGAGTGGCGAGTAATTATTCCAGCTAAATTTTCCCCAGCCAAGAACTTAACACTTTTTGCTATTGTTTGTATAGAACGTAAAAATTTGGCTGACAGTCTTATTTAGGAGAGTTAAAAAATAAAAAAAAGTTTGTTAAAACTAATGTCCGTTTAAAACTCTTTATATACGCAGTGAAAACAAAAATCCAATAGTACATTTTTTCGTTTGAAGTAGAAAAAAATTTGATTGAAAACGTAAGTTTTTAAATATTTTTTGTTTATAAAAAACACTTATTTCTTAAAATCTGTATTAAAAGTACTTTATCTTTAATTAGTTAGTAGACTCATTAACAAACACAAGCCGATCACAAATAAGATAATAAGAACGAGATCATTCATCATTTACATTCCCAATACGTTGCAGAAATGCTGGATTCATCCCAAAATTTTTTTAAAATTCGGTAAAGAATATTTTTTTAATTTACCATTTTCCAAATATATGATTATATATCACTGTGTCAAATTTGACAAAAATTTTTATATATTTTTATTAATTAAATACCGAAAAATCGACAAAGAAAATTAAAAAAAGACACCTTAAAATTAAAAAATAGTTTAAATTGTTAAATAAAATAAGTTAGGTTAGGTTAGGTTAGGTTAGGTTGATTGGAGGGGTATGTCAGCCCATGTCATACGTCATACACCTAAGCCAGTGAAGGCTTGTTGTGCGCTCCTTTGAGTTTAACCATAACACATTGACCCAAAGGTCTAGAGAAACTCCGTGTCACTCACAAAGTTCCTTAATTTCCTCCAGCATATTCCCCGTAATCAGCTTATGTCCGGTAAGATGTCACCCCCAAGATATCGGGATCTTATTTGTGAGAAGGCGGGGCATTGGCACAAATAGTGTTCCAATGTTTCGCTCTCCTCCCCACATGCTCTACATTCATCTCCTCCCGCTATTCCGACGCGTTTAAGATGTGCCAGTAGTTGAGAGTGCCCTGTGACAACTCCCATTATTCTACTTAGTTCGAGCTTACTAAGTTTTAGCAGCTCCCTCGTTCTTCTCTCGTCTGGATCTACCCATAGAATTTTTGTATTGATTCCCATGGTTCCGTTATTCCAGAGAGTTGAATGGGCCCTATATGCCCAAGTCTTTAGCTCGGATTTAACTGCATCGAAGGGTTTCGCGCATTCCAAGCTTATATTACCTAACTCTATTGCCCTAGAAGCAAGTGAGTTTGCCCTCTCATTTCCAGTTATCCCCGCGTGCCCTGGCACCCATATGATGCGCACTTTACCATGTGTCGAGTAACTGTTAATAGCGTTTTTGCAATCCCAAACTGTACGTGAGTTAGTGCGTTCCTTTGAGATTGCTCTAATGGCCATCTGACTATCTGTGAATATATTCACAAGTCCTGACCTCCCCATTACGTTGAGTTCCCTGATACACTCCGTTATCGTCCGAACTTCCGCCTGCAAAACTGTGCAATAATCCGGCAGGCGGAAAAACAGTTCTGTGGTGTTTTCTATATAAACAGCAAGTCCCGCTTTCCCTCTCGACCTTGATCCATCCGTGTAACAATGAAGCCCCATGGGGATCGGGTTCCAAGGGTCGGATAAAATAAGTTTATTTATTTAATTCTCATGGATCAAATAAACTGTATGCTTTTTGTCAAGTTATATTCACTTTTTCTTAAAAAATAGGAATTTAAATTATCGATTTGATTCCTTTTTTTTTAGGATTAGATCTATAGGTAATTGAATAAAATGAAACTGAAGTTAGCATTCTTAGTTGTTTGGTTAATTTGGCCAAGTATTTTTCACTTTCTCAAGATTAGGGCACGCAATTGTATGGTTTCTTATCAACTTATTTTGCTTTATCCTCTATATAAACAGATCTTTAGGATACTTTAGTAATGATTGAAATAGAATAAAGTTGAAATCTACTTTTGAAATCACTTTATCAAAATTGAGGAAACATAATAAATCAAAATTCTACATCCCTTTCATTTTAAGAATATAAAAACTAAACAAATGTTTTTCACAAAAAGCCAGACACATTTAGCAGCTTTTCAATAAATATAAAGAGCATGAAAATATTACAACCCTCGACATTTTTCTGGCTTCCCTATTAAATATCACAAATGCTTACAACACATGTGCATAAAGGACACGTAATAATCATAATTCATGTTCAATAACCATACATCTACATACATTTTATATATGTATGTATGTTATTAATACATCAGATAACAATGTGTATTAATAGTCTATTATTGACAACACATCGGATGCCATTACATCCAATCATGGTTTTCAAATCAGGAGAATAGACTGTGTTCAACTGAAAACGTTTATCCTAGTTTACTTCCTGTTTGCAAACATTAAGTGGTTTAATATAAAATTACAATTTATATGCAAATTAACGCAACCATCCCGCATTTATGTGACATTTCAAATGAACTGCTGCAACATATGAAAAAATATATATTTTTTGTATGTATTTAATCGCATTACATGCAACTGATACAATCTCAGTATATGAGAATAATATTAATTTAAAATGTGGAATACATCTCTTTAATTTTAGTATGTATTATATTTTGTTTCAAAATACAATTTTTAGAAAACAGAATTCGCTTAAACGAAATTAGTTTCTTTTATCCAAAGTCCATTTGAGACAATATCTCGCTTAAACGAAAAGCAACTGCTGAAGGCTTCCATTTTTCAGATGGCAGCATTATTGTTACTACTTATTAAAAAATTTTAAATTTTTTGTTTTAACGCAGCGTGAATTTCTACATCATTTTCCTCATCATCATATTCCAGTCCTCGAACAATTAAGCATTTGGACGAGCGCCTCATGGAAATTAAGTCTACTGCGAATGTTGCCAAAAGTAACATATTGCTCGTTCGATTAAGAACATCGCTTCTGTTATCGACGATGTCAGGAGGAATCCACAAACATCAACGAGACGATAATGTATACAAGGTATCATCAGCGGACATTCCTTGCAAGGAATTTTTGGCGAAAAATTTTAAAATGTTACCCTATAAAGTACAAACTGTTCACGAGTTGCTACCTGCTGACCATTGGACTCTCCCCGCGGGACACTGATTACATCTTGTCTTTGCTACCGATACCTCAGGTTTGCATGAGACCTAAAATCGGAGGTGTTTTTAACACGCGGCCGACCAGAGTCCCATGTGGTGCCACGGGAACCAGTAGCCCCTAGGACTTGTCCTAGACTGGTTGTTGGTGAGGCCCCTTCGGGGATCACGAGGTGGCTGCGGTTAAAACCCTAAGATACGCGGAAAGAGTTATGGGTCGGATGAGTGTGTCTGCAATATGGTGGTGGAGACCTGTTGTAGATGCTGTCTTCAGGCCATATATCTCTAGGTGTTGTTGCTATTCGACAAAGCTGCCCTGATGGTTTCCATTGGGGTAGTAGGAGGTTAGATAACTCCAACACTTCAGCAAAGTGCCTGTTCATTATTTGCTACCATGTCGCCCCCATATGGGGCACATGTATGGTCAGCCCTGTATGTTCCTCTGAGAGAGGCGACTGGGACGGTGGTGAACGGCTTTATTCCCCCTTGTGCAGAAGTACACCGTCAGGTTAGGCCTTCGGGCAGGTACTTTTTGCTTATTTGACCGTTGGACTAGGTTAAGTTTCTGTTATACTCTGTTAAACTTTACGAAAGGCGAGAATGATTTAGTATCAAAAATCATAATGAGCGACAAACAAAATTAGGGCACAAAGAAGCCACATAAATGCACGAAGAGTCATTGCATTTCCTGTGAGTGACTAGTGATTTAGCGTAACCGTAAACGGTGAGCGTTACAGGAAGATGCTAAACGATTTTTTTGCCGCAACTTGTTGCATTGGATCTCGATGCAACCCCGTCCCTAAGCTTGGGCAACGACCGAGATTTTGTGACAAAAATTTCCAGGTTGAGTGATCTCCCCTTGTGGGCGGATCGCAAGATCTAACAGCAGCAGACTCCATCCTTTGGAACTTTTTCAGATCTAGCATTTACCACAACATACCACGAACCTTGCATGTCTTAAAAGCAAACACCGGAAAAGTAATTTCCAATTTGGAGCCAAATGTGTTGCGAGCAACAGTTAAAAATGCTGTAAAATGAGCGCAATTACTCATCAATCCGAGAGCGATACAGTTTTTTTTATTAACGTCATCCATTTTACACTTTCAAATAATTGGCGCCACCTTGTTTCAATGTATACGGTTACCTCGCCACATTATTATGGGGGTTAAAAGAGTGTTGTTTTGTCACACCTATTCACACTTTTTAATAACTCTAAGGCTATTCAGTTAGGAGGGTTGTTGTTTCAGTATTTTTCAAAAACTTTTAATTGAACGGATATTCAGTATTTAAAGGATAAATCAATACCGAAAGGCTTATACTTTCATGCACACATAAAGGATAAAATAAGGACCAAAACAGATTTCTAATGGTGCAAAATGATATTAAAATTTAACGTTAAAATCAGAAAAAAATAATTTGAACAACAAAATGTTTAATGTAATAAATCAACAAAAGGCAACACTTTCATCTCCATGAAAACTTATAAATCAGATAATTTTTTTTTTTAATTTTTCACTCTTTATTATAAGTTTTGCTTCAATTTCATAAAATTGCAGAACTTTGCGAATTAAAAAAATTGGGATGCATGGCGAATTTGCACGTATGAATATAATAGAAATAAAAACTTTTTTTATGGTTGACAAACTAAAAATCACCAAGTTGAATCATGCGAATGAACATTTTGTGCAGTAAAAGTTTAAATAAAAATTCAAAAACTTTTGAAACAAATATTATTTTTTATACTGTTTTCAGGTTTTTATGTTCAAGACCATAATTAGTTTACTGGACAGAGTTTTACAAATTAACAAAATATTTTAGTGCACGAGTGTTTAAAATTTTTTTTATAAAAATTAATGTCTACTTATTTTTATGATGACAAGTTTATTTCAACAAATTGAAAATGCCACTCTACAAATAGCAAAATTGCTGTATATGAAAAAAAAAAAATTTAAATTAACTTCGTGCTAATAAATCATATCAAAGTATATGCCATTCAGATTTTAAATTTAAATAAAAAAATTCAAATAACTTATTGAGAAAAAAACCGCAATCAATAACAAAATCAAATACTGAGAAAAAAGTTTGTTGCTTTGCTTCAGTCACAGTAAAACATTAAAGATTTTTCATCAACATTAAATTAAAAGGCAACGGGAGACTTGTTATTAAAATACAAATTATACATTAACCACAAAATACTTTAAATGAATTCTTAAATTTTTTCCACTACATTTTATATCCTTTTTTTTTAAATAATTACATTGAGCATGTCAGAACTACTGTAGTAATTAAAGGATTACTTTTGTACAGATAAGGTTGGATGGGAAATTTAATTTTACTCTTGTATAGCACGATGATCGGGAGTGCACATAAGTTGAACACAAACTTAACCCAAATATCTGCTTGTTTTAAAGCAACATTTGAAGTAGACATAGAACAAATTTATATTAGAATTGTAAAATTCAACATTTTACTCAAGTCCGATGCAAAGCACGCCAAAAGCTTGTAATGTCCAATATGTGAAACTTTATACAGATTTTGCAGTTTCATGTTTTGCTTGTGATTGCTTTTAAAAACCTTCTATAAAACACTAGAGATTATCTATGTGCTTGGCCACAATTCCTACATCTCAAATTTATGGATTTGAAAATAATTGTATTCAATAATTCTTCATTCGGCTTTTACGAATTATCGGTCACAAATTGAAATTTTCAATAAATTTAAAATTGTACGTGTTAGAAAAGAATAAAGTTTATTTTGGTATTAGACAGGCTCGGATTGACATCATTGTTATGATAAGGATTTTTTTATAATGAAGGATTTTTTGTAGTGCAATGAATTGTATTAACGAAGGATTTGTGGAAGTTTTCCTTGGCGGTGGGTTAGGATAAATTTGAAAGTTGCTCGGTGAAGGGTATTAAATGTAACAAATATGCTTTTACAGAGACTAAGTAATTTTTCCTGTTAGTTAAAGTGACTGTTGGAATCTCTTGTGGAAGATGTTTTCAAAATGCTTGAAATATGAACTCTGATGAATTTTGGCATACGTAACTGCTCCCACTACAGAAGAGCAATCATTGATATTTTCTACTTGAATTAATAATATAAATGTTATCAGAATTTAAATTAATTTATTCTATAGACTTTCATGCGCATTGGTTTGAATAGATAGTATTAAATTATAAATAAACTAAAGTGAACAGGAAATTTGAACTCTAATAATATATGCCAGAACAAAACAGTGATGGTTCATATTGATCAATATAAATTGATAATCAGCTGCATTAAAAAAAGTATTTGAAATACTTAAACGATATTAGATTTCTTTTTATCACTTAATGATTCGTATTCAAATTATTAGTACAGCAGAAATTTTAAAGAAATTTTTTTAAAAAATATGAAAGATTGTTATAAAGAACACTTTTGTGCAAAGAAGAAACATTATATCTTGTAAGTGGCCAAAATATAAAAAATATATGAAAGTAGCTTTTTAATTAAGCCAAATTAAGCCTTACAAAAACGTCCTACTGACATGCTGCATTAGATGGATATTAATAAGAAAAAAGCTCTTTTAAGCTCTATGGCTCATTCTGCGCCACCAACCTTAAGGCTATTAAATTCTTAATGCTTTAAAAATATGTGTATGTACGTATTTGTTGTTATTTTGAAAGTAATGGGAAAGTAATTCTTTTCGACAGCCACATATACTTTTTAGTCTTGTAAGATATTTTCAATATTTTTTTTATTTTTTATTTATTTATTATTATTATTTTTTTTTTTGCTTAATAGGCGATATCATCATTTAACTACACTCGTATAGTCTGATTGAAGATTACTGTGTAAAATATGTCGTTATGTCTTTTGTTTACGAATAAATGAGAGACAAAAAGGCTCTGGCTGAAGTGCTTAATCTGAATTGAAAGCTTATGTATAAAAATAGTCGTTGGATGCATTAATGAAAGTGAAAATAAAATAATTTTTTTTTTGCATCACAACGCTGACTTGTATTTACAGGCTATGAAAGAAGTAACGCTGAATGTTTTAACTCAATATAAATACGTGTCTATTATTGGTTATTAAACTACGCAAAATCCCATTTTGGGAACTTTTCATGTTTCTCCCATTTATTATTGTTATTATTTATTGAATATTCACTATTAATTGAATTAACAATAATTTTTCAAATCAATAATCTAAAATAATCGAAATAATGCGTAGCTTACTGCCATATTGGCTCGGAAAGTAGCTGATTTCGAGAAAAAGTAACTTCATTTCACTAGAATATATTTCGTAGCATTAACAGTAAAAGAACGAAGGAAGTACAGCCCACGTTGCGCAGCTGCTCCAGTGAGGTAATAGAGTTGCGAGCACTTCTGCCACGCATAAGCTTCTACGATCTCTGCTGCATCCGGTCTAGTAGCTTCAAAATAGACTTGGAAACAAAGGTCCTTACACTAGAGTTCTATTTAGTAATTGAACAGCTATTGATTCCAATTTATTTAACTGGTAATTAATTCTTTTTGAAAATAATGTGTGTATGTATATGATAATAAAAATAAATACATACTTAAATTTAATTTTTACCTGTATGTTATTGTAAAACTTTGAAATCAAATTTACAAATAAAGTTTTATAAGCAAATAGAACTCTTGGTAAACCATAATAACAGCAAAATTGTAAAAGATAAATTTTACACTCTCTCTCTCCCCCTGTCTTCTAAAATTCACCACCTGTCCTCTCTACCCTACCCCTTCACAAACGATAAAGAACTTAAGTTAAGGAAAAATCATTCATTGCCTGAGTGTAACTTCTTTTAGAAAATCTATTTTCTATCAAGGAAATTTAGGATTACGTTTTTTTTAATAATAGAAAAATAAAAGCACGTTATTTTCAAATTTCAAATCATCTGACACAATAAAGAGCAGCAAATTATACTAAGTTATATAACATGTAGTACTTTCACTAATTAATAATTGAGATATTTAGAAAAAATAAGTTTAACTTTTTAATTAACAAAATCAAAATGAATAACAAAATCAACATTGATACGGTGTGTAAGTAAAAAATTCACTTTTTGTCTATTTAAAAATTATATTATTTATTGCATATTTTTTGCGTATTGCCCAGTGGCACAGTGTGCTCTGTTTGCATTTAGCGAATTTGCAAAATCAGAAGAATCATCGCGCATGATTTAACTGAGATTATCAAATTTTTTATTCAAGACATCCTTCAAAATAACTATTTAATATTTTATTGTTTGTTGTTGGCAGTGTTGCCAGTAGATGTTAAAAAAAAATTCCGATTTTTCCCTACACGTTGAAAAAATTTTCCCTACAAAAATCCCTACGCATTTTTGTCATTAAAATAGAAGAAAACCATTAGTTATGTTTATTAAAGCTTTGGTAACAAAATAAGTAAAAAACTTAAAAAAATAATACATACATATGTACTTTTAATTAAATTCAATTAAAACAACAAAGTTTTTTAAAAATTAATATGAATAGTTCTTTTCAAATAATATTTTATAGGATAAATTCAATTCAGGTACAAAAACAGGTTATTTTAAAATTTATATACACATGTAATTCCATTCAACTAATTTAAACATGAGAACTTTCATTTAATTAAAGTATTAAAATAATGTACTTTTAAAATTATTATTTATAGTTCTTTTCAACTAAATCTTTAAATAATAAATTTAATGCAGGTACACAGACAATAGGATATTTTAAAATTAATAAAGTTTTTTCGAATTTAATTTTCTAAAATGACTATCAGTACATTCGAAATTTATGCAGTCTTTTCCACTGTCTTGCAGAAATGATCTTAGTATACAAATTGAACTTAAACTTGTGTGCCTCAATTTGTTTCGCTTTTTGGTACGAACATCTGTTATTATTGAAAAAATCCTTTCTGCATCGGCATTAGCATGGGGTAAATCAAACAAAATCATTTTTATTATTTTTATTTGTTCCATATCTATTTTTAAAAAAAATATTAATTTCACTTGTAAAAAAATTGTATTCGATTGTTCGCCACTCATGCATGAGATTATTGTGACTTATGTTAAATTTTTTAGACAATAGTTCAAATTTAAACTCATCTTTTTTTTCTCCGAAAACATTTTCTGGGTTTAAGAATCCCATTTCTCTAAATATCGAATCATTAACTAGTGGGAATCTATTTTGAATCTACTGTAGTGCCGTTAAGTAAAACTCTAGACAATAAGATTTAATTTCATTATATTTCTCTTCAGGGAGCTGTTAGTTCCTCACATTCGTGGCCGACACAAATTTGCTTAATTGGCAACAAAACATGTTGTGATCTAACAGAACAATTTGCTTTTAGTTTCGAATTTTTAATAAATTTTGAGCGAGCTTTAAAAAAATTTAAATTGATTCAGAATGAAGCACATGAATTAATAATTTTTAAGCGATTTTAACGAAAAGAAAATTTTTTAACCGTTTTGAAAAAAAAAATATTACTAAAAAAATGTTATGTTTGCATTTATTTCATAAATAATGCGACATGACGAAAAAATCCCTACATTTTGGAGAATATAAGAAATCTGTCCGATTTTCCCTATGCTTCTATTTTAGTATCAAAAATACCTACATGTAGGGATTTTCCCCTACTTCTAGCAACACTGGTTGTTGGCTTAGCTGGGTATATGCCTGCATTTCATTGACGCCAACGAAATCATCAGTACCCTTTAGCCAAATCATGGTTCGCAGGCATTTAAACTTGTGTACTTAAACCAATAACTACAAATAATATATGAGAATCTAAACAGAACTCAAACATATTTTGCTATTTGTAATTTATAAAACATATAAATATAATGGCTTTAGAAAGCTTTTGTACAAACAAAACACAGCAAACAATTATAATCGACTTGATTATTTTTATTTTTATTTTCTTTTTACGTCTTTATACAATTAATCGCCCTTTGGGTGATAATAAAAGTAGTTATAAGGCAAAATGGAAAACAAAAATTTTGTGCAAATAAATTATATGTGGCCTTAGTATTGTTATTAGAAGGTTGTTTCAAATTTACGTAAGTGCTAATGGAAAATTATATAAGCTTAGCTTTCTGGCCTTCTAACTTTTCATCTTCTATTAATTACTGCATCAATGATTTATGATTTTTGATGTGGCAAAGCCTACCTATTAAATAATTTTTATATTCCTCTTTCTAAGTAAGACATTTTGTTACAACGATAGAAATCAACTATGTCTAGGCAATATTTGTTTTGATTGCTTTTATCATTATTCTTAATTTGAAATATAGTATCACTGTCATTGCTTACAATATGGAAAAGCTTATTTTAAATATGTATGTTTACATGATATACTATTAGATATTTTTATTTGTGGTGTTAAAATTTTTTTAATTGGTAAAACAATACTTTAATAAAATCTGTTGGTGGGCAGTCAATTACAACAACTTTTTAATTTTAAAATTTACAGGGGAGAGCAAAAACATGTGGAAAATAAAAAGCGTTACTATTTATGTATTAACCACTTATTTTACCTTGAATATATTATGCGGCTTTAATAAAATTTTGTTTTATCCATGACATCCTTAAGAAATGATGTTATTATTACTTATTAAGCCGGACTTGCTGCTCCTTACGTCTTATGGTGATTGTGAGTAGGGCCAGGTCTTTGGGAACAAATAGCACAAAGTCCAAGATCAAAACCAATTTAAATCTTACTTTTTACTGAAACAGAATATAGACAATATCATTGGCAAGTAATTAACGTACTTGATGCAAAGTGCAGAAGTTATTGACGAAGGAGAAAGAAATATAACCCATGAAATTATATAGGAACCGAGTGCTAGAAGTGAGCTAAAACCAAAGTCAAAAAAATTATGATTAAAAATACAGTTTCGAAAACTCATTTTTTGTAGTGGCTTAAGCTGTTCATATGCCGACATTTCATTGGTCGCTTAACCAAATCGGAAGTGAACTTTAAGTTGGGGATGCTGTTGGCTGAAATAGTTATCGCGTTGGCTACAAAATAAATTATTGTTCAGAATGTGGTTTTGACCTCTGTTCTCTTGAAGATCTTAAATTTTTTTGATGTGCATTAATGTGGCATTGCGATAGTTGTTGTTGGACTGTTTAAGTGATGAAGGCATTGCATTGCTACCGGCAGCAATTGATACTCTTTTATGCTAATGACAACAACAACTACAATTTAAAGTTAACATGTCTATTCAACACCAGAGACAATTGCCTAGTGGCATTAGAATGTAAGCTCTCTCACTCTCTCCCTCATTATACCACTAACCCTTTCGAAAAACGATGTAACACTTTAAGTTCTAGGCACCATTTGCCTGAATGTAATTTCCCTTTAACAAAAAAAAAAGGTTTAAAAACATTTATCATCGATTATATGATTAAAAATATTTCTTACTTCTACAAACCCTCAGAACACGAATTGAAAATATACGTACTTTTATCTACAGGGTGGGCCAACTTGGACTGACTGATTTGGAATATTGTAGCCGTTGTGGTGCATCCCTCGGCAATAATACTTGGGCCAATTGAATTTTATATGGAAACATCTTCAGATCAACTTTTAGATTACGTCGTAGCGTTGTACTGGAGATGTTCAATTGAGTAGCTCGTCGACGAGTAGACACAGTGGGATCCGTGTGAACACTTTCTCGTACAGCTTCTATAGTTTGTTCAGTGTGAACAGGACAAACAACATTTGTTCGCATTTCATTACCCACTGAACCCAAATTCTCAAAACGGGTCATTAGGCTTCTTATCATGTTTATACTGAGAGCCTCTGCAGTATGAAAATGCTGCTGACGGTATTTTCTTTGCGTTGTAACAATTGATCGTCCGGAATCATAATAAAATTCAACAATTTTTACACGTTCTTTTACTGAGTATGATGACATTATTAAATTTTATAGAATTCTGTATTATCTGCAACAAAAAAAAAATAATAATAACAAAAAAAAAACAACAATTGTAAGCATTTCAAATCAGTCAGTCCAAGTTGGCCCACCCTGTACAAGCAAATATTATTATTTTTTTATCAATAAGCAATAATAAAATTTTCTAGAAAGAAATAGAAATAATGAATACTTTGATTTACCAATTGTAATTTGTTATAAAATTGTTTTCTTTGCAAAACAAAATGTATAAAAATTTGATTATTTTCGAAATCGGAGTTAAAAAAGAGAACATCCTGCACTGGCGCTGCATTAGCTAAACTCATTGCGAATGATCTAAATAGGCAATAGGCTTCCGGATGGTAATATTAGGATTTAGTTATTTTGAAGCTATTTTTTCTGGATAATTATTAGTTCTTAAACTAATACTTATGCTATTTGTTAGGCATCCATAATAAATATAAAAAAAAAACTTATATTCACCTGCAACAAAACTCAGCTAAAACTTTTCAAAGCCATAAATTAAGTATTAATTTGGCATATAAATAACAGATTTGGTTATTATAGATAGGCAAAATAATTTCAAAATAATAAATGGGCGATAAATAAAGAATACTTGAGAAAAAATTATTGTATTTGCTAAGCGCTAGATATTAAAATAACCGCAGAGCAATTAAGCACAGATGGCGAAGAAATATTTCTATGTAGTTTAGGAGAAGTAAACGATGGCAATAAAAGTTTTTGTAATAAAAACAAAAGTTTAATAACTAGTACAGAAACTATTAGGGAACCTCACAAGTTTATACCAAATGTGGTACCGCTGAATGGTTTATAGTTTTATAAACGATTTCTTTTAAAAATTATTCGGTAAAAGAAGACATTATTTAGTTTATTTTTTATTTATTTGTTGAATGTTGCAAACACAATTATAAATTTATTTGAAAGTTTTATTTAATACGCCCAATAACAAAGACCTTAACTTAATTTCGGCGAAAAAGGCCTGAGACTTATGGCGAATGGGAGTATTTACTAATATGAACAATATTAAAATAAAAATTCTTATCAAATAATTTAAATTCTCACCTTTTTAAATGTCTATTTTATAGAGTTAATCAATTAAGCAAATGAGGCAGCAATATTAAAATTAAATAATTTATTTCTTATATAATCTGCCTGCAATAAATGCAATCATGAATTTGTTAATTATGAAATTTTTAACGATATTTCTGTAACAAACTCTTTAGCAGCAGAAATAAAATAGATAAAGCTGCTCATTGACTATAGGCAATGATGATGGTGCAGAATAATGATAAAAAATCAATAAAAAATTATATTCATGTTGCCACACATCTAATCACATTTTCACATTCTGCAATTGCAAAATAATGAGTATTTCTCTTACCATATTTTTACGTTCAATATTCAACACTAAAAAAAGCCATAGGCACAAGATAGGGGCTGAATCCAGAGAAGACACATTGGCTTTATAGTAGCGTTATCAGGCCGATTATGATCTATACTTCTATAGTGTGGTCGACATTGATGGAATATAAATGCAACATCAAAACAATACAGAAAGTTCAGAGAACCTGCTGTCTTGGTATAAGTGGGGCCTTCGGAACGACATTAACAGGGGCGATGGAAACAATATTATCCATTCAGCCAATCGAAATTCGTATAAAATACGAAGCGGCTCTTACAGCAAAACGACTAAAGGTGATGGGTGAGTGGATCGATCAGGAACACGAAGCGCATCATCAACGAATCTTTACGGCCACAGGAGAATCCATACCGGAAAATGTCGAAAATGACCGCATACCGGAGACTAGACTAGAAGCCAACTGCGGAATATTGATCCCCGACATCCATTCCTGGTTGACCGACCCTTGGAACCATATCCCCAAGAGGTTTCATTGTTACACGGGTGGATTAAGGTCAAGAGGGAAAACGGGTCTTGGTGTTTATATAGAAAACACCACGGAACTGTTTTTCCGCCTGCCGGACTATTGCAAAGTTTTGCAGGCGGAAGTTCGGGCGATAACGGAGTGTATCATGGAACTCAATGTAATGGGGAGGTCAGGACTTGTGAATATATTCACAGATAGTCAGATGGCCATCAGAGCAAACTCAGCGGAACGCACTAAATCACGTACAGTTTGGGATTGTAAAAACACTATTAACAGTTACTCGAGACATAGTGAACTCCGCATCATATGGGTGCCAGGGCACGCGGGGATAACTGGAAATGAGAGGGCAAACTCACTTGCTTCTAGGACAATAGAGTTAGGTAATATAAGCTTGGAATGCGCGAAGCCTTTCGATGCAGTTAAATCCGAGCTAAAGACTTGGACACATAGAGCCCATTCAACTCTCTGGAATAACAAAACCATTGCAATCGATACAAAATCCTATAGGGAGATCCAAACGAGAGAAGTACGAGGGAGCTGCTAAGACTTAGCAAGCCCGAACTAAGTAGAATAATGGGAGTTGTCACAGGGCACTCTCAACTACTGGCACATCTTTAACGCATGGGAATAATGGGAGGAGATGAATGTACAGCATGTGGGAGGAGAGCGAAAGATTGGAACACTATTTGTGCCAATACCCCGCCTTATCACAAATAAGGTTCCGATATCTTGGGGGTGACACCTTACCGGACATAACCCGATTACGGAGAATATGCTGGAGGAAGTTAAGGAACTTTGTGAGTGACACGGAGTTTCTCTAGACCTTTGGGCCAATATGTTATGGTTAAACCCAAGGGAGCGCACAACAAGCCTTCACTAGCTTAAGTGTATGTCGTATGACATGGGCTATCACAACCCTCCAATCAACCTAACCTAATCTAACCTAAGTAATATTTTAAGTAAAGATAATGAATAAAAAACCTGATTATTAAAAAAAAAAACTTAACGCAATTTACATAATGATGTATAATATAATGTGGATCCAAAAAAGAGAACTGTCAAAATTACTCAAAATAATCAAAATTTTCACTGCTTCCGGATTACAAATTCTGGATCTTATTGATATTTTTAGAAGATCTTTTTTACCTGGATAGTATTAAAAATGTTAGTAAAAAGTTAACTAAAAATTAAATGAAATCACAAAAAAAATAATAATAGAGTGCTTCAACTACCTAAATTTTTTGAAATTTTTATCCATATATTATATTATTATTTATTTATTTATTTTTATTTTATTTTATTTTTTTTTCGTTTTTTTTTTGTTAAAAAGCTATTTGTAGACTTTGCGTTTAACGTACAATGTGTAAGCAAAATTTTAAGAAACATCTGACCAGCAATATGGCTTTATGTGCATGCAAATTAAAATTTAAAATTTTGATGTTGATCTGCATTAGACGTACAGCTGGGCGATGAGGATTTCTTGTTTTGTGATCTATCTGAAAGCAACCATATAAAATATAAAATATAAAATATTAAAAATTAAAATGAAAAATTAAACTTTATAAGAAAAAATAATAATAATAATAATATTAATAAAAAATGAGTGTTTCAATGATAATGAAAAAAGTACAACAAATTTTTTAATAAATCTAAATAAAATTCAAACAATTCAAGCATTTGTAGATCACAAAGCGTGTACTACGAAATTACATTTTTGTAATATTTGCATATCGTTGCAAAGGAAAATAAAATGAATAAAAATATAAAATTCGTTTAGCGAAACCATATATAAACATACAAAAGTGGTCGAATTTTGTTTGTGTGAAATTAAAAAAAAAAAGTTTGTGACAGCTTCAATTTCATTGTCACTTTTCATAAGTTTGCTTACCGATAGATGTGTAGTTTTGTATCAAATATAAAAAAACGTCATAAAACAGATGCTCGTATCATATATGCAAGTGCAAGTGCAAGTATGCAAAATGAAATACTCAATATTTTTTGAGCTCTCTATGTTTATCTAATAAAAACGAAATAAAATATCAATGTTTAAGCCTTAAAATATTTGATTTGCAACAATTTTGTTATTTAGAGCTAATATTGTAAAAATTAAAAAATTTAAGCCTCAAATTCGCGGGATAAAAACCCCATTATTATATATATGATAATTTATTCATATTTTACGAGGGCAGCCCAATTGAGTACTTTTCTTAGTTTTTCGAATCTTAACTAAAAACGCAACATTGCCAACAGGCATCTGTCAGTTGGTTAATGTCAAAATTTGAAGAAGCTTCAAGATGGGAGTTGCGTTTGCCCATATTTTCCCACAGACTAAAGTTTGTTACAACTTCGTGGGATTGTTTGGCGTTGTCCAACAGCAATATGGACGAGTTTTTTCACCTTGTCCAAAGAAATCCAAGGTGGGTTTGGCATCCAATAAAGTTATGGTGAGCGTTTTTTGGGATGCACGAAGACTACCTTTAAAGGGGTAAAATAATCAATTGCGAATACTGTGACAACTTAATATGGATTTAAAAAAAACGACTGCATTTGGCAAATTAAATTTCGTTTTCAATAGGACAATGCAAGGTTGCACACATGTGCAGTTTCCATGGAAAAATGCCATAAACTAGGCTACGAAGTGCTCCCTCATACTGCTTGTTCTCTGCATTTAGCCACCAGTGACTAATTCTTGCTTTCAAGAATGAAGAAATAACTCTGTTAGAGATTTGACCCCAACGATAAAATTATCTCACAAACAGTTAATTACATCGACAAATCTTTTTTTTTTTTTTTTTTTTTTTTTTTTTTTTTGGAAGGGATAATAAAATTGGAGAAACGTTGGAGTACGTGTTAAAGTCTCCAGGAATTGTTATGTGAAAAAATTTTTTTCACGTACATTCTGTAAGATTTTTTAAAAACAAATTTATTATCTGGATTGTGAAAACCACACGTTAGAAAAACTAACGCGTCCTTTTTATCATCTAGACATTTGTCTCGTTTAGTAAAATTGTAAAGAAATAACTCTATAAAGTGCTATTATTTATCTCTGTAAAATTACCCTACTCCAGAGATCTGCCGCCAGTACAAACTTTGTGACACACCTAATTACGTACTCTGCTTTTTTTGATTTGTGTTAAACAACAAGGATTGAATTTACCATAAGTATAAGCGATGATTTTAGTTTTTAACACTCGTGTCCGCATCTTTGGGTTTGCCAATTCTATGATTGTTAATGTAAATTTTTTCATTGCTTAAAATGTGTAATTTATTTGATTAGATGCTAAGGAAATACGTATGAACACTTAGTACAACAAAAATATTTTTTATATATCACATAACATAATGTTTTTAGATATTAACCCTATTATATCAGTCTGGCAGTCGCCAAAACTTACAATTTTGGTTAATTGACAAAACAGATACAAGTAGTTATACGCAGAGTATGCGTAAAAGCTTTTAAGCTGGCATTTCCGCCGTTTTTAAATTCCATATAATAGACTTTAACATATTATATACGGAGTTTAAATGGCAATTCTAAAATAAGGGATTCTTTTGCAATTAATCAGGAAATTTTGACTTGTTGGGACGCAAAGCTGAAACGAAAACAAAACTGCTTGATTAGTGCGTACTGAATCGGTTAGATCATGTTTGTTGCAGATTTCTATTCCGCGTTAGTCATACGCACCACCGGATCATTCAGCCACAGAATATTCTAAATGTATGCTATGATTTTCAAAATTTTATTTCCCAACATGAACCTGACTAGTATTACTTGTTATAGGTAATTGAAAACCATTCGATTGACTTAAAGAAGAATGACTTAAAGAAGAAGATGCCCAAAGATGCATTGAAATAGTATTAATCACGTTCTCCCTTATAAAAAATATTTTGAACAAATTTGATATGACTGCTTTGCCAAAATATGGACAATAAATTTATTATGAAATAGAACTCGATTGAAGATTTAAGCAGAATTTTACTTAATATACATGACTAAACTATAAACTATAATCAACCATAGGAAGTTGTTTTGTGACTTTGGAAAAGCATTAAATTTTATTTCAAATTACAAGTAATCGTTTGCCATTAGTTTAGATAATATTGTTATTTGCCACATAAAGTCATCACAACGGACACATTAAAATTTATTACTAATATTTTCAATATATTATACCAACCTTCACATTAATATCCAATATCCTTGTTCATTTTTATGAGTCGTAACTATAATTAATGTACTTGAGTTCAACGTGAAAAAATTGCGAAATAAGAAATAGAGAATGTCCGTCTGTGAATAGGCGTAGTGAAATTTTTTATTACAATTATTTCTAAAACTGCGTAAAAGATGGCAAATATAAGACACGATTTTTTTCAAAGAAAAATAAACTTCTATATTAAATGTCATATAATTGTTGATTTTATAGCTTTAAGAAATATCTTCCTTAAGATCCTTGAGTCGTGTCGTGTTGTTTATTAAAAAAAAACTGCTCTCCGGCTGGCTGGGGCTATCACTGAAAATTATTTTATCACACTTTTGTAATAAAATGTAAAAATAGAAAATGTAAAATGTGAAATTGTACGTATTAACTTCACCATTTGGTGAAATTATTATTTTTTGTTAAACCAATACTATTTGTGTAAAATTTTCTTTGGAACGCCACCTAGAATTTTTTTTTTGACAACTATTCATTCTCATAAATAATTACAAATATGAAAAATTATATATTTAAAATATGGTTATTTTTTAGGACTAAACTGTCCATATTTTGACATTTAATTGGTGTTAATCAACACACTGGTAGAGTTGAACTTGTTTTCAAAGCATTTAATCTCATATGCTTCTATAAAAACTTTCAGGTACAATATGAGAATTTAATCGTATATGAAAATTACAAAATTCATCACTACAGTGGACTCAGAAAGATTTATTATACTAACAAACTATTTGCATACAATATGAATTTTTTATTTCTAGAAAAATTTAATAAATTAAAAATCTGGAATAAAATAATAATCTTGGAAGTAACTTCAGCATAAGAATATGCTTTTAATAATGGAATAAATTATAAATAGAAGAATATTAAAAATTTATTGTATATATTTTTCTGTTTGTATTCGGTCAACTTGTTATAATCTATCATTTTTTTCTCAGTTCAGATACGAGTACATATTTTGCAGTTATAATGCAACAGACAGACAGATTCTTTTTTTTTGTAATTTAAGCACTTCACGTCTTTCAAAAATTTATTCTTGTTATGTATTTATGTATTTTAGAATCAGGAGAAAAAATATAAATTTCCTTATTTGATATTATAAAAATTGATTTCAAACATTATCAGTGCCGCCATGTTTTACAACGGCAGCCAATGTCACTAAAAATGTCATTGGTAGCTTCAAATTAAATATGCGAGTGCTAAAAACATTAAAATTAAGTTTTTTAAATAACTCTTTCACAGCTGAGTTAATTTATTTGAAAATTTATATAAGGATCACATGATTCTATTAGGTTATGTTTGGTTTCGTGGCAACGTTACGTTTAACTGCTGACTATGCATGGCAAATAATTTATTTTTCAATTTAAAAAATGCAAATATAAGATTGTAAGTGTTCTTCATTAATTGGAAACGACCGTGTTTCGTTTTTTTGCAGCATTTGTTGCTGATAAGCTGCTTATGATTTTTCTTACCTCTTCTATTTTGGCAGTCCTTTGAAGGTAAATTTTTACCTCTATTAAGTCCTACTCGGTTTATTTTCCATTTGGTTTTTCGCTTCTGATAAGCTTTTTTATTTTAAGTTTATATTTATATTTTTATTTTCCCTTCTTTTCTGTATTAATTTCATATTTCTCTTCCGGTAATTGTCAGCTGTCAGTTCGCAACTTAGTGTTGCACAAGCATAATAAATAACAAACTATGACCTTAAGTGATGCATATATACAAATAAGAAAGAGTATACTATATGCAAACTTGTATATCTTATTAGTGTGAAATAAAAGTATACTGTATTATTTTGTAAATGGTATAAAGCAGCACCATTTATTTGTCGTGGATTGTGAATTATTCTAATATTTTTTTTTGGGAAAATGTTATTCCAACACATATAACGCAAAAAAGAAACAAATAGATTAGTAACATAGATATAAATAATTTTTCTATATTAAGTTAAACAAATCAGGTTTTTATCACTGTTTTGATAACTTTCGAACGAATAAATGCTTTTGAAAATAGTACTCCACATGGCACCATTTCAAAAAGTTAGTATTAATATAATTCAGCAATAATAATGATTTATAAGAAAGAAAGAACATTTACTCGAATTTCAGTTCCAATATGGTGTAGAATAATAATAATAAAGATTTATTTAATTGAGATATACGACTTAAAGTGACACCATGTCAATATAAACTTTGTGCTACACAACATTGCCTTGGCTTTACGCACTTACACAAATATCTATGTATCCCTGCAACATAAGTATACAATATAAATTATATATCTTCATTATATATAAAATTGATTTCAAGCGTACTTGAGTTACACAAGTTCTTGTGTAATGAAAAGACATCCTTGAGGCTTCATCTTGAAATATCTTAATGAGAAATATTAAAATTATTTTAATGCTGTTTTCAACACTAAAAAATCTAAAACTTTTAGCATTTGAAGTACTTAAGAAAAATTTACTACAATATGTGTTTTTTTTTTTCTAAAAATAAACAATTTATTATGATGTTTATAGTTCCACATTTAAATATATTTAGTAAATACGGGATGTGTACAAAAACTAAGGTATTGCAGGATGCCTACAGCCTATTTTTTATGTTGGTATACTAACTCCCTAGAATGCTTACAGCATTCCATGTTTTTTTTGTTTTGTTAGAGAAGTGAAGGTTTCTATGTAAAGGATTCCTTAACCAAAAACACTCTCAAGTCACACCATTCATCGCAATTGGTCTCCAGCAAAATTTATCTATTTTCAATTCTGCAATTCTTTGCCAACATTTGTTCATCAAAAGTATTTCTAGAATTCCATAACCTGTCCAAGAGTTTACTTTGAAGGAAACAGCAACATAAATGTTGAAGAATAAATAAATGTTCTTTAATAGAAATAAAACATCACAATTTCTTTTACAGTACAAAACAGTAGTATTTTTGTCGGTAGCTACATCATCAGCGTTCTTGTTAATGATTTACGTTCTGTTATGAAATAATTAGCTTCTCCTTACTTCATTGCTAATTAAAATTGGTTTAACAAAATTACTAACCTGCGTTGTTAAACTTAGAACTCGCACTTGAGCCAGATTAACTAAAAATTTCAGTATAAAACTCACATTTGCTTGCATACACTTCGCTTTAGTAACACTATGGTTCAAAATTGAACGAAATATATTCACGGTTTCTCTTATAGAAGTTCTTGTTAGAGCACAAAGGTATTTACGATTATTCTCAACTTTCACCTCGAAAAATCATAAATTTGTTGTGTTTAAAGATGTCTGAAAAAATAAGTCCTGACTTTCAAACAAAACAAAGCTGATAACATTCCGTCAACAAAAGTCAGAGCTGTGATCTGTTGATTGGCTCTAATTTGATTCCTACGTTAAAACAAATGTTTTTTTTATTTAGATTCTGCGAAAAATCGTACTTATTTCATGTGTGTTTTGGCTTCCGAAAAACATTTGAATTCTCATAAAATTTCATTCGAATTCAAAATTTTGCTTTTTCTATTTTCACATTGAATTTTAGCTTTTTCAAGTGAAAGTTTAAAAGAGCAAGCAACAATTTTGTGTACATATATTACAATATTTATGTAAAATTTTATATAAAATAAAAATAAACATAAATTTTTCATATATGTATGTATATGGAGCTTGACTTTTATTTTATAGGTATATCAGACAGCTCTTGCACACTCCATTTAAAATGTTGAATGTTTATTTATTAATGGAGGTTTTACATATTAACTATGAAATGCAGGAAATATTTTAAAATATTTTAAGCTCTAGCTTCACAAACTCATCTACAAATTATATTTGAAAAAAAAAAAAAAAAAAATTAAGGGAAACATTTTTAATAACTATTTATTTTAATATTTATGCAAGTTGTTATAATGTTGCAATGTTGTCTTTGTCTGCCACCACTATGTACTTTGAAGCACCGATTTTTGTTGCATATACTTCGTGTTGCGCCAAAAATATTTGTTTTTTTATTATATTAATTTATGTGAAAGGAATTTCAACACTCCGGATATAAACATAAGCTCTGTGGCCAGGCACATGCATACAGTTCCACATTGGAAAAAATAACAGGGCAACGAAAAATTATTTTTATGTAGCAACGCTCAAGTTGGCGTTAATCAGTAATTAAATCAGTAGTGAGTAAGTAAATTCAAATAAAAATGTTAAATGTTAAAATGTTGGGAATAGTTTTGAGCTCTAAAAAAACAGCCTTGAAGGATAGTAGGGACTTTGATATTTTGCATAAACGAGTATGTGCTTGTTGTATACTACCATCAACATCTCCTTGAATTTAATCCTTATATTACCCTTTTTTACAGTAAAAACCTTAAAATTAATCATTTATATTTTTTTAAGCACTAACCAAAATGTTTTATGTAACTAAAATCCACTACTAAGAAGCGATTTCTTATCAATAACTACTTCACCCTTCTAGTTGAGGGCTTGCGATCAATCTAGTGCATAGTCTCCCGTCATAACGACTTCAGTAAATGACCGCATTTTACTTAAAGATGTATCCAAATAGTCTAAAGTCGTTTTACTGTTTTCGTAAAATTTTTCTTAATTTTCAGATTGAAAAATATGGTCACATCTTGAAATACCAGTCACCTTGTTTCACAATTTTAACTTTTTGTAGTAGTGAGTCCAAATCTTGATTGTATTCGCCAGGAACACACTTGATAAATGCTATGAGAATTCTATACCATTAATTTCAATGGGAAAAAGTAGTTTATAGAATTTAGTTGTGTCCGTACAATCGTGGAAGATGTCGAGGTCTCTACATTCGTAATCAATTGAGATTGAAAGTGCGAGATATTTTGGAAACGTGGTTTAGTGGTTTAAATTTCGAATGATCACTTTTATATAAAAAAACTTCCAGTGAGAGGGATAGCGCGTTGGCTCACAATCGATAAAAAAATCAATCGTTTGATATTTTCGCATGAGTGTTTAGTGTTGTTCGACTGAAAGCAACATGGACGAGTTTTTGCGCCGTTTCGCAATCCTAGACGAAACAAGGATTCACAACAATACAGCAAAGAGCAAACAGCAGTATATACATTGGTTTCTCTGAGTAAAGTGGAGCCAAAGAAGGTCAATGTGGGTTTGCAGTCATGACCACAATTTTTTTGAGATGCATGCGATATAATCCAAATTGACTACCTTCGAAAAGGTAAAATTATCAATGGCGAATATTATGGCAACTTATTGGGTCGATGTAATGAGTATTTGAAAAAAGACGACCGCATTTAGCCAATTACCAAATTCTTTTCCATCAGGACATTGCAAGGATGGACACATGTGCAGTTTTCATGGCAGAATTGCATGGAAGAGGCAATGAATTTCTGCTCCTTTCCCCGAGTGACCTAAAGAACTGTGTTGGCGGAAAAAGATTTGACTACAACAATGACAGAATCGCATAAACAAATCCATATTTTTTTGACCTCGGCAAATGTTTTTTTTTTTGAAGGGATATAAAATTGGAGAAACTTTGGTCAAAGTGTAAGGTACCCAAAACAGGCTATGTTGAAAATATCCAAAAACTTGTGTTTTGTTAAAAAAGTCACGGACCTATTGATTTGCTCTCGTATTATTTTTTCAACACTATATTGCCGAGATATTATGTACTGCGTTTGGAGTCAACTGTTGTACGTCGATGTGCGCGAGTCTTTTTTTGTATACAAGCAAGAGCTAAGCAATCACATAGGACCTTATCCGTTGTCTCATCTTACTATTCACAGAGTCTACAGCCTTGGAAACAGTTCCGTCAGTATTTTGAGCCTATTTTTTTGAGAAAAATATTTTTCGAGTGAGCCTTATGAATCGCTTCGCTTGTCGGAGAAAAGTATAAACATAAACACAATTCCACATTTACAATATTATTCCAGCTGTGCTAGTAAACTCACGTTATTTAAGGCATTTTGATATAATATATCATATATATTATTATATCATATATATTATTATATATATTATTATAATAATAATTTATAATTATATAATAATTTATTTGCTAAAACTCAGACATATTTGATGCCAAATAATATTGAATAACCAAAATCAATTCAATAAATTAAAATGGAAAAGTAATACGCAACGAAGAACAAAATGTTTACATTACAATAACATTGCTATAAATATAATAAATCAATTTGAAATATATATCATATTTTCTTAAGCCTATTTGTTTACAAATGTGGAAATTTTATGGTGTGGAGAAGGGTATTACTTCAGCAAAAGCATTATATTTTTCCCCATAGAGATTTTGTATCAAAGTAAAACTTTGATAACGTCTCATATAATTCAAAATATTATAATAAATGGTGCTATATATTAATAATTTAACAGGTTTCCTTAGAAATAAAACGACACCCAGATGACGACACCTAGAAAATATAGCACCCTGTTGATTGGTTTTAGATATCTCCTCGCCAGTATAAAGTCAGAGCTTCACTAATGGCAGATAAGAAAAAAAAACGATTCGTATTTGATTAATAATGGGTAATTTTTTCGCAACTTTTTTTTGGCAACACTGTTTTTTCGCAGCTCAGCTGTTTTTGTTAAACATGTTCATATTGGTCGACTTACAAACGAACAACGCTGGCAAATTATTGAATTTTGTTATCAAAGTTCATATCCGGTTAAGAAAGTGAAAATTGTGTTCAGCGACGAAGCTCATATTTGGTTGAATGGATACATGAACAAGCAAAATTGCCAAATTTAGTGTGAAGAGCAGCCAGAAGCATTGAATCCCGAAAAATGCTCTGTTTGGTGTGGATTAAAGGCCGGAGGCATTATTGAACCGCATTTTTTTAAAGGCGTCGAAGGCGGGAACGTTACTGTAAATGGCGACCGCTACCGTACGTTGATTACAAAAATTTTTATGCCGAAAATAGAAAAGCTGGTTTTGGTTGAGATGTGGAACCATTTGAATCTTAGCCGCGGTCAACATTTACATGAAATCATCTTCAAACGTTGAATTATATAAATCGTTCTATTGATTCAATCGAAGACTTCATACACTTCTCTTAACATTATGTTATCAGATCCGAAAGCTCTTATAAAATCACTCTTTACCATTGTGACAAGTGCAACTGCGAAACTCTCGGTTTTTGTTATCATTCACAAATATAAAAAATAATTTTTACATAGTTTTGTTTGACTGGTTCCAGTTCAATTACTGATTTTGTCAACACGGATTTGTTATTCCAATTATATAAAACAAAAAGTATAATAATACAAAAACAACAGTTGCCAAGGATCTCGGTATTAACGATAATTAAAGATGTTCATATGAAAAATCTGGTGAACATTTTATTTATATGTAAATCAAAAATCTTGGAATATCCTATTGCAATAGTTGACTTCAATAAATACCATTAACTTACGTGTAACCAATGCTACTTAAAAACTGGCAACAATAAGGAAAAAAGGCCTCCGAAAATAGGGTCGTTATTTTTGTTGTGTAATTTGGAATTAAGGTTTATGATTCTTATGATTATGATTATTTTTTTAATTACATTGCCAACATTAGCCTATTGATCTAAACTAAAAAGAGGAAAAAAGGATTTTGGAAGAAAATCAATTAAACATGGCCTTTTATTTTCGTATTATTTTTCGAAATGTCAAGCAAATATTGGGATACTTGTTAAGTAATTTCTTTTAGTTTTATGAAGATGAAAGACTATTTTCTTATTGTGAATAGCGAATCAAGAAATTTTAAATATTCAATCACCAAGAGAATCTCACGAGCTGTTATTTTTCCCGTTTGCAGCTGAAGTTCGAAGTCGGCAGTATAAAAATTATATTGAAGATTTAGTCGGGAAAAACGAAATTACTTTTGTAGCAACATAATATTATTATTAATCGTCTTCAAAAACAAGGAAGTTATCAAATCTTTTGTTTTTTAATTTTTATTTTTAATGGTTGTATACGTATAGCTTTATAATGTGTCACATAATTCTTTGCCGAAAATCGGCCGAGCGACTCGCTTCCACTCTCCGAAATGTTAATTATCACTCACATAAGTTCAACATTTTTGGACAGATTTTGAAAAATTAGGCGTCCGATATAATTATTATAACATAACGCCGCCTTTTTTGGCCCTTTCTTAAAAATCATTTATTTTAGAAGGTATTTTAATCGTTCCTGGAGGTAAATTTCAAACTGTAAATGGATTATATCGAGTATTAAACTAAACCTGCTTCGGTTTTGAAATATATTCGATTGGCTCTTTGTATTGAATTCGAATTTTTCGCCAGGATCATTTTTGTTTTATTTCTTACTAGCGGACCAGGCGAACTTCGCCTCGCCGCAATTCTAAGCCTTCAGACAAACTTTCTATTTTTTTTAATTTGAAAAGCCATTAAGGAATAATTTCAAACAAAATTTCATAAAAAAACTCGATTTTCGATTTTTCCAATTTTCCGACTTTTCCGGAGGAATTTTCCAAAATTTTCTTCCATAAAAACCTTCTCCTCGAAGATACGAACAACTGACAAAAAGTTTTACAGAAATCGGCCAAGCCGTTCTCATTTTATGAATTATTGGATTTTGCCACGCCCCTTCGCCCACAGACCGAAAATAAAAAATTGGACTTCACAGTGTCACCCGCCCGAGTATTCTGAAGGTTCCCTGAAAATTTCGTCAAGATCGGCCCAGCCGTTTTGGAGCCATTACGTTACATACATACATACATACATACATACATACATACACACATCCTATTTTATATATATAGATTTATTTTCTCGCTTACAAGTTGGAAAAAAACAAATTGAGGAAGAAATGTGTATGTATTTGGAAGAAGACAACTCATATGTATTGTTGCTAGTACATAGTATATTGATATTCCTTTAATATAAATTTATTTAAAATATTACTCAATGTTTCGTTGTGATAACTAAAAACTTTAAATCAATGTTCAGCTCACATAGAAATGTGATTTTCCTTTCATAATGTTAGGGATAGTTTTTTTGTTGTTACAAACTTTTACTTGCTTGTTATTTTCTAAAAATTACCGTCACACTCTCCATATCTAGAGAATTTCCTATATACCATAAATACCAAGTTTTTGTTCCTGTTTGTTATTTTTTTATGCAAATCTACATGGCAGCAATTGCAAAAGGCTGTTTGGCTTGCCAAAACTTTAGGCCCAAAAATGTTATGGTCATATTTGGTTTTGAAATATTTGTTGTTTTTCCTGAAAACATGTAAAGAAGTTTACCGCCTTACAAAGCTGGAAAAAATATGCAAATGATTGTAATGTTTAAATTAATACGCATAAAGTATGGGCACATTGTGCAAAATGATTTTAAATTGTTTAAGAAAATGCATAATTGTAGAGCCTATTAATCCTAGTTCTCAAATTATATTTTGCACTTCACAATGAACACCTTAAATAATTATTACTGGTATTTTATGTAGTATTTTTGGGCTATATGTATACAGGTAGGAAGCAAATTGTTTAACAATCAAAATTATTTTTTTTGGGGCTTAGGTATTAATAAAAAATATTGAAATTTACTATTTGGAATATTCTCAACAACTAATTATTTAAAGAATTAGAGTTTCAAAAGTGTATTATTTGTTGTGGTTTTAGCTGTTCATATGCTGTAACTTATGTTTTGAAAGCTTGAAAATGTTTCGTAAGTATCCAAAAGTTTATAGAAAACGTCAATTGTTGAATAATGAAGAGGTGTGTTTTTCAAGCATAGATTAGAGATAAAATTTTACTGGTAAACATTTTTATTTGTCCAGATGATAAAAAATTTATCATTCATAAACGTGCATGATAATGACAAAACTATGCATGCATAATCATGCAGATAGTCATCTGATATCAATTTCTTATATTAAAAACAAATTGTTCTTCTCACTGTATAATTTTTGTTTGAATTCTCCTTAAATTTCGGCACAATCGAATCAATTGATTTTCGATAAGTCAGCACGTGAAATATGAGATCTTAAATTTGTAATTCTTATGGTAAAAAATACTATTAAAACTTTTATGTACGTATGTAGTTTGATATTAAGGTCTTTTTTTTAATTTAACTCGCATCAGGGAGATGGGAACTTTGAAAGCTCTGTTAGAATATTCTGTAGTCAATTTAGTAAGGGCTAATTTTGGAACTAAAATTGAGACTGGTATTATAGAAATCGTATCACTCAAGTTTCTGTATACCACTTTAGTGACACCTGACAAGGTAACATGTAACATGTTAAAGTGATAGATCCCTTTTATGAAAAGTGTTAGAGCTCGAAAACGGTCCCCTTTTACCTGTGGATAAGTTACACTGAAAAGAGGACAACAAGAATATTGGACGTAAACGATTACTATAAAATTTGCTATAATTATTTTTTGTAGGCGCACATATTGATCACAATATCTCTGCTTTAAAAAAATAGAATAAAAATGTTGGATGCTAATTCACTCAAAGGTCTCTCTTACTTTCAGCAAAGGGTCTAAGGGCTGCTTATATGACTTCGGTCACAAGCCATACCAAATGTTAACAATATTTTTGGATGGGATTTACAATAGACCAACACGCAATCTTGTGCAGATTGCCAAATCTTGACAGAATAAATAACTTCAAATTGATAGTTTACAATAATAATATAATCAAGCAGTTGACAGCGTAGCAGACAACTTTTCTTTATAATTTTTTAATTGCCTAATATCATAAATAATTTGTGCATTTGCTTTGATTGTTTCCGTATTTGTTTTGATTGCTTCTTAATATTTTTCCTTTTATTTACTTTCGATCTGCTGTTTTTAAAATTGTGCATTGAGAAAGTTGTATACGTTTTGCTGGTGAAACTGGCTGGTATAAATTCGTCATTGAAAGAATAATTAAAAAGGGTAATAATTATAAAATCATACAACGTATCAGAATAGATAAAGTGTTAAATATACCGAGGAGGATAAAAAATGTTAAATAATCTTCAAGAAACTCCAGAAATATAATCAAGAAAAGTCATAAGCAGCTTATAAGCAACAAATCAGACCATAAAATTTCAACCGCAATCAATTGAGATGATCTCAAGTGCATGAGACCCTGGGCTTAACTAAGATATTTAATTGAAAAACTATGTATCTCAAACAAATATGTGCCCATATTCAACTTCTGCAAAAAAATTCGTAAAACCAACAACAACTTCTATGGAATATCCCTTAATTAATTTCCAACAAACACCAAATCACAATTTGCAATATTTCAGGAAATAAACAATATATTTTTTATTTTAATTGCTTTCGTTTAGTTTGCCAAATTGCATGACCCTACAATTGCTTTTATTGCAGCTTTCTGATATTTTCTACTAATTTGGCATGAAGTCAAATCGAGCGTCTTATTTTTAGGCCTATTTGGCTACACAAAAATACAATTTTTATAAAACAATATGTTTGAAAAATCGTTCTACAATCATTTTAGTAAAACAATTGTTTCTGCTACAATCTGTTTTCAAACGACAAAAAAAACCAACACGAAAAAACTCGTTTAATTTTTCATCCTTGTTACAACAGTTGCAGCTGCAATAATATCAAATAGAATATTTGTTGCAACAATAATAAATACAACTGAGAAAAGTTCAAAATAGAAGCTAAAAATACGATCTCAAAGGTGATAAAGTTTTAAAACAATGGATTCTTTTTCAACAAATAGCGTGTCTGCACCATATTATTGTGGTACTTTAGTCTTACGAAGAAATATATGGTCAAAATTATATTGTGTTGTACAATGTTGCCTATAATAGAACACTCAGTGAGTCAGGTTAAGATGGTTAAAGGTGTTTACCTCAGGGTGTTTCCTTTTGCCATTTTTTAGCAAAAGAGGAACAGAAATCCATTGTTAAAAAATATATAATTTAAAATATAGAAACAGAAACTAAAAGTCTATAAAAAGAACAGTAACGTTTTCTTTCCTTAAATCCTTGCTATGAAATAATACCTACTTATTTGTATAAATAAGCAAAAAATATTGAAAAATTTAATTCGAAAACTTTCTTAAATTTAATTCAGACGCAACAGTACTGAAGCAGGGAAATGGAAACATATGCCTAGCATCAGTATACTTGCCGTATGATGCACCGACACTACCACCAACGTCGGAATTACAACACTTGGTAGAAGATTGCAGAATAAAAGGTAGGAAAGTACTAATCGGATGCGATACTAATTCGCATCATATTGCATGGGGTAGTACTAACATTAATAAAAGGGGACAGGCTCTTTTAGAATTTCTAAATACTAACGATCTATTAACTGTTAATACTGGTAATACGCCTACCTTTATTAATAGAATTAGAGCGGAGGTATTGGATGTAACCATATGTTCTGAAAACGTAATCGATGAAATTGCTGAATGGAGGGTTCTGAACGAGCACTCATTCTCAGATCATCGTTATATTATGTTTAAAATTGCAAGGCAACCGCCAGAACCTATAACCTTTCGAAACAGGGCTAAAACTGATTGGGCAAAATTCGAAAGGTCACTTGATTCTCATTTAGGGCAGGTTTCTTTCAATCGCCTAGAAAGAGAGGACATAGACGGTAAAGTCAAAATCATTACGGACGCTTTAGTTGAGTCGTTTGAAGAGAGTTGCCCACTTCGGGAAAGAAAATCCCCATACGAAAAACCCTGGATGACAGGGGAGATTCGGGCAATGGGGAGGGAAGTCCGCCGACTCTATAATAGAGCGAAACGTAAAAGATTACCAGTATATTGGGAGGATTATCGTGATAAACTCCGAAATTACAACAAGAGAATAAGAACTGCTAAACGTACATCCTGGAGGCTTTTCTGCGAACAGGTGGACAGTGTAAGCGATGTTTCTAAAATTAAAAAATTTTTGTCAAAAGCCCACATCCAGGCTGAATCATTAGTGGATGAATCGGGCAGGGCAATTGAAAATGTGGAGGAAACCATTAAACTCCTCATGGATACACATTTTCCATGCAGCCCGGCCGAACTTTCGGCTAGGCTGGACGATGGGAGAAGTGGTGAACATGAGGTGCCTATTATCAGCGATAGGATGGTTATGGAAGCGATAAAAAGCTTTTCTCCATTTAAGGCTGCGGGTCCGGATGGTATCTTTCCGGCGCTCCTGCAGAAAGGGATGAATTTAGTTTCGTCACATCTTGCAGGAATTTATAATGCATGCCTAACACACGCATATATTCCAGTAGGCTGGCAGGAAGCGAGGGTAGTGTTTATCCCCAAACCTGGCAAGCCAAATTATTCTTCACCAAAGGCTTATAGGCCAATAAGCCTAACTTCCTTCTTGCTGAAAACCATGGAGAGGATAATTGACGACATGGTTAAGGGCAGGATCGCAGGCCATATGCTGAGGTTCAGGCAACACGCATATGTCAAAGGTAGATCAGTGGACACTGCATTGCATAATGTGGTGTACTTTATAGAAAGGTCACTTAGTGAGAAGATGTACACACTCGCGGTTTGCATTGACATTGAGGGGGCTTTCAACAACGTGCATACCGACACACTTATCCATTCTCTGGACCAATTTAATGTCAACCGGGCGATACGCGACTGGATTGGCAATATGCTAAGGAACAGATGGATTAATTGTGAGGCGCACAATGTAAGTATAAGAAAAAGGGTACAATGTGGAACTCCACAAGGGGGGATTTTATCACCCCTTCTCTGGACCACAACAATACATACCCTTATTAGGACTCTGACCGATGAGGGATTCGAGACAGTCTGCTACGCAGATGACGTCATGATACTTCTGAAGGGAAGGGATCCAAATCATTTGTGCAGGAAGGCCGAGGAGGCATTAACCCTGGCACACAACTGGGCTCAACCAAGAGGGTTGAACGTTAACCCAGAAAAAACTGAAATTGGCCTATTTACAAGAAAGACGAAGATAGCTCCATATGATGAGCCGCGCTTTCTTGAAAGGACAATAAATATTTCCGACAGGGTGAAATATCTAGGAGTCATTCTCGATCGGAAATTAAAATGGAAAGACCACATAAACGAAAGAGTCAAAAAGGCTCATATATGTTGGTCAATCTGTAAACGGGCCATAGGCACGAGATGGGGGCTGAATCCAGAGATGACACACTGGCTTTATAGTAGCGTTATCAGGCCGATTATGACCTATGCCTCTATAGTGTGGTGGACATCGATGGAATATAAATGCAACATCAAAACAATACAGAAAGTTCAGAGAACCTGCTGTCTTGGTATAAGTGGGGCCTTCCGAACGACATCAACAGGTGCGATGGAAACAATATTATCTATCCAGCCAATCGATATTCGTATAAAATACGAAGCGGCTCTAGCAGCAAAACGACTAAAGGTGATGGGTGAGTGGATCGATCAGGAACACGAAGCGTATCATCAACGAATCTTTACGGCCATAGGAGAGTCCATACCGGAAAGTGTCGCAAATGACCGCATACCGGAGACTAGACTAGAGGCCAACTGCGGAACATTGATTCCCGACATCCATTCCTGGTTGACCGACCCTTGGAACCAGATCCCCATGGGGCTTCATTGCTACACGGATGGAACAAGGTCGAGAGGGAAAACGGGACTTGGTGTTTATATAGAAAACACCACGGAACTGTTTTTCCGCCTGCCGGACTATTGCACAGTTTTGCAGGCGGAAGTTCGGGCGATAACGGAGTGTATCAGGGAACTCAATGTAATGAGGAGGTCAGGACTTGTGAATATATTCACAGATAGTCAGATGGCCATCAGAGCAATCTCAGAGGAACGCACTAAATCACGTACAGTTTGGGATTGCAAAAACGCCATTAACAGTTACTCGACACATGGTGAACTGCGCATCATATGGGTGCCGGGGCACGCGGGGATAACTGGAAATGAGAGGGCAAACTCACTTGCTTCTAGGGCAATAGAGTCAGGTAATATAAGCTTGGAATGCTCGAAACCTTTCGATGCAGTTAAATCAGAGCTAAAGACTTGGGCACAAAGGGCCCATTCAACTCTCTGGAATAACGGAACCATGGGAATCAATACAAAAATTCTATGGGGAGATCCAGACGAGAGAAGAACGAGGGAGCTGCTAAGACTCAGCAAGCTCGAACTAAGTAGAATAATGGGAGTGGTCACAGGGCACTCTCAACTACTGGCACATCTTAAACGCTTGGGAATAGCGGGAGGAGATGAATGTAGAGCATGTGGGGAGGAGAGCGAAACATTGGAACACTATTTGTGCCAATGCCCCGCCTTCTCACAAATAAGGTCCCGATATCTTGGGAGTGACATCTTACCGGACATAAGCCGATTACGGGGAATATGCTGGAGGAAATTAAGGAACTTTGTGAGTGACACGGAGTTTCTCTAGAACCTAGAACTTTGGTTCAATATCTTATGGTTAACTCAAGGTTAACTCAAGGGAGCGCACAACAAGCCTTCACTGGCTTAGGTGTATGTCGTAATGACATGGGCTGTCATACCCCTCCAATCAACCTAACCTAACCCTAACCCTAATTCAATTTGAAAATCGTAAGGTTATTACAAAATAAGACTCATTCCATCCGTTAGAAAATTTAGCATTATGATGCACCAGATGCCAGCAAAATTAGATGCATTATAAAGCAAAAGATTAATATAAAATTAATAATTAAAATTGATATTCTCCCCAACTAATTGTTAAAACAATTAGTTGACGATTTGCTATAGTGACCCGTGAAATGTCGGCATTTTAACAGCTAAATCCACAACAAGTAAAACATTTTATCAAATAAATATTTTGAAAAATAAAAAAGCAGAACAATAAAATAGAATTGAAAAAAAAAAACGAAAGAAATAAAAAATTAATTAAGACTATTTTTTCGACCTTTTTGTTTTAATAGTATATATGATTTTTATTTTTATTTTTGTATTAATACAAAAATTTTTCCTGAAGAAGACGCCCAAAGAGGAGTCGAAATATTGAATAAATAATTTTTTATATAAAAAAGACCTAACGCTCGTTTATAAAAATCATATATATTGAAATAAAAAAATATGTGCCTAGAAAAAGTCCAGCATATAATTAAAATTTTCGTTTCAAGAAAAAATGTTCCCTAAAAGATTAAGGACATAACACTCGTATATATCGCTTCATTTATGTACCGTAGTTGTTTTAAAAAATTGGACTTTGCAAAATATAGTTTTTAAAATGCTACCCGCCCTATCGAGATTTTTTGGTATGACCTACACCAGGCTTCAGATAATATTCCAATTTTTTGTATATATATAAAGAGGATATTGGTAAGCAGTTTTTCCAGTAACCCTAAAATTTTGACTTTTATAATTTATTTTTAATTTTTTATTTTCTAAAGAGATGTTACACTCAGACAATTAATTCCTGAGGTGGTACTTCTTTGTGAAAGGGATAGGGTAGAGAGGACTGATGGTTATGCCTTCATCACTTAAACAGTTCTAACAAAAACTAACACAATGCCATGCTAAGACATAGAAAATCATAATGTTGATGACTTGTCCTGAACAGGGATCGAATGCAGGTTCTCAGTCATAAATTATTTGTAGTCAACGTGCAAACTACTTCGGCCAACAGCACCCTAATCTCTCCCGAGAAAAGGTTGTTCACGTTTCTTAATTTTAAAGACTCTGTTGAAACAAAGTGAATGATAAAATGACATGGTAAGTGGTAAGTAAATATGATTAGTTATAGCTAATCATTGTTAACTGTGAAGTTAGAATTTTGACAGCTTCACAATTTATCTGTTGTTTTTTTTTTAGTAAAAGAAAAGATTCATATTTTGTTTACAGTTTTTTTTTAATTTTGATTAATACTAGTTAAAGATTTTTTATTGATTTAGCTTATTACAGTACACATCTTAATCTTATGGGGATGATATTTCTAAAAATAATAATAATTAAGTATATATTTATTAATTTTATCGATCTTATGGTATGCAATTTATGGTTCTTTTTATTCAGGACCTAGAGCCTGAATAAAAAGAATCATAAAAAAATAAATAAATAAAATAATTTTTGGCTGTTTTTATTTAGGCTCTAGGTCATATATTAAATAAAACTCCTTTGTTTTATTAAATTTTATTTTTTATTCGATATTTCGATCACCATCGGTTCTCTTCTTCAGGACTATAATTTTAAAATATTTAAAAAAATTTTTACAAATTAAAAACATTGAGAAAACATAATTAACAACATTATAAAAAAAAGCACGAAGAAGAAAAAACTAATCGAAAAATGTTGGAAATAAACAACACATATATACAAAGGAACATTTCTGAGGTAGACTATTTAATTTTTCTTAAGAGTGAATCCATACTCTGTGAAAGTATAAAGAGAAAAAGAAAAGCAACACAAATCAAAAAATTTCTGGAATTGAAAGCCAAACACGATAAAAAACCACAAATTAAATACAATGAAGATTGGTTTATAAATAAAACTAACACTGAAATCCCAACAAATGTTAAAAAACTACTATCATTAGGTCCAAAATTTGCTCTACCAATAGACAAACAAAATTTCCCAATTTTTAAATGTATAGCTGATGGAGAGGACATCATCCAAACTAATAAAGAGAAAGAAACCCAAGAAATGGCCAGAGCTAAGTTTGTAATGACTATGGACAATTATCTTAATAAACGGTCATTAACAATACAAGAGAGAGAAATAATCAACACAGTGGGTGAGACTAAAAAAATTTTTGAACAAAAATAAGAATATTTTAATTTTGAAATCAGACAAGGGAAATACTACTGTAGCAATAGATAAAACTGAATATGAGAAAAAAATGAAAAATATGTTACAAGACATTTGTACCTACAAACGATTGAAAGTTGATCCAACTTCAAAACTACAAACACGTAACAACATTTTGGTAGAAAAATTACTAAAACTAAATATAATAGAAACAACTGACAAATGCAAATTGCTTAATAATGTAGCCATCGCACCAAGACTCTATGGACTTCCTAAAATTCACAAAAAGGACACACCACTAAGACCTATTTGCTCATCAATTAATTCACCATCATATGGACTATGTAGATTTATAGTGGACATATTAAAAAACATAACTAAACATTCAAAATATAATGTTAAAGATGCAATAGAATTTAAAAGAAAACTGACACATACTCATCTTTCGGATGATGAAGTTTTAGTATCCTTTGACGTGATATCCCTGTTCCCTAGCATACCTGTGAATTTAGCAATAGATATTATTAAGAAAAAATGGGAGAAAATTGCGGAACACACGAAGATACCAAAAGAATTATTTATCGACATACTAAAGTTTTGTATTAAAGACAACAGATACTTTAAATATAATAATATAATATACGAACAATTGAAAGGCATGCCAATGGGTTCACCAGCATCGCCGGTAATCGCAGACATAGTGATGGAAGAACTGTTAGACACTGTAATGCAAAAATTTGAACAAAAACCAAGAAAATTAACAAAATATGTAGACGATCTATTTTGCATAGTCAAAAAGAATGTTGTGGAAAAAACATTAGAAACTATGAACAGTTTCCACAGACAGATACAATTCACCATGGAACTGGAAAAAGATGGAAAGTTGCCATATTTAGATGCAGTGATAATTAGAAGACAAAACACAATAACAATAGACTGGTACCAGAAACCTAATGCTTCAGGTCGCCTTATTAATTTTTATTCCAACCACCCAAAACATATAAAAATCAACACAGCACACAATTTTGTAAAAAGAGTACTACATATAAGTGATGAAATATTCCATACAGTGAATTTGAAAAAAATTAGTTATATATTACAAAAAAACAGTTTCCCACCTACTATGACAAAATATATTATAAAAAATGCTATAAAGTCCATCAACAAAATTCCGGCAGAAAAAGAAGAAAAAATTTACAAGTCAATGACGCATGTCCCTGGTTTTTCGGAAAGAATAACGTATTCAAACATATATGACAGACAGAAGGTTAATATTGCTCTAAAAACTGACAATACACTTAATAAATTATTTTCGAACACTAAAACAAAAATAGATATGTTGGATAAGTCAAATGTTGTATACAAAATACCATGTAGGGGAGACGGGTCCAACATATGTAATAAAATATATGTTGGAACGACAAAATCAAAACTGAGAACAAGGTTGGCCGCACATAAATCAGACCACAAAACAAAAAAAGGAACAACAGAGCAAAAAACAGCGTTAGCAGCCCACTGTGCAATGAAAACGCATTCTCCAAACATTGACGGTGTGAAAATATTACAACAAGAAAACAATTACAAAAAGAGATACACCTTAGAAATGCTTCACATAATAAACACTCCCATGGACATAAGAATAAACTACAAAACAGACACAGAAAATTGCGCGCATACGTATAGACATATAATAACAAAATATAAACAAAAATAAACAAACAGACATTTAGTAAGCTTTTTGATTTTAAAAGATAAAGATTGCTTTACTCAAAGTAAGATAATCATTAAAATGTTAATGTAAAAAAATTTTTTATAATGTTGTTAATTATGTTTTCTCAATGTTTTTAATTTGTAAAAATTTTTTTAAATATTTTAAAATTATAGTCCTGAAGAAGAGAACCGATGGTGATCGAAATATCGAATAAAAAATAAAATTTAATAAAACAAAGGAGTTTTATTTAATATATGACCTAGAGCCTAAATAAAAACAGCCAAAAATTACATACCATAAGGTCGAAAAAATTAACAAATATATACTTAACTAACGGAGGGCACGCCGAAGAACATCAATATGAAACTATACCAACATTTACGTGAAAAATATAATAAGAATATTAACAACAGTATTCGAAATTTCACAAAAGCAAACAAATTAAAAGCAAAACTTGGAACTACATTAACGTTTCTAATAAAATGCAGAAAAGTAGGCCTAATACCAAATTTTATAACAAATGCTACAAAAAATGTCGAACATATATTTAGTTTTAGTAATAACTTAGAACCGGAAACAAGATTAAAACTAAAAAGTCTTACAAAAAAACACATAGAAAATTTTCATATGAAAATTCTTAATTTAATAATTAAACAAAAGCACGAAGAAGAAAAAACTAATCGAAAAATGTTGGAAATAAACAACACATATATACAAAGGAACATTTCTGAGGTAGACTATTTAATTTTTCTTAAGAGTGAATCCATACTCTGTGAAAGTATAAAGAGAAAAAGAAAAGCAACACAAATCAAAAAATTTCTGGAATTGAAAGCCAAACACGATAAAAAACCACAAATTAAATACAATGAAGATTGGTTTATAAATAAAACTAACACTGAAATCCCAACAAATGTTAAAAAACTACTATCATTAGGTCCAAAATTTGCTCTACCAATAGACAAACAAAATTTCCCAATTTTTAAATGTATAGCTGATGGAGAGGACATCATCCAAACTAATAAAGAGAAAGAAACCCAAGAAATGGCCAGAGCTAAGTTTGTAATGACTATGGACAATTATCTTAATAAACGGTCATTAACAATACAAGAGAGAGAAATAATCAACACAGTGGGTGAGACTAAAAAATTTTTGAACAAAAATAAGAATATTTTAATTTTGAAATCAGACAAGGGAAATACTACTGTAGCAATAGATAAAACTGAATATGAGACAAAAATGAAAAATATGTTACAAGACATTTGTACCTACAAACGATTGAAAGTTGATCCAACTTCAAAACTACAAACACGTAACAACATTTTGGTAGAAAAATTACTAAAACTAAATATAATAGAAACAACTGACAAATGCAAATTGCTTAATAATGTAGCCATCGCACCAAGACTCTATGGACTTCCTAAAATTCACAAAAAGGACACACCACTAAGACCTATTTGCTCATCAATTAATTCACCATCATATGGACTATGTAGATTTATAGTGGACATATTAAAAAACATAACTAAACATTCAAAATATAATGTTAAAGATGCAATAGAATTTAAAAGAAAACTGACACATACTCATCTTTCGGATGATGAAGTTTTAGTAACCTTTGACGTGATATCCCTGTTCCCTAGCATACCTGTGAATTTAGCAATAGATATAATTAAGAAAAAATGGGAGAAAATTGCGGAACACACGAAGATACCAAAAGAATTATTTATCGACATACTAAAGTTTTGTATTAAAAACAACAGATACTTTAAATATAATAATATAATATACGAACAATTGAAAGGCATGCCAATGGGTTCACCAGCATCGCCGGTAATCGCAGACATAGTGATGGAAGAACTGTTAGACACTGTAATGCAAAAATTTGAACAAAAACCAAGAAAATTAACAAAATATGTAGACGATCTATTTTGCATAGTCAAAAAGAATGTTGTGGAAAAAACATTAGAAACTATGAACAGTTTCCACAGACAGATACAATTCACCATGGAACTGGAAAAAGATGGAAAGTTGCCATATTTAGATGCAGTGATAATTAGAAGACAAAACACAATAACAATAGACTGGTACCAGAAACCTAATGCTTCAGGTCGCCTTATTAATTTTTATTCCAACCACCCAAAACATATAAAAATCAACACAGCACACAATTTTGTAAAAAGAGTACTACATATAAGTGATGAAATATTCCATACAGTGAATTTGAAAAAAATTAGTTATATATTACAAAAAAACAGTTTCCCACCTACTATGACAAAATATATTATAAAAAATGCTATAAAGTCCATCAACAAAATTCCGGCAGAAAAAGAAGAAAAAATTTACAAGTCAATGACGCATGTCCCTGGTTTTTCGGAAAGAATAACGTATTCAAACATATATGACAGACAGAAGGTTAATATTGCTCTAAAAACTGACAATACACTTAATAAATTATTTTCGAACACTAAAACAAAAATAGATATGTTGGATAAGTCAAATGTTGTATACAAAATACCATGTAGGGGAGACGGGTCCAACATATGTAATAAAATATATGTTGGAACGACAAAATCAAAACTGAGAACAAGGTTGGCCGCACATAAATCAGACCACAAAACAAAAAAAGGAACAACAGAGCAAAAAACAGCGTTAGCAGCCCACTGTGCAATGAAAGCGCATTCTCCAAACATTGACGGTGTGAAAATATTACAACAAGAAAACAATTACAAAAAGAGATACACCTTAGAAATGCTTCACATAATAAACACTCCCATGGACATAAGAATAAACTACAAAACAGACACAGAAAATTGCGCGCATACGTATAGACATATAATAACAAAATATAAACAAAAATAAACAAACAGACATTTAGTAAGCTTTTTGATTTTAAAAGATAAAGATTGCTTTACTCAAAGTAAGATAATCATTAAAATGTTAATGTAAAAAAATTTTTTATAATGTTGTTAATTATGTTTTCTCAATGTTTTTAATTTGTAAAAATTTTTTTAAATATTTTAAAATTATAGTCCTGAAGAAGAGAACCGATGGTGATCGAAATATCGAATAAAAAATAAAATTTAATAAAACAAAGGAGTTTTATTTAATATATGACCTAGAGCCTAAATAAAAACAGCCAAAAATTACATACCATAAGGTCGAAAAAATTAACAAATATATACTTAAATAAAATAATAATAATTAATAATAAAAAATTTTGATTTTATGAAAAAAATTAAGTTTCTTAAGAAGATATTACGTAAAATATATTGTAGATTGTTTATTAATTTTAATATTTTGCTTTACGATTACAATTTTTAAACTTTTTAAAATGCCAAATTCGCTTAAGACAAAAACGAGAGAAGTTATATTTAATATTCACGAAATATATTATTGTATATTATATGTATATAAATGCTTCTAGTGAGTTAAACTCTAACGAGTCCGATTAAGAATCGAATTAACCCAAGGAAACTACTTAGAGCTTATCAATGGAGTTGGTAGTCAAATATGTAAGTCAGCTTATTCATCAACATCTTCCAAAATATGGGTATGATACTGATTAATCAAAATGTGGAAAATTATATTTCTTTCAACTTTTGGTGAATTAGAAAAAACATGTATTTTTCAAGCCCAATATAATTACAAATCTTTGCCCTTGACAGCGAATTTTTTTTATTTGACTTTTCATTTTTACACTCTAATGCTAAATGTGCTCTTTGTTAACATTTACAAATGACTTTGAACACTCATACCATTTCACACAACTTTTCCTTTTCGATAATCTCCATTTTAAATGGAAAAAAGGAAGAGAAATGAAAAACACAGTTTTTTTCACAGCTTTTATGTTTTTTATTATCTCCAACCCACATATGGTGTAGCTGTTGAAGAAACTTTATCAACAAATATGCATTTGAAACTTATTTTAAACTTTTTTGATACTTGAGATTGCTTTCAATTTTCCTTGCTTTCTGCCAGTGTGAAATTTTTAACAAATATGGCTGCTATAATAGGGAACATAAGAAGCAACAGCAAGCTGTAATAGCTTTTCCTTGTAACTTTGTAAAACATAATCTTAGAAGAAAAAAACTTTTCCAAAGGCTCTATCTCTATAAAGATTCAAAATATTTATTTTTTGTTTTCTTCCAAAGGTCATCTATATTTATATATTTTTGTTGGAAACATTTTTAAAGTTGACACTTTATTTGTTGGACACAGGCGAAATTAATGGAGTTCTGACCACCTGTATTTTGAAAGCTATTTGTTTTAAGTTATCAAAAGTATTTTATATAGCATATTTAATTTTAAGTTAAACCTATCAATACTCTAACATTTTTATGTAAAATTTTGATTTGAAAATCAAGGAAAATAATTTTATATTAAATTTATTTTTGTTCTATTGGAAAAATAATATACACGAAATTTTTGGGGCTATTAAATTATTTTTTATTTGTTATTTATTATGGGCTTAGTTGTATTTATACACAGAGAAAAAAAACATTTTGTAAATAATTATTTTGAATAATATCCCGTATAAGTTTTACTAAAAAATTAGCTTTTCGAATTCCGTAATAATTATGAATATAAATAATATATAATAATAATAATTATAATTAGCTTATTTTCTCTAAAAGTTCTCTTATTTAACTATTTAAAAAATTTAACTTTTTTAACAGTAAAAATAACTGATATATTTACTTTTTCTTAAAAGTCTATGAAATTAATATCACAGTATACGATACTGATTTTTCCCTTTAAAATTAAAAAAGAGAAATTTAATATAATTGATTCTTACTGATTTTATTTAATTTTGAACAACTTAATGCGCACAAAATGTATTTTCCAATTACTTATTAATTCATCATCATCATCACCTCCTTTTGCTTCGCTGAGTAGAGGTTTGTGCTAAGATTTCTTCAAATTGTTCCTGTGCAGCTGTATTGGCCCAATTATCCATTCTGTTAACACATTGTTAAGTATATCTAAGTCAGTTTTTCTAATTCTTCCCCTGCTTTTTATGCCTGTAGTTCTTGCTTCTTCGACACATTATGGCAGGCGAGATTTCGACATTTTGGCAACATGCCCCAATCATCTTACCGCTCGATCTTATTACATATATGATGGCTTTGGTCATGCTATTCCCGCTACGCAGCATAAATATTTCATCTGTGATGTCTAAAACCAGCTCTGTTTTTTTTTTTTTTTTTTTTTTTTTTTTTTTTTTTTTTTTTTGCTATAAAGGCGGATGATTCGAATTCATAAGTGGGAGTATTCACGTCCAGGGAATTATGTATCGTTACTTTATTACCTTCTTAACAATGAAATTTTAAGCAGCGGTAAGCATATAGTAGTAGTTGCTGCTATTATGTGATTCAAGTCCTTGTCCGTATTTATGTGTTCACTTTCAATAACTACTTCAGAAAATCAGAACCTATTTGGAGAGATTACGCGAAGTTGATTACTTTTGACGTTACTTTTATCATGACCTATGCGTATGTTAGCTTTGAGATTTTCAATAGCAGCGTGTTCCATTTTTCCAACGTCATTGTGGTGAATGATTCTTTCTACGTCTTTATTACGTCATCCGACAGAAATGTACTTTGAACATGACCTTGTCAAATATCTTGAGCTCTAATGAGTAGTCTTTATGATTTCACATAGTTTCCTCAATTTCTATAAAAACTTTAAATTCAATTAAATACGACAACAATCAAATCTTTCAATTAATATAACAATCATGGCTTTTTTAACGATTTTTCTTGATCGGAGTATAGATCAATGAGCAATAAGTTTTCTTGTTATATTCGAAATTTTTGCTGTTATTTGTCTCACTGTGAACATTAAATCTTGCATTTCACTATGAGATCTGATGCCACACTATTCCTCTTCCAGTTGGTCTTTTATTTTACTTTTGAATCTTTCAGCGAGTATGATTTAATAAATCTCCCGTTACTGACAATAGCGATATACCACGGTGAATCTCTTATTGTTGGGTATCCACCTTTTTAAAATATTGGGTAGATTATGGCTACTTGTTAGTCATTGGGTATTGTTCCCTGCCTCTATGATGCGTTTACAATGCTGAGTAGCATAATATGTCCTTTTTGATTCGAATGTTTTTTTTTTTTTTGGTACTATACCATCATGTCATAATTTCATCTCTTGCGATTTGGCCAGACTCTTCTTTTTTCATCTTCTGACATTAACTTATTTTCTTCTAGTACTAGAATGTTTTTCTTATGCAGTAGTTCTATTTTATAAATTATTCTTAATTACACAGGATTACAAATTTGGTTCGATCCGAGTAGAAGACATTATGTACTATGAATTTTTGAGTTCTTCATTCATACTCGCTACGTCATCAAAAGGCCCTTAAGATAAATATGAAGTAAGACCAGGGGGGTTACTTTCTATTGCGATGCGTAAGAAAAATGGTACCTAATCGGTTAATTGCTACCCTTTATTGCATTTACGCATTTTCCTTTGTCATCCACTTTCGCAAAAGCATATGTTAAAATCCTTGCGCTAACAAAATATCAAACGCATCGAACTAGCCTACGCATCGCAATATAGAGTAACCCCCCAGTTTAAAAAAATAAGCGATTATTTCCTGTGGTTTATCTCATGCCGGTTTTTAAATAATCAAAACTTTGTCTTGCATTCAAGTTGTATCTATATTTTAAAAACTTTTAGTAACAAGTTTTAAGTTTCAACATTATATAATTTATTTAAACATTTTTAATAAAATTTTTAAGTAGCAAAATTCATCTTTATTAAACGTAATAATAAACATCATTTTCAATGATTCTAAGTTAATTTCATTAATTTAATCATAAAATGCTTGCTAAGGGAATTTATATTAAAAAAAAAAACATTTGTTTTTCTATATTATTTTTGCAATATAAGCAAAAACTTTTAATAATAGTTTCATAGTTTTTTTTTTTTTTTAATTGCCATCAGGAAAACTCATTCATAACATGGTTAAAACATTCTGAATTTATTGTTTTTGTAAGGTTTTTCTACATTAACACTTTAAATTTATGTATATAAACCACAATTTTTGACGCAATTTAAATAAAATAAATATTAAATTTATATGAAAAATAAATAAAAAATTTAATATTGATTTAATTTAAACTGTGGTTTATAAACACAATTTCGCAATGTTATTAAATATAGATACAAGTAATATAATATCTCGCGGAATAAATAGGAATTGTAAATTGTATAAAAAGCTCGTTGGCATTAGCGTTGCAACAGCAACCGTCACCAAAGTAAATTTCATTTTATTAGATCATATTGCTGATAGCATTTTAATACAGTCTTACAATCAAGTATTTTTTTTAACTGCTAAGCATTTCGCATGTAATTTATGTTTATTTTTAGAAAATCCAAAGCTTAAAATTCACATCATCTTGTTTTAACAAATGACTTATTTTGTAAAACTGTAAGAGTCCTTTTGAAACAACGTAGTAGAAATTAGGCCACTTTATAAATGCGTGTGCTTGAACTGACTCTGATGGCTGATTATTTCCATTTAAATACAATTTTTAATGTAGGGAATATAAGCAGATGAGTTGTTTTAATATTTCAAGAAAATCTTAATTATACGCTAAATTCTTACATTCGTAGAAATATTCTTTTATATATTTTTTGTTTGTTTTAAATTTGTTCAAAAAGATTCCAAAAGCTAATTAACAATTTTAGATAATTATGAGTAGAATTTCACTAGCAAATAAGTAATTTAAAATATTTAAAAACTAACTGTGTGAAATCGAACAACTCTTCATAAGAAATTTAATAAACAATTAGTACTTGCCAATATTTTGAATGTGAAAAAAATCAATAAACCGGAAATAGTTTCCTTATTTTAAGTTTGTCACTCAAACTGCAAAAAATGGCAAAAGTGGCTGAAATGAAATAAAAATTAAAAAAGACTTACCATTTCAATAAAACATCCAAAAAGCGCAAAACATTTTGAAACTTTTTAAAATTCAAATTTGTTAAAGCTAAAAAGATCATGTTTGTGATAGTTAAAAAATTGGGAGAACTCTAAAGGAAGTTATTAGCCGCTAAGACTATCCAGAGATTAATTTTGAAAAAATATGGAGGTTTTATCGTACATGAAAATTACCAGATATAAAAACATAGAATGCTCTAATGCAAACATAACAACAAATAATATTTATTCGAAATGATTAGCATAACGACTACATTTCATCATGATAAAGGACTTCGACTTGGTACACAAATTTTTACAGCTTGGATTAAATCAGAGAATAGTCCTTTTAATTCTAAAGGACATGGCTTGGCTACTTCTTATATTTGGATATTTGCAACTCAATCACGCATAAGTGGCTGGATAGATTTGAATGGATTTTGGCACAATATTGGATGAGCTGTGCTACCTCCACTGATCCGTTGTTGTGCAACAGCACAAGGCTACGTTTCCGAGAACTGAAAAGATATATTATACGAAGAACTATTATCACCTGAGCAGCTAGAGGAAAGAGCTTGTTGATGTCCCGAATAATAATTATTATTACATATGAGAGGGAACTCATATCTTGAATATGAGTTCTCTTAAGAGAGGCATAGTCAATGGTCTTTATTGATAAGTCCCTAATTTTCATATGCTCAACTTTATGCCGGCGAGTCAAGAGTATTAAGCGACGTCTCTGTAAGTATAATAATTTTAAATATGTACAGAAAAAATTATTGAGTATTATCAATATTAATTAATTATTCAATATTATCATTTCTTTTCGGATGATTTTTAATGAGCTTTATGATACAAAGGTTCTATTTTTGTGCATCGGCGGGAATTTTTGTGCCCATTCTCTTTTATTATTTTATGCAACTCACCTAAATTTCCTGGCATTTTTTTTATAGAAGTTCTGATAACATTCACTAATAAAATGAATTTCCATTATTTATCCTTTGATTTTTCAAGATGTCCTAATGCCAATAGCTTTAGATTTAAAAATTATTTCAATTTCTATATATTCTAATATTTTGTGATAGCGTAAGGACAAAGGAGTGTGAAACGATCGCTAGAGCAATTGGCCACATATTTACTAACCTCATCTTCGATAGTTTATTAATGCTCCTTTTTTTACTAATTTTATGCAAAATATATTTAAATTGCGAAACATTATATTTGATATCATTTGCGAAACATAACGCTTCCGTTATATTTCCAACTAAAATTCTTGTATCCCAAATACTTTTTTGTTTTTAACCATAAAATTTTATGGTCACTAACTTATGCTGTTGTTGTCTTTTTGCTTTTTACTTCCAGCACTTTCGTTTCATTTACAAGCATTTAAATATAAATACTACGCTATAAAAAATGCAAGTTTTTTTTATTAAATGCATACGGATGTTCCATTAAATTCGCAAACATTTGTATCTTGTATGTTTGTTGACTCGAGAATACAACTTTGAACATACAATTGGATTTTTCACTTCCAAACTCTTGGCACGGTGTTATATTGCTGTGGAGTACAAGTTCACTCATGTATAAAAATTACAAACATGATTTTCACGCTGGAAATTAAAAAAAGAATCTTCAAATACAGTGTTTACATGAAAAAAGTTAGGAAGAAAAATTTTGTTTAAAATAAATTTTGTTGGCTGCAACACACAGTAGAGCTAATTGCAAGAATTTTGCTATTCACGTTATAACATGACGCCACAAAAACCAACACTACCAATTCATTATGTGCAGGGGAGAAACCTTATACATGTGGAATATACAAGAACATTAAGTGGGGCTTACAATTTCCATTTAGTTGACTAAACAAAGTGCGGCCATATACAGAGAAAGAAATTCTAATTCTTTTTTTACATTTTACTTCAAGTAAAAATTGTAAATAAAATTTGAGTTCGAATACATTTAAGTCTAACTGAGAGTTCTTAAATAATGTAGGAAAATTTTCGTTTGTTTTATGTGTGTATTGACCTCATGCTGTCGATATTTTAACTGATGTCCTGTCTGAGGTATGGCTTCTGTTTATGAACATAATTGATAGATTTGGGCTCAGGACCCATATTAAGCAAACAAAAATGTGAAATTGAAATATAAACTAATTCTAAATGAAATTTAATTTTTTTTAAATTTAATTCCAACTAATCATTTGCACCATTAGATTTAAAAATTTTTCTGTTTATATATAGATATAGATATTTTATTGCTGCAAACCACATCGTCAGTCAACTTCAGTTTGTGTTTATGTAAAAATAAATAAATATATAATATGATAATTCAATCAGATATAGAAACTACAAAAAATATGATAATGGTAGGTTTAGAGTGTCTTAATATCAACTGCACAATGAGCAATTTTAATTCAATATGAATTCATTTTATTACAATTTTTTTAACAATTAGGAACCCTGTGGCAAATGGGTGAATTTATAAGGCATAACCAAAAACGAAATTAGTGTTTTACTACCAATTATTAAGATTTATTTTTTGTGATATTTTCCTCAACTAAAAGTAAAATCTACTGATGATTTGGTTAGAACCAATAAAAGATCGATATATAAAAAGCTTAACCACAATAACTTTTTTTTAATTCTAATATAAATATGAACAAATAAAAGAAAGCATTAATATTTAAATATTAAACTGTCAAATCTAATCTATTCCAATATTAAAAGTAATACTCCCCATTCTATCGATTTGCCGCCTATAAGTCAAAAAGTCATGTAAGAGCCAATTTACAGCTCAAATCCCACATTAAACTCCACCGTTCTTGAACAGCTCCCTTTTTTACGTAATATGAAGCCTAGATGGGATTTTGAATCAAGCGTCCCTTACTGGGCTTAAGAAAATCCGTACATACCATAGTTTTGATATCTGCTTAGGACAGTACAGATAATTTGATTATTGTTTTGAGTGTACAGGAGGAACCGAAGGTGTTATACATTTTAACAGTGCAACAGAGGACTGGGAGGCGAAGAATTTATGCCGATGCATGACCTTACAATTAATCATAATCACCCGACCAAAGACTAGTTGCACAGAAATTATTACTTTAAATGGGCGAGAGCTATCTATCACGAAATGTTTCGCTCCTGTTATTTGCTGTTTATGGTAGAACATAAAGAGCACACAAATCTACAGGAAAGTGATGCAATATTTTTTCACATATTCATATTTGGTCGTCTACAAGTCGAATTTATTTTCGCATAAGATTTTACTGTTTGTTTGTGTTGATCGATCTAAACAAAGCTGTAGTACTTATATTGATAAAAGTTTCGCTTTTGCTAACCGAGAACCAGGCTATTTATGTGGCATATTCTCAGAATTATCCCAAATAAAGGATTAAACAGTTCAGCATTTACCTGGCCAGTTGATATGAGTCATTTATCGCAAGTAAGTGTCCGAGGATTAAATGAAGAACTTAACACTTTATAGTCAATGTCCTTGGTTTATAATCTACTATTGTAACAAAATAGTTATAATAAGAGAGAAGAGTTTTGAAAAATTAGGAACTTTTTAAAGAAAAAAAAAAAATAATAAAAATTGAGTGCTAAACATACTAGATACCTGTATGTCTTATGTTCAACAAACTTATTTGCACTACTGCCTATTTTTTCATAGCCGATCACAAACCTACTGCAGTGGGATGCCAATATCCTTAGAGGATAAGAGGTTTTCTTTTTAATTTTTTGAAATTTTTTGTAATGTTATCTTCAGTTACTATGTCTATACATTTTAAGGAGCTCAGTGACAAATGATATCCACATATGTATTAATCTGAAAAGTGGATGGGAACCACATATTTAATTAGGTTTCGTTATGGTTTTTTTTTTTTGTTATGCTTCACCAAAGGTTTTGGTTAAATTTTAACATAAAAAGCAAAGAAGGAACAAGCTGAAACGCCCAGTTATACATACTTGTATTGAGATAAACAAATATTTTAATTGTTTTTTTTATATTTTCTGCGGTCTTCCTTAAACAATTCTTTTTTCCAATTAAAAACTCATTTACATTTCTTTATTTTTCCAATAAATTGTTTTGTTACGAACGTTTTTATTTAATTAATTGAACTCATTATTATAAACCAAGCGTGGCTAAAAGAGGTAAAGAGGAATGAAATTAAATTCAGTATATTAAAAAAAAATATGCTCGTACATATAATGAGAAAATTTTCCTGAAAGTACGAATTTCTTCACATCATTTTTTTTAATTAAAGTATTTTTTTTTTACATTTATAAGAAAATATATAATAATAACATATAACATGTTAAATCAAATTATGGCGAATACCAAAAAAAGGATCGGCATTTGCATGTTTTTGCAAATGTATGAATAGTGGATGAAACGAATGTAAGATATTAATGTCTGATCAATATAAATTTGGAGAAAATATTTATCGTTATTGTACCCAAAAAATATTTGATTTTTTTTATTTGTTTGTTGTGGCCTTAGATGTTTTTGTGCCGACATTTCATTGGTCGCTAAACCAAATAGAGAGTGAACTGTAAGCAGTTTGAAAACATTTAAGAACATATATTTATGCCGAAACAATCAAATATCTCCCCTATACGAACATTACAAGACACATAACATAGTAAGCGATTTGCCTTAAGGATCAATAAAATGTCAACATATGGGAAGCTAAAGCCATCACAAACAAACTAAAAAGAATCCAGTATGTTTTGGATACAATAACGATAAATTTCGTTATTACGTATTTAATAATGTAGTTAAACTAACAAAGAGCAATATCTCCTCCAAGTTTCTATTGATAATAATGTATTGCATTCATTTCATACACTATTCGAATATAATAAAAATGGTCGAAGGATATAAAAATACAAGTGATCGCAATCACGGCCGAAATTACTTATACTAATTGCGCTAAAATGTACATTTTATTACTAAAACTATATATAAAGACGGAATATTAGTATATCGAACAATGGTTTTTAAAAATATTTATACAAAAACGTTCTTATTGAGTATACGCCGCAAGTCAGCATAATTTCGGTTGATTAACATTCTCAGTAATTATGTTAATTAACTCTTTATTAATTATCCTCTAAGTGAAAAATACTTTCATAATAACTTCCTTTTTATCTTCATATCGTCGGTACGTTTTCCGGTGTCCCTATTAATTTGTGCGACCACAGATTTCTTAAGTAAAATAAATCAAATAAAAATGTCGTATGAGTTATATTTATTTCGAGGATTATCAAAAACATGATATTGCGTATACGCCACCGTAATAAGTTGCATACATCTAAGCATACATACATATATTTAATATTGTTAGTGGCATAAGTAGTTGTTGTCATTACATTTGTTCCGGAATATAATATAAATTTTAATGTATAGGAAATGCAGCAGTAATTTAATTTTTATTAAATGAATAATAAGGCGCGCAGTAGTGCACCAGGCCAATCTTACTACTGCGCACACAGTATGTATATTACACGAAATCACTAGTCCTCGTTGCTTCACTTAATTATAAAATAATGAAACTTGAAACATATAGGTACGTTTTATAGGTAAACTTAGGTGAAATTTGATAATTTTACCATAAAATCTTCCCGAGATGGGAAGGTGTATGATGTGCATATTTTAGTACCTAATAACTGACCCGCTGACGCACTCATCAATATTATGTGGCACTTCCACTACAGGAAGAGAGCTAAAATTTGGTACACAGCTAGGTCGTAGTGGATGCTCAATCAGTAAGTGGAAACTTTACGTATTGACACAAATATACACAAGATTTCGATAATAGCTGCTCCTGGAAAATTGCAGGAAATAAGTTTTTTTTGCTTTCTATTCACTTTAGGTCGCTCATAAGTTATAACTAATAATCTCATAAAAATTATTAGTATTTTATATATTTTTTCTTAGGCCTTACAAAAAAGCATCCCCAGAGAAATAAGCATTTACGATATATTTCATAATTATGTTGGGGTGGTTAAACAATTTTTAATTTATTATTTTTATCTAGTTTTTTATTTCTTTATACAGTTTTTGCGAGTTACTCAAATTCTATAAAATTCCATATCATTCGCTTTTTATTAAGCTTAACAACAAGTTCTCCGAAACATTATCTTAAAAGTCTTTTAAGCAAATAAATATATATCGTCATCTCAAAGTCAAAAGGCCGAAATAATAAAAAAATTTCCCAAAATGCTTCTAGTCATACTAGTATGTGTAAAAAAAAAGTCCTGTCTTTTGTTTCCAAAGATCTAAAAGTCATTAAAATTACGCAATCTTAAGCTTATGATAATTTTTAGTTCTGAAATTGTTTATATAATTTGTTCGACTTTAGGTTTCTATTTTTAATTAAATTTTATAAATTTATGATTGTTCTAATTTATTAATATCACTTCTTCAGAAGAATATATAACAAACCAATTAAAATTAAAAAATAATAAATGCAAAAAGTTTTTAATAAATACACAAATAAAAATTCCCAAATTGTTGAAATAAAAAAAGGTTTTATATGCGTATGTACATATATGTATGTATATACCAGTATTAAAATAAATTTTTAATAAATTTTTATTTATATATTTGTGAACTTAATGTCCGCAATTCTAAGCCGCATTGTCCCTACACCTTTTATAATTGATACTTTTGATTGTTGTTTTTTGGAGTATCTTAAACATCTTTGACATAAATGTATGCCAATAATTAAATTCCGTATTAGAAATTGTTATATTATCAATATATGTATTCATACAATGACTTGTTAATGATGTTTTTTGTGAAAAAGTTTCATCTTTCTTCCTTTATATTTGACATTTTTAATTTATTCTTATACTTTCTTTTGGATTTCACATGCTAGTTTACATTTCCTATTATTATATATATCTGGTCTTTTAATTCATTCTGAATTCCGGGTACGCGTAATGATTTAAATATAATCGATTCAGAAAATTTGACTGAACTTTTTTTCGAATTTATTGTATTGTATTATTAATCGGCAAATAAAATTATTGGGAAATTATTCTCCTCTGATATATTTCTGTCCGTTATTATATTCTTCTCGTAAAGATCAATATCACCAATTGTCAGTTTTCTACCCACAAGATCTTTGGCTGTATTTAAAATAATCCTTTAGGATATTTTTTTCTCCTGTAAAAAACTACAAGCTATATTTACGGCGCTTTACATTTCAGGTGACGATAAGCAGGCGTGCACAGCATATGCAAGTAATGAAATAAAATTAGCTGAATAATTCAGTCATATTGCAAAATAATTTTAGTTTGGATTAATTTGTAAATGTTTGTATGTATGTGTTCATCAGCACGTTGGTTTCATCTCGGTTAAAACCAAATGCTCGTTTTTTATCTTGAGTTTTACTAAATCAAAGAAAAATTAAATAAAAGGGTTGAATTCACATCGTATTAATAACTTTTTTAACATTCTTATGGAACTATTTACATATTTTGGTAGTATTTATCAAAAGTTTGCATTTAAGCCTTTTGAATAAAAAATTTTTGAGTTGCTTATTAAGAATTTTTAATACATTTAATTTAGTTCTTTTGACGAATATCGAAGTCAAAATATAAAAAAATCCTCTAAATGGAATTTTGAAAGTCACATCACATATGGACATACTAAAAAATAATCATTTTTTTAAACTAATATTTGTTAAATTTATGCAGTATATTCTCTAAATAAATTGTTCAAAGACACATATAAACAACTTAATATCATTTCTGAATTTTAGAACTGTTTCTTAATGAATATATTATAGCCTTTATATTTTACAACATATTATTGTAAATTCTAAAATTTTGAAGCATCCCAGTAAAAAGGACACGCCAGAACAAGAGTTCATATATTTTTTCAAGAGATTACGAACTGGTTCATACTTAACTCAGACAAAAACTTAAATCGGACAATATCATCTCTTCTATACCGATTAAGAGTAAAGGGTAACTTGTTTAAAATATTTGCTTTGATTATTTGCCGATATTGATAAGTAATCGATGTACTAAAAAGAACACCATTACACTTAATTGTAAAATTAATGTCTTCAAAATTCGTATTGGAATGCAGTAGTTTTTACATTAAATAAATTTTTCCGTAACAATTTTTTGCTTTTTGAATATTGCAAATAACACAAATTGAATTTTCTTAACAGGAATTTATTAATCTTTATTTTTTTAATACTTTGAAGAAACACTATATAAACACAAAGGTAGTCCTTATATTTGAATTCCACTCAAAATTTGCTGTATTTTTACGCGATACAAAGTGAAAATATACTTTGGCGGACCTGCCAAAGTCTTATTCTTTTGAGGTCTTATTCTTATTTTTTTTTTTTTTTTTGATAAATTAGGTAAACTTGCATGCAACAACATGGTTTTAGTCTGTAATTACATTTTTCGAAAGGCTCAGTGTATGATTCCTTCTCATGCAATGCATTTTGATGCTGCGAGGAAATCGAGTAATACTCTGGAAGTAGGATAGTGATAGAAGCTTTTGAGCACATTTAATTTGATTTTTCTTATGCTGCAAGTGGCAAGAAAGACCTCTGTAAATAATATGTTCCACATACAAACTATTCACAAAAAAAGTTTTTTTTCTCTGCAACACGTAGTACAATTAGCTTTCACATTTACCGTGTTATTTAATGCAAAACGCGTCAGTTGCAAACAAAGGAGTGGTTTGCGTAAACACGCTCTATAGTTTCGTTCAAACCAGCTGATTAAAGTAACACCTCTTCTTCATTATCGATGATCTCATTGACCTTTTATGTACACAAGAACACAATTTCCAAGTATACAAGAATCTGTCAAAGAATACAATTTTCCTAAGTTGTCGTGTTGTTGTATTCGCAACATGAATATTTATTTACAACAATTTTTGTTATCTGTTCAACTGTGGGCATTCATACAATTTTTGTTATTGCCATATTTTAGCGATGGCTTTTCATATGAAATAGCAGGCAATTGATAAAATTTTTTTACATTTAAAAAAATGCGTAATTTAAATTGTCTCGAATTTATAAAAATTCAATGAGTTTGCGAGTTTTATTAAAATCGTTTAAGGAATGACGTTTATTCTGTAATGTTTTACGTGATTAAAAAATATAGGAAGAAAATAAAACGAACAGGGAAATTTTTATAACATTTACTCGTATCACCTACAGTTTCTTCTTTGATACTAAAAATAACTCGTCCCACTAGAGGCGCCCTAATGCGAAAATTTCTGCAAATCACTGGCACGTAATATATAAAAGTTGATTTCAAATTGTTCGCCATTTGGAAATTTTTAAATGTGATTTGTTATTTTTTCCAAAAACATACGTATTTGCGTCTTTTGATGGGATTTTAACCTTACGAAGGCACAAGGAAACTGCGGATTTTTTGTGCTGGATTAATGACAGTTTTACTATGAAGTGAAAATAAAGTAATTTTTTTACCATTAAAAGTAATAAGAATATTATAAATACTTTCAAGTTATTGAAGTGAGATCAGAAAATTTTTGAGGTTGGACTTTGAATAAGTTATTGCTGCTATTTGCTTTAAATTTATGTCTTATTAGTTTTTAATTTATGCAAAAAAAAAAGATAGTTGTCAATTGTTTTCAATGTGACATAATAATTAAGTACTATTGAAAATTATAACGTGATATAAATGAATTAAACCAATTTTTCACTAAGAAAAAATTTTGCTACTCTGGCAAGTATCGATGTATTTTCGAAGAATCATATCATCTGACTACTAAGGAGTTTAAATTGCAAAAAAAAATTACAAAAGAGTTATAAAATATCTCAAATTTTTTTGTATATGTATATAATATATGAAGTTTGGTTGGTATTAAAATTAATAAACTCATATATAGTTGTTACTTAAAGCAATTTGTTTTGAATTTATAAATAAAGTATCCTCAAAAATAAGCATGTAATTTTAAATCGATTGTGGCTTATCTGAACGGATTGAAATCGAAGGAATCCAAAAAAGTGCAGAATTTGACTTCTGCAGGAAATATTAGCATAAATTGTATTCACTAAAAAAAACCTGTCGGAGGGATAGACTCGAGTGCTGATTAGTGTTGCGGTCGTGAGGAAGATGCAACATCTGGTAATAAAATTAACTTTTTATAATCATAAAAAAATATCGTATAAATGGTTTCCAAAATGTCACGGATCAGTTGAAAATTTTATATGTACGTGGTATGAAAATCATAACAAATTTCGTTCCCACACCTGCAAATCGTATTCTTGGAGAAAACAGACACAGGAGGAACGTTAATTAACTTTTATTATTTATTTCAACACTTTGGAATGATTGACATTTTATAAGAAAAAATTGTCATGTGCTAAATAACTTTGTGGAGCAAAATTATCAAATGCTAAAACGTAACAGACAAAAATAAGCAGCTAAATTCGTTTTTTAGCTGCAACATAAAAATCTCCTTCACATGTGCATTAAGAGAAGTGAAACATGACCAAGTTAAAATACAAGAAGCAAAGAATGAGAGAAATAAAGTGATTTGCTATGCATAATCAATACTGTGTTTTTTCAAGGATTTCAAAATGCCATAAACTCTTTTAAGGAAGGAAATCACATTAAAGATGACGAATATTTTTGCAATATCAGCTTGGAATGAAAGAAAGTCATTAAAAGTAAATACGTATAGGGTTTTAACAGCCTTCACAACAAACAAAAAATTACGTGTATATGTTTGTCCTAATGTTTTTTAGGGTGGCTTACAAAACATTTTATTCAAATGAATTAAAGTATCCAAAGAAAGACTGTCTATTACAAGCTGGTGTCAAAATTATCATGTGTTTTTTATTTGTAAATTTCTTAAATTTGAATTTTTTTCATCCAAAACTCTGCCACTTTTGCTAAAAGGTTTAAATATGAAAACCGAATCAATCCAGCTAATCGGGAAATTAATTATAGTATTTTAAAATCTGTTCGGGAAGGGATGGTACAAATAAAGGTATCATAAATTAAATTAAATGAATTAATCTTTATTTCCGTGGATATGTTTTTTATACTACAGCTTAATTAGAAATAAAAAATAGTTCAGTTATATAAGAATCATGATTGCATTCATGTAACTGCTGCTGCTGGCTTCGGGGAGGATTATCCTGTCGGTCTAATTTTCCAAAACTTTGCTAGAGATTAATAGTATCATTTAAATGATACTATCCTTAAGGATGTAGATTGTTCCTGTCCTATTGCCGTGATATCGGTCCTGCACGATGCATTAAAAAAAAATCTAAAGTGCTCAACTCGCAGCTTCGATGATGCCAATTAACATCGCCAAGATGGCTGATAACACGATTACCAAACTCACTGTGTAAAAGATCAGTTTTTTATGAGCTCTGCTACATCGTGCCTTATTCTGCTGAAATCAGGAATTATTTAGTTCATATCTTTCATTTGAGGTCATGAAAAATTAAAAATTATGATTCTAAAAACTCAAAACCCACACCAAAATCTGTCACTTTCTGTGGATAATTTGTCTTCTCGACTGTGACGTGCAGGACTTCCGATAACGAGATGCGAAAATTTTATTTGTTGACATGATTGCCGAGATGAAAATGCACCACATCAATGGTCCAAATTTTATGTCCGATTTAACTTTCTTTAAAGCCTAAACTGAGAGGCCGTAACGAAGTGTTTGATTGCTTGTTTACAGTTGTTGAATCAACTGGACATTGTAAGTAAATAGACCCGCAATTCTCATCATGCTGAGGGAGTAAACTGATGAGTTTTTAAAATTTATTGATAGTCGGCGTTTTTAGATTGAATTCTCGTCGGTATGCACTGTACGACTACAGGTGTCATGAACATTATCTATCAGCACGCCTGTCTCACGAATTTTTTGTAAAAACTTTCGTACAACACTATCGGTGAATGCCTCGTTCTGGCCAAATCTTTTTTCTAACAAATACAAAGTTTGGCAATACAGCACTTATGTTGAAAATATATTTGCAGTATTTGCCAACGTTGAACAAGCGTAAAGCAAGTAATTTTGCTTTTGAATGATAGTCAATATTTCCTGGAGAAAAAAAAACTGACGTTTCAAAGTAATAAATAATTTAGAAAGAAATCTTTATTTAATTAATATGTATCTATTGGAAAAGGAAATTAAAGCAGAAAGGAAATTAAATTGCTAAAATGCAAATAAAGCGGTAGAAAACTAGAGTATATATTATATTATATCCGTATTATATATATATATATATATATATATATATATATATATATATATATATATATATATATATATATATATATATATATATATATATTATATATATATATATATATATATATATATATATATATATATATATATATATATATATATATATATATGTATGTATTTTTTCACTTTTAATATAAATATATATTGTTAAGTTTGAAATAAGGTAGCTATATGAACGCAGCTGGGAATCTATGGAATTGGAAAACAGTTTCAAAGCCGAAAACAAATGTCAGAATTTGTTTCTCAATCACCAATGAAAAGAAAGAAATAAGGATATATTTGTATTAGGATATTAGATATGGTTTATTAGGAGATTTGGAGATCTTACCCGTTCAGAGGTTGGATTAATAATAATTATGACTATTATATATTCTATGCGGAGGTAAGTATCCTTGACTAAAAAACTGACATGATAATATTCACCTCTTGGAAGTGAGAACACTTTTATACAATTAATAGCAATCAGCCTTCATTTATGATTATTTATGAGATTCAAATTAACCGCTTTTAATTTGTTATAATTTTGTTTTATGTTTGCTTACACATACTTTATTTTGATTGATAGTTCAGATAAAAATTTTAAAAGATCAAGATTTTGTACGGTAAAGAACGTTTTTCTAAACATGATTGGGATACGAAACATGAATGGGTGAGGGCACTTAGAGCGTATTTAGATAAATAAATGAAATAAAATTGCGTATGAGTCATATTTATTACAAAAGTTATATTGATATATTGCGTATACGACACAATGGTAATTTCCATGTATCTGAACATAAAATATTTTTGAACATGAATTTTTTTAATTACAATAGCATCGCTGATAGAATACACAAATATTTAACATTTATAACGTTTGCCTGTCTGACTGCTTATCTGCCTGCTTATATAGTATGTCTGTATGAAAAAAAACAACTCATACTGCTGGAAGGAGCGATATAAAATTTAATTGACATGCTATGAAAAAACGATGTGGGTTTCTACTTATGATTAGTATCCTTCAGAGTATTTAAAACTGTAGTGTGTATAGAAATAGTCCTTATTTTATTTTTAAAGTCTGTTCACATAATTTTTTTTTTATTAGTATTTTTATTAGCTGGAATTAAATTCGATATGTTTAACAGTATCTGTCGTTGTAGAAAAGCAGTTAGAAACAACTTTCAAAGAAAAAAATAGAGATATTGTTGCGTAGAAAATGCAAAATTAGCTTATTTGCAAACGGTTTTAACACAGGGTTCTTATTAATTTTTAAATGACCCAAACTGAATTTTAATGCAGTCGTATCTTTCATATATTAATAAGAACTGGTTTTGTGTTATTTTTTTTTTCAATAAAATATTTTTATATTAAATAATGAATCTTATATTTATTAGTACTTAGAAATAGAAGTCGGGAAGAGATAAAAATTTGCTAATAGTAGCAAGTTGGTATAACCGACGTATTAAGTCAGCACAAATGTTTTTTATAGTTAAAGCTTTTATTCAATCATAATTATTATGCGATATTTGAATACTCTTTGACTATCATCTTCACTCGTCATTAATCAAATACTTAAAGAGTGTCAAAGTTTTAAATTATATTATAATTGAATAAAACTTTTTTACTATTAAATATTAAAAAGAGCTTGTCTGGAAATATTTATAATAGACATTAGAATTGTTCAAAAAAACACCATAAGACTAGACTAGAATGCCCTCTTAATTTTTTAATTTAAAAAAATTTTTTCAGCTTGGCTTCCTCGGAAGTCGTTAAAATGTACTAACGGATGCTTTGGAAGCATCCTTAAGAACAACTTAAAAGGTTTTTATTGGGGTGCGAAGTGTGTTAATAAGAGTAAAATTTTTGTTGCTGTATTTTTTTGAAAAGAAAATAATTTTATACTAAATTACGCTTCATAATATGCTATTGGAAGTAGATTTTATATCTAGAAATGGTACAAACTTGTCAATAGTCATGGTTGTTGGTTTGTTGTTTTTGTTTTTTGGTTGTTATATGAATGTATTTGTTTTAAGTATAAGTTGATGAGAAAATGATTTTATGTGGATTTAAAGAAATAAATCGTACTTTTTCCTTATCAGGAACCACATTTTTTTATTATTTTTGTTGGAAATTTGTAGAAGTAATTTATAATTTTATTCAACATTTTGTTTTAGTGGCTTTCAGGGAAGTCTAAAAGTCGAACTAATGTATTTTTTCAAGTAATGGAAATGTTATACCTTAAGAGTGACTTATATATTCTTATTTAGAATATTAGTGCAAAATTTTTGCATATTTTAATTTTTGTATTTTTTCTCTTGTTACAGTTTCTTTCATTTATATCCATTTTCATAACGTTTATGCAAATGAAGCTTGTATCGGTACAGTTAAGGACTTTTTTTCGAACATTTAATTGTTACTAATAATCATACTAATAATAATAGCATAATTCCATAGTTGTTGTTCTCTTATTGCGATCATTTGAACAATATTTTACCTTATTTAATATTTATTTATCTATTCCATTTTTCCAATTAATTCAACCATTTGCGGCAAAACATGCTTAATTGCCTCGTTTAATTCAAATACTATCCGATTTGTCGTAAAAACACGTAGATGAAAAAATTCATAGTTTTTCCATTAATATAAGATAAGATTTTATACTAGGCTGCAATTATAATTATTACTAATACATATGTATCTTAAATGAAATATCTTCTGCGAACTAAGAGTAGATTCACCGCAAATACTTCTTTAACATCTGCTTCTGTTTCACTATTCCAAATTTTTCATGGAATAATTTGTCATTTTCGTATTGAAATAAATATTAATGTCTTGCATTAACAAAAGTTTAATGAACGATTAAATATGATTCATTTATATACATACGTATTATGGCATTAATGAAAATATTACAAAGTTGATTTACTTTATTTTTCCTTATGCCCTTTTTTATATTTGTTTTCTTCATTTTACTCTCAAAGTTTATTCTTTATACTTATAACTAAAGCTATATAAACGCACATTACCGTTCGTCATTTACCAACATCTTAGCATATTCCTTAGCGAATCTGCAGAGCTTTTAAGGGCTATATATAGCCCTTTAGCGAAGAAGAAAATGTATCATCTAGTAGAGGTTCCAAAAGAGAAGAAACATTTTGGGGCTAAACTATTTATGCGGGTGCTCTGAATGGATTTATTTCAGCTTATGGTTTTATTAGACGTGATTGTGTTAATTTAAACCAAGAACAACTTTTTGCAAAATCGCATCGTACATATTCAGTATTATTGACCCTTTTTATATGTTTCATGCAGTTTGTTATTAAATTAAATATTTATGTTTTCTGTATTATTGATAGTTGCTTAGCCTTATTGTTTTCGATCTGTTAAAAATTTTGTTTTTTGTAAAAAGAAAAGAAAGAAAGATGAGTGCCTTCGTAGACTAGTAGCTAGTGTACTAGACTGGTAGTCCGAAGGTCGCAGGTTCGACTCCTGGCGCAGACTCCGGGTGTCTCTGTGTTTGTTAATTAATTAATTAAAAAAAAAATCAAGTCACGAGTTTATTTTTAATTGCACCAGCACTTAATAAATGACTTCAGAACTTCAGTTAAATGCAATGTGTTGATACTAGAAAAACGTGAACTTTTCTAAATTTGAAAGTGACACGTAGGGAAGTCATTCTAAACACAGTTTGCGTGGTTTTTTTCTATAATGCGAAGTGCGGTTTGCATCACGTCGACAAAAAATGGAAGTAGTTGGGATGAAATATGTGTCTGTCCTATTATTTGACAATTTGGAAGTGAAAACAATCTATTTATGTTACCACACAAATGACACAACTTTTTTTTTGGTTTAGCACTAATTTATCATAATTAACTGTTATATTAATTAACACAAAAAAACATGACCTCATTTTGGATTTCCTTGAATTGTGAAATAAAGAATTGGATGGACAACTTGAAGAAGCAAAAAGGAAGAACGATTTTATTATTAATAAATTAGGGCTTATGTTGGGTTGGCTTTTAATCTAAAAAATGTGAAATTATTAGTTTTAAGAAATTAAATAACAAAGTATATATTTCATAATCAAGCCTAGAATTTAATGAGGCACCACACCCTTTTTATTGTCGTTTATTTGCTTTTTTCTCTCTATAGTAATGTCACTTTATGTATATATCAGTAATTTATAGCTACGTTCAAAGAAAAAATAGCAATGAAAAATTCTTATATAATTTACAAATTGTCATTTTTATTACCTTGGCTGATCATATAATCGTATATGCCCCCTTTGAAATTATATATTTTTTTCTCACTGTCCAAAATCCCAACAAATTATTAGCTTCTCAACTTGATCCGGAACTATAAAGTTGTTATAAATGCATCCACTTGTCCAATATTATAAACTGCAGTTTATCATTTTATCTCTCCAACACCTTTGAAAATATGCTCAGGACCCATGATAGGAAATCAAGTTCTTTTTGCTAAATTATTTTCAAAATTAAATTTTTGCTTACATTTTTAAACGTCTGACTTGCAAAATATTATTAAACATATAATTTCACTAAACTAAAATTATAAAGATAAATAATGCAGAATATACGTGTATGTGCTTGACAATGTGAATGTAGTGCAAAAGTTTTAATCCTTCAAACCATTTCAAGCCATAGATGTGCATCCATAATAAATAATAGTTCATCTCTGTGAAACGATTTTATTGTTATTGCCTAAATTCATTTTGTAAAATTTATGAAAATAAATTAATAATGTTTTTATTTAATGATTGATTGATTTAAGTATTTCGATATTTATATGATAATTTAATTCTGGCAAAAAATTTTGTCAATTTATCAATGTCAACTTAATCGTACCAGTTGAAAATATATAGAATTGGAATATAAAAGTGTTGAGAATTAAATTAAATCGATTTTGCGCTTCTCTAAAATGATAAATCAAATAACAAAAAAAATATTGTGATAGTACAACGTATGAATTGTATAGATGACATGAATAATATATGAAATATTTAAGTCCACAAAAGCTCTTTTAAGCAGTTTGAAATTATTTAAAAATTTTTTAATTAAATTCTACAATTTAATTTAATGATTTACCAATTTAATTCTGGAGTAGAAAATATCTATATATTTTCGTTTATATAAATTAAAGTACAACAAAACAAATTAAATTAAAAAAGTCCAAAAAAATTTAATTAGGTTAAAAATCAACATTAACAAACTTCAAAGGATTTTCAAATAATTTTTTCCCGTCATACGGCAAATGTACAAATTGTTCAGTTGCAAAACAAAAACACTTTTGGCTTCTTGAATTGAAAAACAATAGAAAACTACTTACACAGCTTGTTTAAACAAAAGCTTATAAAGTCAAGGATTATCAGACAAAAGTGAGTTGCTCTGCAAAGCCACTAATTTAACGTTTGTTACGATATCAAACAAATGCGCAATAATGGCTTTTCATCTTACACAAACAGTTGTCAATGGAATATTTTAAAGAGGATTTAATGAGACTTTAAATAAAATATTAATATTAGTGATGGCTTCGAGAACAACTTATTCGCTCGGAAAAAGAATTACTAGCGTACACTGGTGCAAGAGCTTATTTTTTATTTTATTTATAAAATTTAAATTATTATTCAAAAATTTGTTTGTCAAAGACGTTTGGTCACTCCATTTCATTTAAGTTTTTTAATTTTATTTAAATTTAATATTTATATTACGAATAAAATGTTTTTTTTTCTCTAAATGAATAGTATTTTTAATAAGTTGTAATAAATGCAAATGAATTGAAATTCAATATGTACATGCAACCGACAAAATTAGATTTCTGAACAATATGGTCGCCACAACGAATCTATATACTACATGTAATAAAAGCACGCACCCCATGATAATCTTGTATCAACTAATTTCGGAGAAGAAAAGTCTTTGCACATTTTTTTCTTCTTGCCACGTGGCTTTCGAACCATAATAGTTAAGTTTCCTTTGCGCCACATTTCTGTAACTTTATTAACAAGATGTCTCTGCTAATAATTTCGAATATAGAAAGCTGTTGCCACACATTTATTTCTTCTTGCTCTTATGTTCCCTTCTGAAACGATAAAATTCAGCAGCGACATACATACATACTGACTGAGCTTCAACATTAAGAAATTATTAAATAAAAAGTGTTTACTTAATAGATTACACACTACCTTTTCCATCATCATAGATTATACAGGTAACCTCCTAGTTTTGTTGTATTTTAAACTTTTTTAGTAAAAATATTTTAAAAATTCTGATTATAATAAAAAATTCCCTTTTGCTAAACGGTGCAAGTGCTGTTCTATTAAATCAAAGCAATTTAGTTAAAAGAATGTTGTGATATTCTTTGGTATTCATCTCTTTTGAATTAAAATAACATTTACTATGATATTTTTCACAAGTTACAAATTGATTGTATTCTAAGTATTTTGTGAATAAAGTTTCAACTATCCTTATGATAATATGGCAACAAGTCAGGAAAATTTTCAATAAATCCTAAATGTTTTGGTGTTCTTTTTATTAAAATTTTTTAATAAAAACTTTTTCAATCAATCTTCAATGTTTATATCAATGCAATATTTACATTTATATTTTATTACTTTGAAAATGGAGTATTTTTGTAAAATAGTTGAACAAAGAAAATTATGCACTTGTAAAATATAAGAAGAAAGTTTAAAGCCTTCCAAAACATAAAGCTAAAATCTATTTCCTAAAATGCTTAAATATAATAAATAAAATACATGTCCAGATTATTACTGGAATGCCACAACAGGCTCAATGACCTGGCGACTCATAATCAGATTACTCTGATATGGGTACCAGTGCATCAAGGGCATGCCGGGAATATGATGGCGGACATCTGTGCGAGAAGAGGGGCTGAGGGGAACTTCATTGGACCTACCTCTTCTTTTGGGTTCAACAAAAGTCTCCTTAAGGGGGAGATTTCGAAATGGACATCGTCCAGGATTGCACAACATTGGAATGACATCAATGGATTATGTCACTCCAAAAAATTCCTACGCTATAACGCTGGGAGGGCGGATCTGGCTCTAAGACTGGACAGGAAAAGCCTACGGATGCTGGTAGGGGCCCCCACAGGCCATTACACCTTCAAAGCCCACCTATACAGAATGGGCTTATCTGACACGGACATCTCCAGATTTTGCGGTGAAGATGAGGAGTCGATGGAACACTTGATAGCAAATTGTGGGGCATTGTGCCACAGAAGACACAGGACTCTACATGCATATACGCTGAGAGATGAGGATCTGCTAATGCTCCCATTGAAAGAGCTGATCCTATTTGCGAACGTATTAGACTGCTAGGGACAGGGGAAGCACAATAGATCAACAAAGGTCGCAGTGCAAAGGGCTATCCTGGGCCAAACCACCATTACATTACATTATTAATCCATAAAATTGTGTTTTCGATAAGAAAAGAAAAACATTTGCATTGTATTTCTTTTCTTCCCCCTTTATTTTGAGTGAGTTTTTATTTTTCCAAAAATATGTAATTACAGTCGAATTGGGAAGAAAGAAAATATTGCTTAATTGGATGATCACGGAAAACAGTGTCTTTTTGAAAAAGCCTTTTATTGATATTAGATAAATGTTTAACAAATTAATTTGTTAATGTAATATACTATTGAATTGTAAGTATTTGTTATATTTTCACCACTAATTAAAAAATTTTAATATCTTGATGTTTTTAAGTTTTAATAAAATAGACGAAACGTAGGGAAAATATGAAATAAAAAACTTTGAATTTTATTGTCATAAAAACATGTTTGGCCTGATTAGCTAAACCAAATAAGAAACTAACTTAAAGCACTTTATTTCACTTAAAAGAAAATCCGCTTTACCGCTGACAATTTATTGTGGGATTACTTTAATCGTATTACATGTAACCGATACAATTTCAAGTTACAAAATCTCAATTCAAAATTGGCTTGCATTTATTTTATTTTAAATATGTATCGTAAATTCTGTTTTCGGTTCTATTCGAAAGTCGTAATATTTTTTTTGTTTTCGTTTATATCAGTTAATTTATTGGCCAATGTTTGTAACGTATTTTTTTTGTTGAGAAAAAATTATATGTGGCCACTGCTCCAAAATGGAAAAAGGAGATTTAACTTTCAGGCCACACAGAAAAAATTATTGGCAAAAAATTTCAGGCAAACATTTTGTATAAAGATAATTTCATTTTTAGTCAAACTTTTGTACTGCCGCAGTTAATTTATAGATTGATTCTTTAGACAACAAGAAAAAATTGTGGTTTTTTCCAATTTACAAAATTTTTTGCTGATTCAATAGATTTGCTTATTGACTTCTAAATAAGACGTTGTTATGTTCAGTTGTGTAGGTCGGAATTAAAGTTAAATATCCTTGATTGAAGCTGTCGTGTCTGCTCTTTTCTGAACTAAAGTTGTTTCAGCCCTCTTCGGCAAGACGTCTGGTGTCCTAGTTTCCATCTACACAATCAAAAATATAGATAAAATTATATCTCTTGAATGTCCTATCAGATTGTAAAAATAATTTATAGTGTTTTTGTTCATTTTATTAAATATTTGCGTACATAGACCATTCCTGAAGTAATAAAAATTATATTCACATTTTCATACAAATTAAAATTATTAACACAACTATAATTATGTGACAGTACGCAAGTTTTGTCACCCTTATGCTATTCATAGAGTGTAAGGATCTTCCACCAGGAATAAAATTTACTGCTTCGTATCTTTTATGTCATCTATTTCAAAGTAATCCCTGTCGGATGTAAAAAACAGTAAGTACCAAGAAGCCTTCAGCAAAACCTTAAGGTATTTCTTAACGTTACTCTTGCTGGGACATTTCGTTCTTTTTTATAATATCTTCATGGAAATTTTGTGCAAGTAAAATCTAATCATCTCTAAAGCAATGTTTGTTGATGTATAAATTCATAATGTAAATACTTATTATGCGGCAGACAAAGGACGGAGATGCCTTATGGCTCAAGTACATTAAAAGCAGACACTTCTGCTGTTGGTAGTTTATAAAATTAATGGTAAAATAAAGACTTTCCCCTACCAAACGCAAATATGAGGGTACACGATAATAAACACACTTACATTTATGTATATGTAGTTTTGATAAGGTTTAAGGAAAGTTTAAATTGCTTCATTTGCATTGGATTAAAATTAAACACTAGTTTTAGTATTCAATTCGGCTATCTAGGCCATATTTCAAGATATAGTTTTAGCTGCAAACAAAACTAAAGTCATATATTTAAATAATTCATTTAAACGATTAAATGCAATGTTTTCAAGATAAAATTCAACATGTAAATCGATAAAAGTCTCACGTTTTAATATTATTGATTTTGAAAGTTTTATTTATTTGTTTGTTGTGACATAAAGAGGAACATATCTTAAGCAAATATTTTATTTAATAAAAGAAAAATATGCCAAATAAATTTAATAGTAATTTTTGATTTTGTATAGAATTTTGGCTTTATAAAGGAATATAAAAATTAAAATATAAAATTTGTCTGACGGATCGAAAAATGTAGCCTATGAAAAATTTTCTAATCTCAACATGCTCTAGATTAAGTCAAAGTAATGTAAGATATGAAATATTCTGGTAAAAATTAATTACCAGAAGCAATTTAGAAAAGCTGATAATGTCAGCAAGATCCCAATTATTAAAACTAGCTTTTAAATCATATGACCTTTTCATGTTTAACTCCACAAATATATTGGACACATTTTTTAGAATTAGGTTCTACCAGTATTTTTTCCTTCAAATTACTTGTAATAAAATGCATTGCTTTCAAATACTTACCCTGTATTTTGTCTATGCAGAACAATCTAATAAATTAAGTATTAATGCCAATTCGGCGTTCTCTGGCTTTGGTCTACCTTCATAAATTATCAAAGCTTTTGAATTTTGCTTTGTTACAAGAACATCAAATCAGTAAATGCATGATGTGGCTTTCATTAACAGGCACTAATAAAACTGATAAGAACTAGATGGTGAAAGACACAAAACACAATTGATAATCAGAAAACATACAAGTGTATTTGGAACATGTAAGATTATGTCAACAAGCTAATTTGGCAATAGACTTCAAAAAAGTGGAGGTTATATATTCGTTAATTTGTGTAGAGATTTTGAAAACTGTTTTTCATATAAAAAATTATGCTCCAGAGTGTGATAGGGCCAGAATAAAGGGTACATCCAATGCAAATTACCATACTAATTGTAATACTGAGCGTATTGAAAATTTTGGGTACAGCCAACGCATTTCAGGAAAAACTGACTGATTGGCTGACTTCAATAGTGATAGTCTCCGAAATCGGTATGCGAAAGAAATAGAGGGTACGTTACCGCCCATAAAAAATAATATTTAATTTCTTGTATATTTATGGCTATAATAGTGGGAGTCTTAGAAATTGGTATTCAGACCGATTTTAGATATAATCTCTGCAAAGCTTAAAAGAAAAAAACAGCCTTTGAAAGTTTGAAACAAATAAAAAACTGATATAGTGCCAAGACCAGCAGGCTCAAAGTTTAATTGATACCTTCAACTATCCTGGAACCGGCTTCAAAGATCTTAATAAGGAACTCTCATAATAATAATTTATTTTGTTGAAAATTTTAGAAGCTGTGATGGAAGTCTGCTATTTTTTTTTTTGTCAAAAACTTTTTGTATATACTTTATATGAAAACATAGTAAAAAATTCGATATGATAATTAGTTAACGATTTCAAAAAGTTTTGGGCTACGTGGTCGAATTATGTTAATTGGAATGAGTACAACCAACATGGTTGTGTGTTATGCAATCCTGGACTATATATTTTTCAAACAAATACTTATTGCTGCTGAAGTACCTCTTGCTAAAAGAATTATTACTACAACCCGTTCGTGAACTGGTTACATGGAGTAGTTTTGGAAATAGTCCAATAAAATGCCTTTAGAAGTACGTGGCTGTACTAGGCAGTTAGAAGGACTGGTCGCATTTTGGTAGGGTAGTGACTACATCATGGATGTCAAATGTACCTTAGATGAGTTATCAGTTGGTAAAAAATATACAACGAAAAGCAACTAGCAACTTAAGGTTGTAAATTTCAGTTGCTTGGTTATGTTTTCATGGCATCCATAGTCGAGTAAGAAGCTCATTCTGTAATGTATTCAATTACTACAAGCATGTTACTACTTCAGTTGATTGCCGTTGAAGCATAGCTTGTGAGCTCCAGCGGACCTTAGTTTACGCAAAAGATGTTAGTTTGTTTAAAAAAAGCTTAAAGTCTTAATGTTGCTGTTATTGGAAAATCGCCAATATCTTCTTTTTTTGTCAGCCAACTTGATGAAGGGGTTACAGCAGAAAGCCCTCTTGGCCATATATTTATCATTATATAGTTCCTAAATATGTATATATCCAATCCAATGTCGATCACATTTTAAATTTTTTAATGTTAGAAGTATTTGTTTAGGATTCGTGGCGAAACATGTTCTAGCTAGCATAAACGTATTACCGTACATGCTGCTCCATCCGTAATTATGGGTGATATAGATATTGAGGAATCAGAAGCTCCTGATGTACTGGGCATGAAAATTCAGTTTGATGTTGGATGGACTGAACACATTTTTTATATCGCTAAAGAATCATTCAAGTGCTTCGGTTTTTTTAAGACGGTGTAAGAGGTACTTCACCCCTTCTGATATCCTCACTATTTATACCACCTAAATCCGGCCGAAAAGGGAAGACAACTCTCATGTATGGGCGGGTGCTTCAAAGTCTATTATGAAGTTACTGGACTGAGTACAGGAGAAGGCGAAAAGTCCCATTGGTGACAATAGTGTATCCAACTCAATTGACTCACTGGAGCATTGTTGCAATGAGGGTTGTGTTACGCTGTTTTATCGTTACTTCAATGGAATGTGCCCTAATGAAGTAAGGGAACTTATTCCCGAGATCCCCACTTACTTACGAGCAACACGTTTCTCATTAAGAGCACATCTATTTGTGGTCGATATAACAGCGAATCGCACGACGCATTACAGTAACAATTCGTTCTTTGATCGAACGCCTCGTATATAGAACGAGCTTCTGGCAGATATCTTTCCTGCCATACCCAGCGTTGACAGATTCAAATCGAATGTCGAAAATTAAAGGTCCAATTGCAAAAAAAAAGTTGCAGATGAGTTCGCCTTATATATTATATTTGTCTATACATCATATATTGAGCTTTGTTATTTTTCTTAACCTTTACAAAAATAAATATATCAATAAAAATACAACAAAACAATTTGTAGAAACAAAGTAATTAAGTTAAAAAAGAAGAAATTGTAAAGTAAGAAAAATGCATATATAAAGCATCTTTTATGCGCACCATATTTAGAGAAGAACATATTTTTTGTCACAAACGAAAACACTATAAATAGTTCTGTTTCATCATCGTTTAATCTTAATACTAATTAGCGCAGTTTTTCTAATATTTAGATCTAATGCAAGTGAAATATATATCTGTATATACCAATAGCTTATTTCCCATTCAGAAGATCTGGAAATTAGTATGACTGACGAACTCCTCTTAAAATGGTAAAAGCATTTTAGAGAATAAAATTGGTCCTTCATTAGCTATGTACTCATACCTTTTGGGTATATTTTTGTGAATTAAGAAGTTATACACGATAAATCACTGATGGCCAAGAAGAGATCATCAGGAAATATTTTTGCGACTATTGTTATCTTTTCTTTTGCCTTAATTATACTCAATGAAACTTATTAGATTTATCAATATAAATAAGAAACCAAGTATTGAATGAGTAAAATATTAATTTGAAAAAAATATTTGTTATAACAAATGCTTTTCTAATTTTAAAATAAAATTTTGCTAAATACTTCAAAATTCGAACTCTCGCAAATTATTAATTATTGAGGTCTATTTAATTTACTATACGAAATTTATTGGTAACAGCAAACACTTTAGAGAGCAAAACCCACTATTCAGAAACGGCAGTAGTGAATTTATTTCCTTATAATTTCTTGTATAATGGTGCTTTTAATTACAAAACAATTGGCATTGTTTTAAGAAAATTAATTGTTTTGTCCATCTTTCCCTTAACGTAATAGAAAAATTTTATTGGGAGGAAATTTGTTGGTGGATGATATTGCAGTTTTTTTCTTCTTTCTTTTTTCTTAGAAATAAATCTGGTCTTTCATAATATTTTAATTAGAGGTCCCTGAGGTCCACACGTAAGTATACGAAGAAAGTTTTGGTTTATTATTTCTTTGCTTGGAAAAAGCTCAACCGCTCGTAATAGGATGCTTTTAAAGTAAAAATATCCATGATATGGATTGTTTTTCGCTTTCAAAATGTTCTTGTTCAATATATTAGGATAGTGCCGATTTTTAGTGTTTGGCATACAAATATGAGCTTGAATGTTTTTAAAATTTCTTAAAGTTCACTATGAGTTGGTTTAGCGACCAATGAAATGTGGGCATATGAACAGCTAAAGCCTTAACAAATAAATATGAAAAGTAAATTATTCAAACTCGAATTTTGAACTTTGTTTAATCTTACTGACGTTTCCTTACGAAAGCATTCTCCATTATCATCAAGTGTACACGAGTGCGTATGTCTTTGTTTATTCACACGCAATCGTTAATACTTTTTTATTTTCTGTTGAATTTTAATTTGTACCAAATGTTTTTCAAATCTCATAACACATAAATACCTCGGTTTTGTTTATTTGAATTTCATACAAATTACAAATTCGTATTTTGGCATGTCAGCAAATTTGAAAAGAACCTCTGTTCACAGGCTAATAAAGTTTATTATGTTGACTTGGTGCAAAAAAAAATATATTTACAATCTTATTTGCTCATACCCTGGTGACAGCAAAATGTTTATTGACTTTGCCAACAATGCCTTGGGCCGTAAGATAAATAAGCAGAGATAAAATTAACGTGTTTGCATATCGAAAAGGATAATAAAATAACATTTATACGCATGTGTGTTTTAAGGATAAAATTAATAGAAGAGTACACATGTGCTCGTACAATATAAATGGGTTTTAGTGTATGGTGGACTGGCAAAAACGAAAGGTTATCAATGTATTTAAATTAAACTGTATGACGAGCTGCTCTAATGCCGTATTTAACTATGATTATACGACAATAGTGACGAATTTCAATGTGCACAACAGTAACTTTATTTGGAGTTTCTTTTGGAAAAAGTATTTGATCTCAATCGGTTTTTATGGCAAAAATCAAACTTTTTGTAGTAATAACAAAAAACCCAATATGTTTTGGTAAATATAGAACCAGATATCAATTCTTTTATATGAACTTGATATTTTATTATGATGGCCACCAGTGCACATTTTCAATAAGTGTGACAAAGGTGTTGACATTAAAAGTTTCTTAACTGACAAAGTGTTTTTGTCATTGATATCCAAGGGAAAAATATTTCTCCAGTAATCATGAACTTATTTTATTTCATTTAAGTTATAGACTTAAATAGCGAACATTACTTTATTAAAATAATTAAAAAAAAGACGCTTGAAATCTACACTGGTTTAGCTTTTTTTACTTGAACAATATTTTTATTATAAACAATTTATGTAAATTGTGTTGTATATATAATCTAAAATTAAATGTATTATTAAAGTATTAAGCAAATTTAATATAATAGCAATAAAATTTTTTATTTTTACAATCGATCTGACAACTGATAAGCGATTTGTGGTAACTCCAATGTGTCATTTGATGCCGAATAGAATCACACTATAGCAAAATTGAATACAGCTGAAATTAATTAATTTTTTAACAAATTTAGTAAAAAGAAATTTGACAAAGGAATAATTTTGTGTAGTGGTCCCCACTAGATTAGGTTTTTGCTTGCTGCTATATCAAGCCATTTCCCCACGCCTGAGAATGTTGAGCACATCAGGGACCAAATTCGGCAAGATCTTGACGGAAAATTGCCACGATTGCTACGAAAATTCTGTGAAAATTGAACATTCAGATTGCAACATTTGCGCCCTACTTTTGGCGCCTTCACGCCTGAAATCATATTCAGACATTGATGATATAAAATTATCACTATAGTAAGGCAGGTTGTATTAACGCATACTTAAGGAACGCATTGGCTCTTGCACATATCATTATGAACTAAAATTTTGACGTAAAATTTGTGGAAGCTGGGATTTAAACTTTATAAAACATTTTTTTCTCTATTCAGCTTTTTTTGTAGAATTCCAAATTACCCTAAAATTAAAAGGTTGTTGAAAATAAAATCATACTCGTCAGTAAATACAAATTTATGTCTACTGCTGACAGCCTACTGATAAAATATGCAACCACCACATCACAGACATGATTACATTCATTATCAATTTTTTACCTAACATTTAATAATAATTTCAATAACTAGCTCTGTTTGTTGTTAGTTTAGCTATTCATTTATTGGTATTTAATTCGTGATAACAAAATCAACGGTGAACTTCAACCGACTTGTCAGCATATGAACTGGTATGTTTATAAAAAAAACTAGAACATACAATATGAGAATTGAATCACACATAAAAGTTACAAAACATATAATCATAGTAGGGTCATGGTTCCCCAGCTTGTGTTATAAGCATTTCTAATCTCGAAACTTTAAAACTAGTTGATACACATTATTCTCTAATGGATTCTGATAAGACTTGAACTCGAAGCCAAAAATAATAACTTTTATTGACAGATAAAAAACAGCATTAATAATTATATAAGTTTTGAATTATAGTTCTGCTAACAACTCCAAAATAAACTTATAAAAAATTTCCATTATTAGGCAATACGGGTATCTCAGATCTCCGCCAATGCGTTAATGTATATTTTAAATTAAGCGAATAAAATTTTTATTAAAAAATGGCCAAATAGTTTTCAAGTTGAACGATTCAACTTTTATAAAAAATATTTTCTATTTCTATTACTCTAGATATTTTATTTTAAAAAATACAACGCTTTAATGTCTGTTCCATATACATACGAAAACACATGGTCAATATGGAACATTTATTCGCCCTGTAAACAATAGACACAATACAATAGAACGTTCAATTTTATACCGTAGCGGATACAATATACGTAAATGTTTTTATTCGTAAAAACTAGAACAATGGAAATTATTACACAGAATAAACGAATTTATTTATCATTATTTTCTTCCGTTTTTTTTCGTACTCTTTAAATGTTCTATTGAATATGTAAAATGTGAAAAGCACATGCTCAAAAAATATTTTGGTAATTTTTTTGTTTAGAACACATGTTAACGACAGACACAATCGCAAACTTGTTTAGGATTAAATCTTACATATTTAAAAACTGAAATGCTACTGTTAAAAACGGAACATAAATGCTTTGTAGGTCCTAGTCGCAACGCTGCCTAAGGTAAGAGGATATATTACGGCTGAGGTAATGTTCGACATTTGCATATTGTTTTGAAGTAAGTTATTTCGGTTGATTATATGTTGAATCGTTCAATTATTTTCAATTAAAAAATAACAATTGTGAAGTAGTTTATTCAACGATTCTGTAAGTCGTGCTTATATAATAAAAGTTCTAAAAGCCTGATCACACTGTCGTCCATTCAAAAAAAAAAAAAAAAAAAAAAAACAATCAAAGAAGTAATTCTTAATTGTAAGGAATGAAAAAAGTTCTGAATATTTCTAATATACTGAATATCCTTTTAGATATTTTACATGTTCCTGAGGTGTATCATATTCTTTAAAAAAAATTGCTCATATTGTTCTAGAGCTTCTTTATATGTCGATATTTAAATATGATTTCTCTCTTCACGTTCAGTGATATACTTTCTTCCCTCATCATCAGGAAAGGAAATATACTTATTGTCAACAAAAAATTTCTGACCATTCAATTCTGTCAGAATATTTCTATCTCTGCTAAAATATATTACTTAAAGAAATCGCTTACTCCAAAAGCATGTGATATCAACGTTTCAAGAGATAAATGAGACATATCATCCCAGATGATAGAGTTCGAAAGGTGACGTATATTTACTTAAGAGCTTATTTGCCAAGACATTATTATATTTTTTGAAAAAAGTTTATTACGTTACTTCTCTTGCAAATAAATGTTCTCATTCTATAATAATAATGATTTAATTGTTTTAATAAACAATTAGTCTCAGCTTTGAAATATTATTTTTTTATTTTTTAACAAAAACTAAACATTTTAATGTAGCAGTCACAAAAAAAAAGAAACACAAAAATAATTTTTAATTTTACTTTTCTTTTTCATATTAACTTTATCAACTATATGTTTCTACAAATTTCTTAGCTTTTTATTTCATTTTAATGTATGTTTTTCGATTAATTTTTCCGTATTATTTAAAATTATATCTCCTCTATGATCCTCTGAGACAATGTGAACGTACTTTAAAAAGTATGAACTTGAACCAATTAAGAAAATAAAAATTTCATTGGTTTGATCAATTAGATCAATAAAACTTTTTAATAAGAAATTGGAACGACTTCAAGAAATTCAAGACTTAATTGCAGATTTTAGTCATCCTGGAACTCCAAGGATCTCAGTAGGCTTTTATTCATATTTTAGTTATTTCACACTTCTTCGAGGCCATTTTTGATAATTTTTTTTAGTGAGGTTTTTTGTTAAAAAGTTTTTATTTGAAGTTTCTTAGATATTATCTTTAAAGATTTTTGGAGGTACCACTTTCTTTGTTCTCCTCATGCAACAACCAAATATATGACAATTAAGTTATTTGTGTCGGAGGTGTCACTTCAGCGCTCCTGCCCAAATGACAGAAAGACATGTCCTCCAACGAAATCACGTTTTTCTCTATAATTCACTCTACACATTGATTAAATTGTTCATTTTGCAATAAATAAATTTTAATGAAGAAGATGGAAGGAAAGCTTTTACTCCACCTTTAATAGTAAACAAAACTGCAATTGTTTTCCCTCCCATACTATATTTACCTGACTCCACGGCACAACATTGTATGATTTGGAAATTATATTCTTTGTGCCTGTGTGTAATAATCGAATTTTTTGCCTTTATTCACTTTTTTTGCTCATGGAGTTTCTATACCATATTCAGCTTTAAGAAACACGAATAATATAGAATGTACTGTCATCTTTCTATCTTTTGTATTGAAAATGTATTGACGAGAAACACATCAATCAATTGTTAATGGTTTTGGTTACATGCCACCTAAATATCAGCGACAATTAGAACTGAACAAAGAAGGCTCGAAAATGACATTTACTCGTAAAACACTTGGTTTAATTTGTATGCAAAGAGCAATTCTCTAAAAGAAAATGAAATAGAAAAACCTCGCCTACGAGTTTATGAACAGTCCCACAGTTATTGCAGTACTATAGGTGGTCAAACTGGACTTGCTACATTTTTGTTGTCACTAGTCCATATGAAAAAAATGTGAAAATTTTTGCACGGTTTGAACAATTTAGTTCGTTACATATATTTTCGTAGTGATAAACTTTATTTGCTGGAAATAAAGTTTACTGAAAGTGCTGCAAAATTTACATGTTTTTGCAAGTGGTAAAAGAACTCGTAAAATACATCCTCTGATTTTTTGTTTTTGCTTTACACAAATTGTTGTTACCTCTACCTCGTATTCAATATATTCATAACAATATTCCTTTCTCCGCGAGTCCATATTTTACAATATTGCAAATTAAGAGACTCAGAGTCACAGACTAGAATTTAAATATTTTTCTTTTCCACTTCCGGTTAGATATTATTCCGCAATATATTGTGTAATACAGCGTTATCCATTTTTCGGTTTCAAGAGTAAAGTTAGATTAAACACATATAAAGCTCTGATTTTTATAATACTTTCATTTTATTATAATGCGGGACCTTTATTTATTTATAATAACAATATTTATGAAATTTGTTTTTTGAGATATTCTCCAAAATATCTTTGTAATATTTTATTGCTTGTTGCTGGCTTAGCTGAGTATATGCCTGCATTTATTGGCGGTAACTAACTTATCAGTACTCTTTAGCCACGTCTCGAATAACAAACGGCGATTAATTGTATAAAGGCGTAAAAAGAAAAATAAAAAGACGCAAGTCGATTGTACATAAGTATTTGTTATGTTGTGTTTGTACAAAAGCTTTCTAAAGCTATTATGATTATATCTTTTGTTGATTACAAATGGAAAATATGATTGAGTTCTGTTTGGATTCTCATATAGTATATGTAGTCTGTGACATAAGTATACGAGCTTGAATGCTTTTCAATCATGATTTGGCTAAAAGGGTACTGATGATTTGGTTAGTGCCAGTGAAATGCAGGCATACTTATACTCAGCTAAGCCAACAACAAACAATCAAATATTAAATAGTTATTTTGGAGAATATCTGGAATAACGAATTTCATAAATATTTACAAGAAAATATTGTTGTCCTTCAATTGATAGTTTATAGAATAATTAATTGTGTCTATAGTAACCATTCCAGATGTAAAGTCTAATATAAAAACATATTGAAGACGTCTTCCAAGGCGATGAACAAGCATCAAAATAAAATTAATTACAACTCCCTGGTAAAACGATTGAAAACTATCTAGCACTACATTTTAATTGATTTGGAAGCAATTTGCATACAAAATCAATTATGCATGTCTTCGACAGTTCAACATGAAAAATTATTAATTAGTGTGGCTGCACAAAAATGCATTTTATTGCTATTCAAATTTTTTTTTATATTTTAAAATGTGTATCCAAACACTCCTTCGGATTATTTCCACAATACAAAGGAAGATTTCCGATTGTCCCTTTTCAGCAATGATATGCATTCTCTCAGATCTCTTCACTTTTTGAATAAAGTCACATGCACAAAAACACCAATTTTTAATTTAATATTAGTTTAGCAGCAATATGATTAATTTTTTATATAAAACCACCTACAAGTATTAGAAATTAATGTTTTCCTGATCCACTGAATAAATATCGGACCAAATATCATGCAATTACCAGCCTGTCTTATAACTCCATTTAATAATTATTGAAATTAAGATATTATTAAATATTTGCCAATCTTAGGTACCTAAACCACAATCATATTAATTTTTATTTTTTTTTTCATAGCGTATTAATATTTATTCATGTTGAAATAATTAAAACTTTTCTGTCTGTTATGTTTTTATCATATTTTTTGTTTATCGTATCAGCAATCGAGATCATGGTAAATGAATTGTTATTTGGCATATACATAAATCAATATTAATTGAACCTTTTATCAGGAAAATAAAAAAAAATACTTTAATATTTTCAATAGATATTATCCCTCAATTATCCCCTAAAATAATTGGCATCGGTAGGAACAAATCAAAAATTATAAGATAATTTTAAAATTCCAGCCTGCCGCTTCAAGTTGATTTAGGAGTCATCTCTAAATGCCTCGGAATTCCTCATTTCAGAATACCTTTAAAAAAGGCAGAAATAGTTGCTGCGTTGAAGAATTTATTTTCATATGCAAACATGTTTAAAGTTAAAAGTTCTATAGTCTAAAATGCTTGCACTTGCAAAAAGGCAGTATATTAAGGGTTATTTCCATTTTAAAAAATTGTAGTAATTAAGACTTCATACGTATGATTAATGATTATGATTAATGTAATTAGCGTAAAACGCAAAGTACACAATGTAATAACCTGGCAGCAATAAGCTGGCACGAATGATATACATGTGGCAAATGTGAATAACCATAATTCATGGAGCTATGAAATGTAAATTTTGTTATTTCATGATATTTTTATATTAATTCTTCCTTTTTAGTCATTTAAAAAATATACAAAATGAACTGGAAATTGAAGGAAGATTTAAAATTCTGTTTTCTCATTATATCCAAACGAAAGTATGACAATATTAAATGTATAAATACCAATATACAAAACAGTCTTTTATTTAAATTTATTTAAACAAATATACTTAATAAATAAATTTACAAAATACATAATTCAGGATGATAAGGCCACATTGCGCTCAAAATTAATGTTTTATATATTTTAGTATTAAAGTTACAGACGCCGCTAGAGCAAACAAATTCCTCCCTACATTGCAAAAAAGCAGCTTTTGTTGTAATTAGTTTTTTCTTCTTATAAATAAAAATTTGAAAAATATGAACCACAGAATTTCACAGTACAAAAACTACCAGAATCATGCTCATGGTGATGGAAAGTTTTCTTTTCGTGCATCACCGCTTAAGGAGGTGGTGGAATATATGACCTGTAACATAGTCAAAAAAAAAATCCTTGACCTTCGTAGAAAAATTTTAAGCAGCTGCAGATGTAATAACCAAAGCGAATTTCCCAGTAAATCGAGGAACGACAGCCACTGAACGAAAATATTAAGTTGGTTTCGAATCATTAGAATGATATTGTATATGGGAATGATATTCTATATAGGAATCAGAGTCAATTACCATATTAATTATCAAAAAGTCGTCTAAGATAAAGATGCTAAAAAAGTAATGAAATAATTTAAAAAAAAATTTAATATCTTTGAGAATATTACTGTTCATATTTGTTAATCGGAGAGTGGTTAGTTCAATACACGATATAGGAGCAATATTAGAGGTAGACGTTAGAATAAAAAAAATTTTGTTAAGAATAAACTGTTGTTATTAGTTTCTTTTTTTTTAAAGAATATTAGTGCTCAAAACTCTAGAAGTAAAAAAAATCCACCTGCAAACGACTTCTAGTTGTGCTTATTTGCAAGAGATTTATTTTGCCAATTTTTTAAAAAGATGTTAGATGCATTTTAGTCTTATAATATCTAAAAAAAAAACTAACAATACCATTAAAAAAAATGTGAAAACTACTCTCCGAAACTAATCTTTCGTTGATCTCTTATCATTACAAAAAAGAGACTTAGAACTTCCACTGTATATTAAAAAAAAAAAATAAAATTAAAAACAAATTAAAACACATTTTGTCATAATTCCAATCTTTGACTATTGGCTGTTTATCCTAAAATGGTAGAAATCTTCTTCAAAGTTTTTTTGTGCCTATTATTATTTTGAAAAAACGACTTCAATCATTCGTTGTGTGTGAGTATAAATGCAAATTAAAGTAACAGAGATACGAATCATTTTGCTTAACATTGGTAGTATTTATTTCAGTTAACTGAACACTGCCAACCGCTTAACAGTAACAGCAAATTTAATAAAAATTTAGCAAATCTCATTAATCTTAAACAATAAATTGAAAAGACGATCCAAAATTTAAATGATTAACGCAAAACAAAAAAGGGCATACAACAAACAAATAAACATTTTCTTGACCAAACAATGGCCATTAATTCAAATAGTGTAGGTATATCCCACTAAATAGAAATAGTGGAAAAGATTATGGAAAACTAATTCGTAAAAGGCACAAAATTTTAAAAGTAAGGTTTGCGATGACTGAGGCTTTTCTTTTAAACAATTTGTGAATTGTAACAATTGTTTTTTTTTTTCCGAGTAGCACATTCAAAACAAAACAGGAAATGAGTAGAAATGTCTGGTTTCAACAAAAACATGCATAATTATAGAGATGAGTGCATATAGTTTTTTTTTTATTTCATTTTTTCAAATAGTACCTGAAGCGAGTAGTGTCGAGGCTGTTATATTTGCTTTCGAGCAATTATATGTATATTAGGGTAGTGTGCAATTTTCATTTTAATTATTAATGGCTATTAGTTACGTTATGTGCATTATGCTAAATTTATATTAATATATTAGAAAAAGAAGATTAGAGAAGAGTTTCTGGAAATATGTTAGTTAAATTTTTAATGGACCAAAAGTACTTTCAAGGTTTCATATTATTTGAAATCTCTTTCGAGACTTAAATGTATTGTTAAGTGTAACTTTGCCTTCTAATATCATGCTGGCATTATTAAGAGCTTTCGATTATTGCTTATCTGATTTCATTTTATTTCTTTTAAAATTCATTTCAAAATCGGTAATTAAAGAAATAATGTCTTTATTCTCAGATTACATGTTCAAATTAGATGAAAAAATCAGTCACACGCTAGGAAAAAATATGATTAATAAATGATAATGACGGTAATTTTGTGTTTATTCCAGAAATTCATAAGTGAGACAGGAAAATTGTTCTCACTAAAATTGTTCTTGAGCATTTATTTCTCACATTGAGCATTTTAATGTATGATTTTGTGCTATTACATTGTCACTACTACTCCAATATGGTTGTTTCAATAATATTATAAGAAGTTAAATTTTTTTTAATTAAAGCATACGCTTATGTATGTGCGTTTGTTTTTGTTTAAACTTCGAGAGGGCGAAAAACTTTCAAAGTGTGCCTATATAATTAACTTATGAGTGAAAAAATTAGCAAATTCAGCATGTACGTATACATATGTACATATACGAGGTCAGTTGAATAGAAAAGGTGTTTGTTTGTAAGAGGCATAACAGTTAGACGTGTTTTGTTTGTTCGCCGATCGATCAAAGCGAAGCTCGTTCCAAAATTACAGAATTTTGTACAAAAAAACGTAAGATGCAGAAAAGGGTCATAAATGGTGATACATCATGGGCTTATGGTTATGACATCGAAACCAAAGTTCAGTCAAGATTTTGTTATTGTTTGCTTCGATAATGCACTTGCTCACTCGTCATTGCTTGTTCGTAATTTTTTGGCGGAAAATAATACTGTAATAATGCAAAAATTCAAAAGACTAATGAAAGGACGGCGTTTTGCAACGATTGAGGAGATAAAAACCGACTCGCTAAGAGAGCTTTAGGTCATACCAAAAAGTGCATATCAGAACTTCTTCGATGATTGGAAAAAAATCTGAGAGAAGTGTATTATATCTAAGGGGGAATACTTTGAAGGGGATAAAATAGAAATTGATTAATAAATTTATATTTCTTGAGAAAAATGAGAATTCACCTTTTCTATTGAACAAACCTCGCATCTTCTATAATTGTATTCTATAGCGTGGAAATTTAATGGCCAATTTTCAATAACTCTGTCACTCGGCTTAAAGTAAGTGAGTGAGTGGCCTTTGCTTCGCTGCTTTGGCGTAACCGGGCATTGGTTTGCATAGTCCTTCGATTTGTGAAAAACTCATAAAGAAGTTTTACTAGTTCACCATAGCAATCTTTGTAATATGAAAAATGGTTGAAATCGGTATTCTATGCCGTCTATATATAAAGCAATGGTATTCTCATCTGATATGGCATTATGATTTCCACAACATTGGCAATTCTGTCATACGTACACAATGTCAAATAATGCTATTGCATTTGAATGCTGCTAGTTAAGTATAAGAATTTTTGGTTATAATTGTCTATTAGCAAATACTGTCATGCTTAGTTCTGGCTCCTTTCGATTTAAAATCATGAAACATTATCCCTACATATGAATGTAGTTTAAAATTTGTATGTAGTAATAAAAAACTTTTAAGGGAAAAATATAGCCGACTTAAAAAATAGTCATGAAAGCCAGTGTGTAAAGTCCCTTAAAAGTGTCTTAAGCGCCGAAAAAGAATATATAATTTGTATTGCATTACGATATCGTGGAATTTATTGTATACAATATATGTATGCATATATACACATGAACAGAAACGAAGTTTTTATAAAAAGCACATAGAAATCCAAAAAAAAAATTGTTTTTATGATTATAAGGGACGTATAATATGTTTCTTTTCGATGATATTTAATATAGTTCTAAAAATATCCAAATATGTTTCAATATATTGCAAAAAGATGCAAACAATAGTCATGATTTTTCTTTTCCGAGTGTGCATGCACAGCAAGGACTACTTCTTTATTTAAAAAATTAATAATATTTGCAAATGTATTATTTTGTAAATACTTTAAATCGATTCTATGATATCCCGCCCTAATAACAACATCAGACAAACAAACGAGCGGCTGCAGTTTAGGGAAGCGAATGTGTACACGTTTAAATTAATATGTATGTGAACGTACAGGAAAAGGATGCAGGAAATACCAAAAACCAACCATGCAAATTACGAAATATTATCACATAAAAACGCAGAAAAATAGAAAAGTGCACAGAGTCCAATTCTGTTGTACATATTACATTTTTCGCTCTTGAGCATTTGCTATTTAAAGGCAAAATGTCAGAGGAAGTACAGAAAATTCAATAAAAAATCTGTGTTTTCCTTGAAAAACTAAAAGCAAGTGAAAATAATCCCTTGCTTATTGCGGAGTAAATGGTGGTCATGACATTTGCTTGAGCATTAAAATAAATTTTCAAACTAAAAACCATATTAAGTTGTGAATTTTTGTATTTAATTTCTAATTTTTTTCTCATGTTTTTAAGTTGTGGTCATTTTATATGAAACATCAACCAGCTAAAATTTCACAAATATTTTTAAAATTTAAATAAAACATTATGTTGCAAGAGAAAGAAAAAGAACACTGAAAATGGCACACAGCCGAAGCCGGGCCGTTGACAAGCCAAATTTGACGTGGGATGACGGAATATAATTCCAAATTATTATTTGGGACTTTTGTGTCGGATCAAGGTTAAGATGTATTGTTTTTGAGTTGTATTAAATTGGTTTAATGACAATAGACCAACTAATCTGTTTATGCATGTGTCAGGGACCTTACCGGACAAAAAACTTTTGTGATGCACATGGTGCTTACCTTAAAAGTAGTAGGTGTGATGTTGTTGGTACCAAAGATGACTTTCTTGACAAAAAGAAATATATTTAAGCGTCCATTGTTGATAAGAAAGGAGTCACAAAGGTATGCGAAGTGTCCGAGAGCAAATGCAGACGTAAGCCACATAGACTTAAATCACAATCGTGTATTTGTATTCCTCTTGTTGAGCTATAAAGTGGATGCTACGTGTGAGTTCTGAAAATAATAATTGTGAGGCCCTCATAAGAAAAAGCGAAAGGACTACGCGGCTTCTTACACTTGGGAGAAGATCATAAGCACTTTTGTTGGAAATTACAGCAGGGCTCTATGCAACCTGTCGTGCGTGCATGTATGTCGTCTTTGCTAGTTGCTTTGGTGAAGAGGAGGAACAGTCAGTTCATCAATTTCTTTTTATGTCTGCTGGCTCTGCGGGAGTGTAGGCTAATGCATTCAGACAATCCTAAAGAGGTGCTACTAATTGATCTATATACTGGTTGCCAAAAGCTAGATTTCGGGACATTCGCAAAATTAGAATAAAGTTAGTCCAGTCAGTTAGTACACAGTGTGCTTAGTAATCTCCGCACGTACTAGCACATTTTATTTTGCGAACCACCGAGCCATACTCACCTTATCTAATAGTTTTTAGTAATTTGTTTTCGGAGGAAATATATTTTGGAAGTAGTATCTGCCATTCTAAACATATATTTACATACATTATTTGTTTCATTTAACTTGCACCTCAAATTAGAAACGTATACTTGTGAATGTGTATATAAACAAATGCAAACAGTGATGTTAATAAAAAAAATTAATTTCTGAGGTTTTGCTTTTGTACGAATCATTTTAAAGCTCTATATATACATTTATGTTTAAGTTTTGGCATATTTTGTTGAATGTTGCCATTTCAGTTGTACTATTCTAACTTGGTTTATTGGTCATATTTTATGGGTACGTTTGCTGAAGATATGTGTATGTATGTACGTATGATTGTTCACTCTGTTTCACTTTTAGTGCAACAACAAATTTATAGTTATTTTTTAAAAATTTTACGTTATAACGTAGCAATTTATGCTGTATAATTTTTATGCTCCATTTATTGCTTAAATGGTTGCTTTTTCTTTGTGGGTGGCATAAAATAAATGGGCTAAATATTGTAAGAAAATTGTGCATTTAAATTGTATTTATGTCTTTGAGATTGAGACAGAAGAAACTGTGTAATTTATTGCAGTTCTGGGTTTTTTTTTGACGTGCAATATGGTTATTGTTTTCTTTAAGTATGTTTGAAACTTAGTGATATAAACTTAAAGGCCATTTATTTTACTCTTTTGTGGGAGGAAAAATGCATAACGAAATTATGAAGTTTTCTTTATATTCTTAAATTTGAATACAATTAGTTAAATTTTCATAAATTTGCTATCTCGCGATGTTTTTTGTGTTACTAAGATATTCGAAGCCGATCATCTTACCACTGGACTTCTAAAATCTCCTTCGGAAGCACATGTAATACAATGCTTATTTCGAAATTCTTAGAGGCGTTATTTGAAAACGTTGGAATTATTTGCTTAAAAGCTTTTGTATCTACATACATATATTTAAATTCAAAATAATTTGTGTCTAATAAGTACATATATGGACATATTTGATTTTGCCTGCTGAATACCACATCTACATTTTTAACAATCTAAAATGACTGTATTATTATGAATATTTTACTACTTTAACTATTTGTGATAAAAGTTGCTAATTTGTTAATTGAATATGGATTTATTGATATTTTTCTAATCTGCTTTCAGTGAATTTCATATTTTTATAGAACTAACCGATATGGCATAAATATGTTTTCGGATAATCATATTCAGAAAAATAAATTGTCTTATGAGTTTTGCATTTCCTCAGTAAAATTTATGCTTTCAAGACCACTTACACTTAGACACTCATATTGTGAAAAGGAAAAGTTGTAACGAATGTTTCAACTTGTCTATATATCCCTCTTATGCTATAACACATAAGTTGGCTGGATATAAGCACATACATACTAGTATATATATATATATATATATATATATATATATATATATATATATATATATATATATATATATATATATATTTATTTATTTATTTATTTATTTATAATTTTGTATACAGGAGTAGTTACACTATTTCAAATGTACTCTGATTAGAACATACTCAGTTCTAGTTTTATACTAAGTAAAACTTATGGTAACACACTTTGCAATGGAGTTTGCTAACTTAAACTAAAACGTAGTTTTTAATTGCAACTTTGAAGTGCCAAACCAATTGTTTATTGTGTGCAAAAGAGCAATTCAAATGTTATTTTGTTGAAATCAATTTATGTTGTTCAAATTTGCTTTGATATATTCAAAACTCGTTTTTTTCTGATTTGACTCGACACAAATTGAAATTGTGAAGTTTGAGTAACTAATTTTAAAAAGAAAAAGAGATTTAACTTTTGACGCAACTTTTGACAAAAAAAAAAAAACACCGGTTTCGGTGGTACCGAAACCAAAATTTAATTAAAATCCTTAATTTTTGTTACATTTTATTATAGAATTAGAAAAAGAAATAACAGTGTTATTTTTTAATGGTACTTTTTATTTATAAGAAAACGCCAAGTGAATATAAAAATGGAAGTGCAGAATAGCAAACGTCATGCATAAACCACAGAGTACCAAAGATTTCAAAATTTCAAGCTTGAAAAATTAATTTTAAGCTGAACATTAAAAAAATTTTTGGACAGATACCATTAGTAAAACATTAGTATTTATTTTAATGTAGATGAACTCTTTGCAGCTGATGAGTTTCCCTATAACATTATATCTATACTATCCGCCAAATATAAAAAATGCAAAAAAATATATGCCATAAGTGCCTAAACAAGTTTAAAAATTTGTAAGTCAATATTAGTTCCAAAAATGTAAAAAAAAATGTTAGTATTAATTCAGATCAGCTCAAATGATTTTAAGGGCCTTGTCATTGCATGATATTGACTTTTTGATTTACCGATTTGATACTTTTTTGGCAAAGCAAATTATTTTTTATTAAATTGCCATAGAGAATAGACTTTTATCCCAAGTGAAAGTAATTGTGTCAATTATTGAAGAAAAATTATATTTTCAAGTAAATTTAATAACATAAGTATTTTTTTTAGTATGTATCATTATACACCAATACTCGAAACGTTTTTTAACATAGAAACCAATCATGAGGCAACAGACCAAGGTCAACAAAGAAAATCCAGCTTTAATTGCAACCCACATAGTGGAACATAATAATGCAGTTTTCGTAGGGCACTCTTTATTGCTCATGTGTGTTTCGTGCTTGCCCCCATTTTGATGATGACGATGATTGCGCCATACACACATAGACTACAACCATCTAAACTATGTGACCAAAATTACGTTACAAGTTACAAGTGGTAAGTCAAGTGAAAGCACATTTCTCTTTTTTATTGTCTACGCACTCTTAAATGAATTAAATTTAGTATTTAAATATCCTTAATTCTTAAATCTATTTTAATTTGAGTTAAACAACTATAGAGTTCTAATTGCATCCCTAACTAGTTTTACATTAGCCAGCTTAGAGAAATATTAGCCCATTAATACTTTATAGAATTAAGATATTATGTGGTAATACAATAATATTCTGCCTCAGATATGCTAATAAGACTTAAAATAATTTACTAATCAATGAAATATATTGCAAATTTAATAAATTGTAATTTAATGAGAATGTATTTACTTCAATTCGTATATACAAAAAGATCTCATTTATTCTTATAAATATATAAATATGTATGTTTATGTACATGTTTATATTTATATAATATTGTATTTATAACCACATTAAGAGTTTTGTCAAGACTTGAGTTTTGAGTGTACAAAATTAGATAAAGATGACAGACAGGCTACTTGAAATTTGCCAAATTTTCATTTTGTATTGCCTAAATGGTTAAATTGTTGCGAGAACGGGTTCAAAATTACGCTAGTTAATAAAAATTTTAAATAAAATCATACTTCATTATATATATTGCAGTTCAAAAAAGTTTATCACAATATTAAAGTTTTGCTTTTTACTCGTATATTGTGAAAATTTATAAGTTTGACAAGGAAAAAATTAATTTTAAGAATGATGTAAATATTTCTGCTAAACGGAAAAAATATATTTTTTGCTCACAACTATAAACATTTGAAATATTTGAAATAATTTTGCTAGTTTGTGTACTTTTTAAAGTTATTTAATTGAAGCTGCTTTAGACTACCCTCGTGTATTATTCTAAAACCAAATATTGTGCAAACGAAATTTAATTTCAACTAAGCCAATCTATTTATATTTATCAGGCTATTAATTCTTTTTTTTATTATCTCTTACTTCTACATTTTTAACATGTGAATTGTGGTGAACAATATTCTTTAAATAGACCTTCTTGTTATTAGAAGATAGTGGAATATTGGTAGTCAAAGTATGAATGTGCAACTTTTCCATAGTGGTTGGCAAATTAACAATTAATTACGGTTGAAATTTACACCACAATGTACTTTGGCAGAAACTGTTGTACAGATTTACAAGCTGCAAGCGTAATTAAGTGGCATGATAAATTAGTTGCCAAATTTTTAAAAGTTGAAACTAATGATGTGAACCAGAAATATAAAACAGGAAATTGAATTAAGTTTAATAAATTTTTGGTTGTGCAAAGGACTCTTAATTGCTTTCTCAATGACTTTCGAAATGAAATTTTAAAGTTTGCCAAAGCTATTATACTTATTTATATATTTGTATTATATACAAGTAGATATATATTACTGAATTCTATAAAATTCTCATAAACTATTTGTTTGTTCTTATACAAATTAAGTGCTTTTCAAGCTATAATTTGCCTAAAGTTTACCGATGGTTTTATTAACGCCAACGCAACTGCGCAAACAACAAACAATAATTTTTTTTATAAATTGATAAATATAAAATAACAAAAAATAGTATAATTAACTGATTTCAGTAAATTATATTTAAATATTTACCTACTGACCCAGAGAATGGAAAAAGAAAACAGACAGAAGAATTTTACTCTTAGTAAAAATCGTTCTTAAAAGTTTAACTACAAATAGCTCCAAATATATCTTACAATTTTTAAATCAAGTGCGATAAGCCTCAGTTGCTTCATGTGCTTATTGGATTTGTGACGTCGATATTTTAAATGATGCTTTGGATGATGTAATTAAGGCTTTTGCTTATGAGCGTGTAATAAGTTCGATACCGATATCAAATAAAAACAAACAAAAATATGACAAAATCTCCTACAGGATTGAAATATATAAATCCACACCGCATGCTACTGCTGGGATTATAAACCGAAAATCCAATCCAAGGCCATTCATGATTTAAATCAAGTCTATTTTTCTTGAATAAGGATTTTGCTTAAAGTCAGCTCAATATCCTTTTTTATTTTCGTTTAAGAAAATCCATAAGTCGTAAAGCAAAAATTAGTATAACGTTTCTTCTAGATTATTGCCTTTTAAAATTGTTACGATTATAAAGAAAACTAAGCAGATATTTGCGAAACAAAACAAAAAATAAGTGTCCCCTAATAATTTTCCCACTGACGAAATTTTGGAATTTTATATAGGACTACAAAAGCAAAGCCCATACAGGAATCCACTTTTCCTCTAATTTTTCAGAAGTGCAATCTTTTAATTCTCCTTATTACACATCTTGCTATATCTAAAATCATTCTCAAAACATCGATATTTCATTTGTTCTTAAGAATAATATTTTGTATGCCTAGTTTTTATTTGATGTTGCTATAATTTTAAATATTTGCATCCAGTTATATTTTTTGTTAATCAAAACCAATTCTTGCACATGTCATAAAAAATGAGAGTAAGTGTGAAAATTAAATTAAAATACAAACACCTTTAGGAACGATTTGCTAAGGTGTGCTTAAGTTATCCTTATTTTAAGCAGCTTAAAATTTCGGCGTGGCTACAAACATCAAAATAATATTTGATAATAAAATTCTACTCAAAATTTAATCCATATTTATTTTTTAACAAAACCAACAGACAGTGATTCGTATTTAAGGTGCAAGGATACAAATAATAATACAGAGGACATGTGTATATTTCTAACAATATTAAAGGATGGCAGAGATGGCGTGTTGTAAGAGTCGTTGTGCTCCACTGATTTAGTTAAAACTCCTGAAGTAACATCAAGTATAAACTTTAAGCCATTAACCAAAATAGAAGGACGTAAAAAATTTTATGTGTAAAAGCATTTCTGTAAAACCGGTAGGGTTTACCAATTTTTATTTATTGATTCTACTTAAACCAATTCAGCTCTCTGAATATCAAGATGACACAAATATTTTTTGATTTCTTGTAGTCATTTGATATTGAAAAATTCATATTCTATCTATTATCTTATTTTTGTTTATCATATCAGCGCACAAATTTCGCAGGCAGAGATTGCACTGGAAGTTCTAAATATTTAAAACTTATATAATTAGAATAAGTTATTAGAAAATTTAATAAAAAAAAACAACGAAATTTTTTTGCTCAAGATTTCAAGTGGCCGATAGCGCGGTCAAATACTGTCTAATCTAAACCTCAGCCTTAGCGCATGTTGTTATTCTAAGAAGGCTTAAGTTTATCTAATATGAGTAAATTGATATGAAAAACAAAGTAAATACTTATGTTTGAATAAGAAAATTTTACAATTTGTAAGAAGCAGTAGAGTGTACTCTAAAAATTTTATGTTTTTTAAACAAATTTATGGTTGGAATCAGAAAGGTACTTTAAATACTTCGGCGAACAGATTTTCCCAAACACAAGACTACAACAAGAAAAAGTGTATTTCTATTTTTATTATTTCATTATTTAACTGTTTTATGTCCTCTGTTGTTTTGAAACTCTATACGCTTCATGTAAAATTCATTTTAATTCTGAATTATTTGATTTTAAAAATTTTATACCAAAATCATTTTGCCATATTTAATGAGTTTGGGTTTATACAGTTTTTGCATTCCTAACTTGAATTGTTAAAATAAAACAGGTAAAAAGAAATTCAATATTGTTACCAATAAAGATACGGATAAACATTTAGATACAGATAAATAAATCGAGTGATGTTTGCAGTTAAGAAAAGGTATCCAATAATATTTTAATTTGAAATACTAAAAAAATATTATGACGCTGCCTTAGATATTATATTGCATGCACTGTGATTTATTGCGGCATTTAAAAATATGATCTAATTAAACAAAACACAGATTCAAAATAAGTTTAAGATAAATGTTCCAGATAGACCATAAATAAATAAAGGGTACTCATATAAAGTTTAATTTGCCATCTGTGCAATTACACAAATTTACGAGACTTCTTTAATAAAACCCCCTTTTTATACGTAGTACAATTTTTAATGGTTTAATGTCAATTTGGTTAAAATGTCAAAGTGAAAAATATGGGAAAAAATTAAGCACATAAATTTAAAACAAATTTTTTGAATGCCTAAAGTGAGTTTCGAATATTTTATAGAAAACTATGTGAAAATATATTTCTCTAAACAAGACGATATCATGATTTTTCCAGATTTATGTTAGTGTGGCGTTTCGCTATTTTTTGTTGGACTGTTTAAGTGATGAAGGCATAATACTGGTCACTGAACCGTATAGGCAACGACTGATAATCTTCTACGCAAATGTTTACTACATCAAAACGCTCTCCTTCGTCGGTAATATTAGTAGAATCGTCAGCGAAGTAAAAAAGCTCCCTCTTTCTCTCCCTATGTGTATTTTCATTTCACCACTTTTCGTCCTTATACTATCCCTTTCACGAAAGAAGTAACATCTTAGTAGTAGCCGTTCATTGACTGAGTGTTACTTCTATTTATAAAAAAATAAAAAAGTATTAAAAAAGAATTTGAAGCTGAAGCTGAAACAGAAACAGAACTTAAAATGTTTTTTGATATTGTGACCATTAACTTTTTATGTCATCATCAAATGTACAATAAATTATGTCGTATTGTTTTCTAAAGGTTGTGCAATTATACCTTCAAGGAATTTGTTATAGTTCATTTACGAGATTAAAATCTTGTACAGTCTTCGAGGTATTTAACCGTTTTCCTGAAAACCCATATTATTATTTCTTTTTATATTTTTCTTGAGTTAAATACATGTATGTACTATTCATAAATGTAATATATTTTTTAATTGATTCTGAAAGTTGCAGGGGGGTAGAGAAAAATTATACTGCGTTTATATATTTTATCAAATTGTCTTGAATTTCGAAGGGAAATGCTGTGATTTGGCTCCAAATCAGCTAAAGTGCAAGGCTACTTTTTCAATATTTACTTTCTAAAGGATCAAATTTGAAAGCACTTAAAATGTTATTAAAAATTAATCCTTTTATGGTTCTGGCAATACATGCTGCTTAAATTAATTTCAATACAAAAATAAGTTCATAAATTTTTGACACTTAATTTCATTTTTTCATTAATCATTAATCTATTAAATTAGAAGAATTTCTTATCTAAACGTGAAAATTCTTTAGTAATTTTGTATATTATATAAAATTACGCTGGGGCCTGCAGACGTATGATTTATGTGTAACTGAAATATTACTCATACGCAAATGTCTGAGTGCTGCAGTATCAATACAACTCTCAACGTATATTATGAACCGTTTTCTAACTTTTAGCTTCAAAGACGTAAAATTATGAATGCGAATAGTAGGAAAATATCTGAATCTAGAACTTAAAATGTATATCTACATATTGCTCGGGAGAATCACAAAATATATAAAAAAAATAAAACACCATTCTTGAGTTAACAACACTGTTTGTATTGGGGATGGCAAAGCAACGCTTGCAAATTGTTGGAATTCACTAATTTATGTAGTATTTTACTTAAACAAATATTTGATGAACGAATAGTTTTGCTGCATGAATAATTATTGCGATGATAAACGACATTTGTTTAAATGTTGCTGAAACATGGCTGCAAATTGGTTAAAAACAAGACATCCAGAATGCGCCATCTTCGCAACTGCAAGTTGTACGAAGTTAAATTCAAACATGTATAATATTATTTTGCCTTCAAATAAACAACGATTTTATCAATAAGTCAATCATAAGCACAATACCTGCTAAAAATCAATAAAAACGAAAAATTATACTGAATCCCCACATAGATATTATAAGGAGATTTAGATTGCATTTAAAATTTGTCAAATGGGAAAATAATTATTGTTTTACAAAGTTCAAACATATTAAGAGATTTTAATTATAATCTCATAAAAAATAATAAGCGTTGTGTACGGAATTCACTTCCGTGATTATCGTATTTTTCAATTAAATGTAAAACTAATTTTTTACCATTTTCTCAATGTATTTTTTTATAGAACGTTTAAAACTCTTTTATTAGCAGAAGCGAAAGAATAAGAGTTGTTCCTTAACGAGATTTATCGCATTATCACTGTAGTTTAATGTAAATGAGTGGTGATTTTTTAAAAGCTCTTGGATTTGATTTTATAATTCAATGTTTAAATCAAGGACCCTAAATAATAATTATGCTCATTTTTCAGGTACCAAAAAATTGACCACTTTTAAGAAATATTGTATAAAAATTGGTTTTAATTATTATGTATAATAAAAATAAATATTTGTTGAACATAACTATTATATCCAATTAATATCTTATTACATTGGCTAATAACTATTATGATCGATAAATATTTATTTGTCTTACAGATAACTATTACTAAAGATTTTTATTGTTTTTATTTACGATAATAATTATTTTGAATATTTTCTTGTATTCATTGATCATATAAATAGGCTTTGCTTTTGATTCTTAATTTTAAGTGGTTATACCTCTAATAAATTTACAACAATACTAAAGTAACGGGAAAATATGTATAAAGTATTTGAATATGTATGTATGTATAACAAATTTTGAAGTGCGTAAAACATTGTTGCTATCACATTTCGCTAGGAAAGAAGTTATAATTTTTCATTAAGTAATAATGGGTCGTAAAAGATGTTTCTTTATTAGAGAGTTTTACCAGTTCCAAGAAAACTTAAATACATCAATTTGTAAAATCTGTTCTGCAGAATTTATTGGCGAAAATGTTACAAATTTGAAACGGCACATGCTTTCTGCACATTTGGAAATTCATCAAAAAGAATTGGAAGGCGCAGGAGCAGTCTCAAATGAAAAATATAAAAAAGAGGGAAAAATTACATTTACTGTAAAAATATGAAAACAAGAAGTGATCGATGCGTGTTTAGAGTTTGCTACACAACAGTCACAGCCTTTGTCTTTCTTTGATTCGAATGGATTCAAAGTGATATCAGCACCTCTTTTCGAAGGTCTTCGCATGGAGCCAATATCTTCCCAAAATATATGTGAATTAATTGGAGCAAAGTATAGAGATATTAAAGATCATATTATTAGAATTGCTAAGGAACAAATGGTTTCAATTAAAATGGATACTGCAACTCGCCATAACCGAGCAGTGTTGGGAATTAACTTACAGCTTATTGAAAAAAACAAGTGGGTTTGTTTTTATGTATAGAATTGATCTATTTATTAAAATCTTATAATTTTAGGTTAGTTGTGACTTTGTCTATAAAAGAAATTATTGGAAGGCAAACAGCTGACAATTTAAAAAAATCAACTAGAAAGTGTTCTAGAACAATTTAAAATAAATAAAGATCAGATATTTACCATTACAACTGATAACAGAAAAAATATGTTAAAGGCTGTGTCATTAATGGCGTCTTCCAATGATTTTGATGAAAGTGATGAGAGTGATAGTGCTGAAGATGAAGATGAAATATTCACACCAGAACTGCTTGGAAATTCTACCACAGTGTCAATAAAATGTGCTGCGCATACTCTAAAATTAGCTGTTAAAGATTTTTTGGAGCAAGAAGAAAAACAAAAACTTGTTGATCGTTTCCGTCAGGTGGTAAAAGTGTTACGAACTCCAGCATTCAAAAGTTTTTTGCGAATGTTAAATGTGGATAGACCAAAAATTGACGTAGCAACTAGATGGAATTCAACATACGCAATGCTAGAGTCAGTGCTAAAGTGTAAAGAAATATGTTATCAGCAGTTAAAGGATTATCCGCATCCTCAGGAATGGGAAGAAGTTGAGGAATTAGTTTCAACTCTAAAACCTGTTTATGAAACCACGCTGTCGTTGCAAAACAAATCATTACTGTTAGGTGATTTTTATAAAACGTGGCTTACTTTAAAAGCTGTTCTTGTCTCAAAAAACAAAACAAGGTTCTCAGAAATGTTGCATACTTGCATTACAAATCGTGAGATGGAACTAATAATCAATGACATTTTAAATTGTGCTCGATTCTTGGATCCGAGATTTCGCAGAACTTTAAATTTATCGCAAAAACAAATTTCAAAGTCTTACCTTAAAAAAATAGCATGTAGATTAATAACGCTTAAACAGGTAATTTAATTTGGAGTTATAATGATAATAATAAAAATAATTACCATAATAAATCTTAGCATAAAGCCTCTGCTCCGGACGAATATGAATGCAATTCCTTACATAATCAATCTACACTATCCGATAATATCTTAATAGATGATTCTACTAATAATTCATCGATTCTACGAGAATCATTATCACTACTAGAAGTTGAATCTTCTTCAGAAGATGACATAGAAAATGAAATGTGTCAAGAAATCACAAATGCATTTGCTGAAATCGAAAGTTTCAAGCCATCAAAAGAGGATAGAGACATAGATTTAATTAACTATTGGCATGAGCGGAAGTACACTTATCCATTTTTAAAGAAATTGGCGTACATTGTGCATGCTGTGCCTGCAACACAGGTTTCGGTAGAAAGAGCTTTTTCCACAGTGCGCTTAATATTGACCGACCAACGATGTAATCTGTCAGATGAAAAAATGCAAAAAATTATGTTCATCAAACTAAATATTTAATGTATTTTGAAATACTCACTATTGGTGTTCCCTTTTTATTATAGATTTTAACAATAATTTTAAAGTTAACAAGTGTTATTTCTTTTTAAATAGAGCAGTGAATTAAAAAATCAATTTTTCTATGTTTTGTTTCAATTTAAACCTCTTAACTACAATAAAACATCATTTATAAAACAATTTGTGTCACTAAACTTTATTTATAAAATGAGTTATAACGATTATGTTATTTCTTATTCATAACAATTAAAAATAATTAGTAACATATTTATCGAATAGTAGTAGTTATGCTTGAGAAATATTTTTTTTGATATCCATAATAGTTATCATCAATTTTTTTAATAAAATTTGGAAATAATAATTATTCTTAATATATAAAATAACTATTTATTCGTAATAATTATTCGCAATTCTTATCGAATAAAAGTTATAACTATTAAGTCCTTGGTTTAAATCCTCAAATGATTCAAATATGGCATAGTTTCTCCAACATATCGGCCAGTATCTCACGAATAATTTCTTTAATATTGGATTCCAGTGCGTCAACCGTTGTAGAGTTGTCCCTATAGACATGCGCTTTAACGTAGCCTACAAAAAATAGTGTAAAGGCGTTAAATCTATTCGGCCAATTGACCGGCCCCAAAAGTGAAATAAATTGTTCACCGAACTTACCTCTCAATTGGGCTATTTTTTCGCGTGCTGTGTGGCATGTAGCACCGCTTTGTTAAAAACATATGTGTCAGCCAAATCTAGCTCTTCTATTTTGGGCGAAAAAAAATTGGGAATCGTTGAACGGTAGCGCTCGCCATTCACAGAAACGTGATTGCCTTCGTAGTCTTTAAGTTTGTTCCAATGATGCCAGCGGCCTATAATCCACACCAAACAGTGCATTTTTCGGGATGCATTAGCAGTTCTTGCAATGCTTTTGGCTGCTCTTCACACCAAATACGACAATTTCCTTTTTTCACGTATCCATTTAACCAGAAATGAGCTTCGTGGCAGAAAACAATTTTCACTTTCTTAACCGGGTATGAGCTTTGATAAAAAAAATCAATAACCTACAAGCGTTGTACGTTTGTAAGTCGATTCATCGTTAAGTTATAGACCAAACTGAACACGTTTAACAGTAACAAGTTATACGAAAACAGCAGAGCTCTCAAAAACAATATTTGCTAAAAACAGAAAATTGCTGGAAAAAAATCACCCTTTATATACTGAAAGCAAATTTTCTACGCTTAAGTTAGAAATTCTCAAATTAAATTTAAATAAAAAGAACTTTTACTACAGAATCTTTCACGCTCAGTTATTAACGTGCACAACTTATTTTTCATTCACATTCGCATAAATTAAAATTTTTCACAAGCATTCATTCAGGATAATTTTCTTCTTTTACGTATGAAAATTAAAGCTGCTTATTTTAAGACGCATTTGAAGCTCATAAACATAAACAGCTTCAAGGAGTAATTAACAAAATAATGTGTATACAAATAAAATTTATTTGCATATTAAAGCTCTGTTGGTATAACAACCATTATTATTTAAATAATTTTGCAATATAATAAAGACAATAAACATTGTCATCTTGGCAACTGGTAGTTAACGATAAAGAAGGAAATAAAATCAATGTAATGAGCAAAATCAGCTGAAACAAGTTAATGATGTGTAAAGAAATCCCTGTAGAACTTGGACTTATTTATTAATAAAGTCCTTATTTTCAAAGGTACCTTAATAATAATGACCATAAACTTGTAAAGGTTCTATAAAACAGAATTTGACACATTGAGTTTTTGAACCTTGGATAAATGATTGCCAATTACGCAGTTTATGTGTAAATTGCTCAAGTATGACCAAAGGAAGTTGTTTGCCTTAGGACAAAATGTTGTTGTTATACAATAGATGTAACTTGAAATGTACATGTACTATTTATTCTAGTACTCACAGCAACAAAATCGTACTGAAATTTTTACACTTTTTTTGGTATTTTCCAAACTGAATTTATTCATATTAAGAACACATTTTGTAAATGCTTAAACAAATTCAATCAATATGGTAGACCAACAATAAGCGCATCTTTTTTCCAATTGATTTCCTTTTATTTTAGAAAATGTTGTTCAACAAATAAAAAAAAAACATTTAAAGTCAACAAAATTTTATGAATAAATCATAAAATATGTCATGCTAGATTTAACTCCATGTGGTATGAGTAATAAATAATTCTAGTATGAAATGCATTTTACTTGTATGGATGTGTGTATGTTCTACATGAGGTATTTCACATTTGAAAACATTTGTTTAACACAATATTTGATTTCATATTTCGCATTATGAAGCAACAGAAGTTTTGTTTTTGGCAATTATGAAAGGAGCTTGTGTTTTATTGAGTTTTAATATAGTTTTCCACTTGACGTATGAACTTTCGATTCCAAATTCAAGATTTTATTTGAGAATAATGATGAAATCATACATATAGAACCATAATGAAGCAACAATTATTTTGTTGAAATAAAGCAAGTAGAAGAATATTCGGTTATATCGATTTTCAGACACTATTATCCTGCTTAAAGTGATTATATTCGTTTCTTTTATTTCAACTAAAATATCGTTTCTTAAATGTAATACTTTTTCTCTGAATTAAAATCTTATGTAGTCGTGAATTTTAGTTAAATTTTTTTTATTATATTTTTATAATTTTTGTTGGAAGGCATTATAAGGAACTTATTGTTTCTAAGGTAAGGACTTCTTGGGATGATAATCTGACAAAATCTTCTTTGAAAACTTGAATTTTTCTAAAAACAATTTTTGGAAAATAATTTAGTTTATCAAAAGAAACTATTTCGGTTCTTTATTTAAGCTATAGAGCATTAATATGCCTGGCCAATAATAACAGCAACAAAACTAAAAAATACCTTTTTCAATCCCTAATATTATGTATTCGAATTTTTTTTACAAAACCGTATAGGAAATTTTAATAATAAAATTTATTACTCTTGAATAGTTCATCCAAAGAGTTATAAAAATATATGAACTTACTGCCTGTTTCACGATGTCGAACGACATCGTTCGTTCGCATAAATACGTTTGACACAGCAACAAATTTTAAAATGTTGTTTTTGGTTTTAATGTATTTATGCGAACGAACGATGTCGTTCGACATCGTGAAACAGGCAGTTATTATTTCAATAAATTTGTTTATTAAGAACTATCATTCTTAAGTTCAATAATAAATTTTCGAAGATATTAATTTAATAATTTATTTTGAAGTGTATTAATACTCGCACTTATGTTTTTACATAAATTTTTTGCACTAATTTACAATAACAAATGCAGGTTCATTTTTAAATTTATTTGGTTACAAAGGAAAGCATGAGTGGTCATTTTCAAATTCCACTATGCGCCAGCTTTAAGGAGCTCAGATGGAAAGTGAATATGAATATTCAAGCATTTGAGGATGTATGAAATAACACCCAGAAATAATAGTGAACAATCTCCCGAAAATGATCATAACTTTTGAAAGAGGCAAGAACTTTTCCCTCTATGGTATGTTTGAAATTGGCTCCGCAGCTTCAAGTATTTCTGCATTGGTGGCCTTTTGTCGGTCGTTAGGACTTCCTCTTTTTTGTTGTGTTAAATTTTTGGTACTATTTTTTTAAGCATTTTGTTATTGGCTTATAAAGCGAAGCCAGTTGATAAATTGGTTAAAATCGATTTCATCTACCATCAAACTCAGTAGAGGTAGTGAATTCCATGTTTAATTCTAATTTAAAAATAGTTGAAAGAAATTGTAGTATTTAGATTTGCTGCAATTTCACATTTTTATTACAATATTTAATTGTATTATTTCCACATTTGCAGTACAGGCAGCCATATTTATATTCCTTGCAGTTTTATATTATAAATCACGCTGCAGCTGAAAGTTCATGCTCAGCACAAAAAAAATATCATGTCATATCTTATCCTATGCTCTGAGTGAGGCTTAAAGTTGTTCCAGTCAAACACTATTAAATACTTAAGTGATGCTAGTGTTGCAATTTTGCAATCAAATATTTTATAATTATAAAGGTTTCTCGCTTTATAATTATAAAAGTTTTTCGCTAACTAAATATTTGCGGTCGTTAATATATTACATTATCAATATAATGTAATAATATACAATTAAATGAAATTATACATAAAGTTAATAAATGGCAATGGAACAATCACTCTGTAAATTTATGATTTATTATCAGCGAGCAATAATGCGTTTATTTTTCATTAATTATGAACACACATAATCAAACCTAAAATGTTATTCGTTCACAAATTTAAACAATTATTAAGCACATCTACTTATTTAAAATGAATTAAGAATAATAGCCATTTCATACTAATAATAATATTAATATAGATTTAATGTCACCGGCCGTTCATTACAGCTGCAGAACTCCTCAATTGGTTCATGGTAATAAGTTCATGAATTTTTCTAAGCTAATCCAACTGCAAGGGAATGCCTGATGAAGCTGTAGAAGAAAACTTAGTATTTCTGATATTTATACTCCTGGTGAAGCTGTGAAGTGCAGAGTTTGTTATGTGGTATTAAGAGAGATCGCGGTATATTTTTTGTATATAAAATCACTTACATATAACAAAGATCATTCCGAAGAATTTAAATTTTCGTTTTCTTATGACATTATCAAATATTAATTGAAAACATACTATAGGTATGATCATAAAAGTTTTGAACTTTTCATATGGTTACAGATATAAAAATGAACTGACATAAGTAGCAGTGTATAGTCAGGCGTACTATAAATTGAAACCCGCAAACCATTTCTTTAATATCAAGCTCGAATTAGAAATATCTCTGGGAATAATTAAAATAAGCATGACTACAGAAAGCTTTCAAGAAGGAAATATTTCAAACTAATTTAAATAAAAGTTATGCCACTGATCACTGCTTTAAGTATCTAAAAGGAAGACAGAACTCAAAAAAAAATTTCGGAGTTTTCCACAAAAATATTAAAAAAAATATTTTTATCTTTTAATCAGTGGACAACGATATATTTCGAATAAACCGCCATATATTAATTAAATTTGCGGCAATTGATATTGCTTCTGTAAGCTAACAACCGATTTGATTTTTGTTGCAATCAACGCGGTAACTTAAAATTTATTTCAGTAATAATTTTTTTAAACACTTAATATTGAAATTTATTATTTGGAATATTCCCCCCAACTAATTGTTTAAAACAATTAGATTTTCAAAACTGTTTATGGTTTGTTGTGGTTTTAGCTGTTCATATTGGCCGCTAAGCCAAATCGTCAGTGCACTTTAGCAGTTTGAAAGCATTCAACCTCATATATTCATGCCAAACAAATCAAATACAATATGAGAATTCTCTTTCGTATATCGTTTATATAAAAGAACTATGGCTATATATTTTGTAACAATCATATACGTACATACGATAGAGAATTCTCATATTTTGTTTTATTTATCTTGAAATCTACTACGTCGAATGGATACCTATTCACACCACTGTGAATTGAAGTAAAAACCTTCAGAATGCCTAAAATGTTGCAATTGGTGAACTTGTTTTAAATTTATGAGAATGAAAACTGTATACTTGAAAATCAAGAAGAAATCTATAGATATTTATTTTAATCAATAGCTTATTCTTTTAAACATAAATATAGACATTTCCATTAAGGCACGCAGTATTGCGCCAGGCAAAATTCAGGCATACGCACACAGTGCGTATATTACACGAAACCTTTCGCACTCTTTAGGCCCCTCGCAACTTTGCTTCACTAAATGATAAAATAATGAAACTTGAAACGCTAAGAGATTACTTTATATAAATAATCTCAAGGGTATATATAAATAACCTTTGAAAGGTTTTGCATTAAAGCTTCCCGGGATATGAAGATGTAAGAAGCTTCTATTCACTGAATCACTTATCAATATAATGGCGCACTTTCACTATAGCTAAAGAGCTAAAATTTGGTACACAGACTTTACATCTAGGGTCACAAGATGGCCCCTAAAACAAAAAACTGGAACTTTTAATTCAGGGGCAACAGGGGCTCTTATTTTTACAGGACACTTGTGCTATCGCCAGAAAGCCTATATTTGTCGTACAGTAAGTAATCAAGAAAATCTGAATATGGGAATTTTTTATTTGATTTCTTACTGGTCCAAATATTTTTCGGATTTTAATTGTAATTCTCTCTGCAGCGTTTCAGGAAATCCTATGTTTTTACTTTCCTTATGTTTAAATATGCACGTTACGAATATTTATTGAGGTGTCCGCTGTCTTAAGTTTTCAGTGGTTTATGTCCAATTTCTAGTCTATATACACAAATTCAGTTTTCTATGACTTCAGGAAATTCCCTTCTCTATGCATAACCCGACCTATCAAGCTTAAGAGATTTAGAAAATCACGATCTTGCTGTCCAAAACTTTCAGCTGTTTAAACTCCTGAGATCCAATTGAGGATCAGGTTCTTAATCGATAAAATACCATATCATTTGTAATCTTGCAACTTGGCAAATAATTTTCCTTTCTAATACAAATAATAATTATAATTAATAATTATTGGTATTTGTTACCTTTCTAACATGGAAAACAATTATGAGAACACTGTGAGTTGTCAACTTTTGTTGCATCAATTCTTAGTTTGTAGGCAAGTTGGGCAAGAAGAAGAGAAAGTAGACGTGTTCATGTGCTGTCATTATTTTTTATCCTCTTATTCCTAAATTTTCACGCACATACACATTAATGAAAAAATATTGCAAGATCTATGAAGGATAATAACAATTTCTTTAACAAAAGTGGACGTGTGTAAACGTAAATGCTACTTCAAATAAGAAAATGAACAATTGAATCAACAAAAGTTGATAAACGTAATGATGATGGTATTATCAGATTGTCTAGAAAAAACATGGTATTTTGACTATTAAGGAATTGGTTTTCAATTTATTCTCAATAAATATTTAGTTCTTGGGTGGATACTAATAACATATAAATATTAGCATTTGATCATTTCTATGAATTCACGTGTGCGTTGTACTCGTTATGTGTGTGTTTTAAAATAACGAATTTCTTCATTCCACACAGTTTTAACTCTTAATACTTTCTTTTGATATTATTTTTTATCTCCATAATATTTTTAATAGCTTCCCTGCAAAAACGTCAATGGCTTGACATTTAAAGGAAATAAAGTAGTCAAAGCAAATCGTTGCCGGTTTTGTGGTTCAACCAATGCCAATCAAAATTGTGAATAGTTTTGCTGATTTTATTTTGCCTTTTAATTCCCTTTAAGCTCTAAAGGAAGAAAACTTTTCATTCACCGAAGTAGACTGTTAGAATTTTTTATTTATGTTTTTTTAATTAAATATTTAATACTGAATGGATTTGAAAAACCAAAACTTTGAAGTTAATTTTATTATAAAAATGTTTAAAAGTAAAGAAACTTCAAAGAAGAACTCTACTTAATAAATTATACATATTAAACTATTTTTAATGTATATTTATTTATTTTCCATCAAATATCTCCTAAAAAAATTCCCTGAAACCTCAAGTCATACTTTGTCTCCCATCACGCTTGTTACTCTATACCTGACCTCAATGAAATAAATTCTCAGAAAAATATCATCGTCTGAATGTGGTTTTATTTTATGTCATTAACCATAAGAATATCGAAACTACTTTCCTTATCTTTTATGTATGTACACGTACGTATGTACATATGCACATGAGTACGTATACACTAGTTGAAATACAAATATACACTAAAAGAATTAAAATAGTTGAAACAAATATATTCAGAGCACAAGCGTCAAATACTGCCCATACATTCTTTTGGGCGTAAATGATCTGTAGTAACGAAATACACACGATTCCGTCTCCATTTTCAAAGATGTTTTGAGCCTCTATATTAAATATAAGTATTCGACAAGAATTTGTCAAGGCAAGTGTGGCTTAATTCTAACGCTTCAGCTTTGACGAAAGGTTTCCTAATATTAAATTGAAGGCCTTGGAATGTTTTTGCAAAAGGCATATGGAATTTGTGGACAAATTACATTTAGTTGAGCTGATTAATTTCAAGACCAATTTACACTTTTCTATTTGCAGTCCACACTTACGTGTTAAACATTAAATGAAAGTATTCCTCGTGATTAATACATTCCTGAGCACCAAGTTAAGTTATGGTCGTGTTACCCTTGCATGGTCCTAGGATTAGCTACAGCTTTGGCATAAATGAAGAAAATTTCTTACAAGGACCGTGTATCTTCACTCAAAAAAAAATTAATGACAAATGCGAACTCCTCTGCTTAGCAATAGCCCCTAAGAATCATGGTCCAAGTTTTATTCCTTCGACGGCGAATCTTGTTTCACATGTTGTTGGATAAAATTCTGGTTGATCATAAACTTAAAGTTCCCAAAATTATATGCTTCGTGGAACCTGTAAACGCATACTAACGATATGGTGTTTTTGTCCTGGCTGCAAAAGCCAAGCTAAACTTCACAATTCAAGGATTCAATATAACCTCATTGGACATGTACAATTTTTTCTCATATTTGCTTATCTCGTTATTAACATTAGGGAGCAAACTATCATCAGAATCCTTTGAATCAGTAACATATTTAAAGATAGTCAATATCAATATGAGTGGCCTTAGACTTCACTCGTCTAAGATATCCTAGATGTAAAATAAGAATTATTGCAATGCCATTTCATTATAGTGTTTGACAAGATCCTAATCATGCACCCTGTAAATGTACTCCTTTAAGGACGTTTAATAGTAGCAAGGAATGTAATTGTTGTTACAAAATGAAAACTAATGCACCACGACTCGTGGAATCTTTTTTTGAGACTTTATAACGGCTCACCGTGGTGGACTTAGGAGTCCGTGTGTACAAGCAGAGATGTGTCATTTCTCCGTGTATGAGGGCTGGGCAATTACAGACGACAATATTACAGAGCCCTATCATGCAGTTTAAAGGACATACACCGTTTGGTATCAGCGTTTGCTTTAACGTACTGATGGCATCTGACACTCCAATGCCCTCGAAATTATTCCGCTAGTATTTTATGGTACATTTTGTGAATAGAGTTGAATGCATAAATTCATTTAAGTGAATACATATTTCCGTTCGTATTTAAAAGCAAACATTCAGCAATACAAAGAGCACAAGTTGGAAAAGGTAAAATGCCCAAGACTATCCTCTACGTGTATTAAAGCAAATAAGAGGCCGAATTTACATAAATCTTTTGTGCAGTCAAAAAATTCAAATGAATAAAAGAAAACCTACAATTAAAAAAATATATAAACTATAGAATATTTTCTGCCCATTATATTAACAAGATTCCTTGCTTTATTTTTATTTAATTTTTTTTTTATTTGGCATTTTCGTGATATAAATATTTACATGCACATGCCCATTGTCTTTTGCAGACTGCGGAAGGAAGCACGTTATCGAAAAGTTACAACAATGAATATACGAACATAAACCATGACATATGAAATTATATTCATAACGATACAATTTGTCCTTAAAAACATACTTTTGGAAACGAGTGCGTATGTAAGATAATGTTGTGATTTTAAAAAATTATGACAAATTTATTCGTTATTTAAGGAGAAGGAATTTAATATTATTTTTCCTTATAAGATATGCATGTTGTTGGAATTTAAACAACTTTAACGATTTTATAAAAAAAAATTGAGCGCTGAAAACTTTAATGCTTTAGAAATATTCTCTTAAAATTTGTTTTTTTTTTCCTACTTGCAAGATAAGAAACCCAAAACATAATTTGAAAACATATTTTTCTTATCAAAAAAGATGATTTTTTTCTTGTGAAAATATTGTTATTTAATTAACCTCTGCCTTGAGTAGAATTCATACACAAAAACTTCCAATAAACTTTTTTACTTATCAGGAAAGCATAGAAAAGTTTTTTTTGTTCTTAGAAAACTTATTTATAACTTCTCTTCAAGGATAAATCATAACTTATTGGTATTACATATTTGTTTTTTTTTATTTTATATCTTTATACAAATTCATTTATAAGCGAGCTTGGGTGTCAACTGTATATAAAAATTATAAACTCATTTAAATAAAGTCATTTAAATAAGTCGTTGAGTATCATCTACAGGACTATATACTGCTAAGGTTTAGTTGTATGCTTTTGTTTCCAGGATACATTCGTTTCCGTTTTTTTTTTTCTTTTTTTGAAATTCAGTCAATGTTTATTTAGAACTTTAATGAAATATTTTCCTCATGAAACCACAAAAAAATTTAATCTGATATCTTTGAGGTAAGAAAAACGAAAAAAATTCCCAAAAATTGATTATATACTTCAACTTCAATACAAACAGCCAATCAAACTGACTACAAAACCGACTCAACTATGGGTACGTTTGAACCCCGATATATTCCATTTATAGTTTATGTTTTACTCCAAGGAAAGATTAAATAACAATTTTGAAAATTGGTCCATAAATGGCGAAGTTACGTTATAATAATTATATCGGGCGACTACTTTGACCGTCAGTTTTCCACTTTCTGTGAAACCAAACTGCAAGCTACACTTTCACAATTCGAGAAGTCATGCGATAGAAAATATTTTGGGCAGACAAATCGCCAGTTCGATTATCTAAAAAAATATAGGACCAACCTGCAAGCAAACAATTAAAAAAAAATGCCGATCAATTCACAAATGAAAAGTTCTGCGTGTATAAGCATTAAAAAATAAAAGAATCCACACGAGCTGATAACCTCCTCCTTTTTTTGAGTTTGTTAAAAACAACGTAATTTCAAATGAAATGTGTAAATTTTACTGCTCAAATTCTTAAACAACAGTTGTGACTTTGTTTCCGCAAACAAATTTTCATATTTGCACCGCTTAAAAATGTTAGTGCGTTAAACGAGGTTGCAGTATACACAACACATGTATGTACAGTCGAATCCGCTTTACTGAAAACAGCCAAAACCCAATTTTCTTTTCAGTTATCCGATTTTTTCCCTAAAACGTAGTTCGGATTACTGAAATTTGTTACAGTTAAGCGTACTGCCTAAAATCTGTAAAACAATATTTTCTATATCAAATCTGTATATTTTTTTACGTCATAAAAATTTTATTAAAAAAAAAATTATTCATAAAAACATATTCATATTTTTTAATTATTTTTAAAACAAAAAATACAAGTTTAAAATATACATAAATTAAAATAATTTAGTTTCACGCATTGAGTGTTTACATTTGTGTGCATGCATTTAAAAAGAAAAAACATAAAATAATAAGAATTCAGTCCCAGAATGCAATGCATTAAATATGTACTTATTATAACAGTTAAATAATAAGCAAAATCATGCATTGCTTTTAAAATAACTTTGAATTTGACTTTCGAGTCAAATTTTTTTTCAAATTTGTATGCAATCGATTTCTAATAAATAAATTTGTCATTGTTTATTTTTTTCACTAAAGCGAAGTAAGTTTCATACAAAACGTAGTTGTGGGCTTGTTTTTGGTTTTCAATAATACGATATTTTCAGTAAAACGATGTTTCGCTAACGCGAAGTGAATAAGACTAACTGCGTTTAAAATCAGTGCGGGGATTTGTTTCGCTTTCAGTAATCCGATTTTTTTCAGTAAAGCGTGTTGCGCTAAAGCGGATTCGACTGTATACGCCTTTGGTAGATTGTTATAAAATATGCAAAAAAAAATTAACCAATCATAGTCAAAAACCGATAAATGCGCGCAGCTAAAAATGCTGGTCTATCTAATCAATCGAGTTTTTACAGTTTCGAAAATTGAATGTACTGTGTAAACTTAATTAAACATTATTTGCCTTTAATCTATGTTTCATGCAGTTGTGGTGCTTATCATAGAGAACAACCGAACCATTTAATTATAGACCACCCCAGTATTTGAAGACTCACCATGTTGGTAACATATTATTGATATTAAATCCCCACTGAGGTTTTGGAGAATTGTGTAGAGATTAAGAGAGTGATGCTATTATTTACGTCTTTCTACATATTATACATCTGCTTGTCTTATGACAGACATCAACCGAATCCCACAATTTCTATCTACGCTATTCTACGTAGCTATAAAACTCACCAAAAGCGATTATTAAAGTTCCACATTGTTATTTTCACAGAGCTGTAACATAATGGGTCCTAGTATGTGGTCGAAACTTATATCGTAAATTACGTTCGTATCGTATTTAGGTAAACACTAAACTGGTGTGCATAGCTGCCAGATTTGATAATTTATCGTCATATCGATGTTTTTGGACACCAAACATATTTTGACGATTTACAAGTTTTTAACCTAAATGTAACGATTTTCATGTGTTAATATATATAATTTTTTTTTTACTTTTAAAGGAAGTTCCAAATCGTCAGTGAACTTTAAACAGTTTGGAAACATTCAGTTTCATATCTTTATGCCAAACAAACAATATATGCAATCTGAAATCTTTATCATATATGATTATTACAAAACAAATAATCATGGCAGGCTTAGAATGCATTTATACAAACAGCACAACAAGAAGTTCTTGCTCAACATGAGTCTATCTTATTTTTCTTGCAACATGTATACAATTGAACTCCCTTTGGGTGCCAATGATTGCATTTATTAGGGAACGGAAAAATAATAGTAAAGATTTATATAATAGCGAATTGCTGAAAGCCTCATTTGGTAAAATCGATATTTTTAAGTAGTCCAGAGTCGATATTGAAGCAAACTGGATGGAGTACTGGGAAGAAGCCGAAGTTATCATTAATAGTTAATGTTGTTCCAGCAAAAAAAGTTCCTACCAAATAATATATGTTAAATAACTTACACTTCAATTTATATGAGCAAAAGTTGCGTTCATTAATGTGTATTATTCAATTAAATTCTTCGATATTTGTAAGTAGTCCAGAGTCGATATTGATGGAAACTGGATGGAGTACTAGTAAGAAGCCGAAGTTATCAATAATAGTTTATGTCGTTCCAGCAAAAAAAGTTCCTGCTAAATAATATATGTTAAATAACTTACACTTCAATTTATATGAGCAAAAGTTGCGTTAATTGATCTTTATTATTCAATTAAATTCTTACTAAATAAAAAGACAAAAGTAATGTCGTTATTTGAACTGCCAACGATGAACAGACTTGAAAAAACAATAGGGATCTTTTTTCGCGCTTTATATATACTTGTTATAAGAAGATCCAAAAAATAAAAGTCGCTTAAAAAGCTTACTAGTAGACCGAAAATAATGTGAATCTTTTTTATTATGGGTATGAAATATCAAAATAAATAAAAATCTCTAAAAAAGACCAAAAAATATTAACTCTTTGTTACAGTCATTATGAGAGCTATTTTTAAAAAACCTTGAAAAAGAATATTGCAGGATTTTCAAATATTGATTATAATAATAATGTCCCTAGTGGTCGCGATTTTATCAAAATGTGAAAAGAGGAGAGGCAATGGCACCATAACAACTGTCAAAATAACTCTAAAAAGTTTAAGATAAAAACCTTTTAACAAGCAAATTAATCGTCTCCAAAAATAGAGTTTGAAAAGTTTGAAATAACTGAGGTATTAAGCTGTGCGTTGTTTAAGATGACAGAAGCGGTATATATTCTGCAATTTCTTCTACGATTTTTTCATTTATGGCCGAAATCATTTACTCTCATGCATAAACAAACGATTGAATTTTGAATTGAATTAATTTTTTTCCAATTTGAAGGGAAATTAATTTTTTTTTTTCATATATAAATTAAAAAAAGGAACAAAATGTTTTCTACTCTCTCAAGCATGTGTGAGAAGAACCAGGAAAGTCTGAAGCGCACATGACCGTGTACATGTTTGAGCGGTAAATGAGCAGTTCGATAATCTGCTGTAGACTATTTAAATAATAAATATAAATTACGTTAGTTAGAAAAACTTAAAATTGTTCGATGCTCTATCGATAATTTTAAGGGCTCTCTATTAGTATTTCAATTTAAAAAATTTGGTGTCTATTTTTGGTGAAGTTTACCTTTTGCTTCCAAATTTTACCTGTGATACTTGTGTTTAATTTAATTCAAAGTTCATAGCTTAAGTAATAAAAATATAAATGTTTTTTTTTTCAAATTTCCTATATTTAAAATTGGTAGCTTTTGTGTTGAAAACATATCTAAAAAACTTTAAAGAAAAATGGCATTACCAATAAATAAATGGTACAAAAAAACTTTGCCGGTTTGGTAAAAGTTGTAAGAAATCAACTTCTGTTTGCCTGCTTGGCTGTGTCTGCTTTTGCCATTTCTTACCAAAACAGATTTCTTCACAAGTTTTCAGCTTAAACCGCAAATAGCTTTTCTCATTCCAGTTAATTTTCCCCTTTCAGATTTGCGCTTTCTTTCAGTTTCTTCTTTTTATTTTACATAATAAAAAGAAAATGGTATGTCTTTTATTCTTCAACGACTTTTTCATTTTGGCTTATGAAAACTTTGTTAGTACTTTTACCATCAATACGTTGCTTATATTAAAAAAAAATATTTTTTTCTTAAATTTTTTTTCCTTGTGATGGTAACTTGGGATTTAAGCAAAATGTGCTTGAGTTTGACACTTTTCCACAATAGACTAGAGACTTTTTTCATTTATTATTCTAATTTTTATTTCCTTCTTGCTAGTTGGTGTTTTACGTTAAATTTGAAAGTATTTAAGTTGTCGTTAATAATACTGTAGAGAAGTTTGAGTGCTGATGTTGTCTTTTTTGTTCAAATATTTGATGAATGAATAATTTGCAGCTTTTATGAAGCAGCAGATAGGAATGTAAAAAAAAGTTGTTAAATGAATCGTTTAAATTTTCTCAAATGCCTGGAAAGAAATATTTCACTCAGTACAACAAACCACTTTTTAATTGTTTGCACTGGATCTGAAGTGTAACAATTGTGTCGAAGATGATGGAGAAGAGCTTCGCTGATTATGGATGTTTTTATTTGCAAAATTTATAAAAATGATTTGGGGTATTCCCTCAGGTAATTATTAATCATGCTAAGTTATGTTAAGCTTTATATGTGCCTGTCTTTTCTTATCTGAACAGCTATTGAAATTTATTATTCGGGCTATTCTCCCCAACTAATCGTTAAAACAATTAGAGCTTTTGCAAAATGCATTGTTTGTTGTGGCTTTAGCTCTTCATATGCCGACATTTCATTTCTTTCAACACCCATACAAGAGAAATAAAATAGATTCACGTTGAGTATAATTGTTTGTTGTGTTATTTATATAAAAGCATTCTAAGCCTACTATGATTATGTATGTTGTTATGATTTATATACAATATTGAATTCTCATATTGTATTTGATTCTTGTGGCATAAACATCCGAGGTTTAATGCTTTCAAACTGCGTAAACTTCACTGACGATTTGGTTTAGCGACCAATGAAATGTCGCCATATGAAGAGCTAAAGCCACAACAAACAATGCATTTTTTGCTTATTTAAAAAAATGAAGTAAGTCTGTAGTATAGTATTTGGTATTCATTGTAAATAGAAGATTCAGACTCCTTGCTGTCCTGAAGGCACGTAGTTTTGCCTCATCTACCACAGAAACAATATGTTTTGCATTTCGGTTTTATTGTAACGGCGCACTCAACATATAATGGATGAGAGTTTGATGAATATGATGGAAAATTAAGTTGTTTCCTAATTAAACGTGGTATGTTTCGACCAAGAGATAAGATCTCGAACTTAGAAAGTGTCAAAATATATTTCAATATATATTTATTAAAGTTTTCCATGGTATTTCTGATGTGTGAGTATCGCAATATACTACTATAAACAAAGTTTTCTCTAATACTGGCATATTTGCATTCATGATACTCCTTCATTAGCGGACCCTCCTTCAGCAAGTAAAAGACGCCTTGCATCACAGGAATTGTTATCTTTAGCTATACAAATCGAAGTTGAAGTCGAACATTTAAAGTTCTTCTAAATGTAGTCTCTTTATTGTGCAATGAATTGAATAAATTACACAATGCCCTCATATACTCGTAAATTATATTATTTAATTATTTTACATTAAAGGTAATTGAATGAACTAAATGCTCAAGAAATTTTTACTCGCAGATATGAAACAAGAAAACTTATAAGTTTAATACAACAAAATGAAGATAACATATGTATATGAGCAATATATATATATATATATATATATATATATATATATATATATATATATATATATATATATATATATATCGTAGATTGCTTTGAGGAGTGAAAAATGGCGAATCAATCCACCGGTGTTGTGGTACCAAGAAACTTTTGTTTGTTGGAAAAATTAGATCAAGGCCAGAAAGGAGTCGGTGATAGCACCATATCATGGGGTCTTGAAAATGATGATGACATGACTCTTACATATTGGATTGGTATGATAATTGGCCCTCCTCGTACACCTTTTGAGAATAGAATGTATTCGCTAAAGATTGACTGTGGTGAACGTTACCCAGGCGAACCCCCAAGGATAAAGTACTTAACAAAAATTAACATTAATTGTATTAATCAAAATGGTGTGGTCGATTCAAGACTAGTACCCATGTTGTCACGATGGAATCGTGAGTACACTATTAAATCCTTGTTACAAGAGATACGCCGAATTATGACTTGTAAGGAAAATCTTAAGTTGGCGCAACCACCAGAAGGCAGTTGTTTTTAGTTAATCTCGAAGCATTTACAGTGACGCTAACAATAAAACAACAACCCCAAGAAAACTGTTACAACAATAAAAAAAGAACAAGAAACAAATAACTTTGCTATCAAACAGCGGCAATTACTATATCAAATAAGTAATAACTGCTTAATGATACAAGTGTAGAAGAAGCAACAACAAGGAGAACATCATTATTTAAAACGGCAAAAAGAAATAGATATTTAACAGCTTTAAAATTATAAAATAATGTTGCTTTAAAATTACGATATCTGTTTAAAAATTTTAAACATGTTGATGGAAATGACGTTATTTATAATATGTGTTTTTTTAATTTTATTTGATATTGGAAATATGTGTATATATATATATATATATATATATATATATATATACATATATATATATATATATATACATATATATATATATATATATATATATATATATATATATATATATATATATATATATATATATATATAGGCTTTATATCCATATCAAATTAATTAAACAAAAAAATTATCATATGAATTGTATTGCCTTTTGCTTGTTTAAATTTGGATTTGCATATAAGTATACACATACAAACACACACATACATTCATCCGGGAAGACTGAAGTCATCCCTACTGAGTATCGCAGCAGAGAAACTGAAACCGCGCTACTTTGGAACATTTGCCTCATCTCTCCAATCTCCTTTACTTGGCATCTCGAGAGAGAAAGATTTTTTAAAGTTCATAATAGGGCTCATGTAGACCAGCCCGTTCTTGGGGATGTTAGACAAATTGACCATTGGCGGATAATGCTGATATAGCATGACCCATGGGCATGTCATGAACATAGTCTAATGCATCAAAGTCCAAAGTATACATGGCTAGGTAAGGTTGTGAGATTAGACGAAAATGCTCCAGCGAAAAAATCGTTCGAACACAATCTCTAGGGGAGAACTTCGTTGTAAAGGCCAGGCGGCGGAAAATATTTAAAAAATTGTTATTGAAAAATGGAGAAGGTTGTAATACGCCGAAGAAAGTATGTAAGCTGGTAGATATGTGATATTCGACTGAGGTCTCTATTATTTATAATATTGCGGACTAGTAGTCTTGGATGGTACTTAAGTTTCCTTTCTTAAACTCTAACTTGTTACTGTTACTAGTGTTAATGATTCTCAATTAAGTAATGAAAATACTTAAATAATTGTACAACTTTCTAAACTTTTCAATATATAAGAAATATTGATATAAGTAATAGTAAAATGACACAAGTGAAGTTAAACTCAAATGAACAAACTTGAAAATTATTTCAACTCAAAAGGACACCAATGGTTAGGAAGGTTATAAGAAAAAGTATGTAAAAATATTCGTACGACTTATAAGTTGTTCATTGCGATGTTGTTAGTGTAAATGTGTTGTTTTCGTGATTACATTTTTTTAACTCGAATGTGTTATTTGAGTATTTTTATTTGCTAACATACGAGGGTTAACGTTCTTAAATCATGCTGACGAATTAACAAGAACCCCAACAAAGCGCAAGTATATGGACAGCATAGAATAATAAAAAAAAACAGTTTTTAATAATCGGAAAAATATTTCGCATAATTTTGAAAAATTATTATTATTATTTTTTTTTTGTTTTGAAGCAATGACAATAAAGCAGAAATCAAGAAAAACTTAGGAGTATAAATAAGACATTTTTTCAGCCATATTTTAGTTAATTTCAGCAAATTCATTCAATATTTCTTTAGATCTAACGAAAATGTGTGCCTCAAACACTGAAAGGATGGAAAGGGATGAGTATATTTTATTTGACTTCATCTGATACGATGTTATAGGTTTTTCTTATTCGCTTATCAAGTTTAAAAGTTAATTCTTTTACTATGGTAGAATGCATTTAAGGTAAGGGAAATTAAAACATAATTCATAAAATTTCGCTACCATGACTACAATTGATAAGCTGAAGTCAAGAGACTACGTCTGCTATGAACTCATTAAAATAGACTTCCTTGTAAAGGTTGGAGTTTATTAAAAGAAACCTGCATAAATTTAATTTTCAATGCTCCCTAAAATATATTTTTATTAATAAGTTAGAAATTATTTAGTTGACTTCTGCTTTTGTTTCTCATCCTCTTCCTTTATAAATAAAATATGTAACAAATATTTATATTTAAATTTGTATAAAAAAGGCTGTAAGGGATGTAAACATTTAACCACTTTTTACTTCCATCTTTTGCCTTATCAGGTTTTAAAAAGTTTATCCAATATAAATTGTTTTCTTGCTGTACAACCACCAGATATAAAATTACTTTAACAACTAATTGACAGTTTTCTTTTATGTCCTACAGTGCTGTTCGTAAATGTATACCTGTATTAGTGATTACAAGGTAAATTTAATTGGTACTTAAACTTCATTTACATAATGTCAAATAAATTACAGAATGCTCTTCAAACTATTTGATGAGTGTAGAAAATGATGTCTAAATGATGTTGCGAAAAAGACAAGCCCAGAGGTAACTTTTACCAAACCATCGCAATATTTTTACTCAATTTGGTATTTATGAATGTACAGAAAGATTTAACGTCACCAATAACTTTGATACAGACTAATATATTGCCTTGCCGCATTGCACATGGGACGTGTACGGCACTGATCCACTCCATCCTCACCTGCGTATAAGTTAAAACTGATTTTGTTACGTATACGCTTAGGGTAAGGTGTATAGAAATTAAAAAAAAAAACACTTGAACTTGGTCTTGAAATAGATATTTTTCGCTATTAAAAGTAAATAAATTTTTTAGTATTTTGGTTTTGTTTTTACCGCTTCTTTTTAATGTAATTATTTCTACCATGTGAAATTGTAGCAACCTATAACATTATCTTATTACAACGTCCTTAGACAAAATTATTTTGCAGCGAGGATTAATAAAAAATTGACTTGGCCTCCGCCAAAGTCTTACAATCATTTGCTATCTTTTGATTTTCTTCGCCTTGGTTTCGAAAATGATTCATTTAGTTTCTCATTTTAGTGTTTAATTATCGTGAGAATCTCTGCACAATAATAAAAATTTAATTGTCGTGTAATAAAAAGGACTATACTCTTTTATTATGCAAAAGGTACTTACAGTACCTACTTTCGATTTAGCGTATCAATGGTTTTTGAAAAATAGCCACCGTCAGAGAAAGGTTCTGCAAATAATTAAAATTGTGTGTATAGTGTAATAAAAGCTATTCCATATTTGTATGAATTTTCAGAAAAATTAGATTAAATTTTTTTGACAGAACAATTATGAGTTAAAATCAAAATATTTATAAATGTAATATCATAAGCTCTTAACGAAATCGATATTTTGTTGGGTATTTAAAAAAAAACCATCATAAATATGACTATAAACTGCATTGTGTTCTTTCATAGATAGTGTGTAATTTGCAATAGTTTGAAAGTGAACAAATAAATTTAAATAGAAAAATAATCGGGACAAATACAAGCAGCTGAAAACATCGTCAGCAACAATGACACATAAAATGCATTATTATTGTTATTATTGTTTTTTTTACTCTCTTTCGAAATGATTTTCCATTCTAATCACCGGAAATAAAATTTTCATTTCTGTTTGGCAAATGAAAACTAATCGATCAGCAGCAATATGAACACATTTTAGTAATTGTTTACATACGTTTTTATTTCATTTATGTTTGTGATTTTGTTTCCACAACGTGTTGTTAGTTTTTCATTACTTAACTACCTCCAGTTACGTGAATGATTTTAGTCGGGATACGTGTGTAGCTATGTTTAGAATCAAAATCAAAAATTGTTTGCGAAAAAAAAGTTATTCTATTGATCACTATCTATATATCTTTTTTTTATTTTGCTACACATTTTCCACAGAAGTGCAATAAGTTTGGTTAAAATTTACATAATGAAATTCGCGTAGGATTGGATGTGAAAAGTTTGAAGGATTTTTTTCACACTAAAGTATTATAAATGTAGAATATTTGCTAATGAATGCAAAAACCAATATGGACGATATATTATGCATTTTATTTTTGTAAATTTAAAATATTGCAGGCTTTTCTCGTGTGCTTGTAAAGTTTATTTAAGAATTTTAGTACATACAATTTCATATTATTTTTATTTTAAATTATTATTTTTGTTTCAAACAAACAATTGTATAAAATTCATATGCAAAACAATAATTCAACTGTTTTGTGATTTAAGGAATTTTACTTGCTACGTAATTGTGTTCACCTGGCAGCTTTAGTAGTTTATGTTGTAGTAAAATTATAAAAATTTCAATCCAATAGCCAAGCATGTAAAAATTCAATACTTCAACAACACTTCTTCAGCGGCATAGTGTTATTTGGCCAATTTGGAAACATGTGGTAATTATATATAATGCATTTAAATTGGGTTTTTAGAATTCTATATTAAAAATGAATGAAGAATAGCCCATAATTGGCTATAACTTGCAATATAGCCCTTCGATTTATTTAAGTTAAATATTAAAAAATTGGTATTAAAGTAACCTTTAAATAACATACAAATAAATTTTTAAGCTTTTTTTTTTTTTTGGGCAGAAAGCATATTTCTGGAAGCAAATTTTAAAATTTGTGTTACTAATAAGTTAAAAAAAATCAGTTGTGTACATATTTTTGTTTTCAATAAAATCAGTCCTTTTTCATTAAAATCTATTTATGAATTTTGATTTCGTTAACAATCAAGTGGTAATCCCTCATTTTAAAGAAATTTTTTAAAATGGTAACTTGTCATTTGACAATTTGCCTTGAATGATGGAACAGTATGTAACATCAATAATAATTAGCACAAACCCGCCAAGAAAGTTAACAAGCGAAAGGTTTTCAACATTTAAAAATTCCTCAAATATAAATTTTTTTAAAACTACATATAAATTAAGAGAATTTACTGAAAATATTCGAGACGTTCTCCTAATTAATTAAATACAAGTTATATATATATATATATATATATATATATATATATATATATATATATATATATGTATATATATATATATATATATATATATATATATATATATATATATATATATAGATACTTATATATATATATATATATATATATATATATATATATATATATATATATATATATATAGATACATATATATATATATATATATATATATATATATATATATATGTATCTATATATATATATATATATATATATATATATATATATATATATATATATATGTATATATATATATAGATACATATATATATATATATATATATATATATATATATATATATATATGTATATATATATATATATATATATATAGATACATATATATATATATATATATATATATATATATATATATATATATATATATGTATCTATATATATATATATATATATATATATATATATATATATATATATATATATATATATATATATATATATATATATATATATATATATATATGTATCTATATATATATATACATATATATATATATATATATATATATATATATATATATATATATATATATATATATAGATACATATATATATTAGACTGGTCCTTATCTGGCTTAAAAAATTTTTTTTCAATATTTTTAGTGCAGGACCCTCTTAAATTGTTAATTATACCAAACATATGAGTATGTAAAAATTTCAAATCGATATTTTAAAATTAACACGTGCCGCATTGAGGTTTAAAATATTTATTTGCATATGTATGAAACATTAGATGTTGTACTATGCTAACAATTCAAAATTCCGTTATATTTTCTGCTAGATTTGTGTTAAAGCAGGCGGGAAAGTTAGTTTTTGCAAAGTTAATAATAATACTAGCTTTTTTATGAAAAAAGAAAATAAAAAACACCATCCAAATTAATTTTTTGTACAGCGGTCAGTTAGATTACACGCATTTAAAATGCCAAGACAAAAAATTTATTTAATTGGTGCAATTAAAAATCAAATTCTTGGTTACTACCAAGAAGCTTACTAGCTTCCCTCACAAATAGATTGGTTAAGAGTTTTATTTTACGATATGCGCGTAGGTAATATGAATTTATCGAATGCAGCTAATTTAGTTATAGACGAGTGTTTAATTTTTTGGAAAAGCACGGATTCCAACAAAAGATCGTAGTGATTGTGTGAAAAAAATTAATGTTTGGCAAATAATTAAATAACTTGCTCGACATAGCGCATTCAAATGCGTTAAATTTAATATCTATTGAAGAGGATAAAGAATTTTTAGTTGCGCAGAGAAAGCCAAATCGTGAAGGCTGTATGATTGGAATCGATTTGAAACTTACTGGAGCGGAAAAACGAAAAGCTGAAAGAAAAAAAAAATGGAGGAAGCAAACATAATGAAATATCATTCACAAGAACTATAAAAGTATCGATTATCTATTATATGTTAATGACGGCAAGACACTCAATATTAAAACTATAAAAGTCTAATAATTTTTCCTCATTCTTAGTTCCAGAACAGGGAACTTTCAGTATAGATTCAGAAACCTCGGATGTTGAAAGAAATATAAGTTCAGAACAATATGAAACACACCTTTCTGATGAACAAATTAATATTTCATGCAATTCAGACCTTTCTTATACTATTACTCAACAGCCATCTAGTTCGGTAGCTACCCGGGGCAGAAAGTTAATTGTGAATCATAGACTGTCAGCTGCTATGAACGAATGTAAAGCAAGCGATAGGGATGCTGTTCGTCTACTGAGTGCATGCGTAGAAAGTTTATGTTTGAATCCAATGGATTATGTTATAAATCGATCTTCAATCAAAAGAGCCCGTCAACAATATCGCGAAGATATAGCGAGAAATATTCAATCCGAGTTTATGGACTTAAATGATGATTTTGGTGTGGTTCATTGGGATACAAAGCTTCTTCCAAATGTGACAGGAATGGAGAAAAAGATCGTTTGCCCGTTATTATCAAAACGCCTTCTACAGAACAGCTCTTAGGGGTTCCAAATATTCCATCAGGATTGGGTAAAGAAATTTTTAGTGCGGTTTTTGATACTTTGGAGAAATGGGGCTTGCTGAAAAAAGTTCAAGCTTTCGTATATGATACAACATCTTTGAACACCGGCAGATTTAATGGGGCTTGCACACGAGTAGGGAACTGGTTCGACTTATTGGTGAAAACCGACAGGTAAAACTTTTATTCTGCCTTAGAACCCTTAAACATGACCAGGTGCCTCGTCATGACTACACAAACTTCTTAGAACTCGTTGTTATCCTTTTGGGAAGAATTCTTCCAAATGGAAATAAAATGCGGAAGCCCGGCGCTTATCATCAGAGCCGAGGGATGGCCAAGGCTATTTATTCAATAAAAATATTTCTCTTAAGAAAAGAATTCCTAATTACAGAAGATGATGAAAGAGCATTGTGTAGTATATGTGGTTTTATTGTGGTTAATTACATAAAACCATGGTTTAATGCAAATATATAAAAGCACTGAAGCACTATGGAACGACATTCAACTTCTAAAAAATTTAAATAAATATAAATAAAAAGATCCTAGACCAAAAAAATTGCGGGAGTTAATCAATTGTAAAGAAATTGAAGCTATTGAAGAAGACGATTTAACTCCGAAAAAATATTTGCTACCCTATAGCGGATTGAATGATTTTTTGGAAAAGGATTTATCATGTAGCCCAATCACGAAAAAGTCCTCGATGTTATTTGAACGAATGACAATAAACACATCGTTTATTGAAACCAATGCCAGTCTTGCAATGAATATTTCAAAAAAGGAAGGGAAATATTAACGTCGATAAATGTTGTTAATGACTCCGCTGAAAGGGGAGTCAAATTGATGGAAGATTTTAACACATCATTCACTAAAAATCAGAATCAAAAACAGTTTATCTTACAAGAAGAATAAAAGAATAAAATATTTTCAATTTAATTTTTCTGAATAATCAGTTTCTCATATAATTTTTCAGATGGTGCGACACTACAGAAAGAGATATCCGCAGCATACGAGAATAGCTATGATTGCCCCTTAAAAATAAAAACATAAGTAAATAAATATAAATATATATTTAAAATTGAGACTTTTATTATAAACAAGCAAAAAATAGTCTAGATACAGAATATGCCAAAGGCATGTGCCAGGTATACTTACATAAATACATACATAAGTATGTACGTAGCTTTAAATCCGAATGCGGCACGTGTTAATATTAAAATATCGATTTGAAACTTTTACATAATGAATTTTATGCTAAAAATAACATTTTAAGAGGGTCCTGCTTTAAAAATTTTGAAGTTTGAAAATAAGGACCAGTCTAATATATATATATAAATATATATATATATATATATATATATATATATATATATATATATATATATATATATATATATATATATATATATATATATATATATATATATATATATATATATATATATATATATATTTATATATATATATATGTATCTATATATATATATATATATATATATATATATATATATATATGTATATATATATATATAGATACATATATATATATATATATATATATATACATATATATATATATATATGTATATATATATAGATACATATATATATATATATATATATATATACATATATATATATATATATATATATATATATATATATATATATATATATATATATATATATAAATAAGACAAAAAATTTTTTGTCATTTTTTCCAAAAAGCAAAGGGTATAAGTCATCATAATTTTTGAGGAAAAAAATTTTTTTCGAACTACTCGCGAAAACAAAATTCGAGTTAAAGCCAATACGTTTAGCTATTCAACGCAAGAGAAATCAAGTCGATATCTTGAAAACTAACCAAGTTATGACCAAAAAGGTAACCAGTTCTACTACTGCCTCTTTCTGGCCACTTTTTAGTACAACTGGTTAATTTTTTGCTCATAACTTGCTTAATTTTCAAGATGTTAACTTGATTTCTTTTGCGTTGGATAGCTAAGCGTATTGGCTTTAACTCGAATTTTTTTTGCGAAAATAAGACAAAAATTTTTTTTGTCATTTTTTCCAAAAAGCAAAGGGTATAAGTCATCATAATTTTTGAGGAAAAACAATTTTTTTCGAACTACTCGCGAAAACAAAATTCGAGTTAAGGCCAATACGTTTAGCTATTCAACGCAAGAGAAATCAAGTCGATATCTTGAAAACTAACCAAGTTATGACCAAAAAGATAACCAGTTCTACTACTGCCTCTTTCTGGCCACTTTTTAGTACAACTGGTTAATTTTTTGGTCATAACTTGCTTAGTTTTCAAGATATTAACTTGATTTCTTTTGCGCTGGATAGCTAAGCGTATTGGCTTTAACTCGAATTTTTTTTTTTGCGAAAATAAGACACAATTTTTTTGTCATTTTTTCCAAAAAGCAAAGGGTATAAGTCATCATAATTTTTGAGGAAAAAAAATTTTTTTTGAACTACTCGCGAAAACAAAATTCGAGTTAAAGCCAATACGTTTAGCTATTCAGCGCAAGAGAAATCAAGTCGATATCTTGAAAACTAACCAAGTTATGACCAAAAAGGTAACCAGTTCTACTACTGCCTCTTTCTGGCCACTTTTTAGTACAACTGGTTAATTTTTTGGTCATAACTTGCTTAGTTTTCAAGATGTTAACTTGATTTCTTTTGCGTTGGATAGCTAAGCGTATTGGATTTAACTCGAATTTTTTTTGCGAAAATAAGACACAATTTTTTTGTCATTTTTTCCAAAAAGCAAAGGGTATAAGTCATCATAATTTTTGAGGAAAAAAAATTTTTCGAACTACTCGCGAAAACAAAATTCGAGTTAAAGCCAATACGTTTAGCTATTCAACGCAAGAGAAATCAAGTCGATATCTTGAAAACTAACCAAGTTATGACCAAAAAGTTAACCAGTTCTACTACTGCCTCTTTCTGGCCACTTTTTAGTACAACTGGTTAATTTTTTGGTCATAACTTGCTTAGTTTTCAAGATATTAACTTGATTTCTTTTGCGTTGGATAGCTAAGCGTATTGGCTTTAACTCGAATTTTTTTTGCGAAAAAAGACACAATTTTTTTTGTCATTTTTTCCAAAAAGCAAAGGGTATATTTCATCATAATTTTTGAGGAAAAAAAATTTTTCGAACTACTCGCGAAAACAAAATTCTAGTTAAAGCCAATACGTTTAGCTATTCAAGGCAAGAGCAATCAAGTCGATATCTTGAAAACTAACCAAGTTATGACCAAAAAGGTAACCAGTTCTACTGCTGCTTCTTTCTGGCCACTTTTTAGTACAACTGGTTAATTTTTTGGTCATAACTTGCTTAGTTTTCAAGATATTAACTTGATTTCTTTTGCGTTGGATAGCTAAGCGTATTGGCTTTAACTCGAATTTTTTTTTGCGAAAATAAGACACAATTTTTTTTTGTCATTTTTTCCAAAAAGCAAAGGGTATAAGTCATCATAATTTTTGAGGAAAAAAAATTTTTTTCGAACTACTCGCGAAAACAAAATTCGAGTTAAAGCTAATACGTTTAGCTATTCAACGCAAGAGAAATCAAGTCGATATCTTGAAAACTAACCAAGTTATGACCAAAAGGGTAACCAGTTCTGCTACTGCCTCTTTCTGGCCACTTTTTAGTACAACTGGTTAATTTTTTGGTCATAACTTGCTTAGTTTCCAAGATATTAACTTGATTTCTTTTGCGTTGGATAGCTAAACGTATTGGCTTTAGCTCAAATTTTTTTTTTTGCGAAAATAAGACAAAAATTTTTTTTGTCATTTTTTCCAAAAAGCAAAGGGTATAAGTCATCATAATTTTTGAGGAAAAAAAATTTTTTTCGAACTACTCGCGAAAACAAAATTCGAGTTAAAGCTAATACGTTTAGCTATTCAACGCAAGAGAAATCAAGTCGATATCTTGAAAACTAACCAAGTTATGACCAAAAGGGTAACCAGTTCTGCTACTGCCTCTTTCTGGCCACTTTTTAGTACAACTGGTTAATTTTTTGGTCATAACTTGCTTAGTTTTCAAGATATTAACGTTTAGCTATTCAACGCAAGAGAAATCAAGTTAATATCTTGGTCATAACTTGCTTAGTTTTCAAGATATTAACTTGATTTCTTTTGCGTTGGATAGCTAAGCGTATTGGCTTTAACTCGAATTTTTTTTTGCGAAAATAAGACACAATTTTTTTTTGTCATTTTTTCCAAAAAGCAAAGGGTATAAGTCATCATAATTTTTGAGGAAAAAAAATTTTTTTCGAACTACTCGCGAAAACAAAATTCGAGTTAAAGCTAATACGTTTAGCTATTCAACGCAAGAGAAATCAAGTCGATATCTTGAAAACTAACCAAGTTATGACCAAAAGGGTAACCAGTTCTGCTACTGCCTCTTTCTGGCCACTTTTTAGTACAACTGGTTAATTTTTTGGTCATAACTTGCTTAGTTTCCAAGATATTAACTTGATTTCTTTTGCGTTGGATAGCTAAACGTATTGGCTTTAGCTCAAATTTTTTTTTTTGCGAAAATAAGACAAAAATTTTTTTTGGAATTTTTTCCAAAAAGCAAAGAGTATAAGTCATAATTATTTTTTAAGAAAAAAAATTTTTTCGAACTACTGGCGAAAACAAAATTCGAGTTAAAGCCAATACGTTTAGCTATTCAACGCAAGAGAAATCAAGTCGATATCTTGAAAACTAACCAAGTTATGACCAAAAGGGTAACCAGTTCTGCTACTGCCTCTTTCTGGCCACTTTTTAGTACAACTGGTTAATTTTTTGGTCATAACTTGCTTAGTTTGCAAGATATTAACTTGATTTCTTTTGCGTTGGATAGCTAAACGTATTGGCTTTAACTCGAATTTTTTTTGCGAAAATAAGACAAAAATTTTTTTTGTCATTTTTTCCAAAAGGCAAAGGGTATAAGTCATAATTATTTTTTAAGAAAAAAAATTTTTTCGAACTACTCGCGAAAACAAAATTCGAGTTAAAGCCAATACGTTTAGCTAATCAACGCAAGAGAAATCAAGTCGATATCTTGAAAACTAACCAAGTTATGACCAAAAAAGTAACTAGTTCTACTACTGCCTTTTTCTGGCCACTTTTTAGTACAACTGGTTAATTTTTTGGTCATAACTTGCTTAGTTTTCAAGATATTAACTTGATTTATTTTGCGTTGGATAGCTAAACGTATTGGCTTTAACTCGATTTTTTTTTTGCGAAAATAAGACAAAAATTTTTTTTGTCATTTTTTCCAAAAAGCAAAGGGTATAAGTCATAATAATTTTTGAGGGAAAAAAATTTTTTTCGAACTACTCGCGAAAACAAAATTCGAGTTAAAGCCAATACGTTTAGCTATTCAACGCAAGAGAAATCAAGTCGATATCTTGAAAACTAACCAAGTTATGACCAAAAAGGTAACCAGTTCTACTACTGCCTCTTTCTGGCCACTTTTTAGTACAACTGGTTAATTTTTTGGTCATAACTTGCTTAGTTTTCAAGATATTAACGTTTAGCTATTCAACGCAAGAGAAATCAAGTCGATATCTTGAAAACTAACCAAGTTATGACCAAAAAGGTAACCAGTTCTACTGCTGCCTCTTTCTGGCCACTTTTTAGTACAACTGGTTAATTTTTTGGTCATAACTTGCTTAGTTTTCAAGATATTAACTTGATTTATTTTGCGTTGGATAGCTAAACGTATTGGCTTTAACTCGAATTTTTTTTTGCGAAAATAAAACAAAAATTTTTTTTGTCATTTTTTCCAAAAAGCAAAGGGTATAAGTCATCATAATTTTTGAGGAAAAAAGATTTTTTTCGAACTACTCGTAAAAACAAAATTCGAGTTAAAGCCAATACGTTTAGCTATTCAACGCAAGAGAAATCAAGTCGATATCTTGAAAACTAACTAAGTTATGACCAAAAGGGTAACCAGTTCTACTACTGCCCCTTTCTGGCCACTTTTTAGTACAACTGGTTAATTTTTTGGTCATAGCTTGCTTAGTTTTCAAGATATTAACGTTTAGCTATTCAACGCAAGAGAAATCAAGTCGATATCTTGAAAACTAACCAAGTTATGACCAAAAAGGTAACCAGTTCTACTGCTGCCTCTTTCTGGCCACTTTTTAGTACAACTGGTTAATTTTTTGGTCATAACTTGCTTAGTTTTCAAGATATTAACTTGATTTATTTTGCGTTGGATAGCTAAACGTATTGGCTTTAACTCGAATTTTTTTTTTTGCGAAAATAAAACAAAAATTTTTTTTGTCATTTTTTCCAAAAAGCAAAGGGTATAAGTTATCATAATTTTTGAGGAAAAAAGATTTTTTTCGAACTACTCGTAAAAACAAAATTCGAGTTAAAGCCAATACGTTTAGCTATTCAACGCAAGAGAAATCAAGTCGATATCTTGAAAACTAACTAAGTTATGACCAAAAGGGTAACCAGTTCTACTACTGCCTCTTTCTGGCCACTTTTTAGTACAACTGGTTAATTTTTTGGTCATAACTTGCTTAGTTTCCAAGATATTAACTTGATTTCTTTTGCGTTGGATAGCTAAACGTATTGGCTTTAGCTCAAATTTTTTTTTTTGCGAAAATAAGACAAAAATTTTTTTTGGAATTTTTTCCAAAAAGCAAAGGGTATAAGTCATAATTATTTTTTAAGAAAAAAAATTTTTTCGAACTACTCGCGAAAACAAAATTCGAGTTAAAGCCAATACGTTTAGCTATTCAACGCAAGAGAAATCAAGTCGATATCTTGAAAACTAACCAAGTTATGACCAAAAGGGTAACCAGTTCTGCTACTGCCTCTTTCTGGCCACTTTTTAGTACAACTGGTTAATTTTTTGGTCATAACTTGCTTAGTTTGCAAGATATTAACTTGATTTCTTTTGCGTTGGATAGCTAAACGTATTGGCTTTAACTCGAATTTTTTTTGCGAAAATAAGACAAAAATTTTTTTTGTCATTTTTTCCAAAAGGCAAAGGGTATAAGTCATAATTATTTTTTAAGAAAAAAAATTTTTTCGAACTACTCGCGAAAACAAAATTCGAGTTAAAGCCAATACGTTTAGCTAATCAACGCAAGAGAAATCAAGTCGATATCTTGAAAACTAACCAAGTTATGACCAAAAAAGTAACTAGTTCTACTACTGCCTTTTTCTGGCCACTTTTTAGTACAACTGGTTAATTTTTTGGTCATAACTTGCTTAGTTTTCAAGATATTAACTTGATTTATTTTGCGTTGGATAGCTAAACGTATTGGCTTTAACTCGATTTTTTTTTTGCGAAAATAAGACAAAAATTTTTTTTGTCATTTTTTCCAAAAAGCAAAGGGTATAAGTCATAATAATTTTTGAGGGAAAAAAATTTTTTTCGAACTACTCGCGAAAACAAAATTCGAGTTAAAGCCAATACGTTTAGCTATTCAACGCAAGAGAAATCAAGTCGATATCTTGAAAACTAACCAAGTTATGACCAAAAAGGTAACCAGTTCTACTACTGCCTTTTTCTGGCCACTTTTTAGTACAACTGGTTAATTTTTTGGTCATAACTTGCTTAGTTTTCAAGATATTAACGTTTAGCTATTCAACGCAAGAGAAATCAAGTTAATATCTTGGTCATAACTTGCTTAGTTTTCAAGATATTAACTTGATTTCTTTTGCGTTGGATAGCTAAGCGTATTGGCTTTAACTCGAATTTTTTTTTGCGAAAATAAGACACAATTTTTTTTTGTCATTTTTTCCAAAAAGCAAAGGGTATAAGTCATCATAATTTTTGAGGAAAAAAATTTTTTTCGAACTACTCGCGAAAACAAAATTCGAGTTAAAGCTAATACGTTTAGCTATTCAACGCAAGAGAAATCAAGTCGATATCTTGAAAACTAACCAAGTTATGACCAAAAGGGTAACCAGTTCTGCTACTGCCTCTTTCTGGCCACTTTTTAGTACAACTGGTTAATTTTTTGGTCATAACTTGCTTAGTTTCCAAGATATTAACTTGATTTCTTTTGCGTTGGATAGCTAAACGTATTGGCTTTAGCTCAAATTTTTTTTTTGCGAAAATAAGACAAAAATTTTTTTTGGAATTTTTTCCAAAAAGCAAAGGGTATAAGTCATAATTATTTTTTAAGAAAAAAAAATTTTTTCGAACTACTCGCGAAAACAAAATTCGAGTTAAAGCCAATACGTTTAGCTATTCAACGCAAGAGAAATCAAGTCGATATCTTGAAAACTAACCAAGTTATGACCAAAAGGGTAACCAGTTCTGCTACTGCCTCTTTCTGGCCACTTTTTAGTACAACTGGTTAATTTTTTGGTCATAACTTGCTTAGTTTGCAAGATATTAACTTGATTTCTTTTGCGTTGGATAGCTAAACGTATTGGCTTTAACTCGAATTTTTTTTGCGAAAATAAGACAAAAATTTTTTTTGTCATTTTTTCCAAAAGGCAAAGGGTATAAGTCATAATTATTTTTTAAGAAAAAAAATTTTTTCGAACTACTCGCGAAAACAAAATTCGAGTTAAAGCCAATACGTTTAGCTAATCAACGCAAGAGAAATCAAGTCGATATCTTGAAAACTAACCAAGTTATGACCAAAAAAGTAACTAGTCCTACTACTGCCTTTTTCTGGCCACTTTTTAGTACAACTGGTTAATTTTTTGGTCATAACTTGCTTAGTTTTCAAGATATTAACTTGATTTATTTTGCGTTGGATAGCTAAACGTATTGGCTTTAACTCGATTTTTTTTTGCGAAAATAAGACAAAAATTTTTTTTGTCATTTTTTCCAAAAAGCAAAGGGTATAAGTCATAATAATTTTTGAGGGAAAAAAATTTTTTTCGAACTACTCGCGAAAACAAAATTCGAGTTAAAGCCAATACGTTTAGCTATTCAACGCAAGAGAAATCAAGTCGATATCTTGAAAACTAACCAAGTTATGACCAAAAAGGTAACCAGTTCTACTACTGCCTCTTTCTGGCCACTTTTTAGTACAACTGGTTAATTTTTTGGTCATAACTTGCTTAGTTTTCAAGATATTAACTTGGTTTCTTTTGCGTTGGATAGCTAAGCGTGTTGGCTTTAACTCGTATTTTTTTGCGAAAATAAGACAAAAATTTTTTTGTCATTTTTTCCAAAAAGCAAAGGGTATATATAAGTCATCATAATTTTTGAGGAAAAAAATTTTTTTTCGAACTACTCGCGAAAACAAAAATCGAGTTAAAGCCAATACGTTTAGCTAATCAACGCAAGAGAAATCAAGTCGATATCTTGAAAACTAACCAAGTTATGACCAAAAAAGTAACCAATTCTACTACTGCCTTTTTCTGGCCAATTTTTAGTACAACTGGTTAATTTTTTGGTCATAACTTGCTTAGTTTTCAAGATATTAAATTGATTTCTTTTGCGTTAGATAGCTAAGCGTATTGGCTTTAACTCGAATTTTCTTTTTTTGCGAAAATAAGACAAAAAATTTTTTTGTCATCATAATTTTTGAGGAAAAAATTTTTTTTCGAACTACTCGCGAAAACAAAATTCGAGTTAAAGCCAATACGTTTAGCTATTCAACGCAAGAGAAACCAAGTCGATATCTTGAAAACTAACCAAGTTATGACCAAAAAGGTAGCCAGTTCTACTACTGCCTCTTTCTGGCCACTTTTTAGTACAACTTGTTAATTTTTTGGTCATAACTTGCTTAGTTTTCAAGATATTAACTTGATTTCTTTTGTGTTGGATAGCTAAACATATTGGCTTTAACTCGATTTTTTTTTTTGCGAAAATAAGACAAAAATTTTTTTGTCATTTTTTCCAAAAAGCAAAGGGTATAAGTCATCATAATTTTTGAGGAAAAAAAATTTTTTTTGAACTACTCGCGAAAACAAAATTCGAGTTAAAGCCAATACGTTTAGCTATTTAACGCAAGAGAAACCAAGTCGATATCTTGAAAACTAACCAAGTTATGACCAAAAAGGTAACCAGTTCTACTACTGCTTCTTTCTGGCCGCTTTTTAGTACAACTAGTTAATTTTTTTGGTCATAACTTGCTTAGTTTTCAAGATATTAACTTGATTTCTTTTGCGTTGGATAGCTAAACGTATTGGCTTTAACTCGAATTTTTTTTTTTTGCGAAAATAAGACAAAAAATTTTTTTGTCATCATAATTTTTGAGGAAAAAAATTTTTTTCGAACTACTCGCGAAAACAAAATTTGAGTTAAAGCCAATACGTTTAGCTATTAAACGCAAGAGAAATCAAGTCGATATTTCGAAAACTAACCAAGTTATGACCAAAAGGGTAACCAGTTCTACTACTGCCTCTTTCTGGCCACTTTTTAGTACAAGTGGTTAATTTTTTGGTCATAACTTGCTTAGTTATCAAGATATTAACTTGATTTCTTTTGCGTTGGATAGCTAAACGTATTGGCTTTAACTCGAATTTTTTTTTTGCGAAAATAAGACAAAAAATTTTTTTGTCATCATAATTTTTGAGGAAAAAAATTTTTTTCGAACTACTCGCGAAAACAAAATTTGTGTTAAAGCCAATACGTTTAGCTATTCAACGCAAGAGAAATCAAGTCGATATCTTGAAAACTAACCAACTTATGACCAAAAGGGTAACCAGTTCTACTACTGCCTCTTTCTGGCCACTTTTTAGTACAAGTGGTTAATTTTTTGGTCATAACTTGCTTAGTTATCAAGATATTAACTTGATTTCTTTTGCGTTGGATAGCTAAACGTATTGGCTTTAACTCGAATTTTTTTTTGCGAAAATAAGACAAAAAATTTTTTTGTCATCATAATTTTTGAGGAAAAAAATTTTTTTCGAACTACTCGCGAAAACAAAATTTGAGTTAAAGCCAATACGTTTAGCTATTCAACGCAAGAGAAATCAAGTCGATATCTTGAAAACTAACCAAGTTATGACCAAAAGGGTAACCAGTTCTACTACTGCCTCTTTCTGGCCACTTTTTAGTACAAGTGGTTAATTTTTTGGTCATAACTTGCTTAGTTATCAAGATATTAACTTGATTTCTTTTGCGTTGGATAGCTAAACGTATTGGCTTTAACTCGAATTTTTTTTTTGCGAAAATAAGACAAAAAATTTTTTTGTCATCATAATTTTTGAGGAAAAAAATTTTTTTCGAACTACTCGCGAAAACAAAATTTGAGTTAAAGCCAATACGTTTAGCTATTCAACGCAAGAGAAATCAAGTCGATATCTTGAAAACTAACCAAGTTATGACCAAAAGGGTAACCAGTTCTACTACTGCCTCTTTCTGGCCACTTTTTAGTACAACTGGTTAATTTTTTGGTCATAACTTGCTTAGTTTTCAAGATATTAACTTGATTTATTTTGCGTTGGATAGCTAAACGTATTGGCTTTAACTCGAATTTTTTTTTTGCGAAAATAAAACAAAAATTTTTTTTGTCATTTTTTCCAAAAAGCAAAGGGTATAAGTCATCATAATTTTTGAGGAAAAAAGATTTTTTTCGAACTACTCGTAAAAACAAAATTCGAGTTAAAGCCAATACGGTTAGCTATTCAACGCAAGGGAAACCAAGTCGATATCTTGAAAACTAACTAAGTTATGACCAAAAGGGTAACCAGTTCTACTACTGCCTCTTTCTGGCCACTTTTTAGTACAACTGGTTAATTTTTTGGTCATAACTTGCTTAGTTTTCAAGATATCGACTTGATTTCTCTTGCGTTGAATAGCTAAACGTTAATATCTTGAAAACTAAGCAAGTTATGACCAAAAAATTAACCAGTTGTACTAAAAAGTGGCCAGAAAAAGACAGTAGTAGAACTGGTTACCTTTTTGGTCATAACTTGGTTAGTTTTCAAGATATCGACTTGATTTCTCTTGCGTTGAATAGCTAAACGTTAATATCTTGAAAACTAACCAAGTTATGACCAAAAAATTAACCAGTTGTACTAAAAATTGGCCAGAAAAGGGCAGTAGTAGAACTGGTTACCTTTTTGGTCATAACTTGCTTAGTTTTCAAGATATTAACTTAATTTCTTTTGCGTTGGATAGCTAAACGTATTGGCTTTAACTCGAATTTTTTTTGCGAAAATAAGACCATTAACCAGTTGTACTAAAAAGTGGCCAGAAAGAGGCAGTAGTAGAACTGGCTACCTTTTTGGTCATAACTTGCTTAGTTTTCAAGATATTAACTTGATTTATTTTGCGTTGGATAGCTAAACGTATTGGCTTTAACTCCAATTTTTTTTTTTTGCGAAAATAACACAAAAAAATTTTTGTCATTTTTTCCAAAAAGCAAAGGGTATGTCATAATAATTTTTGAGGAAAAAAAATTTTTTCGAACTACTCGCGAAAACAAAATTCGAGTTAAAGCCAATACGTTTAGCTATTCAACGCAAGAGAAATCAAGTCGATATCTTGAAAACTAACCAAGTTATGACCAAAAGGGTAACCAGTGTAACCAGTTCTACTACTGCCTCTTTCTGGCCACTTTTTAGTACAACTGGTTAATTTTTTGGTCATAACTTGCTTAGTTTGCAATATATTAACTTAATTTCTTTTGCGTTGGATAGCTAAACGTATTGGCTTTAACTCGAATTTTGTTTTCGCGAAAATAAGACAAAAAAATTTTTTTGTCATTTTTTCCAAAAAGCAAAGGGTATATATAAGTCATCATAATTTTTGAGGAAAAACATTTTTTTTTCGAACTACTCGCGAAAACAAAATTCGAGTTAAAGCCAATACGTTTAGCTAATCAACTCAAGAGAAATCAAGTCGATATCTTGAAAACTAACCAAGTTATGACCAAAAAAGTAACCAGTTCTACTACTGCCATTTTCTGGCCACTTTTTAGTACAACTGGTTAATTTTTTGGTCATAACTTGCTTAGTTTTCAAGATATGAAATTGATTTCTTTTGCGTTAGATAGCTAAGCGTATTGGCTTTAACTCGAATTTTTTTTGCGAAAATAAGACAAAAAATTTTTTTTCTCATTTTTTCCAAAAAGCAAAGGGTATAAGTCATCATAATTTTTGAGGAAAAAAAATTTTTTCGAACTACTCGCGAAAATAAAATTCGAGTTAAAGCCAATACGTTTAGCTATTCAACGCAAGAGAAATCAAGTCGATATCTTGAAAACTAACCAAGTTATGACCAAAAGGGTAACCAGTTCTACTACTGCCTCTTTCTGGCCACTTTTTAGTACAACTGGTTAATTTTTTGGTCATAACTTGCTTAGTTTGCAAGATATTAACTTGATTTCTTTTGCGTTGGATAGCTAAACGTATTGGCTTTAACTCGAATTTTTTTTGCGAAAATAAAACAAAAATTTTTTTTGTCATTTTTTCCAAAAAGCAAAGGGTATAAGTCATCATAATTTTTGAGGAAAAAAGATTTTTTTCGAACTACTCGTAAAAACAAAATTCGAGTTAAAGCCAATACGTTTAGCTATTCAACGCAAGAGAAATCAAGTCGATATCTTGAAAACTAACTAACTTATGACCAAAATGGTAACCAGTTCTACTACTGCCTCTTTCTGGCCACTTTTTAGTACAACTTGTTAATTTTTTGGTCATAACTTGCTTAGTTTTCAAGATATTAACTTGATTTCTTTTGTGTTGGATAGCTAAACGTATTGGCTTTAACTCGAATTTTTTTTTTGCGAAAATAACACAAAAAAATTTTTGTCATTTTTTCCAAAAAGCAAAGGGTATGTCATAATAATTTTTGAGGAAAAAAAATTTTTCGAACTACTCGCGAAAACAATTTTCGAGTTAAAGCCAATACGTTTAGCTATTCAACGCAAGAAAAATCAAGTCGATATCTTGAAAACTAACCAAGTTATGACCAAAAAGGTAACCAGTTCTACTACTGCCTCTTTCTGGCCACTTTTTAGTACAACTGGTTAATTTTTTGGTCATAACTTGCTTAGTTTTCAAGATATTAACTTGATTTCTTTTGCGTTGGATTGCTAAGCGTATTGGCTTTAACTCGAATTTTTTTTTTGCGAAAATAAGACAAAAATTTTTTTTGTCATTTTTTCCAAAAAGCAAAGGGTATGTCATAATAATTTTTGAGGAAAAAAAATTTTTTCGAACTACTCGCGAAAATAAAATTCGAGTTAAAGCCAATACGTTTAGCTATTCAACGCAAGAGAAATCAAGTCGATATCTTGAAAACTAACCAAGTTATGACCAAAAGGGTAACCAGTTCTACTACTGCCTCTTTCTGGCCACTTTTTAGTACAACTGGTTAATTTTTTGGTCATAACTTGCTTAGTTTTCAAGATATTAACTTGATTTATTTTGCGTTGGATAGCTAAACGTATTGGCTTTAACTCCAATTTTTTTTGCGAAAATAAAACAAAAATTTTTTGTGTCATTTTTTCCAAAAAGCAAAGGGTATAAGTCATCATAATTTTTGAGGAAAAAAGATTTTTTTCGAACTACTCGTAAAAACAAAATTCGAGTTAAAGCCAATACGTTTAGCTATTCAACGCGAGAGAAATCAAGTCGATATCTTGAAAACTAACTAAGTTATGACCAAAATGGTAACCAGTTCTACTACTGCCTCTTTCTGGCCACTTTTTAGTACAACTGGTTAATTTTTTGGTCATAACTTGCTTAGTTTTCAAGATATTAACTTGATTTATTTTGCGTTGGATAGCTAAACGTATTGGCTTTAACTCGAATTTTTTTTGCGAAAATAAGACAAAAAATTTTTTTTCTCATTTTTTCCAAAAAGCAAAGGGTTATAAGTCATCATAATTTTTGAGGAAAAAAATTTTTTTCGAACTACTCGCGAAAATAAAATTCGAGTTAAAGCCAATACGTTTAGCTATTCAACGCAAGAGAAATCAAGTCGATATCTTGAAAACTAACCAAGTTATGACCAAAAGGGTAACCAGTTCTGCTACTGCCTCTTTCTGGCCACTTTTTAGTACAACTGGTTAATTTTTTGGTCATAACTTGCTTAGTTTGCAAGATATTAACTTGATTTCTTTTGCGTTGGATAGCTAAACGTATTGGCTTTAACTCCAATTTTTTTTGTGAAAATAAAACAAAAATTTTTTGTGTCATTTTTTCCAAAAAGCAAAGGGTATAAGTCATCATAATTTTTGAGGAAAAAGATTTTTTTCGAACTACTCGTAAAAACAAAATTCGAATTAAAGCCAAAACGTTTAGCTATTCAACGCAAGAGAAATCAAGTCGATATCTTGAAAACTAACTAAGTTATGACCAAAATGGTAACCAGTTCTACTACTGCCTCTTTCTGGCCACTTTTTAGTACAACTTGTTAATTTTTTGGTCATAACTTGCTTAGTTTTCAAGATATTAACTTGATTTCTTTTGTGTCGGATAGCTAAACGTATTGGCTTTAACTCGAATTTTTTTTTTGCGAAAATAACACAAAAAATTTTTGTCATTTTTTCCAAAAAGCAAAGGGTATAAGTAATCATAATTTTTGACGAAAAAAAATTTTTTTCGAACTACTCGCGAAAACAAAATTCGGGTTAAAGCCAATAAGTTTAGCTATTCAGCGCAAGAGAAATCAAGTCGATATCTTGAAAACTAACCAAGTTATGACCAAAAAGATAATCAGTTCTACTACTGTCTCTTTCTGGCCACTTTTTAGTACAACTGGTTAATTTTTTGGTCATAACTTGCTTAGTTTTCAAGATATTAACTTGGTTTCTTTTGCGTTGGATAGCTAAACGTATTGGCTTTAACTCCAATTTTATTTTCGCGAGTAGTTCGAAAAAAAATTTTTTCCTCAAAAATTATGATTACTTATACCCTTTGCTTTTTGGAAAAAATGACAAAAATATTTTTGTGTTATTTTCGCAAAAAAAAAATTCGGGTTAAAGCCAATAAGTTTAGCTATTCAACGCAAGAGAAATCAAGTCGATATCTTGAAAACTAACCAAGTTATGACCAAAAAGATAACCAGTTCTACTACTGTCTCTTTCTGGCCACTTTTTAGTACAACTGGTTAATTTTTTGGTCATAACTTGCTTAGTTTTCAAGATATTAACTTGGTTTCTTTTGCGTTGGATAGCTAAACGTATTGGCTTTAACTCCAATTTTATTTTCGCGAGTAGTTCGAAAAAAAATTTTTTCCTCAAAAATTATGATTACTTATACCCTTTGCTTTTTGGAAAAAATGACAAAAATATTTTTGTGTTATTTTCGCAAAAAAAAAAATTCGAGTTAAAGCCAATATGTTTAGCTATTCAACGCAAGAGAAATCAATTCGATATCTTGAAAACTAACCAAGTTATGACCAAAAAGGTAACCAGTTCTACTACTGCCTCTTTCTGGCCACTTTTTAGTACAACTGGTTAATTTTTTGGTCATAACTTGCTTAGTTTTCAAGATATTAACTTGATTTATTTTGCGTTGGATAGCTAAACGTATTGGCTTTCACTCGAATTTTTTTTTGCGAAAATAAAACAAAATTTTTTTTTGTCATTTTTTCCAAAAAGCAAAGGGTATAAGTCATCATAATTTTTGAGATAAAAGATTTTTTTCGAACTACTCGTAAAAACAAAATTCGAGTTAAAACCAATACGTTTAGCTATTCAACGCAAGAGAAATCAAGTCGATATCTTGAAAACTAACTAAGTTATGACCAAAAGGGTAACCAGTTCTACTACTGCCTCTTTCTGGCTACTTTTTAGTACAACTTGTTATTTTTTGGTCATAACTTGCTTAGTTTTCAAGATATTAACTTGATTTCTTTTGTGTTGGATAGCTAAACGTATTGGCTTTAACTCGATTTTTTTTTTGCGAAAATAACACAAAAAAATTTTTGTCATTTTTTCCAAAAAGCAAAGGGTATAAGTAATCATAATTTTTGAGGAAAAAAAATTTTTTTCGAACTACTCGCGAAAACAAAATTCGGGTTAAAGCCAATAAGTTTAGCTATTCAGCGCAAGAGAAATCAAGTCGATATCTTGAAAACTAACCAAGTTATGACCAAAAAGGTAACCAGTTCTACTACTGCCTCTTTCTGGCCACTTTTTAGTACAACTGGTTAATTTTTTGGTCATAACTTGCTTAGTTTTCAAGATATTAACTTGGTTTCTTTTGCGTTGGATAGCTAAACGTATTGGCTTTAACTCGAATTTTATTTTCGCGAGTAGTTCGAAAAAAATTTTTTTTCCTCAAAAATTATGATTACTTATACCCTTTGCTTTTTGGAAAAAATGACAAAAATTTTTTTGTGTTATTTTCGCAAAAAAAAAATCGAGTTAAAGCCAATACGTTTAGCTATCCAACACAAAAGAAATCAAGTTAATATCTTGAAAACTAAGCAAGTTATGACCAAAAAATAACAAGTTGTACTAAAAAGTAGCCAGAAAGAGGCAGTAGTAGAACTGGTTACCCTTTTGGTCATAACTTAGTTAGTTTTCAAGATATCGACTTGATTTCTCTTGCGTTGAATAGCTAAACGTATTGGTTTTAACTCGAATTTTGTTTTTACGAGTAGTTCGAAAAAAATCTTTTATCTCAAAAATTATGATGACTTATACCCTTTGCTTTTTGGAAAAAATGACAAAAAAAAATTTTGTTTTATTTTCGCAAAAAAAAATTCGAGTGAAAGCCAATACGTTTAGCTATCCAACGCAAAATAAATCAAGTTAATATCTTGAAAACTAAGCAAGTTATGACCAAAAAGATAACCAGTTCTACTACTGTCTCTTTCTGGCCACTTTTTAGTACAACTGGTTAATTTTTTGGTCATAACTTGCTTAGTTTTCAAGATATTAACTTGGTTTCTTTTGCGTTGGATAGCTAAACGTATTGGCTTTAACTCCAATTTTATTTTCGCGAGTAGTTCGAAAAAAAATTTTTTCCTCAAAAATTATTTACTTTTTGGAAAAAATGAGAAAAAAAATTTTTTGTCTTATTTTCGCAAATAAAAAATCGAGTTAAAGCCAATACGTTTAGCTATTCAACGCAAGAGAAATCAAGTCGATATCTTGAAAACTAACCAAGTTATGACCAAAAAAGTAACCAGTTCTACTACTGCCTTTTTCTGGCCACTTTTTAGTACAACTGGTTAATTTTTTGGTCATAACTTGCTTAGTTTTCAAGATATTAAATTGATTTCTTTTGCGTTAGATAGCTAAGCGTATTGGCTTTAACTCGAATTTTTTTTGCGAAAATAAGACAAAAAAATTTTTGTAATTTTTTCCAAAAATTAAAGGGTATAAGTCATAATTTTTGAGGAAAAAAACTTTTTTCGAACTACTCGTAAAAACAAAATTCGAGTTAAAACCAATACGTTTAGCTATTCAACGCAAGAGAAATCAAGTCGATATCTTGAAAACTAACTAAGTTATGACCAAAAGGGTAACCAGTTCTACTACTGCCTCTTTCTGGCTACTTTTTAGTACAACTTGTAATTTTTTGGTCATAACTTGCTTAGTTTTCAAGATATTAACTTGATTTCTTTTGTGTTGGATAGCTAAACGTATTGGCTTTAACCCGATTTTTTTTTTTGCGAAAATAACACAAAAAAATTTTTGTCATTTTTTCCAAAAAGCAAAGGGTATAAGTAATCATAATTTTTGAGGAAAAAAAATTTTTTTCGAACTACTCGCGAAAACAAAATTCGGGTTAAAGCCAATAAGTTTAGCTATTCAACGCAAGAGAAATCAAGTCGATATCTTGAAAACTAACCAAGTTATGACCAAAAAGGTAACCAGTTCTACTACTGCCTCTTTCTGGCCACTTTTTAGTACAACTTGTTAATTTTTTGGTCATAACTTGCTTAGTTTTCAAGATATTAACTTGATTTCTTTTGCGTGGGATAGCTAAACGTATTGGCTTTAACTGGAATTTTATTTTCGCGAGTAGTTCGAAAAAAAATTTTTTCCTCAAAAATTATGATGACTTATACCCTTTACTTTTTGAAAAAAATGAGAAAAAAATTTTTTGTCTTATTTTCGCAAATAAAAAATCGAGTTAAAGCCAATACGTTTAGCTATTCAACGCAAGAGAAATCAAGTCGATATCTTGAAAACTAACCAAGTTATGACCAAAAAAGTAACCAGTTCTACTACTGCCTTTTTCTGGCCACTTTTTAGTACAACTGGTTAATTTTTTGGTCATAACTTGCTTAGTTTTCAAGATATTAAATTGATTTCTTTTGCGTTAGATAGCTAAGCGTATTGGCTTTAACTCGAATTTTTTTTGCGAAAATAAGACAAAAAAATTTTTGTAATTTTTTCCAAAAATTAAAGGGTATAAGTCATCATAATGTTTGAGGAAAAAAACTTTTTTCGAACTACTCGTAAAAACAAAATTCGAGTTAAAACCAATACGTTTAGCTATTCAACGCAAGAGAAATCAAGTCGATATCTTGAAAACTAACTAAGTTATGACCAAAAGGGTAACCAGTTCTACTACTGCCTCTTTCTGGCTACTTTTTAGTACAACTTGTTATTTTTTGGTCATAACTTGCTTAGTTTTCAAGATATTAACTTGATTTCTTTTGTGTTGGATAGCTAAACGTATTGGCTTTAACTCGATTTTTTTTTTGCGAAAATAACACAAAAAAATTTTTGTCATTTTTTCCAAAAAGCAAAGGGTATAAGTAATCATAATTTTTGAGGAAAAAAAATTTTTTTCGAACTACTCGCGAAAACAAAATTCGGGTTAAAGCCAATAAGTTTAGCTATTCAGCGCAAGAGAAATCAAGTCGATATCTTGAAAACTAACCAAGTTATGACCAAAAAGGTAACCAGTTCTACTACTGCCTCTTTCTGGCCACTTTTTAGTACAACTGGTTAATTTTTTGGTCATAACTTGCTTAGTTTTCAAGATATTAACTTGGTTTCTTTTGCGTTGGATAGCTAAACGTATTGGCTTTAACTCGAATTTTATTTTCGCGAGTAGTTCGAAAAAAAATTTTTTCCTCAAAAATTATTTACTTTTTGGAAAAAATGAGAAAAAAAATTTTTTGTCTTATTTTCGCAAAAAAAAAATTCGAGTTAAAGCCAATATGTTTAGCTATTCAACGCAAGAGAAATCAAGTCGATATCTTGAAAACTAACCAAGTTATTACCAAAAAGGTAACCAGTTCTACTTCTGCCTCTTTCTGGCCACTTTTTAGTACAACTGGTTAATTTTTTTGTCATAACTTGCTTAGTTTTCAAGATATTAACTTGATTTCTTTTGTGTTGGATAGCTAAACGTATTAGCTTTAACTCGAATTTTTTTTTTGCGAAAATAACACAAAAAAATTTTTGTCATTTTTTCCAAAAAGCAAAGGGTATAAGTCATCATAATTTTTGAGGAAAAAAAATTTTTTTTTCGAACTACTCGCGAAAACAAAATTCGAGTTAAAGCCAATACATTTAGCTATTCAACGCAAGAGAAATCAGGTCGATATCTTGAAAACTAACCAAGTTATGACCAAAAAGGTAACCAGTTCTACTACTGCCTCTTTCTGGCCACTTTTTAGTACAACTTGTTAATTTTTTGGTCATAACTTGCTTAGTTTTCAAGATATTAACTTGATTTCTTTTGCGTGGGATAGCTAAACGTATTGGCTTTAACTGGAATTTTATTTTCGCGAGTAGTTCGAAAAAAAATTTTTTCCTCAAAAATTATGATGACTTATACCCTTTACTTTTTGAAAAAAATGAGAAAAAAATTTTTTGTCTTATTTTCGCAAATAAAAAATCGAGTTAAAGCCAATACGTTTAGCTATTCAACGCAAGAGAAATCAAGTCGATATCTTGAAAACTAACCAAGTTATGACCAAAAAAGTAACCAGTTCTACTACTGCCTTTTTCTGGCCACTTTTTAGTACAACTGGTTAATTTTTTGGTCATAACTTGCTTAGTTTTCAAGATATTAAATTGATTTCTTTTGCGTTAGATAGCTAAGCGTATTGGCTTTCACTCGAATTTTTTTTTGCGAAAATAAAACAAAATTTTTTTTGTCATTTTTTCCAAAAAGCAAAGGGTATAAGTCATCATAATTTTTGAGATAAAAGATTTTTTTCGAACTACTCGTAAAAACAAAATTCGAGTTAAAACCAATACGTTTAGCTATTCAACGCAAGAGAAATCAAGTCGATATCTTGAAAACTAACTAAGTTATGACCAAAAGGGTAACCAGTTCTACTACAGCCTCTTTCTGGCTACTTTTTAGTACAACTTGTTATTTTTTGGTCATAACTTGCTTAGTTTTCAAGATATTAACTTGATTTCTTTTGTGTTGGATAGCTAAACGTATTGGCTTTAACTCGATTTTTTTTTGCGAAAATAACACAAAAAAATTTTTGTCATTTTTTCCAAAAAGCAAAGGGTATAAGTAATCATAATTTTTGAGGAAAAAAATTTTTTTTCGAACTACTCGCGAAAACAAAATTCGGGTTAAAGCCAATAAGTTTAGCTATTCAGCGCAAGAGAAATCAAGTCGATATCTTGAAAACTAACCAAGTTATGACCAAAAAGGTAACCAGTTCTACTACTGCCTCTTTCTGGCCACTTTTTAGTACAACTGGTTAATTTTTTGGTCATAACTTGCTTAGTTTTCAAGATATTAACTTGGTTTCTTTTGCGTTGGATAGCTAAACGTATTGGCTTTAACTCGAATTTTATTTTCGCGAGTAGTTCGAAAAAAAATTTTTTCCTCAAAAATTATTTACTTTTTGGAAAAAATGAGAAAAAAAATTTTTTGTCTTATTTTCGCAAAAAAAAAAATCGAGTTAAAGCCAATATGTTTAGCTATTCAACGCAAGAGAAATCAAGTCGATATCTTGAAAACTAACCAAGTTATTACCAAAAAGGTAACCAGTTCTACTACTGCCTCTTTCTGGCCACTTTTTAGTACAACTGGTTAATTTTTTTGTCATAACTTGCTTAGTTTTCAAGATATTAACTTGATTTCTTTTGTGTTGGATAGCTAAACGTATTAGCTTTAACTCGAATTTTTTTTTTTTGCGAAAATAACACAAAAAAATTTTTGTCATTTTTTCCAAAAAGCAAAGGGTATAAGTCATCATAATTTTTGAGGAAAAAAAATTTTTTTTTCGAACTACTCGCGAAAACAAAATTCGAGTTAAAGCCAATACGTTTAGCTATTCAACGCAAGAGAAATCAAGTCGATATCTTGAAAACTAACCAAGTTATGACCAAAAAGGTAACCAGTTCTACTACTGCCTCTTTCTGGCCACTTTTTAGTACAACTTGTTAATTTTTTGGTCATAACTTGCTTAGTTTTCAAGATATTAACTTGATTTCTTTTGCGTGGGATAGCTAAACGTATTGGCTTTAACTGGAATTTTATTTTCGCGAGTAGTTCGAAAAAAAATTTTTTCCTCAAAAATTATGATGACTTATACCCTTTACTTTTTGAAAAAAATGAGAAAAAAATTTTTTGTCTTATTTTCGCAAATAAAAAATCGAGTTAAAGCCAATACGTTTAGCTATTCAACGCAAGAGAAATCAAGTCGATATCTTGAAAACTAACCAAGTTATGACCAAAAAAGTAACCAGTTCTACTACTGCCTTTTTCTGGCCACTTTTTAGTACAACTGGTTAATTTTTTGGTCATAACTTGCTTAGTTTTCAAGATATTAAATTGATTTCTTTTGCGTTAGATAGCTAAGCGTATTGGCTTTCACTCGAATTTTTTTTTGCGAAAATAAAACAAAATTTTTTTTTGTCATTTTTTCCAAAAAGCAAAGGGTATAAGTCATCATAATTTTTGAGATAAAAGATTTTTTTCGAACTACTCGTAAAAACAAAATTCGAGTTAAAACCAATACGTTTAGCTATTCAACGCAAGAGAAATCAAGTCGATATCTTGAAAACTAACTAAGTTATGACCAAAAGGGTAACCAGTTCTACTACAGCCTCTTTCTGGCTACTTTTTAGTACAACTTGTTATTTTTTGGTCATAACTTGCTTAGTTTTCAAGATATTAACTTGATTTCTTTTGTGTTGGATAGCTAAACGTATTGGCTTTAACTCGATTTTTTTTTGCGAAAATAACACAAAAAAATTTTTGTCATTTTTTCCAAAAAGCAAAGGGTATAAGTAATCATAATTTTTGAGGAAAAAAATTTTTTTTCGAACTACTCGCGAAAACAAAATTCGGGTTAAAGCCAATAAGTTTAGCTATTCAGCGCAAGAGAAATCAAGTCGATATCTTGAAAACTAACCAAGTTATGACCAAAAAGGTAACCAGTTCTACTACTGCCTCTTTCTGGCCACTTTTTAGTACAACTGGTTAATTTTTTGGTCATAACTTGCTTAGTTTTCAAGATATTAACTTGGTTTCTTTTGCGTTGGATAGCTAAACGTATTGGCTTTAACTCGAATTTTATTTTCGCGAGTAGTTCGAAAAAAAATTTTTTCCTCAAAAATTATTTACTTTTTGGAAAAAATGAGAATAAAAATTTTTTGTCTTATTTTCGCAAAAAAAAAAATCGAGTTAAAGCCAATATGTTTAGCTATTCAACGCAAGAGAAATCAAGTCGATATCTTGAAAACTAACCAAGTTATTACCAAAAAGGTAACCAGTTCTACTACTGCCTCTTTCTGGCCACTTTTTAGTACAACTGGTTAATTTTTTTGTCATAACTTGCTTAGTTTTCAAGATATTAAATTGATTTCTTTTGTGTTGGATATCTAAACGTATTAGCTTTAACTCGAATTTTTTTTTTTTTGCGAAAATAACACAAAAAATTTTTTGTCATTTTTTCCAAAAAGCAAAGGGTATAAGTCATCATAATTTTTGAGGAAAAAAAATTTTTTTTTCGAACTACTCGCGAAAACAAAATTCGAGTTAAAGCCAATACGTTTAGCTATTCAACGCAAGAGAAATCAAGTCGATATCTTGAAAACTAACCAAGTTATGACCAAAAAGGTAACCAGTTCTACTACTGCCTCTTTCTGGCCACTTTTTAGTACAACTTGTTAATTTTTTGGTCATAACTTGCTTAGTTTTCAAGATATTAACTTGGTTTCTTTTGCGTTGGATAGCTAAACGTATTGGCTTTAACTCGAATTTTATTTTCGCGAGTAGTTCGAAAAAAAATTTTTTCCTCAAAAATTATTTACTTTTTGGAAAAAATGAGAAAAAAAATTTTTTGTCTTATTTTCGCAAAAAAAAATTCGAGTTAAAGCCAATATGTTTAGCTATTCAACGCAAGAGAATTCAAGTCGATATCTTGAAAACTAACCAAGTTATTACCAAAAAGGTAACCAGTTCTACTACTGCCTCTTTCTGGCCACTTTTTAGTACAACTGGTTAATTTTTTTGTCATAACTTGCTTAGTTTTCAAGATATTAACTTGATTTCTTTTGTGTTGGATAGCTAAACGTATTAGCTTTAACTCGAATTTTTTTTTTGCGAAAATAACACAAAAAAATTTTTGTCATTTTTTCCAAAAAGCAAAGGGTATAAGTCATCATAATTTTTGAGGAAAAAAAATTTTTTTTTCGAACTACTCGCGAAAACAAAATTCGAGTTAAAGCCAATACGTTTAGCTATTCAACGCAAGAGAAATCAGGTCGATATCTTGAAAACTAACCAAGTTATGACCAAAAAGGTAACCAGTTCTACTACTGCCTCTTTCTGGCCACTTTTTAGTACAACTTGTTAATTTTTTGGTCATAACTTGCTTAGTTTTCAAGATATTAACTTGATTTCTTTTGCGTGGGATAGCTAAACGTATTGGCTTTAACTGGAATTTTATTTTCACGAGTAGTTCGAAAAAAAATTTTTTCCTCAAAAATTATGATGACTTATACCCTTTACTTTTTGAAAAAAATGAGAAAAAAATTTTTTGTCTTATTTTCGCAAATAAAAAATCGAGTTAAAGCCAATACGTTTAGCTATTCAACGCAAGAGAAATCAAGTCGATATCTTGAAAACTAACCAAGTTATGACCAAAAAAGTAACCAGTTCTACTACTGCCTTTTTCTGGCCACTTTTTAGTACAACTGGTTAATTTTTTGGTCATAACTTGCTTAGTTTTCAAGATATTAAATTGATTTCTTTTGCGTTAGATAGCTAAGCGTATTGGCTTTAACTCGAATTTTTTTTGCGAAAATAAGACAAAAAAATTTTTGTAATTTTTTCCAAAAATTAAAGGGTATAAGTCATCATAATTTTTGAGGAAAAAAACTTTTTTCGAACTACTCGCGAAAACAAAATTCGAGTTAAAGCCAATACGTTTAGCTATTCAACGCAAGAGAAATCAAGTCGATATCTTGAAAACTAACCAAGTTATGACCAAAAAGGTAACCAGTTCTACTACTGCCTCTTTCTGGCCACTTTTTAGTACAACTGGTTAATTTTTTGGTCATAACTTGTTTAGTTTTCAAGATATTAACTTGATTTATTTTGCGTTGGATAGCTAAACGTATTGGCTTTAACTCGAATTTTATTTTCGCGAGTAGTTCGAAAAAAAATTTTTTCCTCAAAAATTATTTACTTTTTGGAAAAAATGAGAATAAAAATTTTTTGTCTTATTTTCGCAAAAAAAAAAATCGAGTTAAAGCCAATATGTTTAGCTATTCAACGCAAGAGAAATCAAGTCGATATCTTGAAAACTAACCAAGTTATTACCAAAAAGGTAACCAGTTCTACTACTGCCTCTTTCTGGCCACTTTTTAGTACAACTGGTTAATTTTTTTGTCATAACTTGCTTAGTTTTCAAGATATTAAATTGATTTCTTTTGTGTTGGATATCTAAACGTATTAGCTTTAACTCGAATTTTTTTTTTTTGCGAAAATAACACAAAAAATTTTTTGTCATTTTTTCCAAAAAGCAAAGGGTATAAGTCATCATAATTTTTGAGGAAAAAAAATTTTTTTTTCGAACTACTCGCGAAAACAAAATTCGAGTTAAAGCCAATACGTTTAGCTATTCAACGCAAGAGAAATCAAGTCGATATCTTGAAAACTAACCAAGTTATGACCAAAAAGGTAACCAGTTCTACTACTGCCTCTTTCTGGCCACTTTTTAGTACAACTTGTTAATTTTTTGGTCATAACTTGCTTAGTTTTCAAGATATTAACTTGGTTTCTTTTGCGTTGGATAGCTAAACGTATTGGCTTTAACTCGAATTTTATTTTCGCGAGTAGTTCGAAAAAAAATTTTTTCCTCAAAAATTATTTACTTTTTGGAAAAAATGAGAAAAAAAATTTTTTGTCTTATTTTCGCAAAAAAAAATTCGAGTTAAAGCCAATATGTTTAGCTATTCAACGCAAGAGAATTCAAGTCGATATCTTGAAAACTAACCAAGTTATTACCAAAAAGGTAACCAGTTCTACTACTGCCTCTTTCTGGCCACTTTTTAGTACAACTGGTTAATTTTTTTGTCATAACTTGCTTAGTTTTCAAGATATTAACTTGATTTCTTTTGTGTTGGATAGCTAAACGTATTAGCTTTAACTCGAATTTTTTTTTTGCGAAAATAACACAAAAAAATTTTTGTCATTTTTTCCAAAAAGCAAAGGGTATAAGTCATCATAATTTTTGAGGAAAAAAAATTTTTTTTTCGAACTACTCGCGAAAACAAAATTCGAGTTAAAGCCAATACGTTTAGCTATTCAACGCAAGAGAAATCAGGTCGATATCTTGAAAACTAACCAAGTTATGACCAAAAAGGTAACCAGTTCTACTACTGCCTCTTTCTGGCCACTTTTTAGTACAACTTGTTAATTTTTTGGTCATAACTTGCTTAGTTTTCAAGATATTAACTTGATTTCTTTTGCGTGGGATAGCTAAACGTATTGGCTTTAACTGGAATTTTATTTTCACGAGTAGTTCGAAAAAAAATTTTTTCCTCAAAAATTATGATGACTTATACCCTTTACTTTTTGAAAAAAATGAGAAAAAAATTTTTTGTCTTATTTTCGCAAATAAAAAATCGAGTTAAAGCCAATACGTTTAGCTATTCAACGCAAGAGAAATCAAGTCGATATCTTGAAAACTAACCAAGTTATGACCAAAAAAGTAACCAGTTCTACTACTGCCTTTTTCTGGCCACTTTTTAGTACAACTGGTTAATTTTTTGGTCATAACTTGCTTAGTTTTCAAGATATTAAATTGATTTCTTTTGCGTTAGATAGCTAAGCGTATTGGCTTTAACTCGAATTTTTTTTGCGAAAATAAGACAAAAAAATTTTTGTAATTTTTTCCAAAAATTAAAGGGTATAAGTCATCATAATTTTTGAGGAAAAAAACTTTTTTCGAACTACTCGCGAAAACAAAATTCGAGTTAAAGCCAATACGTTTAGCTATTCAACGCAAGAGAAATCAAGTCGATATCTTGAAAACTAACCAAGTTATGACCAAAAAGGTAACCAGTTCTACTACTGCCTCTTTCTGGCCACTTTTTAGTACAACTGGTTAATTTTTTGGTCATAACTTGTTTAGTTTTCAAGATATTAACTTGATTTATTTTGCGTTGGATAGCTAAACGTATTGGCTTTAACTCGTATTTTTTTTTGCGAAAATAAGACAAAAATTTTTTTTGTCATTTTTTCCAAAAAGCAAAGTCATAATAATTTTTGAGGAAAAATTTTTTTTTTCGAACTACTCGCGAAAACAAAATTTGAGTTAAAGCCAATACGTTTAGCTATTCAACGCAAGAGAAATCAAGTCGATATCTTGAAAACTAACCAAGTTATGACCAAAAAAGTAACCAGTTCTACTACTGCCTATTTCTGGCCACTTTTTAGTACAACTGGTTAATTTGTTGGTCATAACTTGCTTAGTTTTCAAGATATTAACTTGGTTTCTTTTGCGTTGGATACCTAAGCGTGTTGGCTTTAACTCGTATTTTTTTTGCGAAAATAAGACAAAAATTTTTTTTGTCATTTTTTCCAAAAAGCAAAGGGTATAAGTCATAATAATTTTTGAGGAAAAATTTTTTTTCGAACTACTCGCGAAAACAAAATTTGAGTTAAAGCCAATACGTTTAGCTATTCAACGCAAGAGAAATCAAGTTGATATCTTGAAAACTAACCAAGTTATGACCAAAAAAGTAACCAGTTCTACTACTGCCTTTTTCTGGCCACTTTTTAGTACAACTGGTTAATTTTTTGGTCATAACTTGCTTAGTTTTCAAGATATTAAATTGATTTCTTTTGCGTTAGATAGCTAAGCGTATTGGCTTTAACTCGATGTTTTTTTTGCGAAAATAAGACAAAAAAATTTTTGTCATTTTTTCCAAAAATTAAAGGGGAATAAGTCACTATAATTTTTGAGGAAAAAAACTTTTTTCGAACTACTCGCGAAAACAAAATTCGAGTTAAAGCCAATACGTTTAGCTATTCAACGCAAGAGAAATCAAGTCGATATCTTGAAAACTAACCAAGTTATGACCAAAAAGGTAACCAGTTCTACTACTGCCTCTTTCTGGCCACTTTTTAGTACAACTGGTTAATTTTTTGGTCATAACTTGCTTAGTTTTCAAGATATTAACTTGATTTATTTTGCGTTGGATAGCTAAACGTATTGGTTTTAACTCTAATTTTTTTTTGCGAAAATAAAACAAAAATTTTTTGTGTCATTTTTTCCAAAAAGCAAAGGGGAATAAGTCACTATAATTTTTGAGGAAAAAAACTTTTTTCGAACTACTCGCGAAAACAAAATTCGAGTTAAAGCCAATACGTTTAGCTATTCAACGCAAGAGAAATCAAGTCGATATCTTGAAAACTAACCAAGTTATGACCAAAAAGGTAACCAGTTCTACTACTGCCTCTTTCTGGCCACTTTTTAGTACAACTGGTTAATTTTTTGGTCATAACTTGCTTAGTTTTCAAGATATTAACTTGGTTTCTTTTGCGTTGGATAGCTAAACGTATTGGCTTTAACTCGAATTTTATTTTCGCGAGTAGTTCGAAAAAAAATTTTTTCCTCAAAAATTATGATGACTTATACCCTTTACTTTTTGGAAAAAATGAGAAAAAAAATTCTTTGCCTTATTTTCGCAAAAAAAAAATCGAGTTAAAGCCAATATGTTTAGCTATTCAACGCAAGAGAAATCAAGTCGATATCTTGAAAACTAACCAAGTTATGACCAAAAAGGTAACCAGTTCTACTACTGCCTCTTTCTGGCCACTTTTTAGTACAACTGGTTAATTTTTTTGTCATAACTTGCTTAGTTTTCAAGATATTAACTTGATTTCTTTTGTGTTGGATAGCTAAACGTATTAGCTTTAACTCGAATTTTTTTTTGCGAAAATAACACAAAAAAATTTTTGTCATTTTTTCCAAAAAGCAAAGGGTATAAGTCATCATAATTTTTGAGGAAAAAAATTTTTTTTTCGAACTACTCGCGAAAACAAAATTCGGGTTAAAGCCAATACGTTTAGCTATTCTACGCAAGAGAAATCAAGTCGATATCTTGAAAACTAAGCAAGCTATGACCAAAAAGGTAACCAGTTCTACTACTGCCTCTTTCTGGCCACTTTTTAGTACAACTGGTTAATTTTTTGGTCATAACTTGCTTAGTTTTCAAGATATTAACTTGATTTATTTTGCGTTGGATAGCTAAACGTATTGGTTTTAACTCCAATTTTTTTTGCGAAAATAAAGCAAAAATTTTTTGTGTCATTTTTTCCAAAAAGCAAAGGGTATAAGTCATCATAATTTTTGAGGAAAAAAGATTTTTTTCGAACTACTCGTAAAAACAAAATTCGAGTTAAAGTTATTTTCGCAAAAAAAATCGAGTTAAAGCCAATATGTTTAGCTATTCAACGCAAGAGAAATCAAGTCGATATCTTGAAAACTAACCAAGTTATGACCAAAAAGGTAACCAGTTCTACTACTGCCTCTTTCTGGCCACTTTTTAGTACAACTGGTTAATTTTTTGGTCATAAATTGCTTAGTTTTCAAGATATTAACTTGATTTATCTTGCGTTGGATAGCTAAACGTATTGGCTTTAACTCGAATTTTTTTTTTGCGAAAATAAAACAAAAATTTTTTTTGTAATTTTTTCCAAAAAGCAAAGGGTATAAGTCATCATAATTTTTGAGGAAAAAAGATTTTTTTCGAACTACTCGTAAAAACAAAATTCGAGTTAAAGCCAATACGTTTAGCTCTTCAACGCAAGAGAAATCAAGTCGATATCTTGAAAACTAACCAAGTTATGACCAAAAAGGTAACCAGTTCTACTAATGCCTCTTTCTGGCTACTTTTTAGTACAACTTGTTATTTTTTGGTCATAACTTGCTTAGTTTTCAAGATATTAACTTGATTTCTTTTGTGTTGGATAGCTAAACGTATTGGCTTTAGCTCGAATTTTATTTTCGCGAGTAGTTCGAAAAAAAATTTTTTCCTCAAAAATTATGATGACTTATACCCTGTACTTTTTGGAAAAAATGAGAAAAAAATTTTTTGTCTTATTTTCGCAAAAAAAAGTTCGAGTTAAAGCCAATATGTTTAGCTATTCAACGCAAGAGAAATCAAGTCGATATCTTGAAAACTAAGCAAGTTATGACCAAAAAGGTAACCAGTTCTACTACTGCCTCTTTCTAGCCACTTTTTAGTACAACTGGTTAATTTTTTTGTCATAACTTGCTTAGTTTTCAAGATACTAACTTGATTTCTTTTGTGTTGGATAGCTAAACGTATTAGCTTTAACTCGAATTTTTTTTTGCGAAAATAACACAAAAAAATTTTTGTCATTTTTTCCAAAAAGCAAAGGGTATAGGTCATCATAATTTTTGAGGAAAAAATTTTTTTTCGAACTACTCGCGAAAACAAAATTCGGGTTAAAGCCAATACGTTTAGCTATCCAACGCAAGATAAATCAAGTTAATATCTTGAAAACTAAGCAATTTATGACCAAAAAATTAACCAGTTGTACTAAAAAGTGGCCAGAAAGAGGCAGTAGTAGAACTGGTTACCTTTTTGGTCATAACTTGGTTAGTTTTCAAGATATTAACTTGATTTCTCTTGCGTTGAATAGCTAAACATATTGGCTTTAACTCGATTTTTTTGCGAAAATAAGACAAAAAATTTTTTTCTCATTTTTTCCAAAAAGTAAAGGGTATAAGTCATCATAATTTTTGAGGAAAAAAATTTTTTTTCGAACTACTCGCGAAAACAAAATTCGGGTTAAAGCCAATACGTTTAGCTATTCTACGCAAGAGAAATCAAGTCGATATCTTGAAAACTAACCAAGCTATGACCAAAAAGGTAACCAGTTCTACTACTGCCTCTTTCTGGCCACTTTTTAGTACAACTGGTTAATTTTTTGGTCATAACTTGCTTAGTTTTCAAGATATTAACTTGGTTTCTTTTGCGTTGGATAGCTAAGCGTGTTGGCTTTAACTCGTATTTTTTTTTTGCGAAAATAAGACAAAAATTTTTAGCTCTTCAACGCAAGAGAAATCAAGTCGATATCTTGAAAACTAACCAAGTTATGACCAAAAAGGTAACCAGTTCTACTACTGCCTCTTTCTGGCTACTTTTTAGTACAACTTGTTATTTTTTGGTCATAACTTGCTTAGTTTTCAAGATATTAACTTGATTTCTTTTGTGTTGGATAGCCAAACGTATTGGCTTTAGCTCGAATTTTATTTTCACGAGTAGTTCGAAAAAAAATTTTTTCCTCAAAAATTATGATGACTTATACCCTGTACTTTTTGGAAAAAATGAGAAAAAAATTTTTTGTCTTATTTTCGCAAAAAAAAATTCGAGTTAAAGCCAATATGTTTAGCTATTCAACGCAAGAGAAATCAAGTCGATATCTTGAAAACTAACCAAGTTATGACCAAAAAGGTAACCAGTTCTACTACTGCCTCTTTCTAGCCACTTTTTAGTACAACTGGTTAATTTTTTTGTCATAACTTGCTTAGTTTTCAAGATACTTACTTGATTTCTTTTGTGTTGGATAGCTAAACGTATTAGCTTTAACTCGAATTTTTTTTTGCGAAAATAACACAAAAAAATTTTTGTCATTTTTTCCAAAAAGCAAAGGGTATAGGTCATCATAATTTTTGAGGAAAAAATTTTTTTTTTCGAACTACTCGCGAAAACAAAATTCGGGTTAAAGCCAATACGTTTAGCTATCCAACGCAAGATAAATCAAGTTAATATCTTGAAAACTAAGCAATTTATGACCAAAAAATTAACCAGTTGTACTAAAAAGTGGCCAGAAAGAGGCAGTAGTAGAACTGGTTACCTTTTTGGTCATAACTTGGTTAGTTTTCAAGATATCGACTTGATTTCTCTTGCGTTGAATAGCTAAACATATTGGCTTTAACCCGATTTTTTTTGCGAAAATAAGACAAAAAATTTTTTTCTCATTTTTTCCAAAAAGTAAAGGGTATAAGTCATCATAATTTTTGAGGAAAAAAATTTTTTTTCGAACTACTCGCGAAAACAAAATTCGGGTTAAAGCCAATACGTTTAGCTATTCTACGCAAGAGAAATCAAGTCGATATCTTGAAAACTAACCAAGCTATGACCGAAAAGGTAACCAGTTCTACTACTGCCTCTTTCTGGCCACTTTTTAGTACAACTGGTTAATTTTTTGGTCATAACTTGCTTAGTTTTCAAGATATTAACTTGGTTTCTTTTGCGTTGGATAGCTAAGCGTGTTGGCTTTAACTCGTATTTTTTTTTGCGAAAATAAGACAAAAATTTTTTTTGTCATTTTTTCCAAAAAGCAAAGGGTATAAGTCATCATAATTTTTGAGGAAAAAAGATTTTTTTCGAACTACTCGTAAAAACAAAATTCGAGTTAAAGCCAATACGTTTAGCTATTCAACGCAAGAGAAATCAAGTCGATATCTTGAAAACTAACCAAGCTATGACCAAAAAGGTAACCAGTTCTACTACTGCCTCTTTCTGGCCACTTTTTAGTACAACTGGTTAATTTTTTGGTCATAACTTGCTTAGTTTTCAAGATATCGACTTGATTTCTCTTGCGTTGGATAGCTAAACGTATTGGCTTTAACTCGAATTTTATTTTCGCGAGTAGTTCGAAAAAAAATTTTTTCCTCAAAAATTATGATGACTTATACCCTTTACTTTTTGGAAAAAATGAGAAAAAAATTTTTTGTCTTATTTTCGCAAAAAAAATCGAGTTAAAGCCAATATGTTTAGCTATTCAACGCAAGAGAAATCAAGTCGATATCTTGAAAACTAACCAAGTTATGACCAAAAAGGTAACCAGTTCTACTACTGCCTCTTTCTGGCCACTTTTTAGTACAACTGGTTAATTTTTTGGTCATAAATTGCTTAGTTTTCAAGATATTAACTTGATTTATCTTGCGTTGGATAGCTAAACGTATTGGCTTTAACTCGAATTTTTTTTTTGCGAAAATAAAACAAAAATTTTTTTTGTAATTTTTTCCAAAAAGCAAAGGGTATAAGTCATCATAATTTTTGAGGAAAAAAGATTTTTTTCGAACTACTCGTAAAAACAAAATTCGAGTTAAAGCCAATACGTTTAGCTCTTCAACGCAAGAGAAATCAAGTCGATATCTTGAAAACTAACCAAGTTATGCCCAAAAAGGTAACCAGTTCTACTACTGCCTCTTTCTGGCTACTTTTTAGTACAACTTGTTATTTTTTGGTCATAACTTGCTTAGTTTTCAAGATATTAACTTGATTTCTTTTGTGTTGGATAGCTAAACGTATTGGCTTTAGCTCGAATTTTATTTTCGCGAGTAGTTCGAAAAAAAATTTTTTCCTCAAAAATTATGATGACTTATACCCTGTACTTTTTGGAAAAAATGAGAAAAAAATTTTTTGTCTTATTTTCGCAAAAAAAAATTCGAGTTAAAGCCAATATGTTTAGCTATTCAACGCAAGAGAAATCAAGTCGATATCTTGAAAACTAAGCAAGTTATGACCAAAAAGGTAACCAGTTCTACTACTGGCTCTTTCTAGCCACTTTTTAGTACAACTGGTTAATTTTTTTTGCGAAAATAAAGCAAAAATTTTTTGTGTCATTTTTTCCAAAAAGCAAAGGGTATAAGTCATCATAATTTTTGAGGAAAAAAGATTTTTTTCGAACTACTCGTAAAAACAAAATTCGAGTTAAAGTTATTTTCGCAAAAAAAAATCGAGTTAAAGCCAATATGTTTAGCTATTCAACGCAAGAGAAATCAAGTCGATATCTTGAAAACTAACCAAGTTATGACCAAAAAGGTAACCAGTTCTACTACTGCCTCTTTCTGGCCACTTTTTAGTACAACTGGTTAATTTTTTGGTCATAAATTGCTTAGTTTTCAAGATATTAACTTGATTTATCTTGCGTTGGATAGCTAAACGTATTGGCTTTAACTCGAATTTTTTTTTTACGAAAATAAAACAAAAATTTTTTTTGTAATTTTTTCCAAAAAGCAAAGGGTATAAGTCATCATAATTTTTGAGGAAAAAAGATTTTTTTCGAACTACTCGTAAAAACAAAATTCGAGTTAAAGCCAATACGTTTAGCTCTTCAACGCAAGAGAAATCAAGTCGATATCTTGAAAACTAACCAAGTTATGACCAAAAAGGTAACCAGTTCTACTACTGCCTCTTTCTAGCCACTTTTTAGTACAACTGGTTAATTTTTTTGTCATAACTTGCTTAGTTTTCAAGATATTAACTTGATTTCTTTTGTGTTGGATAGCTAAACGTATTAGCTTTAACTCGAATTTTTTTTTGCGAAAATAACACAAAAAATTTTTGTCATTTTTTCCAAAAAGCAAAGGGTATAGGTCATCATAATTTTTGAGGAAAAAATTTTTTTTTCGAACTACTCGCGAAAACAAAATTCGGGTTAAAGCCAATACGTTTAGCTATCCAACGCAAGATAAATCAAGTTAATATCTTGAAAACTAAGCAATTTATAACCAAAAAATTAACCAGTTGTACTAAAAAGTGGCCAGAAAGAGGCAGTAGTAGAACTGGTTACCTTTTTGGTCATAACTTGGTTAGTTTTCAAGATATCGACTTGATTTCTCTTGCGTTGAATAGCTAAACATATTGGCTTTAACTCGATTTTTTTTGCGAAAATAAGACAAAAAATTTTTTTCTCATTTTTTCCAAAAAGTAAAGGGTATAAGTCATCATAATTTTTGAGGAAAAAAATTTTTTTTTCGAACTACTCGCGAAAACAAAATTCGAGTTAAAGCCAATACGTTTAGCTATTCTACGCAAGAGAAATCAAGTCGATATCTTGAAAACTAACCAAGCTATGACCAAAAAGGTAACCAGTTCTACTACTGCCTCTTTCTGGCCACTTTTTAGTACAACTGGTTAATTTTTTGGTCATAACTTGCTTAGTTTTCAAGATATTAACTTGATTTCTTTTGCGTTGGATAGCTAAACGTATTGGCTTTAACTCGAATTTTTTTTGCGAAAATAAGACAAAAATTTTTTTTGTCATTTTTCCAAAAAGCAAAGGGTATAAGTCATCATAATTTTTGAGGAAAAAAGATTTTTTTCGAACTACTCGTAAAAACAAAATTCGAGTTAAAGCCAATACGTTTAGCTATTCAACGCAAGAGAAATCAAGTCGATATCTTGAAAACTAACCAAGCTATGACCAAAAAGGTAACCAGTTCTACTACTGCCTCTTTCTGGCCACTTTTTAGTACAACTGGTTAATTTTTTGGTCATAACTTGCTTAGTTTTCAAGATATTAACTTGATTTATTTTGCGTTGGATAGCTAAACGTATTGGTTTTAACTCCAATTTTTTTTGCGAAAATAAAGCAAAAATTTTTTGTGTCATTTTTTCCAAAAAGCAAAGGGTATAAGTCATCATAATTTTTGAGGAAAAAAGATTTTTTTCGAACTACTCGTAAAAACAAAATTCGAGTTAAAGCCAATACGTTTAGCTATTCAACGCAAGAGAAATCAAGTCGATATCTTGAAAACTAACTAAGTTATGACCAAAATGGTAACCAGTTCTACTACTGCCTCTTTCTGGCCACTTTTTAGTACAACTTGTTAATTTTTTGGTCATAACTTGCTTAGTTTTCAAGATATTAACTTGATTTCTTTTGCGTTGGATAGCTAAACGTATTGGCTTTAACTCGAATTTTATTTTCGCGAGTAGTTCGAAAAAAAAATTTTTCCTCAAAAATTATGATAACTTATACCCTTTACTTTTTGGAAAAAATGAGAAAAAAATTTTTTGTCTTATTTTCGCAAAAAAAATCGAGTTAAAGCCAATATGTTTAACTATTCAACGCAAGAGAAATCAAGTCGATATCTTGAAAACTAACCAAGTTATGACCAAAAAGGTAACCAGTTCTACTACTGCCTCTTTCTGGCCACTTTTTAGTACAACTGGTTAATTTTTTGGTCATAAATTGCTTAGTTTTCAAGATATTAACTTGATTTATCTTGCGTTGGATAGCTAAACGTATTGGCTTTAACTCGAATTTTTTTTTTTGCGAAAATAAAACAAAAATTTTTTTTGTAATTTTTTCCAAAAAGCAAAGGGTATAAGTCATCATAATTTTTGAGGAAAAAAGATTTTTTTCGAACTACTCGTAAAAACAAAATTCGAGTTAAAGCCAATACGTTTAGCTCTTCAACGCAAGAGAAATCAAGTCGATATCTTGAAAACTAACCAAGTTATGACCAAAAAGGTAACCAGTTCTACTACTGCCTCTTTCTGGCCACTTTTTAGTACAACTGGTTAATTTTTTGGTCATAACTTGCTTAGTTTTCAAGATATTAACTTGATTTCTTTTGTGTTGGATAGCTAAGCGTATTGGCTTTAACTCGAATTTTTTTTTTACGAAAATAAGACAAAAAATTTTTTCTCATTTTTTCCAAAAAGTAAAGGGTATAAGTCATCGTAATTTTTGAGGAAAAAAATTTTTTCGAACTACTCGCAAAAATAAAATTCGAGCTAAATCCAATACGTTTAGCTATCCAACGCAAAAGAAATCAAGTTAATATCTTGAAAACTAAGCAAGTTATGACCAAAAAATTAACAAGTTGTACTAAAAAGTGGCCAGAAAGAGGCAGTATAGAACTGGTTACCATTTTGGTCATAACTTAGTTAGTTTTCAAGATATCGACTTGATTTCTCTTGCGTTGAATAGCTAAACGTATTGGCTTTAACTCGAATTTTGTTTTTACGAGTAGTTCGAAAAAAATCTTTTTTCCTCAAAAATTATGATGACTTATACCCTTTGCTTTTTGGAAAAAATGACACAAAAAATTTTTGTTTTATTTTCGCAAAAAAAAAATTGGAGTTAAAGCCAATACGTTTAGCTATCCAACGCAAAATAAATCAAGTTAATATCTTGAAAACTAAGCAAGTTATGACCAAAAAATTAACCAGTTGTACTAAAAAGTGGCCAGAAAAAGGCAGTAGTATAACTGGTTACTTTTTTGGTCATAACTTGGTTAGTTTTCAAGATATCGACTTGATTTCTCTTGCGTTGATTAGCTAAACGTATTGGCTTTAACTCGAATTTTGTTTTCGCGAGTAGTTCGAAAAAAAATGTTTTTCCTCAAAAATTATGATGACATATATACCCTTTGCTTTTTGGAAAAAATTACAAAAAAATTTTTTGTCTTATTTTCGCAAAAAAAAACGAGTTAAAGCCAACACGCTTAGCTATCCAACGCAAAAGAAACCAAGTTAATATCTTGAAAACTAAGCAAGTTATGACCAAAAAATTAACCAGTTGTACTAAAAAGTGGCCAGAAAGAAGCAGTAGTAGAACTGGTTACCTTTTTGGTCATAACTTGGTTAGTTTTCAAGATATCGACTTGATTTCTCTTGCGTTGAATAGCTAAACGTATTGGCTTTAACTCAAATTTTGTTTTCGCTAGTTCGAAAAAAAATTTTTTCCTCAAAAATTATTATGACTTATACCCTTTGCTTTTTGGAAAAAATGAGAAAAAAATTTTTTGTCTTATTTTCGCAAAAAAAAATTCGAGTTAAAGCCAATATGTTTAGCTATTCAACGCAAGAGAAATCAAGTCGATATCTTGAAAACTAACCAAGTTATGACCAAAAAGGTAACCAGTTCTACTACTGCCTCTTTCTAGCCACTTTTTAGTACAACTGGTTAATTTTTTTGTCATAACTTGCTTAGTTTTCAAGATATTAACTTGATTTCTTTTGTGTTGGATAGCTAAACGTATTAGCTTTAACTCGAATTTTTTTTTGCGAAAATAACACAAAAAAATTTTTGTCATTTTTTCCAAAAAGCAAAGGGTATAGGTCATCATAATTTTTGAGGAAAAAATTTTTTTTCGAACTACTCGCGAAAACAAAATTCGGGTTAAAGCCAATACGTTTAGCTATTCAACGCAAGAGAAATCAAGTCGATATCTTGAAAACTAACCAAGTTATGACCAAAAAGGTAACCAGTTCTTTCTGGCCACTTTTTAGTACAACTGGTTAATTTTTTGGTCATAACTTGCTTAGTTTTCAAGATATTAACTTGGTTTCTTTTGCGTTGGATAGCTAAGCGTGTTGGCTTTAACTCGTATTTTTTTTGCGAAAATAAGACAAAAATTTTTTTTGTAATTTTTTCCAAAAAGCAAAGGGTATAAGTCATAATAATTTTTGAGGAAAAAATTTTTTTTCGAACTACTCGCGAAAACAAAATTTGAGTTAAAGCCAATACGTTTAGCTATTCAACGCAAGAGAAATCAAGTCGATATCTTGAAAACTAACCAAGTTATGACCAAAAAGGTAACCAGTTCTACTACTGCTTCTTTCTGGCCACTTTTTAGTACAACTGGTTAATTTTTTGGTCATAACTTGCTTAGTTTTCAAGATATTAACTTGGTTTCTTTTGCGTTGGATAGCTAAGCGTGTTGGCTTTAACTCGTTTTTTTTTTGCGAAAATAAGACAAAAAATTTTTTTGTAATTTTTTCCAAAAAGCAAAGGGTATATATGTCATCATAATTTTTGAGGAAAAACATTTTTTTTCGAACTACTCGCGAAAACAAAATTCGAGTTAAAGCCAATACGTTTAGCTAATCAACGCAAGAGAAATCAAGTCGATATCTTGAAAACTAACCAAGTTATGACCAAAAAAGTAACCAGTTCTACTACTGCCTTTTTCTGGCCACTTTTTAGTACAACTGGTTAATTTTTTGGTCATAACTTGCTTAGTTTTCAAGATATTAAATTGATTTCTTTTGCGTTAGATAGCTAAGCGTATTGGCTTTAACTCGAATTTGTTTTTGCGGAAATAAGACAAAAAAATTTTTTGTCATTTTTTCCAAAAATCAAAGGGTATAAGTCATCATAATTTTTGATGAAAAAAACTTTTTTCGAACTACTCGCGAAAACAAAATTCGGGTTAAAGCCAATACGTTTAGCTATTCAACGCAAGAGAAATCAAGTCGATATCTTGAAAACTAACCAAGTTATGACCAAAAAGGTAACCAGTTCTACTACTGCTTCTTTCTGGCCACTTTTTAGTACAACTGGTTAATTTTTTGGTCATAACTTGCTTAGTTTTCAAGATACTAACTTGGTTTCTTTTTCGTTGGATAGCTAAGCGTGTTGGCTTTAACTCGTATTTTTTTTTTGCGAAAATAAGACAAAAATTTTTTTGTCATTTTTTCCAAAAAGCAAAGGGTATATATAAGTCATCATAATTTTTGAGGAAAAACATTTTTTTCGAACTACTCGCGAAAACAAAATTCGAGTTAAAGCCAATACATTTAGCTATTCAACGCAAGAGAAATCAAGTCGATATCTTGAAAACTAACCAAGTTATGACCAAAAAGGTAACCAGTTCTACTACTGCCTCTTTCTGGCCACTTTTTAATACAACTGGTTAATTTTTTGGTCATAACTTGCTTAGTTTTCAAGATATTAACTTGGTTTCTTTTGCGTTGGATAGCTAAGCAGCGTATTGGCTTTAACTCGAATTTTTTTTTTGCGAAAATAATACAAAAATTTTTTTTGTCATTTTTTCCAAAAAGCAAAGGGTACAAGTCATAATAATTTTTGAGGAAAAAATTTTTTTTCGAACTACTCGCGAAAACAAAATTCGGGTTAAAGCCAATACGTTTAGCTATTCAACGCAAGAGAAATCAAGTCGATATCTTGAAAACTAAGCAATTTATAACCAAAAAATTAACCAGTTGTACTAAAAAGTGGCCAGAAAGAGGCAGTAGTAGAACTGGTTACCTTTTTGGTCATAACTTGGTTAGTTTTCAAGATATCGACTTGATTTCTCTTGCGTTGAATAGCTAAACATATTGGCTTTAACTCGATTTTTTTTGCGAAAATAAGACAAAAAATTTTTTTCTCATTTTTTCCAAAAAGTAAAGGGTATAAGTCATCATAATTTTTGAGGAAAAAAATTTTTTTTCGAACTACTCGCGAAAACAAAATTCGAGTTAAAGCCAATACGTTTAGCTATTCTACGCAAGAGAAATCAAGTCGATATCTTGAAAACTAACCAAGCTATGACCAAAAAGGTAACCAGTTCTACTACTGCCTCTTTCTGGCCACTTTTTAGTACAACTGGTTAATTTTTTGGTCATAACTTGCTTAGTTTTCAAGATATTAACTTGATTTATTTTGCGTTGGATAGCTAAACGTATTGGTTTTAACTCCAATTTTTTTTGCGAAAATAAAGCAAAAATTTTTTGTGTCATTTTTTCCAAAAAGCAAAGGGTATAAGTCATCATAATTTTTGAGGAAAAAAGATTTTTTTCGAACTACTCGTAAAACCAAAATTCGAGTTAAAGCCAATACGTTTAGCTATTCAACGCAAGAGAAATCAAGTCGATATCTTGAAAACTAACTAAGTTATGACCAAAATGGTAACCAGTTCTACTACTGCCTCTTTCTGGCCACTTTTTAGTACAACTTGTTAATTTTTTGGTCATAACTTGCTTAGTTTTCAAGATATTAACTTGATTTCTTTTGCGTTGGATAGCTAAACGTATTGGCTTTAACTCGAATTTTATTTTCGCGAGTAGTTCGAAAAAAAAATTTTTCCTCAAAAATTATGATAACTTATACCCTTTACTTTTTGGAAAAAATGAGAAAAAAATTTTTTGTCTTATTTTCGCAAAAAAAATCGAGTTAAAGCCAATATGTTTAACTATTCAACGCAAGAGAAATCAAGTCGATATCTTGAAAACTAACCAAGTTATGACCAAAAAGGTAACCAGTTCTACTACTGCCTCTTTCTGGCCACTTTTTAGTACAACTGGTTAATTTTTTGGTCATAAATTGCTTAGTTTTCAAGATATTAACTTGATTTATCTTGCGTTGGATAGCTAAACGTATTGGCTTTAACTCGAATATTTTTTTTTGCGAAAATAAAACAAAAATTTTTTTTGTAATTTTTTCCAAAAAGCAAAGGGTATAAGTCATCATAATTTTTGAGGAAAAAAGATTTTTTTCGAACTACTCGTAAAAACAAAATTCGAGTTAAAGCCAATACGTTTAGCTCTTCAACGCAAGAGAAATCAAGTCGATATCTTGAAAACTAAGCAAGTTATGACCAAAAAATTAACAAGTTGTACTAAAAAGTGGCCAGAAAGAGGCAGTATAGAACTGGTTACCATTTTGGTCATAACTTAGTTAGTTTTCAAGATATCGACTTGATTTCTCTTGCGTTGAATAGCTAAACGTATTGGCTTTAACTCGAATTTTGTTTTTACGAGTAGTTCGAAAAAAATCTTTTTTCCTCAAAAATTATGATGACTTATACCCTTTGCTTTTTGGAAAAAATGACACAAAAAATTTTTGTTTTATTTTCGCAAAAAAAAAATTGGAGTTAAAGCCAATACGTTTAGCTATCCAACGCAAAATAAATCAAGTTAATATCTTGAAAACTAAGCAAGTTATGACCAAAAAATTAACCAGTTGTACTAAAAAGTGGCCAGAAAAAGGCAGTAGTATAACTGGTTACTTTTTTGGTCATAACTTGGTTAGTTTTCAAGATATCGACTTGATTTCTCTTGCGTTGATTAGCTAAACGTATTGGCTTTAACTCGAATTTTGTTTTCGCGAGTAGTTCGAAAAAAAATGTTTTTCCTCAAAAATTATGATGACATATATACCCTTTGCTTTTTGGAAAAAATTACAAAAAAATTTTTTGTCTTATTTTCGCAAAAAAAAACGAGTTAAAGCCAACACGCTTAGCTATCCAACGCAAAAGAAACCAAGTTAATATCTTGAAAACTAAGCAAGTTATGACCAAAAAATTAACCAGTTGTACTAAAAAGTGGCCAGAAAGAAGCAGTAGTAGAACTGGTTACCTTTTTGGTCATAACTTGGTTAGTTTTCAAGATATCGACTTGATTTCTCTTGCGTTGAATAGCTAAACGTATTGGCTTTAACTCAAATTTTGTTTTCGCTAGTTCGAAAAAAAATTTTTTCCTCAAAAATTATTATGACTTATACCCTTTGCTTTTTGGAAAAAATGAGAAAAAAATTTTTTGTCTTATTTTCGCAAAAAAAAATTCGAGTTAAAGCCAATATGTTTAGCTATTCAACGCAAGAGAAATCAAGTCGATATCTTGAAAACTAAGCAAGTTATGACCAAAAAGGTAACCAGTTCTACTACTGCCTCTTTCTAGCCACTTTTTAGTACAACTGGTTAATTTTTTTGTCATAACTTGCTTAGTTTTCAAGATATTAACTTGATTTCTTTTGTGTTGGATAGCTAAACGTATTAGCTTTAACTCGAATTTTTTTTTGCGAAAATAACACAAAAAAATTTTTGTCATTTTTTCCAAAAAGCAAAGGGTATAGGTCATCATAATTTTTGAGGAAAAAATTTTTTTTTCGAACTACTCGCGAAAACAAAATTCGGGTTAAAGCCAATACGTTTAGCTATTCAACGCAAGAGAAATCAAGTCGATATCTTGAAAACTAACCAAGTTATGACCAAAAAGGTAACCAGTTCTTTCTGGCCACTTTTTAGTACAACTGGTTAATTTTTTGGTCATAACTTGCTTAGTTTTCAAGATATTAACTTGGTTTCTTTTGCGTTGGATAGCTAAGCGTGTTGGCTTTAACTCGTTTTTTTTTTGCGAAAATAAGACAAAAAATTTTTTTGTAATTTTTTCCAAAAAGCAAAGGGTATATATGTCATCATAATTTTTGAGGAAAAACATTTTTTTTCGAACTACTCGCGAAAACAAAATTCGAGTTAAAGCCAATACGTTTAGCTAATCAACGCAAGAGAAATCAAGTCGATATCTTGAAAACTAACCAAGTTATGACCAAAAAAGTAACCAGTTCTACTACTGCCTTTTTCTGGCCACTTTTTAGTACAACTGGTTAATTTTTTGGTCATAACTTGCTTAGTTTTCAAGATATTAAATTGATTTCTTTTGCGTTAGATAGCTAAGCGTATTGGCTTTAACTCGAATTTGTTTTTGCGGAAATAAGACAAAAAAATTTTTTGTCATTTTTTCCAAAAATCAAAGGGTATAAGTCATCATAATTTTTGATGAAAAAAACTTTTTTCGAACTACTCGCGAAAACAAAATTCGGGTTAAAGCCAATACGTTTAGCTATTCAACGCAAGAGAAATCAAGTCGATATCTTGAAAACTAACCAAGTTATGACCAAAAAGGTAACCAGTTCTACTACTGCCTCTTTCTGGCCACTTTTTAGTACAACTGGTTAATTTTTTGGTCATAACTTGCTTAGTTTTCAAGATATTAACTTGGTTTCTTTTGCGTTGGATAGCTAAGCAGCGTATTGGCTTTAACTCGAATTTTTTTTTTGCGAAAATAATACAAAAATTTTTTTTGTCATTTTTTCCAAAAAGCAAAGGGTACAAGTCATAATAATTTTTGAGGAAAAAATTTTTTTTCGAACTACTCGCGAAAACAAAATTCGGGTTAAAGCCAATACGTTTAGCTATTCAACGCAAGAGAAATCAAGTCGATATCTTGAAAACTAACCAAGTTATGACCAAAAAGGTAACCAGTTCTACTATTGCCTCTTTCTGGCCACTTTTTAGTACAACTGGTTATTTTTTGGTCATAACTTGCTTAGTTTTCAAGACATTAACTTGATTTCTTTTGCGTTGGATAGCTAAACGTATTGGCTTTTACTCGAATTTTTTTTTGCGAAAATAAGACAAAATTTTTTGTTGTCATTTTTTCCAAAAAGCAAAGGGTATAAGTCATCATAATTTTTGAGGAAAAAAAATTTTTTTCGAACTACTCGCGAAAACAAAATTCGAGTTAAAGCCAATGCGTTTAGCTAATCCACGCAAGAGAAATCAAGTCGATATCTTGAAAACTAACCAAGTTATGACCAAAAAAGTAACCAGTTCTACTACTGCCTTTTTCTGGCCACTTTTTAGTACAACTGGTTAATTTTATGGTCATAACTTGCTTAGTTTTCAAGATATTAAATTGATTTCTTTTGCGTTAGATAGCTAAGCGTATTGGCTTTAACTCGAATTTTTTTTTGCGAAAATAAGACAAAAAAATTTTTGTCATTTTTTCCAAAAATTAAAGGGTATAAGTCATCATAATTTTTGAGGAAAAAAACTTTTTTCGAACTACTCGCGAAAACAAAATTCGAGTTAAAGCCAATACGTTTAGCTATCCAACGCAAGAGAAATCAAGTCGATATCTTGAAAACTAAGCAAGTTATGACCAAAAAATTAACAAGTTGTACTAAAAAGTGGCCAGAAAGAGGCAGTAGTAGAACTGGTTACCTTTTTGGTCATAACTTGGTTAGTTTTCAAGATATTAACTTGATTTATCTTGCGTTGGATAGCTAAACGTATTGGCTTTAACTCGAATTTTTTTTTTTGCGAAAATAAAACAAAAATTTTTTTCTCATTTTTTCCAAAAAGCAAAGGGTATAATATAAGTCATCATAATTTTTGAGGAAAAAAACTTTTTTCGAACTACTCGCGAAAACAAAATTCGAGTTAAAGCCAATACGTTTAGCTATCCAACGCAAGAGAAATCAAGTCGATATCTTGAAAACTAACCAAGTTATGACCAAAAAGGTAACCAGTTCTACTACTGCCTCTTTCTGGCCACTTTTTCGTACAACTGGTTAATTTTTTTGTCATAACTTGCTTAGTTTTCAAGATATTAACTTGATTTCTTTTGCGTTGGATAGCTAAACGTATTGGCTTTAACTCGAATTTTTTTTTTTTTTGCGAAAATAAAACAAAAATTTTTTTTGTCATATTTTCCAAAAAGCAAAGGGTATAAGTCATCATAATTTTTGAGGAAAAAAGTTTTTTTCGAACTACTCGTAAAAACAAAATTCGAGTTAAAGCCAATACGTTTAGCTATTCAACGCAAGAGAAATCAAGTCGATATCTTGAAAACTAACTAAGTTATGACCAAAAGGGTAACCAGTTCTACTACTGCCTCTTTCTGGCTACTTTTTAGTACAACTTGTTATTTTATGGTCATAACTTGCTTAGTTTTCAAGATATTAAATTGATTTCTTTTGCGTTAGATAGCTAAGCGTATTGGCTTTAACTCGAATTTTTTTTTGCGAAAATAAGACAAAAAAATTTTTGTCATTTTTTCCAAAAATTAAAGGGTATAAGTCATCATAATTTTTGAGGAAAAAAACTTTTTTCGAACTACTCGCGAAAACAAAATTCGAGTTAAAGCCAATACGTTTAGCTATTCAACGCAAGAGAAATCAAGTCGATATCTTGAAAACTAACCAAGTTATGACCAAAAAGGTAACCAGTTCTACTACTGCCTCTTTCTGGCCACTTTTTAGTACAACTTGTTAATTTTTTGGTCATAACTTGCTTAGTTTTCAAGATATTAACTTGATTTCTTTTGCGTTGGATAGCTAAACGTATTGGCTTTAACTCGAATTTTGTTTTTACGAGTAGTTCGACAAAAATCTTTTTTCCTCAAAAATTATGATGACTTATACCCTTTGCTTTTTGGAAAAAATGGCACAAAAAATTTTTGTTTTATTTTCGCAAGAAAAAAATTCGAGTTAAAGCCAATACGTTTAGCTATCCAACGCAAGAGAAATCAAGTCGATATCTTGAAAACTAACTAAGTTATGACCAAAAAGGTAACCAGTTCTACTACTGCCTCTTTCTGGCCACTTTTTAGTACACACTGTTAATTTTTTGGTCATAACTTGCTTAGTTTTCAAGATATTAACTTGATTTCTTTTGCGTTGGATAGCTAAACGTATTGGCTTTTACTCGAATTTTATTTTCGCGAGTAGTTCGAAAAAAATTTTTTCCTCAAAAATTATGATGACTTATACCCTTTACTTTTTGGAAAAAATGAGAAAAAAATTTTTTGTCTTATTTTCGCAAAAAAAATTCGAGTTATAGCCAATACGTTTAGCTATCCAACGCAAGAGAAATCAAGTCGATATCTTGAAAACTAACCAAGTTATGACCAAAAAGGTAACCAGTTCTACTACTGCCTCTTTCTGGCCACTTTTTCGTACAACTGGTTAATTTTTTTGTCATAACTTGCTTAGTTTTCAAGATATTAACTAAATTTCTTTTGCGTTGGATAGCTAAACGTATTGGCTTTAACTCGAATTTTTTTTTTTTGCGAAAATAAAACAAAAATTTTTTTTGTCATATTTTCCAAAAAGCAAAGGGTATAAGTCATCATAATTTTTGAGGAAAAAAGATTTTTTTCGAACTACTCGTAAAAACAAAATTCGAGTTAAAGCCAATACGTTTAGCTATTCAACGCAAGAGAAATCAAGTCGATATCTTGAAAACTAACTAAGTTATGACCAAAAGGGTAACCAGTTCTACTACTGCCTCTTTCTGGCTACTTTTTAGTACAACTTGTTATTTTTTGGTCATAACTTGCTTAGTTTTCAAGATATTAACTTGGTTTCTTTTGCGTTGGATAGCTAAGCGTGTTGGCTTTAACTCGTATTTTTTTGCGAAAATAAGACAAAAATTTTTTTTTTCATTTTTTCCAAAAAGCAAAGGGTATAATATAAGTCATCATAATTTTTGAGGAAAAAAACTTTTTTCGAACTACTCGCGAAAACAAAATTCGAGTTAAAGCCAATACGTTTAGCTATTCAACGCAAGAGAAATCAAGTCGATATCTTGAAAACTAACCAAGTTATGACCAAAAAGGTAACCAGTTCTACTACTGCTTCTTTCTGGCCACTTTTTAGTACAACTGGTTAATTTTTTGGTCATAACTTGCTTAGTTTTCAAGATATTAACTTGGTTTCTTTTGCGTTGGATAGCTAAGCGTGTTGGCTTTAACTCGTATTTTTTTTGCGAAAATAAGACAAAAAATTTTTTTTGTCATTTTTTCCAAAAAGCAAAGGGTATATATAAGTCATCATAATTTTTGAGGAAAAACATTTTTTTTCGAACTACTCGCGAAAACAAAATTCGAGTTAAAGCCAATACGTTTAGCTAATCAACGCAAGAGAAATCAAGTTGATATCTTGAAAACTAACCAAGTTATGACCAAAAAAGTAACCAGTTCTACTACTGCCTTTTTCTGGCCACTTTTTAGTACAACTGGTTAATTTTTTGGTCATAACTTGCTTAGTTTTCAAGATATGAAATTGATTTCTTTTGCGTTAGATAGCTAAGCGTATTGGCTTTAACTCGAATTTTATTTTCGCGAATAGTTCGAAAAAAATTTTTTTCCTCAAAAATTATGATGACTTATACCCTTTACTTTTTGGAAAAAATGAGAAAAAAAATTTTTTGTCTTATTTTCGCAAAAAAAAATTCGAGTTAAAGCCAATACGCTTAGCTTTCCAACGCAAAAGAAACCAAGTTAATATCTTGAAAACTAAGCAAGTTATGACCAAAAAATTAACCAGTTGTACTAAAAAGTGGCCAGAAAGAGGCAGTAGTAGAACTGGTTACCTTTTTGGTCATAACTTGGTTAGTTTTCAAGATATCGACTTGATTTCTCTTGCGTTGGATAGCTAAACGTATTGGCTTTAACTCGAATTTTTTTCTTGCGAAAATAAAACAAAAATTTTTTTGTAATTTTTTCCAAAAAGCAAAGGGTATAAGTCATAATAATTTTTGAGGAAAAAAATTTTTTTTCGAACTACTCGTAAAAACAAAATTCGAGTTAAAGCCAATACGTTTAGCTATTCAACGCAAGAGAAATCAAGTCAATATCTTGAAAACTAACCAAGATATGACCAAAAAGGTAACCAGTTCTACTACTGCCTCTTTCTGGCCACTTTTTAGTACAACTGGTTAATTTTTTGGTCATAACTTGCTTAGTTTTCAAGATATTAACTTGGTTTCTTTTGCGTTGGATAGCTAAGCGTGTTGGCTTTAACTCGTATTTTTTTGCGAAAATAAGACAAAAATTTTTTTGTCATTTTTTCCAAAAAGCAAAGGGTATATATAAGTCATCATAATTTTTGAGGAAAAAATTTTTTTTTCGAACTACTCGCGAAAACAAAAATCGAGTTAAAGCCAATACGTTTAGCTAATCAACGCAAGAGAAATCAAGTCGATATCTTGAAAACTAACCAAGTTATGACCAAAAAAGTAACCAATTCTACTACTGCCTTTTTCTGGCCAATTTTTAGTACAACTGGTTAATTTTTTGGTCATAACTTGCTTAGTTTTCAAGATATTAAATTGATTTCTTTTGCGTTAGATAGCTAAGCGTATTGGCTTTAACTCGAATTTTCTTTTTTTGCGAAAATAAGACAAAAAATTTTTTTGTCATCATAATTTTTGAGGAAAAAATTTTTTTTCGAACTACTCGCGAAAACAAAATTCGAGTTAAAGCCAATACGTTTAGCTATTCAACGCAAGAGAAACCAAGTCGATATCTTGAAAACTAACCAAGTTATGACCAAAAAGGTAGCCAGTTCTACTACTGCCTCTTTCTGGCCACTTTTTAGTACAACTTGTTAATTTTTTGGTCATAACTTGCTTAGTTTTCAAGATATTAACTTGATTTCTTTTGTGTTGGATAGCTAAACATATTGGCTTTAACTCGATTTTTTTTTTGCGAAAATAAGACAAAAATTTTTTTGTCATTTTTTCCAAAAAGCAAAGGGTATAAGTCATCATAATTTTTGAGGAAAAAAAATTTTTTTTGAACTACTCGCGAAAACAAAATTCGAGTTAAAGCCAATACGTTTAGCTATTTAACGCAAGAGAAACCAAGTCGATATCTTGAAAACTAACCAAGTTATGACCAAAAAGGTAACCAGTTCTACTACTGCTTCTTTCTGGCCGCTTTTTAGTACAACTAGTTAATTTTTTTGGTCATAACTTGCTTAGTTTTCAAGATATTAACTTGATTTCTTTTGCGTTGGATAGCTAAACGTATTGGCTTTAACTCGAATTTTTTTTTTTTGCGAAAATAAGACAAAAAATTTTTTTGTCATCATAATTTTTGAGGAAAAAAATTTTTTTCGAACTACTCGCGAAAACAAAATTTGAGTTAAAGCCAATACGTTTAGCTATTAAACGCAAGAGAAATCAAGTCGATATTTCGAAAACTAACCAAGTTATGACCAAAAGGGTAACCAGTTCTACTACTGCCTCTTTCTGGCCACTTTTTAGTACAAGTGGTTAATTTTTTGGTCATAACTTGCTTAGTTATCAAGATATTAACTTGATTTCTTTTGCGTTGGATAGCTAAACGTATTGGCTTTAACTCGAATTTTTTTTTTGCGAAAATAAGACAAAAAATTTTTTTGTCATCATAATTTTTGAGGAAAAAAATTTTTTTCGAACTACTCGCGAAAACAAAATTTGTGTTAAAGCCAATACGTTTAGCTATTCAACGCAAGAGAAATCAAGTCGATATCTTGAAAACTAACCAACTTATGACCAAAAGGGTAACCAGTTCTACTACTGCCTCTTTCTGGCCACTTTTTAGTACAAGTGGTTAATTTTTTGGTCATAACTTGCTTAGTTATCAAGATATTAACTTGATTTCTTTTGCGTTGGATAGCTAAACGTATTGGCTTTAACTCGAATTTTTTTTTGCGAAAATAAGACAAAAAATTTTTTTGTCATCATAATTTTTGAGGAAAAAAATTTTTTTCGAACTACTCGCGAAAACAAAATTTGAGTTAAAGCCAATACGTTTAGCTATTCAACGCAAGAAAAATCAAGTCGATATCTTGAAAACTAACCAAGTTATGACCAAAAGGGTAACCAGTTCTACTACTGCCTCTTTCTGGCCACTTTTTAGTACAAGTGGTTAATTTTTTGGTCATAACTTGCTTAGTTATCAAGATATTAACTTGATTTCTTTTGCGTTGGATAGCTAAACGTATTGGCTTTAACTCGAATTTTTTTTTTGCGAAAATAAGACAAAAAATTTTTTTGTCATCATAATTTTTGAGGAAAAAAATTTTTTTCGAACTACTCGCGAAAACAAAATTTGAGTTAAAGCCAATACGTTTAGCTATTCAACGCAAGAGAAATCAAGTCGATATCTTGAAAACTAACCAAGTTATGACCAAAAGGGTAACCAGTTCTACTACTGCCTCTTTCTGGCCACTTTTTAGTACAAGTGGTTAATTTTTTGGTCATAACTTGCTTAGTTATCAAGATATTAACTTGATTTCTTTTGCGTTGGATAGCTAAACGTATTGGCTTTAACTCGAATTTTTTTTTTGCGAAAATAAGACAAAAAATTTTTTTGTCATCATAATTTTTGAGGAAAAAAATTTTTTTCGAACTACTCGCGAAAACAAAATTTGAGTTAAAGCCAATACGTTTAGCTATTCAACGCAAGAGAAATCAAGTCGATATCTTGAAAACTAACCAAGTTATGACCAAAAGGGTAACCAGTTCTACTACTGCCTCTTTCTGGCCACTTTTTAGTACAAGTGGTTAATTTTTTGGTCATAACTTGCTTAGTTATCAAGATATTAACTTGATTTCTTTTGCGTTGGATAGCTAAACGTATTGGCTTTAACTCGATTTTTTTTTTTGCGAAAATAAGACAAAAAATTTTTTTGTCATCATAATTTTTGAGGAAAAAAATTTTTTTCGAACTACTCGCGAAAACAAAATTTGAGTTAAAGCCAATACGTTTAGCTATTCAACGCAAGAGAAATCAAGTCGATATCTTGAAAACTAACCAAGTTATGACCAAAGGGTAACCAGTTCTACTACTGCCTCTTTCTGGCCACTTTTTAGTACAAGTGGTTAATTTTTTGGTCATAACTTGCTTAGTTATCAAGATATTAACTTGATTTCTTTTGCGTTGGATAGCTAAACGTATTGGCTTTAACTCGAATTTTTTTTTGCGAAAATAAGACAAAAAATTTTTTTGTCATCATAATTTTTGAGGAAAAAAATTTTTTTCGAACTACTCGCGAAAACAAAATTTGAGTTAAAGCCAATACGTTTAGCTATTCAACGCAAGAGAAATCAAGTCGATATCTTGAAAACTAACCAAGTTATGAGCAAAAAGGTAACCAGTTCTACTACTGCCTCTTTCTGGCCACTTTTTAGTACACCTGGTTAATTTTTTGGTCATAACTTGCTTAGTTTTCAAGATATTAACTTGATTTCTTTTGCGTTCATTAGATAAACATATTGGATTTAATTTGTAGCTAAACATATTGGCTTAAACTCGAATTTTTTGCGGGTAGTGCGAAAAAAAATTTTTTCCTCAAAAATTATGATGACTGCATTTTTAAACAAATGATAAATGTTTTTTTTTTTGCTTATTTTCGCAAAAAGAAAATTGAAGTTAAAGCTAATACCTTTATCAAGTCGATATCTTGAAAACTAAACAAGTTATGACCAAAAAGGTAAGCAGTTCTACTACTGCCTCTTTTCGGCCAGTTTTGAGTAGAACTGGTTACCTTTTTGGGCATAACTTGCTTAGTTTTTCAGATATCGACTTGTTCTTTTGAGTTGGCTCTTATTCGATTTTTTTATGGATAGTGCCACGCTCAAGTTATTTGAACAATTCTTTCACTATGTGATAGACTAAAAGGTAGACTACATGATGGTTAATCTTTGGCCCGCCTAGTGGCTCTAGGTGGTAGTGAAAAATTGCGATTTAGAGTGTAGGCTTATATCTTTAGAAATATTTGACACACAGAATTCAAACAAAAACGAAATTAGTCTACATTATGTATTCTACAATTTTACAAAACTTCATATTTAAATCTTGAAAACTTTTGAATATATTAATGTTAAAAAATGACCATAAAACTCAAACGGTTATGTTTTATATCTCCTGAACTGTTTGGTATTTTTCAATAAGTTTTCATTTGGGTGATAAAGCATAATGTCAGCTTTAACATGAATTGATTTTTGACCAAAAAATAGCAACTTCATACTGAGTAGAAAAATTTTTAATCAACGCCCACTTTTATCACAACAAAGTGGTCAAGGGAAACAAATCAAATTTTGAATAATCTGCAACTTTAAACTGCAAAATCCGACTTAATTTTGTGCAAATGGCTTAAAAATAGCTGAGAAACTCACAGTAATTTTCACTTGTTATAGTGCCCAGAAACTAATTAATAACTCCAAAGTCTTTTAAGATAGAAATATGAAACGTTACAGGCTGAAAGAATGAAATATACAGTTTTACTTTACAGTTTTACTCCGTAGGTCTATTGGCTCGGTGCATATGAAGGTTGTTGCCTTAACTTCCTGTTTTCACTAGTACGGTGGACCACTAGTCGGGCCAAAAGTTAGCCATCATGTAGTCTAATTTATACAACTGAACTATTCCGCGTTGTTTACTTTTTTTATAGCAGAGTTGTAAAATTTTAGTAATTAATTTTAATTTTCTCTGTAATGTTGTTCTATGAAGCTCAAAATATGTTGTTCGTTGTTAATTTGTAAATTTTTACTAAAATAAATATATATAAAATAATAATATTTAATATGTAAACTTTTGCTACCGTGCAAAATAATCGTTAAATAAATCGTTCGATTAAGTTTAGGATGTCAGATTAAAATTTGCGCCTTTACAAAAAATTTAATTTCACTAAACGTAATTTTATAACAAACATTTGTAATTTATAAAAAATTTTAATATCATTGGAATTATTTTTCATGTCTTCCATCATCTTTTAAAGCAACTAAAAGAAATATTTTTGTACAATCCTTTAGCTTATTATAAGGAAAAATGATTTTTATCTACTTATTAAAGAGCACGTAGCGAAAATTCTTCAGCGTCAACTATACCTTTACAAATATTATGACTCTAAGCAATTATCGTAATTAAAAGAAAAAGTAAAATGAACAAAAAAAAAATTCTTTAACATCTTGAGCAGATTTTACAGTCCGTTAGTCATTTTTCATGTGAACAACTGGCGTTTTCATTATTGTTTCTGGCAAGCGCAGAGAGGAAAAAGAATAATGAAATATTTTTATGAATTTGCTTGTGTCCTGTTCCTTTACTTCAACAAACTTTTGTGGCACTGTTAACTAACTTTTCCAAACTTTAGTCTTTTTTCACTGTTCTGGAAAAGTATATTTTCATGATACTCTGCAAATATTTAAAGTATTTAAAAATACATTTGAAGAAATTTTTACAAAGAAAAAGAATTTGTTTAGTACATTATGAAAAAATACGTAAGGCAACAAAATTAGTAGAAAAAATATCTTATTTTGCCATCTGTGATTTTGTGGTGTTAGTCTTTTCTTCTGTTTGAAAAAAAAACAAATTCAAAATAATGTAACATTATCTAGCAATGACTTAAAACATTAATTAGAAATAAATTGTGGAAGTGTTGCTAACACACACACATACCACACACACACACACACACACACACACACACACACATATATATATATATATATATATATATATATATATATATATATATATATATATATATATATATATATATATATATTCGTATTTATGTAGCAGCATAAACAATAGTCCGTAATGTCGCCCCGATTTCGCGAGCAGAACACGAAAATATTTTAAAATGTTTACGATTTGGTTTTCTGTACTTTCCTACTACAGCTAGACATGAAATCTAAGTAATTTATTTACAAAATGTTCATGGACATCAAATTAATTGAAACTTCATATTTCTTTATTCGGATTATAAAAAATTCTAACCAGAAAAATTAAAGCTTGAATAAGTTATTTCACAAGCGTGACAAATTGTTGTGCGAAATTTTATGATAAAAGAAAAATTACTTTTGCAAACTTTGATATAAAGCTTACAAATTACTTTTTATACACGGAAATGATTGTCTATACATTGTTTTGTATATATTATTGATACAAACCTTTTTTACAGTGGGTCACAACAAAACTGTTTTTCAAACAATTCATCAGGTGACGCAAACATATGGTTTTGTTCGATTTCCTATTTTATAAAGAATAGGGTCACATTAGATCAATGATTGGAAATTTTTTAAATACTAATCTGTCATTTAATGTACTATGAGAAATATAAATTGGCCACATAACGATTCTGTTATTTGGTTCACCAACATGGCCCAACATAACAATTATAGATTAGAATTTTTTTATTACCTGCAGTTACTTATTTGCAACACAATATTAGGTAATATATTGGACATAATTAAGTCTGTACAACTTAAGATATAAAATAATATACTTAATAAAGCCCCTTTTATTGATAACAAAATATTTTTCCTTATTTTACTTTAATTCAAATTCGCAGCTTTAAAAAAGCAAGAATTATATATAATATAAGTACATGTGTACGAGTATATATCTTTTTAAACTATTTTGTATGACATTAAAAAGTTTTCATGTTGCACTATATACTAAATACAACATGTTTATTGTCTATGAGTTAACCCATACATATAAATAATAAACACGCAAGAAAAAAGTTTAAGTTTTGACATTAATTTTTAAAATAGTTACTGGTATGTGTCATATCCTCAGAAATAGTAAAGGACAAAATTGTCTTTGTTAAAACAAATAAGAGCACATTCTGTTTTCTTATTTTCAGTTACTGTTGTATTTATACTTATGTATAAAATAAACTCCATCTGATCTAATTACTATCTAGACCATATATATTCGACTCGCTGCTTTGAGCTTATTTTTTATTAAAAGTACATATATTTTTGTGGTCGATGTGCCAGAGAATTGCACAATATTAACACGTGATGGCGGTCTCTTCTAATCTTATCATTTTAATCACTATATTCACATGATTACTATCTGATATCAATTCAAATCAAACACGTTCATTCAGAAAATCTACTGAGAATTAATAATTGTGACCTAGTCCATAGCTGGCCTTTCATCTTCCATACGAAAAAAATTTTAAGCTGGTTTCAAGAGACACTTCTCAAATATAAACCTAAGAATTTTCAAGGGCTGCAAATATTATATATATTTTATCTATCTTTTTTTTGACAAGTTATACTGTGGTTGTTTTAGGACGGCATGTTTTTACATCTGACTTGACAAATTTCCCACTGCAAAATCTATACATGTCGTGTAAAAGCTTTGCAACATTGCTTCTGTAGAAGTTAGATAAGAAATTTTCAATGACAACGTACTCTTTTCTCATCTGACAAAGCATCTGACATAAACTTTTGCGGCATAACAAAAAAAAAAAAAAAAAAAAATGAAAAAAAAAATATTATTAAAAAATAAAAGGTAAAAATTTTGTATAATATCTGCAGTTGTTAACACTCAGTGCGTAGGTCAGATGTAAGTACATATAAACATGTTAGAGCATGTATGTATGTATGTATGTATTTATTTAGCAATATTTTGCTATTTAAAATAATAAATTTTTACAATTAATAATTTTTACAATTTGTATACGTAGTTAAAAAAATTCTCTAACATAATCTGTAGTTTTACGCTTAAATACAATCAGGTATGTGATGAAAAACGATCGTTTTCAAAATGGAAATCAATTTTAAAAACGATTTAGGTGTGATGAATTTCAATCGATTTCACATTCCATTTTTGTTTCATTCCGTGTCGTTTTTATAACAATAAGCAGCAAAATAAGCAACTCTGCATTTGTTTGCCTTAAAGTAAAATTGTTTTAAAAGTTCAAAATTTTCTTGTCAATTAAAATAAAAGGTATTGCAAATTAAATGGCATTAATTGCAGCAGTAACACTATTTCTATTGGAAGAAGAGCATAAGCAAGAAAATGTAAGAAGAAAACAATTACGGGATAGCTCAAATCCATTGGATTTGCCAGAGGACATGTATGTATGTATGTATGTAAAATATTTCTAAGTGCATAATTTTTATTTTTTTAATTACGTATGTATGTAGATTTATTCAATGTTACCGACTGAATAAAGAAGGATTCGCAATGGTGTTGAATATGATTGGCCACAATCTGCCACATTCTTCAATTCCTCTGACACTGCAGTTGGCAGCAGCGCTTAGATTTTTTGCGGAGGGTGGGTTTCAAAGATCTATTGGAAACGATGCATATATATCGATGCATCGTACAACTATATCAAAATATTTAACCAGTCTTTTGCCTACTCTCGAAAAAAAAATTTGTCGAAATCTTATAAAATTAAAATCGAATGAAGAGGATATAAAAAAATCAAAAAAGTTTTTCTTCGAAAAATATGGTATACCCGGTGTAGTGGGCTGCATAGATGGAACACATGTTCCACTGAAGAGGCCTACTAATGAAGAATACCTTTACTTTAATAGAAAGGGGTATTACAGCATAAATGCTATGATAGTAAGTTTATTGAATCTACTTACATAATATATATACATACATATGTATGAATGTTACATACATCGGTGCAATATTTTGTTTATAATTTTTTATTACAGATATGCGATTACAAAACAAACATAAAAGCTGTTGATGCAACTAGGCCTGGATCCAGCCACGACGCTTTTGTATGGAGTATGAGCAAAGCTCGAAATATTTTTGTGTCTCAGTATGACAATGGTGGCCGCGGCTCGTGGCTATTAGCAGATTCTGGGTATGCCTTGGAACCTTTTGTTATAACCCCTTACAGAACACCAAACACTATCATTCAACAAAATTTTAATAAAAAGCATGCATCAGGTAGAAATATTGTGGAAAGGACCATCGGAATATTAAAGAGTCGTTTTCGATGTCTGTCTCGAACCCTTTGGTACTTACCATTAAAGGTTGTTCAAATCATCAATATCTGTTGTGCTTTACATAACCTATGTAATTTATTGAAAATAGAATCCCCCAATGAAGTTGTCCAAGAAGAAACGAGCAGAGAAAACTCCGAAATAATTGAAGAAAATGAAGACCAAGCAGATAATAATGCAATAACTATAAGAAATATGATTGCGGAAAGCTTAAGCAATAATTAAACAAATATACATACATACATATTTATGTATTTAGATAACCAAAAAATATGAATTCATTTTATTTAATCAGGACTTTTAGTTAGTTAGTTGTTACATTTTTCTTAACTCTTCTAACTCCAACTGTTTTTGCTTTATTTCCAAGTCTAGTTTTTTTAGTTCATTTTTTGTTATTGCTGTTTTTTCCATTTCTTTGTGATGGCGTTTTAGTTCAGTAGAAATATTTGTAGTTAAATTTTCAATGGATTTGTATATACGTCTTATATTGGAACACATAGTATTAAGAGTTTCATTCGTTTTCTTTGCAGTTTCGGAAATTTCTTTAATAGCTTCACATAATTCTTTTCCATTTTTTAAGTCGTTTTCAACATATGTTTTTAAATTTTCTTTTATATTGTCTGTCGGTGTTTTACGTATATTTCGCGAAAATCTCTTAGACGTAGAAGGAATAGAATCTATAAACTCTTCATATTTTCTTTTGCGACTTGGATCAACATTGTTTGAATTTGATTCTTCAATTAAATCATCTTCTGATGACGATTTACCACTTTCATCTCCTGCAGATTTCGCATTTCCTATCCCTTCTACAAACGCGTACAGCCCACATATTTGTCCGAGTACCTCTTCTTTTTTTGATATGTACATCTGGTTGTACGGACCACCACCAGTTGCCATAACTTCCTTTTTGTTGGTGGAAATTTTCTTTTTGATGGCAGCTTTCCAACAAGTCCAGATCTTAAAAGCATAAAATTTAATTACAAATATTCTTAACTACAAGTTATTTTAACTATACTTTTTTCCATCCATTTACATCGTGCATTGGAGGACCCAAACTATTTAACTCTGCTACCAGATCCTTCCACACATTTTCAGTGTCTACTTTATCCCCTCTTGTAAAACCTCTAGCAACATCGACATGATTTTGCATAAAATCAATCAATGCGTCTTCCTGGCGAGAATTCTTGTGTCGTCCCCTGGAAAACCAAATGTAAAATTATATATTAAATCAGCGTTTTTTTAAATAAAAGTTACTTACATTTTCTTGTTAATCTTTTAAATGGCGAGTAAAAAAACAGTTAATGCAAGGTTGTTTTTAAAGCGATTTCAAACTGATACAATTGTTTTCCATCACATAGCAAAATGGTACTTTTCGCTTTGAAACAAAATGGAATTTGAAATTGATATGACAAAACGATTCAAAAGACACATCACAGCTTTTATCGTTTTCAAATCGGTTTTGTGTCTAAATCGTTTTTCATCACATACCTGAATAATTATAAATCATCTGTAAATTTGCAAATTAGATAAACATCCGAAATTACACATGGAAATGTAAGGAACATGCCCTCTTAGACCGTGACTACTGTGCCTTTCGTATGAGTCAATTTTTGTGATACCTCTTTGGAATTGCAATGGTCAGGTGTTTTTTTTTCAAATAGTGGCACTTTGTTTTCGACCATTTCTATTTTAATTTAATGTCAAAAATCAAGTATTAAAATTGCCGTGAAACGATTGCAGTTTTACATCAACTCAGAAGGTGGCCATTTGAGCGATATAATTTTTTTTCAATGAATGTCATTTGTTTTACACCTTCAAATAAAGTCTTTATGAAATCAGAGCTCTTTTTTCATTAATAGCAAAATGACAGCAAATTCAAATTATGACATTACTTTGAGTGACCTTGTGCTAAATTTTAAAGAAAAATTCTGTTCACACTTATGGAGCGGCAGGATATAATCTCCCAATGAATTACAGCCCCAAAAATATGGAAGTAATGACATAAAAGCCCAGTTTCCTAAATTAAACAATGATCCAACGCAAGTAAAAAACACCACTATAAGAGACCTATTTCATTTAAATTAAACCCCCAATTTATGTAAATTAACAAACCCGCAATATACATATATTTAAATTATAAAATTAACTTTTATGCTAATTTGCAAAATAATTTTTAATTATTATTTTATTTTCAAAATAAATAAAGGATGTTACTTCATTCCATTTTTTGCCGACAGCGTTTTTTTGACAGCTTTAGATCATATTTTTTTTATTATTTCATGCCTCCATAGTATGTCTTTGAATGCCTCTTAAATCTTAAATTCTTAAAAGAATGGCTGGTATAAACAATCCGAGAAATTTAAACAGTTTTCAATATTATGTCGATAAAAAATTTTCGAACATTGAAACATTTTGGATTATTTTATTAGCAATTTTGTCTCTTACTGTACACAAAGAAGTATCTGCTCGAGTAGTTTAGTAATAAAAGTTAAAAGTAGCATATGCTTTCAACAACTTGAGATTTGTTGTTGAAAAAGAAAAAAATATGTTGATGTATATGTTTTGAATGTAACAAAAACTTTTGAAATTTTGGCTTGTCGTGACATCCGACTGTGTTCGACTTTGAAAATGGTGTATCTTTAAAAAGTTGAAGATAATCTTAATAAGACGTTTTAATTAAAAGTAGAACTGGAGATGACATAGAGATGCCAAAGTTCCCCTGAAGGACGGAATTTATAACGAAACTTTTCTCATTATGGGATCGAAAATGGAACAGAGTGGCTTTATTTGTTCGCAATGATCTTAATTGCAGTGCACTAAAGTTTACTCCAAAGACACTCGTTGCATTTCTGGCTGGAATCAAAACTTTCTTTCCCAAACTAATTTTTATTTTGTTTAAAAGTAATCGTAGTATGGCTTAATAATGACTATAGTAAAGAATTTAATTATGGGCATATGTCCTTGTTCTAAGCGCTCTATATTTAGTTTAAGAAATTTTATGCGAACCGAGAAATTATATTTACAGAAACAAAACAATTATTAAACAAAAAAAAGTAAAAATTATGGTAATAGAGGACAACTTATTTACAATATATGAACTAATTTTATAATTAATGTCTGTACTTTGTACTTTTTTCAATGAAATTAAAATACAATTGGGATATTTGCATGGTGTTTGTTCTACTTTATGCTGGTACGTGTACAAATATGTCGTAAATATCTATGTATGTGATTACAAATGGTGTATTTTTCCTTATGATAAATTATCCACAAAGTTGTCTAATATTTCTTTCTTAATAATCGTCTGTTGTCTGCGTTATGAAGGATAATATTATGATGAGTGATATAAGTTTATTTTATTGTGCAACCATTATATGCGGTACCACATTATCATATAATGGTAATTAGAAAATGTTAAATAGAAATTAATTAAAATTTACTGTGGTAATTAATTAAATTATGTTTAGTACTTACATCGTACTAATATATTTAAAACAATTATCTCAACGTTAAAAGCTTTTAATTAAAATAGCAGCTCTTTTCTACAGAAAGACAGAAGCTGTTGTATTTTTTTCTAAAGGAAAACGATTTTTTCAAACAGAAGTACTTGTGTACTTCTCTGTTCACAGTGATTTAACTCAACTGGCCTTAATTTAGTGCACATGTGAAAATAATATGAGATGAAGCCGCTCCTAGTTATTAACTGCCCTTATAAGACTTGTAGATCTAACAAGTCCAAATTTCTAAACTATAGAATCAAAATATATGAATTTTAGATTTCCTACAGTTGGATAGATCTCCATGGTCTTGCGCAATCAGGGATGGAAAGTCGTACCTTTTTATATTCAAAAGTATCGTGGCCCTATATTAAATCACTTGATATTCTTATAGCAGTTTAATTCTTGTGTATGTCAAGAGGTTTCATATTTGATATTGTTATCTAGCGGTAAAAGAAAGATGTTACAATCTGGGCTTATATGACGCATGTCTATATATCTGTGGCATCGTAACTTCCAAATGATTGCACCGATTTTTATTTAGTTTCGGTGAGTTTTTAATCAGAAATTGCTTTTTTCTTAATGTTACTCCAAAAATATCTTTCATGGATTTAGTGTATATATCATATAGTATTACCATTTTGCAAAACAATAAATAAAACATTCTTAATAAATTAAATTTAAATATGTATGCATAATAATATTTTGTATATAAAACATTAAAAGCAATATGTTCTCCGAATAGACAAAATATATCATAGAAATCTTTAAACCTATTTACGGTTAAAAGTAAAATTTAATAGACCTAAATGTCTGGAAGAAATTATCATCTCCAGAGGAATTCTTGTATGAATTAAATACGATAACTTGATTTTATAAACTTTAAGTAAAACGGCTAGAATGATTATGAATGATTGTTATTTTTTTTTTTTGTGATTAATATGCAATAGCCATATTTAATAGCCTTTTTCCTATTTTTGACTATGGGTCAGACTGCGTAAACATTGTGTTTTTTTATTATTCAATGTACCAAAAAAAAAATTTTTATAATTAAACGTGATAATAAATTTTCTACATAAATAAATATTAAAAACACTAATGCTTAGTACACATATCTTAGTGTATTAAATATGCGTTTGAGAGTGATTCTTGCAATAGATAAAGTAACACCAAATAAACTAAAACCTTTATATAATATTAAATATAATTCGAGAAAAGAAGTTTTTTAATTTTACTCACTGCTTTCATCTTTCTACAAAACACTTCTTTCATATGTCTGTTACAAAATGAATATATGGTTTGTTGCAGAGGGTAAATTTATACAATTTAATTGTTTGTAAAAATAAGCTTTAATAAAGCATTATTTTGATTTTAAATTTTATACTTTTATTCGATTATATATTGAAATATTATTTATTAAAAATTATTCACGGAATTAATTATGTATATAAAGGGAATAGTTTATGTGAGCTTAGCTCTTAATTTTGTAGCTTTTAAATGGCTTAAGTGATACTTTATTGAAATATTTGTTAATTAATATTCATTGAATATTAGTGTAGCAACAAGAGAGGCAGCCATTAAATTATGTACGAGGTGTATTCATAAGCCCCGAATTTCACGGGAAGTTGGCAGATGATTTTGTTTTTTTTTTTTTACTTCAGTTTGTACACTCGTCCTAAGCTACTACGTATCATTATTTTTATCTTTTACAAGCGTAAAAATTATAAATATTTGGAGTGTTCGGGGATTTCCTGCTGTGAAAAAGAAATTAAAGAACTCGCATAAAATGTTTATGTAAAAAATGATTATAACTACTTTAAGTACAAGTAGACAGAAAAAGTGCAATTACCTCCCATAATGCTGTTTACTCTAGTCAAGCGAATTCCATTCACTACGAACCAAGCATATTAACAATCCATTATGAAACGAAACCACACTTAGCCAACAGTTTGCTTACCCTGACCATTTACTATACGCTACAGGAAGTAATAGATCTCTCATACTCCTAGACCACTGTAGGGATTACACGTCGAAATACTGTTGCATACTTAAATTTCAAAACAAGTCTCCCAAAAAGCAACGTTTTAACCAAAATATTTTGCACGATAATCGTATATGGGTTAAAATCATAGATATTTCATGACTCTCGAGGGTTGCTCTCCTAAGACCTCAGGTTACTGGCTGCTCTTGAATCAGATGTAATTTCGACCAGTCAACAATTCAAGGCTTCTCTTTGCCTTAATATACTGATGGTAGTTCTACTCACCAGTCTTGCAATAATATCAGGATGTCGGATATTAACAAGATAACTTGTTACCGAAAGGACACACCTATTTTATACAAACATTTTTTGTAAATGGAATCAGACCATCTTTGACACCAAAGCTGGCAAATTTTGACAGGGGTACAGGGGACAGGGATTTCATTAGCTTTAAATCACATACGTATACTGAATGTAAACATTAAAAAAATAAATAAAAATTCTTATATTGTAATCACAAAAGTTTTGAAAATAAATTTCATGACTTAAAATATATCATGCATGAACAATAAACATCAACCGATAACAATTAAGCCAATAAATTTAGCCAACACTTACATACTTATATAACAAACATCCAAATGAAAATTTATTTTCCAAAAACTCTCGACGTTTTCCTAACGACTCAATATTTGCAAATTGCGGAATCGCATAATCGTACACACATGCTTATAAGCAAATACCATAATAAACTTTTAAATTCATCTACATAGGTATACACATATGTGTGTTTGTGTTAGTGCATCTTAATTTCCGTAGGTATATAAAATATTTCCAGTTGACTGTTTTTAATGTCTTTTCCTTAGTTTCGATGAATTGCCTTTTATATTTCTAACACATTAAATGGCTACAAGCGAGTATAAACAGTCGCAAGTAAAAATGTAAAATTTAGTTTGTTATTATTAAAATTTTTTCAAGCCATTTTTATGAGATGATAGATGAGAGAAATTTGTCCTAGTTGTTAAAGGTTTCATATTTTCTACACTTAATTTTGTACGTAAGCTCAGTTGTCTGCGTCGGCACAGCAAGGGAATTTGGGAATGGTTTTGCAATATTATAGGACTAATGATTCAAATTGAGAAAATAAATATAATTGATTAGAAATTTTCAAAAATTGAAAAATGAAAATTATTAAAAATCTATAGCTTGTACATCTCGTTTTAAGTGTGTGTTCTTCTTACTGTTTTGAGAAATTTCAATTTGGGGTATTGAACAAACGTTCACTAAATGCAACGACATCCTTCACACTATTTAAGCGGAATCGAGCTTTGCATTTCGAACGATGCCCAAATCGTACTCATAAAGAGGAAATCACAACCAGATTTCCAGAATTTAGCAAAAAAAAAAAAAAAAAAAAAAAAAAAAGACTACGTATGTTGAGTGCTACGTATCTACGAAAATATCAAATGCAGAAAGAAGATTTCACCTGGACATAGATTATAAATAATACTACGGGTCGACGACAGCTTGAAAGAATTTTTTTAAATGGAGAACTTTCACAGAAAAGTTCCAATAGCCTTATCATCGAAGCAACTATTCATATAGAAGGGTGCATAAAATTACGAAAGTATCTCCAGACCAGGAGAAGCAGATCAATATAGACCACGTAGCAATAAGCAAGACCTGAAGCAAATGTCTTCTGGACGTTCGTAGGGAACATATTTCTACAGGATCCACTTTTTAATAATTAGAAAAGAAATATTAAGAAACATAGCAAAAAATAAGACATAAATTTAAAAATTTTTCAGATCTAAGTAAATAATCTCCCAACTAAGTGCCTTAAACTTTAATAAAACTACATCTGCTCTAGTGAAAATGCAAAATTTTAAAAATTCAGGACTTAAAATTTATAAAAATATATTAAAATTATGAATAAAATGAATTAAACATTTGCAAGGTCCTTAAGAAGAGAAAATTTTGAAAAATTGCCCGAAAAAAGTGAATGAATTTTTGGTTTCTCTAAAGTCAAGGCAAATTGTGACATTCGATATCAAACAAAATTAGAATTCTATTGGAATTTGTTTCGTTATGCAGTGCCATCATTTTGGCATAAATTTTATTTGTCACTGTATATTATTTGCTGTTATTTAAAATGAACTTGCATTTTTATGAAAAACATAGACAAATCTTTGTTTTCTATATGAATAACAACATTTACAGAGCTGTTCATTTAAAGAAAACTAAGACCAGAATATATGATATGAGGTCAAAATCTTAAAATTGCTATATAATTTGTATTTACATATGTATATACTATATTTGTTATTGTGTTAAATGTTTTGTAAAATGACATTTTGCGACAGAGAAAATTCAAATTGCTGAAAGTATAAAAGTAAATGTTTGATAAATTTTACTCAATAATAATAAAAGTGATAATAATAATAGAAAATAAAATACTGTTGCTTGTGCAATATATTGCTTGTTAAATACAAATATATGCACAACTTAAGTACATATTTTTCTTACACTTAAATTACTATATAAAAAATTGTGATCAAAAATTTAACAAATTAATTGCTGTCGTTAAATATTGCCCTGGTTTTTAAAGCGTTCATGGATTGTTGGTTTTTAAAGTAGCCAAGCTGTTAAATAGAAACAATAATGAAAGTGATCGAATTTGTCATTGGAACAAATTAAAGCTACTAACCTAACCACATATTGGAAATAACTCTTCCCGCCGCTGCCGTAGCCTTTACATTGGACTCCAAGATGCTCCCCCAATAACGTATTCTAAGGGACTAACTGAATCCTCTTCTCTGTGCCATAAGCTCTTCTAAAGCTCATCGAGATACATTTTTTTGTCGGAAATTCCTTTCGATGATTTTTATTGAAAGTAAAAACTGATTTAAAATAATAATTATTAATGTTAATCCAAATAAGCGAATTAAATTAAAAAGATCAGGCCATAAAATTTATGAAAATTTACTAAACTCAAGTTCAAAGTTGTTGTTGTCGAATAACCCTATACCCATTTCTATTGGGACTCAGTTAAACTTCCCTCGCTGCTAATAACAAATATTTACCCGATAAAAACTCTAATATTTACTGAATCCTTTGAGATATTTCAGTATCTTTCTGTTTATTAGTTTAGCAACGACGATATTATTTACTTAAAATGCAATGTCTCAAATATTCCTTGAATTAATTACAACTTCAGAGTTTCATCTTTAGTTTTAAGTTTAGGAGAACTTTTCTAAAAATCGACTGAAGCATGAACAAAAGAATATCTTTTAGAATTGTTTGCCCCGATTTGAAGAAACTTTCACTAAATTTAAAAAAAGTATGAACTATATATGGATAATATTATGAACTATTCACGAGTTAATCATTTCTTAAAATTAGTTTGCCTTATTCATTGTTTTTGACATGATTTCTAAACTTTGAGGCCAAACTTTTCTTAAATGCATAAGGTTTATTACGTTATTCTATGCACTTTTTCTTAGTTTTTTATTTAAATACGTTAGTTTCTTTATAGTTTTATGGATATTTTACTTAATTTAAGGAAACTTTTGAAATATTTTGTAAACAATTTTATAAATTTTTTTTTTTATATTCGAAGGCAATTACCACCAATATCGATATCCAGCATTTTCCCTATAACCGCAAGGCTAGCATACTGCCAGCCATTGACCATATCTATCGTGCAACCACCAATGATTAAAAATAATACATGTTAACAGAAGGTTTAAGGTGCAAGGTGTTCTGTTGATTTTTTATTGCCGTTCCGGAGATCCGAGCTGCTACAGCCAACAGCAAAAAAAAGTTGTTGTTACTGATCGCTATGATAGCAGGCAGTAGTTTTTATTGAAAAACCGTCAAAGCTCAGAATAATGCCAACTACTGCAATGAATAAATTTGTATTGTATTTACGTAGTGACAGCTACCAAATTTTTGTTACAGCATTGCAAACAAAGACAGTACGAATCTATTTAAATAAAGTTAATTGTTAATTTATATAATCGAGGCAGAGTATGGAGCCTATTTAAGGACAACACAAAAATGGAATACAATATTTTATTTTCTATGATAAACTGTTCATCGGCAGCTGCTGATTTTTCTTTAAGATTTTTTTTTTGCAAATTTAAAGATCTAATAGAACAGCATTTTTTAATTTTTTTACAATTTTTTTTTTATTTCCTATGGCCTGAACTGTATACTCTTATTTGCGTGCATTTTAATGGCGTTAACCTAATCAGCAGTTGATTTCAGACACCGTATTTGAAAAAGCAGAAAAATTTCATAGAAAAATCTACAAATTTCATAGAATAAAACTATATGAATGGAATAGAAAGAATTGTTTTTGTTTTATTAAACATTTATAGTTATGAATACATCTACTGTATACGTAAAAAATTTATATAACAAATTAAAACAAATATTTTTATAAACATAAGGTGCCGCAGAAAAACGTTTGCAATAAAGGAGTCCAGTTAATGACAAACTGGGTAAACTTTATTTAAAAAACGATTTTAAAATTCTCTTTTGCTAATAAATCATCGCTTCATGTTTCATTTATTAATGGCTTATTACTTAAGCAAATGCTTTAAAAAGACGCATGTTCGGTGATATTTCTAATTTTAAAAAATTAAAAAAATTTCACTATCATACTATTTTTAAAGAGTTGAACTAATTTATTCCTTAAAATGTGAACTCTGAACCACATAAAATTCAATTATTTTAAAACTTTTTACATAAACTTTGTTTTGGGCTTATGTACGTATGTAAGAGAAAATGTTATGTTACTACAATATTTTACGTTAACGCATTTAATAGAAAATATTTCTTAATTTATTAAAGGACATCAAATAATCTCTTTTGATGTCTTTATTCTCTTCAAATGTACTAGTATTCCTTAAAACGCTTCAGACAAATGGAAAACTGTTAAAATAATTTATTTAAAATTCTTGTAAGAGAATATATTAACAACATTTAATATTGAAATATTTTTAGCTTTTAAAAGTACGATAAAGAGTCTCCCTCACAGTATGCTATCATTCTCTTAAAATTTATCCTTAAAACAAGGACTTTGAATGTTAATTTACCAAGGCTTCTAAACAGATTAAGAGCTGTAAAAATAAACTTGATATTGAAACAATTTCCTGAAGTAGAAAATATTTCTGTTTTGCAATGCAACAGTCTCTTAATATTTGTTGCTTGAAAAACTCCCTTTGAATGTTATTTTGCCGTAAGCTTCAAATACACTACGAGTTGCTAAAATAACCTCGTTACGATTTTATTTACATAGAGGAGACCTCTTGTTAAAACAACAGTTTACATTGACACACTTTTATTAAATGGGAATATGTTTAATTCTATATGTATATACAGATATTAAGCACAACATACTTGAATACCATGCTTTAGTTAACAGTCCTCACAACAAGTTAAATAGGAAAAATACTTTAAAGGAAAAACAGAAGAGTGGCAAAACAGATTTTAAAAATATTGGCGTAAGATATAATACAATAACAGGAACAAGGTTTAGTCGAAAATTTGCCGGCGAAGTTTGAACAACATAAAACGGAAAGAAGTGAATAATAATAAAATAAAATATTAATGAAACACAATAATTAACATATGGTCATGCATATGTACACATACATACATATATATTTCAAAAAAATGCTTAACATAATTATTAGAAAATAGACAACAAATGTTATTAGAGATGAATCAATGAGAACGGAAGTGAACGATAATTAAATTGATTAATGAAACAAAATAAAAATATTAATACAGATACATACTTATGTATGTGTGATAAAAATGTGCATAATATTTACTAGAATATTTAAAAGAGCAAACATTATTATATGTAAATAAACAATAGATTTTAAAATTTGAAGAAAAATATATGGATGTATATATATATTTAAATTTAAAACAGACTTAAAATAATAAATATTGTTGGCTTGTTTCTTACATAAAATATATGTGCCTGTGTTAGCGTTGCAAAAAATATATGCAAGTGTTCGCTGGATTTATATGCTTATAAGCGCATAGTTGTGTGTGTAAAATAAAGTTTTTCCCTTTCTTTGTTAAAGCAAAATAATAAAAATAAGAGAGAAATAGAAAAAAAATTAAACACGGTCAAAATATATTCACACAGCTGCTATTTGTATTTACGAGTATAAAACTGAGCAAATGTTTTTGTAAAAAGGCATTAAATTACGTTCATATATATAAAAAATCAGATAAAAAAATTATTTAATTTAGTATATTTATGTCAAATTAAATTAAAAATGCATTAAATAAATACACGCATTTGCCAGAATCATTACTATAAGTGTGATGTGGCAGTTTTTAAAAACATAATCAGATAATGATCGAGAGATTAAAAGCATAATGAAAATATTATTATAATATTTTTTAATAAAAATTCCATCATTTTTAAATCTAAAAAATATATATTTAAACCAGTGGATGTTTTTAAAGTTTATGTATATTATGGATTACCAGTAAACATTAAATATGGATTTATTAAACATAACATCATACATTTGGAATATATTTCTATTGTTTTTATTTTTTATGCCTGGTAAGTAGCAAGTATTAAAAAAGTAATTTTATTTTTATAATATAGACAATATCCTGACCCCATAAGCTTAATGAAAAACTGAAAAAAAAATTTAGGGAACTAATAATATATTTTTATTAGAGAAAGAAATGATTAGTTTATCTTAATATGTAGAATACATTTTAACATATAATTTTACCACTTAAGAACTTATTTCCTAATTCTTTTATTTAAAATCACTGAATGCATTTTAATGCAATGAAGCAGTTTGATGCGTTATCGCAATGAAACGAAATTATGCAACAGATAGATCACCCGAATGCTACAATTATCTAAAAAAAATTAACATTTTTAATTTGGCACTCATAATATTATCGATAGCAATTCACTCGGAAAAATCCTTGCTTCTCATGTGGTCAGCTCAATGTCCGTTGCTCAATAGCATCAATCGCAAGAATTAATACAAGCATATACGTAAGAATATATTATGGCTACATATTTTATCCGGATATTATTTTAACTATTCATACAATGTGTATTTTCCTGCTGCGGTTGACGGGAAAGTGCAAAAAGCGAAGAAGCAAAAAATAATGAAAATAATAAATTTTAAGCAAAATTATTTAAATTTGCGTAAGTTATTATTTCATATCAGTAGCTTCAACTTAATAAAAAATATCTCTTTTAAAGCAATCATATATAGACATTAAAAAAATACTTTAAGTTCCATAGCCGGCTCTAATTTTTATAAAAACACTATTAGGAAATAGAAACTATAGAGAGTAGCTTTCATTACATTTTTTCCTTAAGTACTTTAAAACTGTTGGCATTAAAAATTTGACAGGAAATTTAATTATATATATTTCTTTTATAACTGTACTTACATTCCTTTATAATCAGGTCATGCATACATACAAGTATAGTATGTATTTATGTATTTTTATTGGTACTCGTATCATTAATTTTATCAAGTATGCGCCTAGTGTTTTTATTTCTAATAAACAATTACAATAATTTATTATATATGAATATAAATCTGTTCATTTGTATGGACGTATGTGCGCATTAGTAGTTAACTGTTTCTTAATAAAGAAATAATATGAAAACTTTAATAATATTATATTAGAATAACCCAATATTTGTTTACTTTTTAATCTTGAGGATAAGCTTGAGCTAGGAGTTTATATATTACCTAATATGATTTTTTTGTGCCGATTTTGAAACTTATTTTCATGTACCAAATATTGAACCATTGGGAATGGAAAGCTTTACTTTCCTTTAAAATAATACCTAAATTCTGAATATCTGACTGACTCTAAAACTAAGGATACTCAGAATATTTGATTGTTTCCCCGCAACCCATGCATCCCCTATCAAGTAAAATTGAGTGATCAGGATCGAGGGAAGTAGTTTCTTCCACCTAAACATCATATAAACAGCTGATTGTAATAAAACTTAAAGTTGGTGTGCTCCAGAAGTTGTCGCGTTTGGCGAATATGTGTGAGGAGTAGGGAGAAATTTACCTACAATAAAGATTTAACAAATTCTGTTTGTAATCTCTACAATAATTATTTGCGACCCCACAAATTGTATATATTCGGACTGTTTACAGATAAGATTTAATAATGTCCATTTGTCAGTCTTTCCACATTTTCTACGTTTGCGCAATCGGAATGTATCTTTACGTTTGGAGTGTTCCAAAGAGGCCATACAACTTACAGATTAACATATTATAGAGAATGTTACAATTTTCATAAGTTCCATTTCTTTCAAAAATTGGAAAAATATGATCATAAATGGCTGAGATATGGCAAGAACAAAAGTGAAGTGGCAACCAATATCAGAGTGTCAATCACACTCTATTTTCATGCAATCTTATGCTAAAAGGTCTTGAGTTTTACAATAAAAACAAGTATGTATGTGCAATAAAATTTTTTATGCATTTTATCATACATGCGTGAAGGGTATAACGAGTGCGGAAATCCACATGCAGAACTCTTACTTCTTTTTATTGGATGTAAGCAAAGCGTATCGCTGCATTTGTCTACTTTCATTCCATTGTTATTGTTGCCTAATTTTCTCCACAAAGCATTACAAAAACCTATTTGAATTTTGATTTTATATATAAAAACATTACCAGAAAATTTAAGCTATAAATTACAGTTTCAATAATTTTGGAAAAATGTTTACATCAAAAGTAAATTATATGCGAAAAACACAATATATCAGTCATCAAAAATTTGTCAAGGTTATTTAAAGCAATATGTACCTTAAGAGTTACATATGCCAATATTTTAGGAAAAAATTGTTCATTTTAATAGAAACAACCTTCTTCGGCTACCAGATTTTAGCATAAAAACCTTGAAAAGGACTAAAAAATTTAAAAACATTTTTTTAAATTGTATTATTCTAGAATGCAATGCAATGGTAATCTGTCCATTAAAATAAAACAGGTAGCAAAAAGTGCACAAAGTAGAGGTGATAATAAAATAAATACCGCACAACTTGCTTAATGCCGCACAAGCGATAGAAATGACAAGAAAAACTTTCTTAAGTCTCTGCTATAAAAAACATATTGTGACTGCTGTTTGCTGTTGAAAAACAAGTGAAGTAATAAAAATAGTACATTGAAAAATGGCAGAACGACAATCTAACATAAAATGTCTTATTCTTATTATTAAGTAAGTTTTGAGGAAATCACAGAAAAAAAAGTTACCAAAACTTAAATAAATACTTGAGTGCGCACTTACATTCATTTGAATAAATTCCTCTTTAACAATTATGACCAGGAGCAAATCCGATACGACAAAATAGCTTTAAGGTAAGAAAGCAATGTAAATTAACGAAGAATATCTTATTAATTCTTTACAAATAAAATAAGCAAACTTTAGCTTATGACGTAAAAGCTCTTATATATTTGTATTCTTTATGATGAACTATAAAATTATTTTTGTTGTCAAGACGTGTAATAAATAAAGCAAATGTAAGTAAGCGAGTAGGGAAAAAATGTTTCGCCTAAAGCGATTAAACATTTTGAAAACTTAACTTTGCTGTAAAATAAGTCAAATTAAGAATTATGCCCCGAATATACAGAGTACTATTTTCAAATTCAAGTTTGTAAGGAAATTTAATTTTAAACAACAAAAAAAACTTAGCTTAAGAAATATAGGGCAGCAATGGTGTTGAACTGGACTTTTTTGCTTATGGTCAATGCGATACTAAAAGCAGCTCATTTTATCTTTCTCAGCCCTGGATAAGACTCGAGTTACTGTTTTTAAATAATGAAATATTACATATCTTTTGTTTTTGATTCTAGTTCTACCAATTCATAGGATATTCGTAAATAAAATCGATTACAATTTCATCCACATTAATATTGAAATTTATCCAATATGCCTATGAAATAACTGAAACTTTTAGGATAGATTTAGTGTTATTAGTGATAAAAATTTTACTAAAAGTTAGAAGAAAATATTAAAACAAGTTTTTCTTTCTCTGTAGAAGATATGAAAATTTGTAAACTTTAATCAAAAATGTTGCTACTTTCCTACTCTCTAGCTGATTTTATGTTTCGTGTGGTGTGGTTAGGAACTTAAGTGTCTTAAGGATTGGGCACATATGTTTAATATATTCACTTATAACATAATCTTTATTAACATTATTTTTGCAAATAGATCCATGTGTGCTTTAATACCTGATTCAAAAGATTTGGAAATAAATTTTCTACTATTTTCAAGCAAATGAATCTTATTAATTTAACATCCTAATAAGTCGCAAATATACACTTGTTGGAAATTTCAAGGAAATTACGTATGACTCGTATAAAATACTTCCAATCTTATTAGAAGTATTTAATTGCTGAGATTTTTAATGACAGAGTTTTACTATAAATAACACAAAAACTGTTTAGTTAATATTATATGTAAGTCACTACAGGGGGAGGTTTGCTTCCAGCAGCATTTAAAAAAAGTTTCTAAAAAATAATTCACTAACATTATTTTTATAAATTTTAATTATTCATGTAACCTAGAGCAGTTTTTTCACATTATTTAAATTCTTTTGCTGCCTTCTGCAAATTATTTTTGTTGTGGCATGAAAAAACAAATCTGTGTGTAATGAAAGTCTCCTTTGCCTCTGCATCTACATCAGTCTTATTTTTTCCTTCTCTTCTAATGGTATTTATCATAGCCTAAAAACTTTAGTAAAATATAATCTTTTTGTAAACACAACACAGCTTACAGGAAATTAAATCTTTCATTATTAAAACGACAATATAAATTTCAAGAGCAGCGATGATTATAAACGGAACAATGCACAGCCAGGGATTATCTGCTTGACAGAGACCAATGGAATAAAAGACGCACTTAAAAGCTAAGAAAAGATAAAACTGAACACACTTTCAGCAACATATAAACGCATACAATTGAATAAACAACGAAATAAATTTAACAACATGAAGGTTATTTTAGCAACCTTAATACATCTTATTGCTCAAGTACATATACAAACATACTTGAATTAAATAATATATGAAAAAAGATAATGTACTGCAATAATAGTATATTGTATTAAAGTAACCATAGTGCATACAACGAAACATTTTATGCCTTTTAGTGTTTGTCTTAAAGGGACTTGCTAGTAAAAAAAAGGTAAATTATTAAACAGATAATTATAATTAGCAAGAAATATGCCTTTACAAGAATTTTCGTTTGCTTGTAAAAACATAAAATTATAATTAGCAAATATGGTATTTTACAAAAAAAGGGGTAAAAGAAATTAAGGTATTAGCACTACTTTATGAATAATATAGCAAAAATGCTAATTAAAAATTTTCTGCCTTCCAAATGTTTTCTTGAATGACTAAAGGCAAAAAATTAGTTTTATTAGACACAGGCAGTGCAATATTTGGGAATTATGCTAGTCCAATGAAAATGAAATAAAAGTATTTTAATTAGAACGTTAAAAACTATTTTTTTAAATAATGGCACAAATAAACAGATACTTGTATCAAATTTTCCAATATTTTTTAAACCAAAATTTTGGTAATTTTATTTATTTTTTGTAGACCTCTCATTAAAAGCAGATCCCTTATATAAACCTGTGCACCGCCTTGGATTCACAGTAACGTATGGGATCTTTACTGATCCGTATCCCTGTCCGTTTAGTCTAACAATCATTTAATAATAATTTTGGGATAAATCTGGCCAAAAGCTATGAGGGAATATGATTTAGTTTCTTTATTACCTTTCCCTTTCTTAGGTAATGCATGTGGCGACCATCAAGAACTTTGGATTAGGGTGATAGATAAGTTATTTTAATTACTTTGCAAAGAAAAGTATCGTGTATCGTACTCTTGTTAATTGTCAGCCTTATTTATATTTCATGAATTTTTTAAGCTGAGGTCGTGCAGTTAGAGACAAAGCGGAGAGCGGTAGATCAGAGTGCTTAAGCGGGCTGTAAACTTTTAATAAGCGGCATATCTAAACAATGGATTCTTAAAATGTCATTTTTAAAGACTTACAAATTATGTGTATTTAAGAAATATAAAATTTGATGTTAATTTTATTAATCCAAAATCTCAAGTTACATACGTCAAATTCACACATTTTTATATAAACTTACACAAATTTTCACGCAGATTTTTGGTAATATTGCCATAAATAAAATAGAAAAATTCTAATCTTGAAGTAATGTTTTTATTATATATTTGTTAATTTTTCCGACCTTATGATATGTAATTTTTGTTTTTATTTTTATTCCGGCTCTAGGTCATATATTAAATAAAACTCCTTTTTTTGTTTTATTTAAATTTTATTTTTTATTCCATATTTCGATCACCATCGGTTCTCTTCTTCAGGAATTTAAGTAAAGCAAACTTTATCGTATTTTATAAGGCAAATTGCATGTGATAGTTATCAAAGAACAAATTACAACAAAGACAAATGTGTAAATCATTCTGACAAACACTAGCAGAACGGAACAACATGCTGTTTTCGAAAGCCGCTACACTTTCATCATCAGCGTTCTTGTGTTTGGTCCTCTTCTGTGGTGTCTGTTGATGTATATTTCAGCTATTCATACAAACCTTCACTGTAAATGTAATACGAGAATTGTTTTTGATTCATCGTATCACAATTTGTGAAAACTTTTTTTTTTTTTTTTTTTTTTTTTTGTAATGAAAAGCTCAAATTACACGTCACTAACTTACAACAGTCTTACCATTGTTATTTATTCTTTACCAACCATACACATGCTTATTTTTTAATTTGCTTATTTTATTTTTTACTTATGACAAACTTGTTTTCACAAATTGTGATACGATGAATCAAAAACAATTCTCGTATTACATTTACAGTGAAGGTTTGTATGAATAGCTGAAATATACATCAACTGACACCACAGAAGTGGACCAAACACAAGAACGCTGATGATGAAAGTGTAGCGGCTTTCGAAAACAGCATGTTGTTCCGTTCTGCTAGTGTTTGTCAGAATGATTTACACATTTGTCTTTGTTGTAATTTGTTCTTTGATAACTATCACATGCAATTTGCCTTATAAAATACGATAAAGTTTGCTTTACTTAAATTTCTGAAGAAGAGAACCGATGGTGATCGAAATATGGGATAAAAAATAAAATTTAAATAAAACAAAAAAAGTAGTGTAATTTTTTTATTTAATTTTCTTTTGAATTTCATTTTATGACACAAAATTTTTAATTCTACCTTAATAAAAATTATTTAAATTAAAAATTAATTAAAATATCTGCCGATCACCAAATTGTCAAATTGTTTAATGTAAGAAACTTTGTAAGATAATTATCAAAGAAATTCCTTTTTCCTTATATATCATTTCAAGAAATTTAAAAAATATATATTTTTAGTTCTATCATTGGTAGCTTCAGAAGCATTTTGAGCAATTGTCGTATCATTATCTCGTTTGTTCTAATATAGACCTTCATTCAAACACACACAATTTACTCTTATAGGCTAATACACTATCCATTAGCCTACTGAAATATAAGTTATTTAGTTCCTTGTTGCACTGTGGATTTACGCAACTAAAAATATTATTGCCTTTTTATATACTTCCTATAATCAAAAACTACTTTACTTGAAAAAAAAGTTAAAGGAATTCATGAACAAGATTAAAAAAATCTCTAAATTCCAATATTTGTCACAGTTTAATAAAATTCTGAAAGCAGTAAAAACTTTATTCCCGCGCTTGTCCACCTATTCTCCCTTCAAAGAAACAAATTAAGAACTAGAATTTAGGAAGACTCACTAAATTTGCACACATGGTCTTAACTTATATTAATTTTATTTAATTATGTTAGTTTTACTTAACTATAAATTAGTTAAAACAAAATAATATAAAAGATATGCCACTTAAAAGTAAAAAATATAATAAAACTTCTCTTCTTTAAAAGGTTTAATTTTAGAAAGTATTGACAAAAATACTACTGTCAAAGATGCAAATCAAAACATTCAATTAGATCAAGAAAGCATAAATTCAATGCGAGAAATATCAACAACAGCAGCAACAACCTCTTCAACATCATTAACACTTACAACAACAATACCAACGAAAACAAAAATGCTATTAACATTAATAAAAAATACACCAGCTCTAACAACGCCAGCAACAGCTAAATCGATAAAGCTCTTGTCCTTAGAACGCAATGAAAAAAATCACACAACCAAAAAACAAGAAAAGCAAAACATCCATTATGAAAAATTGCAAAAGATGCAAGGAAGTACTATGGCAACAGCATACAGAAGTCATGAAATATTCAGCAATGACATGACAACAGGACCAACAGCAGCAATAACTAGAATACATGCAGTTCAACATGAGAAACAAGAATTGCAAACTAAATTATTTGCAAATTTCTCAACAGATCTTAATAACAAAATCCATTATGCTGAAGAGAATTTTGACCCGGTCGCACCACATGTTTCTACAAATACTTTAGGAGATAGTGATAGAACGCTGCTTGCGCTAACAAATACTGCAAAATTTGTATTAAAACAGAAAAACATAAAAACGAATTTCGAAGCAAACACTCAGAGTACTTTAGCAGCTGCATTTACATTAAACCATTTTGCAAATGTCTACAAGGATATGCACACATTAGAAAATCTAGGAACTTATAGTGCTAAAAACACAAATGAAATATATACCAACGATTACAATGTCATACTCAACAGAAGTAACAACAATATATTACAACGAAGTAAAAATGATAGTAGTCAAGCAGTAAATTCTGTAACTACTGCAACTATACTAATTAATAGTTCTAACGACACTAATCAAACAACAGCAATATCATCAATGACAATAGCAAATGCAACTACAACAAATAATCCCTCAACGCTAACAATAAAACAAAACCACATGTATGACAACAATAGTGCATTATCCTACTTACCATACACGAGTGCTGCTTTAAAAGCATCAGCCCCTGCCATCAAAACAATGAATGGGAGTCCTTATGTACACAACAGTAGTGGCGGTAGTGTTATTAGTCGAGCTACTAGTAGCAGCTTAAAACGGGATACATTATTGTCTTTAACAGGCATATTATCATCAGAAAAACCAGCTGCTCTTGACAATAGTTTTATAAAAATTTCTTCCAATACCCTTATACAAGACACTGATGATGGGAAAAATGTATTGAAAATACAACATAATTTCAAAAGCAATAATTCTTTTGCACACGAAGCTTCTGCTACAAAACAAACATCTCAAACACTAACTACAACAGCAATAAAAATAAATGAAACGTTGTCATCATCATTACCATTTAATGCATCATCAAGCAGCTCTGGCATATCGACAACAACAATGGCAGCAACAAAAGATATACCCACATTAGCAACCTCAGCAGTGACAATAACAACGTTAAGATCTACATTGAAAAGTACAACAAAGCGTCGTAAAATAGCAACAACGACATTAAAACCACCACCCACTATAGATGACTATCAAACAATTACTAGCCAAGCTGGAACACATGCTTATCTACCTTGCAATGTAAGTAGTTTGTTTACATATTTACATAAACTGTATTTAGTTTTAATTATTTAGTTTAAAATTTTTGAAGTAGAAAGTACTAATTAATAAAATCGCTTATAAAAATTTTAACCATAATATTCCACACAAATATACATCTCTAACTTCTTCGAAAATTATAAATTTAAAATAATTGACAAATGAAATATATTGAAAGTCATAATAAAAAACAATACATTTCCCAAACACATCAATAAAGTAGAGGCGGCTCCACAATAATTAGAACGATATAAAAACAAGTGTAATTTTGTTAGTAAAAGTCATTGGACTAGGTATCCAAAGCAATGTTGGAATGAATAATGGGAACATAAGAAAATTCCTTTTCTTCTTTGAATTGGCATTAACCTCCACATTAACGAAATTTGGATTGAGCAATAATATTTATAAATTGTCTAATTAAAAAAATTAATAAATAAGTTATTATTCATGTTTATCAATCAATTAGGAATAGCAAATTATTAAATAGATTTGCTATTTCATTTAATTATTTATTTATTCCTGTATTCAATTATTTACTATACTACCATGGATGACATGGAATACTTAATTTTAAAAACTGATATTATTTACTGTAGTCTGAAATATTTAGCGCATTGACTATGCAAACTATGACTGAAAAGTTGGATCCCTGTTCAGTACAAGTCATCAATGTAATGAATTTTTCTAATGATGTGCATTAGAAAAATACTAGACTGACAAATGAAAAAACATAGCACTGGTCACTGAGCAGAAACGACAGCGACTGATACTCTTCTATGCTGTAAATTATAGTCGAATATATTGCGCAACTGTCTTTACTCGTGTAAAAAGTCTTTTATAAGAAGTAGTTAATTTTTAATATCTCAAATTCATATTCTACTCTAAATACTTTAAGACTAAAATATCGCAGGAGATTTAAATTATTTTTAATTCTAAGCTTTGGATATGTCGTTAAGTAACTATGCTTATATGTCGAGAAAGAATGTAATTTTCAACAAGAATCGTCAACAACATTTAATGTATTTTTATAAATTTTGCAAATGGTGTTTCTCTTAAATTTTTATTGGTATATGGTAATATGGGCTTTATAGTTTACTCACGTACTCAACCGTTTTTTAGCCGAAAATAAAATAACTTTATCATATTAAGTTTTCTGGGTAAAATGACAGACCAGCCCCTTTTTGGTTATTTAGTATGACTTTGGCTTTTAAACAATTGGCCGTAATCCAAATTTTAATATTTATTTTTGGCAAAAACTCTATAGACTGGCAAATATTTTAAAAGGTTTTGCTTATTTAGCGCTACACCATATTATTTGTTATACGGTTGCCTTGTTACTAATTAAAAATTATACGCAAATATATCAATTAAAATTGTTTTTGATATATAAAGCAGAAATAACCTAATATAATGTTGGTAGCTCTTCAGCCGGAAAGACTAATAGAAAAATAAGGATATGAAATCAAAAATAAAAATTTTAATATGCTTAACAATCAGTTAATAAAAAGCAGTGCCGCAAGCGTTTGTAACTTTCTAATGTTTGCAAATTTTTACAGTCTGCACGTTTGAGTTTTTAAGGATTAATAATTGCATTAATAAGTTGTTGTTCGTATATTAATAATAAAATCGCATAAATTGAAAGAATGAAGTAATATTATATTTCCATTCTTAACATTTTGATTTCTAAATATCACTCATACGTAACAATTCAAATAAAAATACTTTTATGGATCTTTCAAGAGAGAAAGAGAGCATTGTAATGTAATACGAATGAGTAATATATTATAATACATAACAATTATACACGCATTCATATTCAATTTGTTCATGCAAATATGTACTGCTCCCTTAGTGTCACCTAAGAAAGTAGTGTAAAATTTTTAGCTACCGCAATTCTTTTTTATATTTGCCGTAATGGCACAGTAAACTACAGAGTGTTTTTTTTAGAGGTATAGAACTTCGAATTGAAATAAAACACAAGAAAATCTTTTTAATGTCCATCAATTTGGCTTTATTGGAAGGATAATTTTATGCCATTAACGTTTAAATATGATTTCGGGCATGTGGCCGCCGCGGCTGGCTCGAATAAAGCCAATTCTACAGGTCCAATTTTCAACCACTTTTTCGAGCATATGGGGCCGTATGTTGGCAATAACGCCACGAATGTTGGCTTCCAAGTACCCTAACGTTTCTGGTTTGTTGGCGTAGACGAGCGACTTCACATATCCCCAAAGAAAATAATCCAATGGTGTCAAATCACACGATCTTGGTGGCCAATTGACAGGTCCATTCCGCGAAATTATGCGCTCATCGAATGTTTCCTTCAATAAATCGATTGTGACGTGCGCTGTGTGGCATGTAGCGCCGTCTTGTTGGAACCACAACTCATCCACATTCATGCCATCCAATTCGGGAACAAAATAGTCGGTTATCATGGCTCTATACCGGTCTCCATTAACGGTAACTGACTCTCCAGCATTAATTCGGAAGAAGTATGGCCCAATGACTCCACCAGCCCATAGAGCACACCAAACAGTCAGTTTTTGTGGATGTAATGGCGTCTCAAGGGTCTCATGTGGATTCTCTTCACTCCAAATGCGGCAATTTTGCTTGTTGACGTAGCCATTCAACCAAAAATGAGCCTCATCACTGAACAAAATTTTGCGATGAAAATCAGCATCGAGATCAATCTCATTTTCGGCCCATACACCAAAACCACGACGCATTGCATGGTCTCGCGGCTTTAATTCTTGCACAAGCTGGATCTTGTAAGGTCGCAAGCCAAGATCTTTGCGCAAAATCTTCCATAAAGTTGATGGACAAAGCTCCAATTGCTGTGCACGGTGGCGAATCGATTCATTCGGGTCCTCTTCAACACTTTGCTCTACAGCGGCAATTGTTTCTTCGGTGCGCACTGTTCGACGTCTCTGCGGATGCGTATTATCACATAGAGTAAACGTAGTGCGAAAACGATCCATGGTTAACCGAATTAATTGCTCTGATGGACGATTATGTCGACCATAAAATGGACGGAGCTTGCGGTAAACTTCGCGAACTGAACCATTATTTTCGAAATAAATTTGCACGATTTGCAAGCGTTGTTCTTTTGTCAACCTGTTCATGATGAAATGGCAAACCAAACTAAATATTAATCACTTGACAGCTGACAAAATGGCCGCCAGTTAAAAAAGTGATGCCAACTTAAAGTTCTATACCTCAATAAAAAACACCCAATACATACTTTACAATCAACAGCAAAAAGTTTTTATTTACAAGAACTTGGCAAGTTATTTTACAAAAGTAAAAAGCAAAACTATAAAGTACTTATCTACTAATAACGAACAAAATTTTCATGCCATTATTAAACTAATATAAATTGTGACTGCAGAGAAATAAAGTGCCGATTGGAATAGAAAAAAATTCTTTACATAATGTTTAAACCAATATCGACACGTTTTCTACATATACACCCTTAAAATCAATGGGAAAGGTTCTTTGGATTATATATATATATATATATATATATATATATATATATATATATATATATATATATATATATATATGTTTCTTTTACTCCATAGGGGACACATAGGATTCTATATAAAACACAGCGACGTGATTTTTAGAAAGAAATTCTTCAGTTTAGTCTAAATTTGTTAATTTTTAAGGAAATTCTCTTCAACTTTTTTTTTGCTGAAGCTTTGAATTTCAAATTCATAAAACTGTTAAATTGTACAGTTTCGCAACGGTGTTTGTTTTAATTTTGCTTTATCATAGAGTCCTTTGTTATATACTTTTGCCTTCCTTAAAATCATTTACGCTTACATATATGTTGTATAATTGAATCTACTACAAATTCAGTTTACATATATAAGGAACGACTGAATCGCAACATGCAAATTTATTCTTTTTTGTTGATGTACCAGGTATAGGAAATTGTATATTACAAGATATCTGGATAATCAATAAAATCTTTGATAAAATTAAAACGATATATTGTTCTTTGCCTCCAGAATTTTTAAAGAAATCAAAACGTATTTGTGAACATAAAACGAGGTTGAGGTCAAAGGAGATGATTTACAAAATTTTTAGAAGGAGAAAGTTCGTTTCATTAATTACATTTGAAAAATTTTAACACATTATTTATAAATTTATAAAAAAAAGTATTTATAATATATTGATTAAAAAAATTATCAAAATTGCTACTTGTAAGATTTAGAATAGAATAACTTTTAGATTTGATAGATTTTATATGATTCCAGTCAGTAATTTCTTAATCCAAAATTTTCTTTACATAGTATAAAGTATAACCAGTTAGTACATATTTTTACCTAGAACAAATGTGTTACGAAAGAAGTTTTCATTGTAATATTGAAATATTGATTAAAATTAAAAAAAAACTATATAAAAAATTTTAAATAAATTCTAATCAATTATTTTACAAAACAAAAAAAACTAATCTGTACTAAGCGCAGATTTGGTATTATTATTTATACCTGCAAAATAAAAAAGAGTCTACGAGTAGAATTTATGTCTGTGTCTGGTATCTATAAATAGATTCATAAAAGCCAATTAAAACAGTAACTGTTTCAACAATGACTAGACAGCAAGAACAATAACGAAGCACCTTGAAAATGTAACGAGTGTTTATTTAAGATTGACTTTTTAGATTGAAAAGGAAAATCAGATGGCACTATTTTTAATATCACAGAAATTGACTTAATTATAAAGGTAATCTTATGAATATAAATTCGGCTACAAGACAACATTTGTTGGTGGAAATATTGCGCAAACTGCCCAAATTTTACACAGTATAGCAATTGCAGCCTAATAAAAAAACTAAAAACTTGATTAAAAAGAATCGCTGAATATTGTATTCCAAGTGTTTTATATTTTCTGACTTATTGGCTCAACTATCAAAAATATAATCTAGTGCGGATAGATCGCATGATTTTGGTTGAAAAATAGCAGAACCATAATATAAAATTTTCCGTGCGTAAAATTTTTATTTTAAACAACTTAATGATAAATATAGAAATTTTATAATATGCTATTGTCGCTTTCGGGTGAAAATGTCAAACTAAACTAACCAAAAAGCAACTAACAGCAAGAAATTGGTGATCATTCAATCAACTAAAAAATGCAAATATGATCTGCACATATTATACCCTAATAATTATATTGCTACATAACTGCAGTATCTCTGATCATTTGAAAGCTTTAAGAGAATAGGCAGCTTAGTGAAGATTTCACAAATCGGCACTAGATGTTACCGAAGGTACTAATAGACTGTAGATTTACTTTCAATACAAATTCGAAATTTTAGATGATTGCAGAAATCTCGACTTAAATATGACAAGACTTATCGTAAAATTTTTTTTGGCAAGATGAATACACTGAGGGAAAATCATTCCAAAATCAAGCCAACCCTGTCGGAAGGAAACAAATGCCTAAAATATCACCTTAGATGTTTAACATTCTTTGGTCTGTGTCTTTGCTGACATTTAATATCATTTAATGAATAAAAAACCATTATGTGGTATATAAAATATGTTTTTAATTAAATCCATAACAGATTAAATGATGCAGTGTTGCAGCTAATGTAATTATAAATTCCATTACTTACGAAAAAAATCGTATGTGGTTCTTTTGCAAAGCTTTATTTATTAAATCGTACATATACTTATATTTTACCACAAGATGAATAGTTTTTTTTCTCTAACATAAAAACTTCATACTTTAAGAAAATAACTGACTCACAGCGAACACTTGTACGTTTTTTTTCTTACAAGAGCTTAGAGGAGCGAGAAAATTTGTAAAAGGAAACAAAACTTTTATAAATAAATCTGCCATAAAAATGCATTTTAGCAAAAACAGAAAATGGAACAGCCAAGTTTTCTGTGTTATGTTCCTTGTGAGCGATAGAGGAGTTTTTTTTATTATTATTATTTTTTTGTAATTATATTTCCTTTTGCATATTGCCGTAAAAAATTTTTGTGATAGAGTTTTATTTGCTTATATTTTCATCCCTTTCTTTAGAACAAATATTTAGGTCAATGTGATGCAAGTTTTTTATACAAAAAATAAACAAAACTTTAAAGTTTTCTTTTCTTTTAACAAAGATGAGTGAACGTGAATAATGGCTGCTGAAAATAAAAGCCATTTCCTAAATAGTGCTGCTGCAGTGCTCAAAATAGAAGTTTCAACAAGCCGTTAAATCTATTGGAATAAAATGCATAAATATAATTTTTTGAAGCTCCTTTTTATACAATTATACTAAAAAGAATAATTTTCTGCATGTAATGACAGCATTAACAGAACTATTTAGACCTGATCAGGACTTTGAAAATAAAGCAATCCCATATAAATCTCCTGTATTACAAAATGCTATAATGCAAAATCACTGAGGTTCTGGCTAAAAGATTTGATATAAATATTACATTTCATACAGCAAAACTAAATATATCCTAGTAAAGTTGTTGCAATCATGCTGCTACAAACGTATTTGTTCTACTAGTCATTCAAAAAAACTTCGCCTCTTTTTAGATCCTCATATCTGAAAAAATAAAATTTTTAACAACTTAAGAAAAACATTTCCTCAATATGTTCTCTATAAGAAGAAAAAACAAAAATTGTCGGCAAGAAGGATTACATTTTAAAAACTTTAATCGCATTTTCTTAAGTTGGATTTTTTTTGAGATATAAATATGTTGCATTAAAAAAGCCACATGAAAACGAAAGGTACGAGAATATTATACATCCCTCCTTACATTACACTATATTGCTGATCAGCCATATTTCCTACCAGAGAAAACTGATAAAGCTGTTCAAAGCTAATATTTATTTTCATCTTATTTAGTGTTCTCTATATATCATAACCATTAAGTGATTACTATCTATTGCTATCTCTTGTTATTATAGGTTAAACAATTAGTAAAGAAACCCATATCATGGTTACGAGTACGTGATGGTCATATTTTAACAGTCGACCAAACAACATTTATAGCTGATCAGAGATTTCAATCCATTTATACAATCAATCCAGAAAGATGGTCGCTACAAATAAAATATGTCCAATTAAAGGATGCTGGAGTGTATGAATGTCAAGTATCAACCGAGCCAAAGGCAAGTGCCATCATATATTTGCATGTTGTGGGTAAGTAGTAGAAAATATATTTTACTTAATTCTTTAATATAGCGGGAGGAGATGAATGTAGAGCATGTGGGGAGGAAAGCGAAACATTGGAACACTATTTGTGCCAATAACCCGCCTTTTCACAAATAAGGTCCCGATATCTTGGGGGTGACACCTTACCGGACATAACCCGATTACGGGGAATATGCTGGAGGAAATTAAGGAACTTTGTGAGTGACATGGAGTTTTTCTAGACCTTTGCGTCAATATGTTATGGTTAAACACAACCTAACCTAACCTAACCTTATTCTTTAAACTCAAAGAAAGAAAGAAAAAGAAACGAAAATTTATAAAAAAAAATTTTACCAAGAAGCTAGGCGAGAGAAATGGTCCCTAGTAAAAAGTGGTAGTCATTGACTTAATAAAAGAAATTAATGCAAATCTGGTAAATGTCTTATTGATTTTAGAAATATATTTTTTTATAAAAAAATACCTTATGACATGATTTTTTTTCAGTAATTGATACAATCACTTTCACATAAGGGAAAAGAAATCATGACTTTTGATAGGTTTGTGCTCTTTCCAGATTCGAAGTCTATATCCAGTGGTAATAATTCTTATTTAATATAAATTTACTTTCCTGGGAGCAAAATCATAAGAAGTTTAGTTTTCCCAAAATAATGAAATTAGCTTCAAAATCGATAAATAATCATAAAAAAGTAAACATCATCTAGATAAATGTTTACATTAAAATCATTAGAAATGATCTGAATTCATGGGATCAAAGTCTTAGCATTTTTGTAATTTTATCAGAAAATTTTAAGCACCAAGAAATTATCAATCTCCTTTTCATTTAGTCAACGAAGGAAAACATGTTTCCAAACAATAGACATAATTTGGCGAACTAACACAGAGGTGAAAAATCTTATGAAAATAAAATACACTTTTTCCTGTTAGAACAATTTTTAATACAAGGCGATCGTAAAATTGCGTTAAAAAACATAACTCGTATCTATGCCGTGTAGTTTCATCATAGTCCTTCACACATTGTGTAAAGTTTTTTAGTGTTCACATCAGCATTGAACTTCTGTATTTGTCGAAAATAAAATTTTGGCAATACTGAAGTACAAACAGATCCCATATAATCGGTATATTTAAGTATAAGCAAATGCAAAACCTATTTCCAAGTGATTAACCCACTCGACAATATATAATTTTATCACTTTTTGCTACACGAGCACAAAGTTTTAAAACTTGTAGATGACATTTTATACAACATTCACATTATACTGTATCGAAACTATTAAGTGAATATATTTATTTTCATAAATTGATAGCTTGTGAATTTTGCTTTAAAAAATGTTCATATGCAGAATATAATCTCCAAGTAGACACATAATTGACCGTCTCTTATTTAAAACATTTATGTAGATGATTCTTATCAACTTTATTTTAATTTCCTTTTCATTTTCCACTTAAACTGTTGCAAGCAGAACCGAAAACCGAATTAATTGGTGCACCAACACGCCATGTAAAGGCCGGAAGTCAAGTGAAACTGTTGTGCATAATTAGTCAAGCATTGGAGCCACCATTATTTATTAATTGGTTTTATAATCAGAAACAAATATATTTACATAACCATAAAGGATGGCATACCGAAATCGAGCGCATTGAATTGCCGCCAGAAACAACAACAACATCAACAACTACTACGACAACTACCACCACTACATCAACAACAACTGCAGCACCAACCAGCGCGACCTCTTCTTCAATTTCAATGCCCTCGACGGCATCCTCATCGCCGTTATCGTCATTATCATCATTAACATTTTCTTCAACCAGTTCACCAATGTTAAACGGAAATGAATTTTCTTCAATACACGTCTCTACATCAGTAACACCACAGCGGACATTAAATAATGATAATCTTTTAGAACTGGTGTCAGAATCAACATACAATAATCAAACCCATTTAATACAACTTGAATCCGGATCAGTATCAACTTCACTAAAAACAGAAACCAGTGAAACAACACCAACATCTTTGGCGGCAACGATAGCGACGACAACAGAAACAACAATAACCAGCACGCCATTGCAAGCAGGATTACAAGAAACTACAACATTTTATGATATTACAGATGATAGTAATTTTGATGGCGATGAGGAGGATAAATTTAAAATAAATTCCTCGCCGTCGACATTTGAAGCAATAGCAGCGCAGAGGGGCTACATGATGTTGTCGTCATTAATGACATTTACTGATGTGAAGCAGATAACGGTAATTGATTTTATTGATTTTATTTTCTTTAGCAGTTACTTCAGCTTTATGTAGTTCACATACAAAAATAACTCCAGAAGGTCCACATAAAAATTACTTATTAAAATTCGAGCGAAAAGCCATACAATAATATTGGGAGATACTGTAGTTCATTTTCATTTATAGTGTAAATAACAACAGTTTTTATTTTTATAGATTTGAATAATAAAAAACTTTAACTTTGTTTTTATTAATTTAGTCTTTTAAGCAAAAAACTATGACCTATATTATGGCAATATATACTATGAACTAATGTAAGGCGACTTTAAATTAAAAATTTAAAAATTCATTCAAATTAAACGAGAAATATTTTCTTACAAATTTATATACAAATTTACATTATGTTGGCTAAAACTGTTGAAAATCTACAAAAGTTGGCCAACAATTCTTCTAGAATGTAAAATATTATTCTAAATATCTGAGAAAATTTACATTAGATGTCCAGTATTAGAAATGGCATTACATGAGGTATTTAATAACATGGTATAGAGTTGTCAATATTTCACAAATGATAACACATATCCCTCATCATAGATAATTTTTTTAAAAAACGGACTAAAAGGAAGAGCTCTTTTATTTATTTGTTTTTATAATTTTTTTGTATCTTATAGTAAAATTTATGCATAAAAGTCATGGGTTCAATAAGCCATCTTCTTTGTGAAACAAATTCTTTGAAAAAGTTTGATTAATTATTTTAATAGTTGCTAGAAAGTTTTGGTTTTTTTTAAGTAATTTTTTTTTCTACGAAATTTTCAATTTACATTTTGTATTTCTCACAACAGAGTACTAAGAACGCTTATAACAAAAGAAAGAAGGGCGTATAGTTTTTAATAATTTTCCTTTAAAAAATCTCGTTTGAGATTTTCTGCAAATAAATTTCACTAAAAACTTTATATGTTGTATAAAAAGTTGGTCTATACTCCTGCAATTTGTTGGTACTAATGGTAAACCATTAGATTTTTATTGCTTTGTTTTCACTTGAATTTGAAATTGTTTCAAACTATGCTTTTGGTATACCAATAATAAAATAAATTCGAAACGAACTGTTGAAGTGTGTCATAGAAATAATAGTCATTCATTAAATGAAACAAATAACAATAACTCTAATTAATTCGTTTTCTTGTACAAGCACTGATTTCATTCATTTCAGCTAAAAATTTACAATTCAGAGAAAATTATTTCCATTAATTAATGCTACAATTATTACAAAGAATTATCCATTTTAAGAAACCATATAATAAATAAATTAATAAAATTTGTACATACATATATAAAAATGCTTTCTTTGAATTTTCCAATTATCCATATGTAAATAATTTTAATGTGCCATCCGTTGACATGAGGACAGGCTTAAAAGCCTATAAGATTCGTGTGGTCTTTACGGTGCTTGGGTGTCTTGATAATCAAAAAAAAAACTGTCAACTCCATAAGTGCTCTAACCGTAAAATGCTATTGAAAATAAAAAGAATTGGTTTTACAAGGTAACTTCAAACCATTTTTGTTAATTTTGTCAGCACCTGGGGCTGTCGTCGAGCTTAAGAAAGCAAAAGCGTTTTCAGTTTCCGAAATATTAAATCTTAGAAAAGCGGTTGGCTTAGCTACAACTGGAGGCAGCACCATTCGTAGTTGTTATGTTTGAAGTAAAGACTTTTTAAGTGGTTCACAAAAAGTCTTCATTTCAGCATCAGTTTTTGCCCAATGTCTATTTGAGACTTATTTATTGTAGGTCGTTCAAGGCCTTTAGTTGCCCGCCATAGCGAATAATTTCTTTGTGGTGTTGAGTACAGGTCTTGAAAAAAATTTCCATTGAAATGATTTTCTGATTCTCTAGGAACGGCTAGCCTCCCGGTAGTAATAGAAAATCTATATACAATGTATATTGTATTTTTTATTGGCATAAGTATATGAGACTGAATGTTTTGAAATTGCTTAAAGTTCACTGACGATTTCGTTTAGCGACCAATCAAATGTCGGCATATGCACAGCTAAAGCCAACACAAACAATACATTATTATAATACATTCAGACAACTTTTACAGAAGCACCACAACAAGTAAGGTAATTCGATATGAATATTTTTAGTTTTCTACAACCTTTATACAGTTGGTCCTTGAAACAAAAAACATTTTTTAATACTTGCCGTCAATGAACACTAATTTTATGTATAAATTTCCATATACGAGGTGCTGTAAGCTTGCGACCTTTATTTAATATTACTATATTCCTGACGAAAATTAGAGTACTAGAATTGTGTGTGCATTATTCCTGTCATCCTTTTTGGCCAAAAAGCATACAAAAATTAAAACTTTGACGTAAGAAAATCTATGTACTCACCTGATTTTGCTGTCGTGAATAAGAGGAAAGTGTATTAAATTTCTTAGTCCGAGTTTGGAGCAAATCAGCTAAATAGAATACAAAAAGTTAAAGAGATTATATTTTATAAAACATTGTAAATACGTATAATTTGGCACAAATAAACATATTAGTTTCAAACATTTGTGGACTGTACAGATTTTCAAATCTTTGATTTTTACAGCATCAGAATATTAATAACTAAACAAAAAAAGTAATAATAAATAAAGTACGCTGTTGTAGAAAAGGTGAGAGAAATTTTTACTATATTCTTATTCGTTTGCCAGAGCCATCATATTCGTCATTGAACGGCACAAATTTGTGATGACATATGAGATAAAGAATTATTCGCTCAAAACGCTCACGGCCATACCCAAAGGTACTTAGAAGAAATTCTGCATCTGAGTCAATTTTGAAAGGTATAAAAAATACTGATGACACACCTCATTTGCATCTAATAAGTAAATAAATTTCAAAAGAGCTGCACTTTTCAGAAAAATATTCCCGTGTTTCTGCTTAATGTTTGATAGGTTAGGTTGATTGGAGGGGTGTGATAGCCCATGTCATACGACATATACTTAAGCCAGTGAAGGCTTGTTGTGCGCTCCCTTTAATTATCAGACACAAACTGCCAAGAGTTCTGCGGCAGGATTCGAAATAGTAAAGAACAAAATTGTATTTGTTAAGAAAATAAGAGCACATTCTATTTTGTTATTTTTAGTTAGGTTAGGTTAGGTTGATTGGAGGTGTGTGATAGCCCATGTCATACGACATACACTTAAGCCAGTGAAGGCTTGTTGTGCGCTCCCTTTAATTATCAGACACAAACTGCCAGAGTTCTGCGGCAGGATTCGAACCTGGGACATTCGCACTACGGGTCTAGTACACTACCTACCAGTCTACGAAGGTCAGTGTTTGATGCATTACAAATTATTTTAAGTCATAGTTCACCCCCCTTTTCTAAACATTTTGCCCGATTTCATATTCATAATACTTCCACTGTAATGTTAATTGTCCTTTGCACGATTGTATTTTATAATAATTTAGACTTACATCAAAGTGATTATGATTAATAAATTATAAATGAATTAATTAGAAGAAACTTTTTTGAAAATTTCGTTACATAATCAAAATTATTTCAAAATTGAGTCGTTTTATATTAATGCATTTGATTGTTTTACTGAACGCCAATTCAAATCAGACAATACGCAGAAAAACCTTGTTAATGTGCAAAAAATATGTTTTTCCTTTTTCCCAGAACTTAATAGATAAAATATATATACATAAGTTTCATCTTCTACGTTAATACCTGGACGTAAGTCAAAGGAACATACATATATAAATAGTATATATGTATATCATGAAACTAAATAACATTTCACTTTGAGCTTTTATTTATTGTAGTGTTGTTCGGAAAAAAATGTCCTGATAGCAGAAACTAAATTCTGTTAAACTAAAAATTGTATGTTGGACTATATAAGCGAGTTAAAAAAGTTAATAAGTTCACTAAAGTGGGTCATCAAATTAATTGAATTCCATTTAAAATTACACGTTAAGGTTTGATAGATATTTAACATTAAGGTGGTGTCTATTTAAGTATAGATTTTTTGACATTTTCAGAGCCGAAAGTACTTATATCAATTGTTTCTCAGTCATATGAAAATATTATGGTGGCAGTAATAGTTGTAGCACAATCCCTAATGAGACTTGAAACAACAATATTAAGGCCGAGAGACCAAGAACTTTTCTGTTACGGAATAGTTTTTGAGGTGTTCATTCTATTGCTATAAGCTAAAGCCCTTTGTGGCTTGTTAAGGTCGTTCAAAAACTGTTATTTTATTTTGTATTTAAAAACAGTTATTTAAATAACAATTTCTTTTAATTCATGTCGATTTGTTTAATATTTTCATTTTATATCTGAACTGCCCACTACAATAAGCCCTTCTAAATGTCCTTTAAAATGAATATGTATTTTTATGTCTGTATATGTGTGTGTTAATATATACTGAAATATTTATGTATATATGTATGTATGTATTTTTTTCCTTTCAATTACAGACTGCTTCATTAATTATACCATCAGTGCAAAAGCAAGATTCTGGAAATTATACATGCAGTCCTTCGAACAGCGAACCGCGAACAGTCATATTGCATGTACTAAATGGTAAGTTGAATGCGATATAAATGAACGAGATATTTTTATTTCTCTTCTCTCGCTTTTTATAACTTTTTATTTTGTTTCAGTGGTCTCTTCAATAAAACACACATATATAGTATTTTTACACACTTCATTCGTTACACTAATAGTTTTACTTTCCACGTATAGAAATGAAAGCACCACAAAAAAATTTGATTGAGTTTAAATTAATTTGAAAAATGAAAAGTCACTTTTTATTTGATGCATAAAAAACACCACTTTCAATTAAAAATAAAATTAAGTATGTAAATAAGTTGAGAATTAAATAAATAAAAATAAGTTTTCACCTTCTACTTTTATCTGCAGCAATAGATTCAATTTTTTAGCGATAATTTGGCTTGCAACTTGTGTTGTTATTTTTTGTTTATCATAGAGAAAATTAATTTTGAGCCAGTCTCATTTTTTTGAGAAATAAATTCTAAAAAAAAGTTTTATTACGAGGATACACAAGAAAAAAAATTGAATAAAACTACAGTTTATAAACTGCTACTACACAAATCAAATACCCGTAAAATATTGGCTACTAAGTCCTCATGAGGCTCACTTAAGTCCACGCTTGTGGATATCCTTTTTTAACTTAACATGGCAGCAACTAGATTTCTTCATTCGATGCCCACCGGCATTGAGTCACTAAAAACCACTGTAATATTTGATAATTGGTCAAACCCATTTTCTTTAGATTCAACAATAATCAGTATGGAACTTTATGATATCCAGACAAGACTTCTTTCAACAGTAAAAAGATGATAATGTCTTCAAAGCAGTTTTAGTTACTAGATTTTTCTTGTATACACGCTACTATGGCATATCATGCCCTGATACTTTTTTATATCAAAGTTGGAATTATTGTGATATAATTTACCCCACGAATAATGTCAGGTCCTCAAATCCGATTAACTTTATCTAGTTAACACAATTTTCAAGTTTCATATTAGGCAAGTAAAGTTATATTAGGCTGCTTTCAAGTCTAGGATCTCAAGTTGTGTCCTTGTTTAAAAGTGAGGAATAAATATGTCTTCTTCCACTCCTTCTCCCGACTGGAATCCTTTGGTGAACATCTCTTGAACTTTCTATGACGATAATCGTTAACTATCGCTCAAGAAGTTCCCGAAGAGTCTTTCGTAAATCTGTTATCAGGCAAAAATTTAGATTAGCAATAATCTGTGTACTTAGCAATGATTTAAATACAGCCCGTTATGGAATTACATTGTGTTTTCGTGCCTTTCGTGTTCCAGTGGCAATTGATCTTATTGTTCATTGCTAACTCCTTGATCATTTGATAGGATACAAGCCAGTCTCATAGCAAATCTGGCCTTTGATGTTGTGTGTTGTTTTAGTTAATAAATTTTGTTGTCCTTATTAGAAAAGAAACTGCATTTGTTTTAAATCACTAGAAAAATTTTCATATATGTACAAATACAAATAGAATGTAAATAAAGAATATATTAAAAAAATATATATGTACAAATAAATTCTGATTTATTTGCCAATAAAGATAAAAAGCCACCTCTTGATCTTATTGTAAAAAAAAACTTTTTTGCAAAACCACTATTAAAATATCGTTAGAAAATTTTAGAAGGCTGTAATTTACCTTTTTATGTGTATTTAATTATAAACATAAAAAGTTTTTCCGTGCTTTTTGCTAACACTTCAAACAAATCATTAAACTTGAAGGTACGTAACATGCGTTAAGTTGGTAATACCTTGCGTGATTCTGAATTTTTTGACGGCCAAGAACGTAGCACACCTTGGAGACTTTATTCAATCAGCTTTTTTGTATTTTTTACTAATTTAAGTAATTTATCGAAATGGTCAACGAAATAACTTTGTTGCAAGATATACATATATTTTTATTTATTTATTTTTTTTTGGATTTTTTGAAATGCAGCAATTAATTTTGTGTGCAATGCATGTTTATAATACACGATCATTCTTTTTTTCGTAAATGTATTTAGTAGTCTATTTTGATTTGTATAAGTATTTCCTAGTTTTCTTTTACATGGCAAACATTGTTGTGCGAAAAAAATTTTGTACAACGATGGCGGTACATAAGCGTAACAAAAACATGAGTGATCTGCAAAAGTCGAATTCATATGCGACATATTGCTCCTTTATATGCAGCATAAAAGTACCTCAAAAAACAATGAACTCGGCAAAATACCATAAAGTTTTGAAGGTTCTGGCTTCCACATCGAAATCTTTTGGTATAACTACAGTTCACGTTGAGTTATAATACATTAATAGATGATATAAGAAAACATTTTTTTTCCTGGGAAATTTGAAAATTTTGAGTTTTTGAGATAAATTTACATGGCATTTGAGAAAAGTTTAATTGAAATGCTCCCTTGACATTTTTAGCATAATGTGTATTTAGCTTCAGATATGCGCCTGATTGTTTTCGTACATAAAAAAGGGAAATATTGAGTCATACTACTCTATTATCAATAACTCAAAAATTGTTAATTTACGAGAAACTTTGTTGTTACATTAAAGAAGCGATATTTTTTCCATGTCAACACCAAATTGATGGCTTATGAAGACCGCCAGCTAAAATAACAATCATTTATGTACATATGTGTAAGCAGAAGACTTGTTGGCGTACATTTATGACTTTGAAAAACATTTGAAAATCTTTAAATGTCTCATTTATGAAATATATCCAAAATGTTGATACATATGTAAGAAAATTTCTCAAAACATAATTTTCAAACATAATTGTTGGAAAAGTGCTTCTAGGTAGCCATTAGCTTAAAATAAAGAAAAAATATATATATATTAATTTAATGGTACAACACACATACTTTTCTACTTTCCTTAACTACATGCGTACAAATTTAATTGATTTTTTTCTTTGACGGCAACATAAATTAATAACACATTTTATCTATTATTTTCTGCGTTAAATTATCTTCTCTATGTTTACTGAATCGCTTTTATCTACTTTTATAATTACAGGTGAATATTCGGCCTCCGCTATTACCTCGGCTGCTTTAAATTTACATTTTCAATTGAACTTTATTATAGTGTCAACCTTTACTCTTGTTTTTAGTTCATTTAAAAATTCTTTACACTTTAAGCAGCATTTAATTAAACAGTACAGTGGAGGTTAAACAATTAAAAAACAAAAAATTATAATCCAAACTATCCTAGTTATTTAAGTTAAGTTTTTATAAGCTTTTTTACTAAATAATCTATGGATAAAATAACTAATTAATTATGTCACATGAAAGCAACAAAACAAAAAAATGAGACTGCCATGATTTAATAATCAATAATTATATTTTTTTTTTATATTTAGTTATTTGTGTGAAATTATATTTAAATAAAAATTAAAGCTGTAAATAAAATAATGTTGAACGTGATTAAATTGCCACTTAATAATCAGTTTAAAAAACTCCCAGCTGTTAATGAATTCATCATTAAAAAAAATAGAAAATAGTTTATGAAAAAGAAAATAAATATTAATAATCTATTAATAAGCAAATAAAAACTTTAAATGGGAATACAGCCAAGAGTAAAATTCATACATACATACATACATACGAGTGTACAGATATTGTAATATGTAAAATTTTTTAAACCTTAAAAATATCTATAATAAAACTGATAAGTTTCAATGGCTTATCTACTTGATTGATTTTGTTAATAGAGAAATAAGTGCAACTTGTGGATGTCTGGCCTACAAATAAATGAAGACCAATCAAGAATTATCAAGTAAAGTCGCTTTGAAGAAAAAACTTTAACAACTAGTGGCATTAAAGTCAATCTATTGATGTCAAGATCCAAGGCTAAATTAGTAAATATTACCAGATTCATGCCAAGGCATTAATTAATCTAATAAGTTTACCTGGACCTATCTCTGATAAAGGTTATACAGTAACTTCATGTCCAAAATTGTTTGCCCCAACGATTGCTATACTGCTCAATCGGATAGAAGATAAACTCATTTTCTCCTATCCCCCTTGCCATATCTAACGCAGCCCTAGCATCATAGCTTATCTCTTTAGTGCCCAATGATTTGTTAGTACTGTTCTGAGTCAGGAGATATCATTGCAGTTAAGTTAAGTGCCTGCCTTAGTGGCAAGTTTACACTTACTTTGCTACTCTATACTTTGATATCATCTGCCTGCAGACTTCCGACCTTTAAATCTAAATATAAAGTTCCTTATCGAGGTAAAGTGTATTGCAACCGATATTGTACAAAAATTTAATTTAAATAAAGTGAATGATTTTATTGACTTTTGGGATTTTTTATATCTGATGCTGAGGGGTGCTATCCCAGAACTATACTGACTTAAAACATTCCTAAGACATTCTATTCTAGCTTACACTTATATTGATTTACGATGAACACCCAAATAAATCACTATCAGGAATACTTGAATACACATGGAATTTAAAATTGAGACAACGGATATGTTTAATATACATAGAGAGTGATTATTGGACTTACATTGTGCAAAGAATTTTAATCATCTGAGTGAACGCCAAGTGGAGTAAAGTGCTTCGATATGGAACGTCTGGAACGATAGCTGGAACGTCGATCAATATACAAAACTTTTATAAATAAAAAGGTGATTAATATCCAACAACAATTAATTCCATTAAATTTTCTTATTGGCATTATGTCACTTTTCAGTAAATCTTTATTATATCTTTGTTTCTATATTAAATTTCTCTGTATCATATCTATTCATTAATATATATCATAATAAACTTGGTTATATGATGATGGTTGTGAGTGCAAAGTATTTCTGTATGTAAATATAATTCCTCGATTTATATAAAGCTAGTGAAGATAGTTACAATATTGGTCAGATGGACTTATATATAAAATATTTCCCAGGATAAATAGAATACAGAAGATCGTCAATGTACTGCGATGGTCATTTTCATAGGTTTTTGCCCCCGGCAAAGCATACAATATATAAGAATTCTTTTTTGTATATGAATATAAAAAAGTGCGTTATCAAAGAAGGCTCAGACTGCTTTAATACAAACATCACAACATACAATTTATATATTATATTATTTATAAAATTTTTATGAAATTTTTAGTGAGAAATACATGACACTTTTTTCGAGAACGATAGGTGATGGGCCCAAATGAGTATTGGAGAAGATTTCCAAATACTTTTAAATGTCCATCTAATAGCCTGAAGCTCTTACAGCTTCTTTTTTAATTCGAGGAAGGATTTAAGTCCTTTTTTAGGAACGATGAGGGAGAAGGGCTTTAGACCTTTTTTTTAATTATAAGTCTAAAGATGAAGATTTTTAATAATGTTTGAATGTCTCTATAGCTTGTTTTTAGAGAAAATAGATTTTAGTCTTTCTTTCATAAAGATAATACCTTCAAAATTTTCAGCTGCAAAATTCACTTATTTCCTTATAAATTTTTTGACGTAGCGTATACGCATTATGTGTTTATATCTTTATTAATCATACGCTATTGTAACAATAAATATTGCACTAATGCCACGCATTATACACTACAATAGGTCTTTGACCATTATTAACTGAAATAGCATTCACTGATTTTCAAAATGAACTAGTTCAAAAATAAAAAAATTTTCACGAAAAATCTGAGAAATTCCAAAGCAAATTATTGTTTTTTAAACAGTTCATAAAGGCAGTATAAAAATACCAAAAAAAATTAAGGAAAAATATACCATTTCACGCATATTTTTCTGGGGCTTGGAACTTTTGCCCGGTGATAAGAACAACTCTGAGAGAAACAAAATAATGGCATATTATTCGCCATCAAGCAGAATAAAAAATCAAAATTAACTATTTTATCAAACTGGCTGCACTGTTATGGACTTACATTTATTAAAATAAGACCAACGTAACAGAAGCGTATGATAGATAGATATATTTAACAGTAAATGAATAATGGCAATTTTAAATAATGTGACAACTAATAGCCTCCCTCTTTTCATGGCACAAAAATAAATATGCATTTTTGGCAACAGTGTTTCGTGGACTACTTGCTGTGGGGTAATGCTTTTATATTTTGATACTTTTAGAGACCATTACCGATTTGTATAGCGACAGAATTTTTTTATACATCGTTCCATATATCTGTGAACCCATTTATATATCCCATAATTTAAGGGTTTATTTTCAATTAGCCTTGATTTGCTTTGCGTTTAACGAATTTTCTTGCTGTAAAACTATTACGATAAATTTCTTTGTCTACGATATATTACACAGGATTTGTATATAAACAACTAAGTCATCTATAATATCTATTAATGTTCCTTCTTCCAAACTGTAGTAAACGATTTAACAAAATCGGACAGATATTTGTAGTTTAAAAAAATTTATTTGGAAGAAACCTTTTTATTTAACATATAAAAATATGTTCCAAGGGCATTGAACATTATTAATATACACAAGCGTGCATCCAAATTGGTTAAGAAACCCAAGCCTTTCAAAAACATTTCCTGTAGCCCTAAATTAAGAAATAACAAGTTGTATGTTATACTATATAGCAAAGCGGATAAAATTGATTTTCTTGTCAGTAATATTCTTTTGGATATACATACATATGACCTTCAAGGACTTGTATATTAGCATCAAGGAGAAACAATTTCAACTAGTTGACATACTTGTTCAAAGTTTACAGTCACGGCAAACTATGCTGTGGTCTTATGTACATACAAATTAGTATAATTTACATGTTTCTTAATATTGTAATATATATAAATAGTTTATAGAAATTAAAACTTTGTAAAAAAAATTCCAAGTCCAATAGCTAGAGTTTGAAAAACAAAAGGCTACACAACTTTCTTCCAAACATCACTAATAACAAATAAAAAGAAATAACAAAAATAAATGCTTCCCATCAAAAATAATATGTAGAACTTTACTCTTAATAAATCAAATAAATACAACTTATAACTCTATGTGGTAAGAAAATCCATTGAATATAACATTTTAATATAAAACAATGCAATATATAGTACATACATACATATATACATGTATCTTGATGATTTCTAATAAATATAAATAAATTTAATGTCCAAGAAATTAATCCATGTTTATTTACTTGTTACAAAAGCATTACCATATTTCAAAAACATTAAAGTTTAACTCTTAATTATAATTAAGATTCATAAATAAGCTCTTAATATATTATTTGGTATCTGTGCAAACAATCTACAGAACTAATAAGTTCAATCACAAATGCACTATAACCCTGCTGTATGGGCCGTTGGTGCAAAATCTATTTAAAAGGTTGTGTAATTAACCCTACTGATTCACTGGCGATCGACGTACGGTGCGATGTATTTTATGGTTACTATAATAAAATGTGTTCCGACTAAAACTTTATCCCGAAAACATTTATTTGTGTTATAGACACAATTTGTTTTATAGCCAAACAATTCAAGTGGCATGATAATAAAATGTAACTAATAAAATATACCTTTGAAGAATCATATCACCTATTTCCTCTTTTTTTCTCGAAAGCACCGCCCAGCTAACAAAATGATGAGTAACGTAACGCAAAATTATTAACAATCAAAAACAATATTTAAGCCCCAATTTACACAAGAAAGAGGTGAAAAACATCAGTATTAAATGAACAATGAATTTTTGTTCACCAACAATGAGTTTTTGTTCATTGTCCATTACGGAATATCACACAAAATTCCAAGTGTAATCGACCCAAAAAAAAACTTCTATTTCGATAAAAATTCATATTTTTGGAAACAGCTCGCGAGGAAAACTTTTCAAAAAATGATCGCTATTAATTTCATTCTAGAAAATGTACATCGAGTGCTCAGAAATACTGTTTTCTCTCTTTTTCTTTTTTTTAATACGTTTTGCTAAGTCCAGCTCAAGGCATTCGATTAAAGCAAAGAAATCAGCAGCAATAAATCAATAACAGATATTAAAAGAGTCCCCAAAATTAATCAATGATTACTTAATTAATGATTATTTTAAAAAAGCAATCGATTTTGTAAATATATAATTGTTTCTTTTTAATTTGACATACTAATATAAATACTAATTTGTATAATGTTCAATTTATAACGAATGTCTACTTAAAAAATAAAAAGATGTCAATATACATAAGTATATATTTTAATAATAGTTTTTATTAAGTTTTAATATGTTTTACTTAATATTAAGATAAATAATGTAAATTTCTCAAATCATTTAAATCCTAAATAAAATTTACTTAAACAATAAACTGTCGTTTTCATTTGGAAGCTTAAAAGTAAATAAGTGATAATATTAAAATACCTTGACCAGCAATTAAAGAAAAATATGGAAAATTACGTAGTGTAATACATTCCTTGTGTGGTTGGTATTTGCACAGTGATATTAATACAATTTGTTTTTTCCACACCCAGTTATTTATTTCATAATTTTTTTTGAAAAAATAACAATTCTAACAATCTAATGCTGCAAGGGTTATTCATTTATCTATTTCTTTGTCAAGTATGGGAAGCGTTAAGTTCAACCAAAAGCTAGTAGACTTAAATCAGTACGTCTTAAAGCATTCAACTTTACTCGCTTATATATAAAGCGCCAAAAACAATATGAGAAATAAATCATAAATGAAAATTACACAATTTGCAACAATGGAAGACTTAGCAAACTTTAAAGAAAACAACACAAAAAACATTTTATATTAGACTTTTAAGTGTTTATATAAATATAATTAATGGGGAAAATATCTGGAAGAAATTTTAACAAATATAGTTTTTGGGTATTTCGGGAAAACAATTACAGAAATTTGCTATAAAAAATTGTACGATTTATTTTTTAACTTCGCAGTAGTTTTCCTGCATAATATTTCTTACAAGAACATTCAGGTATCCTGCTAATATTATACGAGTAAATATGATAGCTTCCAAAAACATCTAAACGGATGGCTAAAATTTGGCACATAGACAGCCTACAGTCTAGGTTTAAATATAGGATAACTCTGATCATGGTAAGGTCTTGGTGTGGTAATTTATGGACCATTGCTATAATTTTCATATTCAAATATTTAGGAGCCAATCTCGCTTAAGCATCTGCACGGCCTACAATTAAAATTGGCACTCCAATAATTTCTTAACGATGTAAAGAATTGCAGGGCAGTTCAGTAATTTTTTTATTTTGACGTTTTATTAAAAAAAATATTTTCGGGCCGCAATCAAAATGTTTTCTAGGATAATTTTCTTTAAACTAGTATAAAGTCGACAATTAAGAACCATCTTCACTGTTCAGTGAAAAAAATGAACACTGAAGACGGTCTGTTTGCAAACCAAATTTAATGTGAAATGATGAAAAATCATTCCAAACTTAAGCAGATCTCGTCGAAGGAAACCACAATGTTCAATTATTGCATTAGTTCATACATGGCATATATAATATAATTAATATATACTATTAATATTGCAAAATATATATTGGTTTAGGATATATATTATCTATCAATCAAATTTCATTCCAATACGATCGGATTTTTTTAAGTGATTGAATAATAAACATCTAAGCAAACAGACCTTCTATCAATATGTATTCTTGATTCATTTAATTTCGAATGAAATGGCACAAGACTCGATCTTAAATCAAAAATCCACGGTATATTTTAAAACAAATTCTTAGTGATTTCCGCATAAAATTTAAGCGTTTGGAGTTGCTCCACAGTGTTACGACGTGAAATCTTACAGAGTTGCGGTTTGAGAAAAATTCCTGGATACACTTTATTTCAATGATTTAATTTCATGTGGAATGCAGCAAAAAATTTGGCTCTTTTTCTAAAATTTCGCAATAAGGTTTCTTGACAAAATTTATATCACACAGTACGGAAAGCACCTTCTCTTTCATCTTCAAAAATTTATTCTGCCATAGCAAAATTAATTAATAAAAAATAATTTTTATCTCAGTTAAAAAAACAATTATACAATTATTTTTTGCTTAATATTATCTACCGTAAATCGGTTGAAAATAAGTAAATAATTGTATTGTTGTGTATCAAAATATGTATGTATGGTATATAAATCGGTATTTCGTAAGTCATTTGAGCAATTGCAATGAAGTGTCATAGAAGTCAGACTAATGTGTATGCACAGGCAAAATACTTTATAACATGATGATAAACTGAAAGGAAAATCAAGACTTGACCCAATAGCGTCTTAATTTTCTTTTAATCACAAAAATTTTAATAAAATATTGATTTTGTATATTCTTCATTTGATTGGAGCGAACCAAATCAACAGTACACTTCAAATCATGTTTCGGATCTTGATAAGAAAAATTTTTTTAAAACATTTTTGTTGTATAAAAGAATTTAAAAAAGAAATTAACAAAGAAATATCATTGCCATTCACTGCTTATCAATGAAATATTGGCCCTACAAGGATCATAAGGACATAAGGAAATGTAATATTTTCAAATGAAACGTAGAAAATTATTGACTAATTTATAGAATTTTCTTTTCGAGGACATTCGTTTATATCATTAGCATGAAATATTCATTCTGTGTTGTCTGTTGTCATTTAGATCTTTTAATAATTACATTAACTCCGTATGTCTTGTATAATTTAAAGCAAAAATTTCAGTCTGAATACTCCCAAATAAAATGTGTCTGGCTCCTCTAATGGTTCATATGAAAAATCCTTCAGCTTTTTCATTTGCCACTTTCCAAAGAAGTTCTACTATTTACATATTGAAAATCAAACAATATTTTTATTAAATTATGATATATGATGTAAAATTTTAAATTAACTTTATGTTCATTAGTTAAATGTCTCGCAAGTAATTAAACATACACTTCATTTATTTTTTTATACAAAGTTTAACTTACTGATTGCAATAGATACAAACTGCAGAAAACAAACAAGCCGTACGAGTATGTGTGTCCCATTAACCTGTATTTTTACACTTAATATATTTCTCCAAATAAACAATAAAGATTAAGCCAAATTATTTAAGGTGACCAGATGTTTTGCATAAATCAATTATATTGAAAAACAATTATTAACATCACATTCCCAATGAGGCCGTGACAAGTATTAGAGTAAAAAATGTATTTAATAATTTTCTTAAATAATTAAAATCTTCTAAATACATCTTCCATCTGGTCTTCTCATAGAAAATTTGTGTGTCTTATGTGAAATTTGTACTACGAGTATATAAGTATGCAGAGATAAAGTTAAAAGTGTCAACTAAATTGCAGCACTTGTAAAAGTACATTATGCGGAAAATAAGAATATGTAGTGCAATTTCGTAAGTAAACTTTAACTTTTTTTTAAATAAGCTACACCTTCTTGTAATGTCTACATGACAATAGGTGCAACGAAAACTTTAGCTTTCAGGCAGTTAAATATATTTTTATGAAGTTCATTGAATTTCGTGTTTAAGTGCAGATACACAAGAATTTTAGTATACACGTAAAAAATAAATATTCTAAACAGCGATGGTAAAGCTTTGGCACATAAGGTAGAATATACATACATAGGAGATAATAAGAGACACCTTATGGGCGCAAAGTATAATGTGAGTATCCTTATAGGTTCGTAACTAGTGGCCTGGAGTTATATTATAAGGGTTGCAAATTCAATTACTCCTTATTACTCTCGGTATTTCTGCAGACAAGCCAAATGGCTTATCAGCGATACTGATCTCTACACTCAAAAGAAAAACGAAGTAATCTACAAAAAATTTTGAATTAGACCAGACCAGTCTTATAGCAAGGACGAATATGGAAATTTTTTAGTTGGGAAGATAGTGTTTTCAATTGTAGAAATGCTAGTGGAATCAGCATCTTCTATTCTCGTTGCTGACACGACCTTTTTGCTACTCCCTGTTTTAAATAGAGTAACTCCCTGAATGCTATATTCGTCCATATTCGAATTAGCAAAAAGCAGTCTTAAAATAACGATAAACAGGTAATTTCGCAAGCCGAAATTTAATTCAAGAAAAGGCCGGCAGGTTTATGTTAAGACAGAATTACGTTTGAAGGATTGTTTTTGCTTATAATCCAATTGTTACAATCAGTCTGATTTCTTCCATTTTCAATCACAGGACGAACTTGATTTAGAATTTTGAATACATTATCTTATAATTTTTTTTTTAATTTTATACACACAGAAAAAAGATTAGGTTAAAAAAATTAGTCCTATGAAAACTTTGCTACGGAAACTAGATTTTTTCAATAAGTACTAAATGTTAGAAAATTTTGTTAATTTGTTTTGAATAACAAATTCTTTATCCCTTCGATATAAATTTAGTTACAATATGCAATTGCTATAGTAAAAATATTTTGCTGCTTGCAACCGACAAAGTTCAATAATAATTAAAGTGACTTGACAGGCGATATAAAATAATATGGAAAATATAATTTTGAGTTTGGAAAATTGGGAAACTCAAAGGTATTAAACATGAATAAAATGACCCAAAGGTTCATTTTTTACGATTTGAATAAAGCAGCAAGAAGAAGATGATTGTATAACGTATTTAATGATTGTCGCTTTATATACGCATTGCTGGCGTAGACTAATGATATAATCTTAATATATATTATCTTCCCTACGCTTCTTCTGTATGGTCCTTGTTTACCAAAAAGCCTATTGGTACGTGCAATTGAGATGATCTTCCCAACTTTTAATGATGACTTTCAATAACTTTAAAACAAATTTATTAAAGCAAGAAGTCTGCAAAATTTCTGAAAAAGAACTATGTATTTTGCATATTAGAAATAGAATAAGTAAAATTTGAAAGAAAAGAAATTTATAAGCTTTGTACATTTCTGGTCTGTATTTTTCCATCCGTGAGATAAGAGCACACTGCTGCGTTATATGACTTTTTGCTCATGCTGTTAACAGATTTACATTCATCCGCCTTTAACGCTAAAAATGTAAAAAAGAAATCAGATACTACTCCTGTGTCATATAGCACTTGTCGCACGTATTTCGGTGACACATCATCTGCATCAGGTGTTATTTTTTGTTAAACGTGTTCTTTTCTTATGCACTATGGCTCTGAACTTAAATTAGCTTGGCGGTATGAGCTGATACTTTTGCTATAGGAGTCGTATTACATTTGATTGCACCTTTAGCGAAATAATAATAAAAGGATTGCTTGCTTTTTAAAGCTCAGCGGCTTATTTATCACTTGAGGTTTGATCTTAAAAATTTTCTACCATATGCATCAATTTTATTCAATAAGAAATCCAAATTAAAAATATAAAGTAAATTTTTCGTTTGTATTCTTGTAGGTCCGTTTCACTATATAAACTTGAAATATAATCGTTCATCATTCCGAGTAGAAATCCAAATACAATACAAAAATAACTAATTCCTTTGGACATCTATAACTTTTTTGATACAAATAGCCTGCAGTTTTTACTTTTTCGCTTGCTAAGGAAGCTATGAATAGCCGCCCTATATTGGTAAAGCTCTTTAGTAAAATAATTTTTAAAGCGAAGTGGAATGTATTATAGATGATGTTTTTGCTTCCTTATCAGTATTATTCTCAAATTGGTCTTTCTTTTTTGCATTGTATGGGGTTATTGTTCGACTATCTCACAGGCTAAGAAATCAAAAATACTTTAAAAAGCTGCTCTGATCCTGCAGTAAGAATTGACGGCTTGTTATTTCAAACATGCATTAAAAAAGAGTTGGACTTATTTCATTCATATTTCAAGTATTTTTTTTCTCTTTAAGAAAATCTTAACTTGCAAGAACAATTTGCTATTTGCTTTAGTTATATATAAGAATAACACATTTGGCAGATTTCGAAAAACTCTAAGAATAGGATCCTTTTGTAGTGCGAATTCGATTTATTTCCAACGATTTTAAGCGAAGTTTGTCATTGCAATATATTCACTCACTGCAATCCGTCTTCGTTATACTTGCGAAAAATTAATAAAATATATTTCTCTTTCAAAGAAAATACACGTATTATTATATATAATCGATATTGGTTACTTGCCACTGGGAATATATCTATATTCTTACGTGAAAGTATTTTATATTGTGATATAAATTTAGGGAAATAAGTTTATTCAAATCGAGTTTTGCTGATTTATAGAAAAATTTAATATTTTTAATTATAAAGTTTTTCCAACTTAAATTCCATTTTTCACTGAGATAATACATAAATCCGAAAAAATATTTAAAAATACCACTGCTAATGACTATTATAAAGATTCAAGGCATTAAAAATCTTGAGAGCATTTTTTAGTACTTCGAGCCACTGTGTTATGTTGCAATCTCACGTATAAACGCAAGAATGTCAAAAATTACTGCTTGCGAATTTGCTCTACATATTCTACGTACCTACATACATACTTATCCTTTCACTATAATTTACGTTGTTAACGTATTCAATGGTTCATTATGCTAATGCTATGATTGCAAATAGTTATAATTTTCATACAACCGCTTAAACTACGAAGGTTTTTTTTTGATACTTAAATGAATCGTGCAAAGCCATGTGAAGAAAAAATTCGTGTTTGGTTCTAGTTCAATTTGAATGCTTGCAATATGTTACTATTCAATTTCTAAGAATTCTATAATTTTCAAAATGTGACAGACAAATATTTAATAACAATATATAGTTTTTTATGACATTATTCAATATTGGAACAGTACGTTTTGTGATTGAAAATTTCCAAATCATTACAAGCAATTGATTCAGTCTGCAAATAGGGGGGTAATTTAAGAAATATGTTTCCAGTCATATGGTACAATATTAAAAACTTTGGCCCACACATCTTCTTTTCAATAGCCGTAATACACACTTTTAAGAGTATTTAGAAACTAACTAGTTTATGAAGATATACTTCTGTACATTGAAATTCAGAAGAGATCCGATCATCTTTAATAAGAGTTTCTAAGCAAAATTTCGGTTGAAGCCACAACTAATGTCCAAGAACAATAATAATAATGTATATCTTAAGAGTTAGAAGTATTTAGAATTGCTAATAACACAATCATAACACGCACACACATACAACATATACCCAACAAATCTGAAATTTATGGTCAGAAGTTTTCCTTTTTTTTACAAAACGTGACCCTTAAAGTAATCGAGAGTTTAACGTTGAAAACACATATTTGCTAACGTTTTCAAATGGGTAAACATTTTAAAATTTATTTAATTGTGGCCACTGGCCAACTACCAATTACTTTAAACAAGTCAAATCAAACTTAAAAAATACATTTTCCTAGATTTGCTTAAAAATTTTGTCATAAATTTTTTTTTTAAATCAATAACAATTTAATGCCGAATATGCTTATATTTTATATTGATGTCCATACATCAAAGACATCAACATCATGAGTGGTGATGACAGCATTATTTTTCTGCTCTTAACATAAGAGTAGCGAAACATGCAACAACTGCAACAGATGTTGATGCCAAATTTATGTATTTCACTGTTCTTTTTATGGCTTAATATTATCCTTAGGGAGAGCAAGCCATTCATTAATAAGGTTTTAAAATTTTTTTGCTATTTACTTTTTATTTCGAATATTCATAATTAAAAAAGTTTTTGATGTCATTTAAATGGTCGTACTGTATGTTGACTTATTCGCTTTTAAATATATATTTTGCTGATTTTTCATAAAATACATTAGTTGAAAAGCTGGTGGAGGAATTATAGAAAGTTTTACATTGAAAATATGTAAATGTTTTGTAAAATATTTTTACACTTGAGCTTAGTAATTAATTTGAGTAATATCAGCTACAGAAATTTTTTTAAAGTCACATAACCGGTGATGATAATGGCGTAGTGACTTACTCTTACTCTTTGCTACTATTAATGTAATTAATCAAAAAAAAAAAACCTTAAAAATTGCTATACTGCATTGACAAATTCAGTAATTACACTCGGTGTAGGCTAATTAATTTCCATTTACATAATGCAGCTGGAAAATGATGTAAAATTAAATAAAAATTAAATTAATTTTATGGGAAATCATCCCCGACACTGTGTCTTCTAGATTAGTTTTGTTTATAAATAAAAAATAACAGCTTCTTCTTTGTGATTTTTTGCAAAATTTTTGCTTGATGAGTAGAAAAAATTTTATATATTTTTTCATAATACCAAAAATATGAACAGTATTTATAGAACATGTGTTTTATTTGAACGTCTCATTAAGAAAACGTGTTAAATATCACATAAAAAGGATTAGGTTAATTGTGTAGAATAAGACCTTATATATGTTTCAACAGAATGAAATTCTGAGCCGCAGTCAAAATTTTAAAGATATTATAGGCACTAAGATGGTGAAAAGGGACTGATTTATTATAAATTTGTTGATGCTTCAAATATCAAAAAAAAAAAAAAATAATAATATATTCTTATTTATTAAAATGTCCTTATAATATACAAATTATATAAATGGGAAAAATATATTATAATATATTAAGAACCGAATTTTAAACATTATGCGTATCATACGTATATATAAAATTTTACTAAAACTATACGAGTCTGCTGTTAGCCAAATTACTAGCAACGAATCTATGTATGTCTTCTCGGCCATACACAAGCACATCTGACTTCTAGTCGTGAAAATAAATGTATCAAACAAATTTTTGCCTTCTCCATGCATTGCGTCAACACCCATGCTTATCCACTTCGAAAATTTATATTTCAAATACTATTTCTTTAACTTACCAATTTCATTAATATAAATATGGAATTTCTATAACGATTACTCAATTAAAATTGAAATACTATGTCATAAGCAATTACTTCATTTAAAATATCTCTCTTGTCCAGAAAAATTTAGATAAATTTAAAATAAACTCGTACAAGCTAAAACGTATTTTGTACGAAATATTTGACAGTAGAATGGAAAATTATTTGGAAACTATTTTGCAAAAATCCTCAAAAATCAAATAGCAGGAATACGAGGTGTGTACAAAAAGTATACAGTTTTTGTTGTATACATGTTTGTTTTTCAATCAACATAAACGATTCTCTTCAACCATCGAAGAACTTCCGTAAAATACTTTTGAGTATTTCCTTGAACTTTCTCTGCGATAGAGTTTTTATGTCCTCAGTCGTTTCTTACACAATTTCACCAGACATTTCGTTTGCAAATAATAAAATAAATATGATACCATATTAGATACGTCAAAAAATCTCTTTCTTCTTGTTACGAGTACAACGAAAATGGCACGAAACCGCTCTCTTTACAGACGAAATATCATTCCAAAGTCCATTTCTTAAACTTAAAAAATAAAACTAAATTTGATATAGAGTAAAAAAAGTTAAGGGCAAAAAAAAAAAGAAATAACATAACAACAAATAAATGATGTAAATATATTATGTATTCAAAGCACATGAGCACTATCTAATATCTGATGTTCTTCCAAACTTTTTTATTTTGCATTCCCTCGTTTAGTTCTCATTTTAGAGTTCATAGAGCATGTCTACATAGAATTGAAATTAGTTTTTTGAAAAAGTTAAACTATCCTTAAAAAATTTTATAGTTATGAATGCCACAATTTGGTTATGGAAATTATTAAAGAAAATAATAAACACTTTCATATTAAAAATTATTATTTGGTATACTCTTATTAATGATTATAAATAATGATTATAATTTTCATATATAATTGAGTCACCATATGGTATATATATATATATATAGGTTGTTCTATAAATATATAAGTTTGAATGCTTATAAGGAGGTTTAAGTTCACTGATCGATATATAAACAACTAAACACACAGCGAACAATAAATAATTGAAACACTAATTATTCAAACGATTAGTTGGCGAGAGTACACCAATTAATAAATTTCAATATTATTATAAATAAATTTCATCCTTGAGAAACTTTGGAAGGCAACATCAGACTTCTCTTTTGCAATATCTAGATTACAAGACACAGATTTTTGCTGTGAGGACCTTTGATATTGTAAAGAGCACCTACTTTTCATTTCCTGTGTCAAGACTCTGCTCTATGACTCTGCTCTCTGATAAAATCAATGTGGTTTTCTTCTAACAGGTATTCTTTTCTACAGCAGATATTGACTTTCTAGTTGTAATTCCTACAAACCCCTCTCATGAATCATTGTCTCTTTGATTATAATAATAATTTTATTAGATTTCACGTAACAATTTATTAAATATTTTCAATCATTGGTTAATCCCTTATTGTAAATTGTTAAGTCTTATTATTGAAATAAATAAATAAATAAAACAAAATAACTTGATTTATTTTGGTAAAACATTATTTTTCAAATATTTTAATAAATAAACTAAAGCGGTTCTTTACCTGGTTCAATAAGTTATTGTCAAATCAACAGTTCTGTAAACTTATCAAATATCCACTGCACAAAATGTCACCCTCTGCACTTAAATGGACGTTTCTTTTCTAAAAAGAAAGTGCGACGTATTTTTCCAAGCGATTTATTATTTTAATGTTCGAGCAATGGAGATTTTTCTGATAAATTGATTAACAACGTGTTGAACATTTTTTAAAAAATCAACAACATATGACTGGATTATCAAAACTTAACATAGCAAACTTTCTTGTAATAGCCTAGATTTGACTCCCTACAATGCTTCTTGGAATACGGCTTTGTGGTTCAGCCTGTAAATGTCCTTTTTCTAGATTTTAGTCTCTGTTGTGTTTTACTTGAAATGTTCATATCCTATTCACTTAGGGTACTCTGAGCCTATTAATTGTGTAATTCTCGCCTCCTAGACTAAAGTCTAGCTTATATATTTATTTTTGATTGATTCCTGTTGGTAGTGGATGCTCTTTGTTACAAAAATTTTTGGAATTGCTGTACAAAACTATTAATCTTTGCCACTTTTTTTGATTTATTTTTTGTGGGATTAAAAATGTTTTTTTTTCTTCTTGGTATTAGAACTTTTTTCGTTTATTTGAGTTGATATAAAGTACGAATAAGTCTTTTGCTATTATTCGACTTGTTTGTTCATTTTCATTATTTATAAGTACACTTGAGTGACTGTTTGGTTGTTGTTTTGTCTTTTTGTTTCTTGTTATTTCTGTGCATTTAAGTTTCATTTGGATTTTCTTTTTGCTGTCTATTGATGTGCATTGTATTACGTTCGCTTGTATTGGGCTGGTGAAAAAGGTGTTTCTTTTAATTAGAAAGTAAATAATTAGGTAGTGAGAAAAATTGGTGTTGACAAAAAAAACTAAACTATATTAGAATTTGGGACGATTTTCCGTCATCCCACGTCAAATTTGGTTTGTGTTCTCTTGAATACTCAAGAAAACACTGAAGATGGCACAAAGCCGAAACCGGTCTGGGATGACGGAAAATCGTCCCAAATTCAAACAAACCCCGTCGGAAGAAAAACACAAAAATAAACTATATTAGCTTGCTTGTTTGATCCTTACAGAAAGAAAGCCAATCAATTTGACATTTTGCAAACGACCCATTAACGCTGGGATGTATAAAAAATACTTAATTATTAATTCAATGCTTTAAAGAAAAGAGTACACGCCAAACAAAGTTATTATTAACCGGAGAGCCACAACAACAAATTCTTTCTAATTTAGTATATGCCACTATAAGAACAAAGTGTGTTCGTGCCAAGCCATAGTATTGTGAGGTGGGAGAGGTGGAAGCTCGATTAAAAAGCAATTTTTAATAATGCTATATATGGGAAATACAAAGCTGAGTCTTTCAAAATTTACTTTTGTTGATTTGGCAATAAAATGCATTTTAAGCAAAAACTTGGCATTATAGGAGGGGGAGTAGGCCGTCCTATACAAAGTTATTTTCAATTATCCTTCATTGGGTAAAATGAAATGTGTATAACATGTCCTAAAACTATGTAAGAAATATATTGGAGATAAATTGCATAGTCCAGCAGAAAATGGCTACAATGGGAGAGGTATTACCCTCTTAAAAAGGTATCAAAAAGCCACAGAAAATTTATCATTTCCACAAGCAAAATAGTACATAGTAGTGTAAATGGCTCTACTTATAAAGCAATTAGTGTAGCAAAGCTCATCGATACAAACCGTGTATAATATTTAACTCGAAACATTCTATAAATAATTCATTAAATTTTTTTTTATTTGTTGCAGGCTTAGCTGTCTATATACTTAAACTGTCCTAAAGCTTATACCAACTCATAAGTAGAATTAAATAAACCTGCTTGAAAAGCGTTTAGCTCCGTATTCTTACATATAAACAATATTTATTAAATTTATTATGGGAGATATTCTTCAAATTAATTATTTAGGAAAAATAAGAAAACGCAAATCAATTATAAAATATTTCTTGTGTTGTATTGTGTAAAAGTTTTCCTAAACTATTATATTTATACGTTTTGTAAATCACAAGTGGAAAAACATGATTGAATTCTATTAAATTTTCATATAATATTAGAATATAATATGCGGCTAAAAACTAGTGATCGTTTAGCTAAAGCCAATAAAATTCAGGCATATACTCAACTAAACCAACAACAAACAATAAATTATTAAAACAGAAACTTTAAAATTTAATACGAGACTTTTAAAAATTCAATAACAGTTAAATTTCAAAAATGAAGATATTCTAAACCCACTATTTTTATATATTTCCATAATTTTAAAATAAAATTTTTGACATTCTAACATTTGATTCTACGAAGCTTAACTCTTTCCAGACATGATGAATGAAAATCAAAAATTGTTCCAAAATTGCATTCTTTACACCTCAAAAATAAATTTTGAAAAATAAAAGCGTTAAAAATTTGGAAAAAGTGAACCAAGATTTAGAAATATATACAGATTTTAGCACAACGTAGTGGTTTACAACTGACAAAGCTGTCAAGACAATAATACGATCTACATATATGCTTCATCAGTAACACATGGGATCTTTCCTACTTGTATAAGTAACTGAGCTCAGTAAAATCGTGTTATTGGAGAACTACCTGTAGTTCAAGCACACTAGAACTTATGATGTTACGTATACTTTGTCCCTCCTTTAGGCTTTTGTTCTATTCTAAAAAAATGTATTGCACATTAAACATGTAAATTTTTTACACACTTTGTACTAAACTTTATTTTATAGTTTGATATATCGTGTTTTTAACTATATTTTGTTGTAACAAATTAAGGGCTTTTCCATTATTTTCATTGCCACATTTTTTTTATATATTGAGCCTAAAACATACATCATTTTACAAGGATGTCGAATAAATGTTTAATGGATATATATTTTTTTCAGGAACAAAAATGCTATTAAACAAAATATGCAAATACTAGGCAAAGGATGTTAGCGAATATTGAGGGAATAGTGTGATTATTTTTATATTTTTAATGTTGCATTATATAGTTTATATAAACGCATCACAAAACGACAATGTAAAAAAGTCATGCAATAAAAACATCGTTTCCAGCAATGCATTAGCAATTTGTGTCAATTTAAGACAATAAGCCTTATTGCGAGTGTCGTTGTCGCATTTCGACTTAGATTAAAGAACAAACAAGATTTAAAAAAATCTGTATGTCGTCTTTACTCTAATATAAAAATCATAAAGTCGAAATACGACAACGATACTCGTAACTCAGTCCAACGTAAAACCTATGAACGTATGAGTATTCAGTGTCAATATCGACACGCCTTTATTCGTAAAAGTTAGTTATAAAAGGCATCTGTTTGCAATTATTTCTTAAATATGTGTTTTTCCTTGAATCTCAACACGATAGCATTTTAAAGATTCTGCGTTATAATTGAAGGAAACTACTTTTCGACCTACCCTTATCATAGATATAATATTTGTAAGCACTTCTCTAATTATGAGTTGTTTTAATTTGTAGTGCGTGCCTACATCTGTTACTTCAGTCAAGTTCTATTACTTACTCCCACTTGAATTCAACTGCTTTCGCTGTTATTCCTATAACAATGATTAAACTTAAATTTGTTTCGTCTTATGTTGGGTGTGTTGATGTACATATTTCGCATCCTTTCACGTCAAGTGCTTGCACAAGGCAGCGGTAGTACTTTGTTGAGTTATTCGTTTTTATATTTATTTATATTACATTCTGTCGGTACCAGACAACTTTAGTACGTGCTGGAGTATTGTGTATAATTTTTCTTTATATTTAGTTGGTTTAGCTGTCGCTTTTGCTTTTGCTGCTGTTCTTTTTATTATTTTCATTTATTTTGGGCGAATTACGTCCAGTCAATGTTATACGTAGAGCAAGTAAGAAATATAATGAAACAGCTGACACCAGATTATTTTCTAATATGTGCATGAAATTATTTTAATTATAAGAAAATATTAACTTATGTTTTGTAATCTATTATATTAAGCTAGTGCTGTAGTGTTTAAACATGTTTTGAATCGATCTTTAGAAAGAAATTATTTAAATTATTTTCAACAGTCTTTTCCAATGAAATTTTCAGATGTATCTAGACTGGAAGCAAAATTTTACTTAAGGCCATAAAATAAGTTACAATGAGTTTTAAAATTATAAAACAGAGCAAAATTACTTTAGAGTAGACTAGTAAACGCTTTATCTTAAGGTAGATTTTATTGAACAATAAAACTAATTGCAGTTAATAAAAAAAATATTCTCTTTGTATGAACATCATCATATAAATAAATTATTTATTTCATCCTTTAAAAAGGAGAAATATTTCCTTATTGTAATCGAATTAAAAAAACATTTACGCATGTATGTAGAGAAACCGATTTTTTAGATATTTGGGGATAAAGTTAAAATTCACTTGGCAGGCCTGATGGCATTTATATTGGAAAAATATATATAAAAAAATATTGGGAAAGCAGTTATATTTGTATTGCACAAGTTTCATGATTCCGAAAACACTCTGCATCTAAGGCAATAACTCAAAATATTTCGAATTCAATGCTTCTGGAAGAAAAATTCAAGGTATTCCAGATGATCGCCAAATTTAAAATGATATGATATATACATATATGTATATACATATATATATATATATATATATATATATATATATATATATATATATATATATATATATATATATATATATATATTTAATATTGGCTAATCATATTCCAACTTTCCTTTTACTTGTAATGTAATGTAATGGAGATTTGGCCCAGGATGGCCTTTTGCACTGCGACCATTGTTGATCTATTGTGCTTCCCCTGTCCCTAGCAGTCCAATACCTTCGCAAATAGGATCAGTTCCTTCAATGGGAGCATTAGCATTAGCAGATCCTCTTCACTCAGTGTATATGCATGTAGAGTCCTGTGTCTTCTGTGGCACAATGCCCCACAATTTGATATCCATCGACTCCTCATCTTCACCGCAAAATCTGTAGATGTCCGTGTCAAATAAGCTCATTCTGTATAGGTGGGCTTTGCAGGTGTAGTGCCCTGTGAGCGCCCTTACCAGCGTCCGTAGGCTTTTCCTGTCAACTCTGAGAGTCAGATCCGCCCTCCCAGCGTCAAAGCATAGGAACTTCTTGGAGTAAAATAATCCATTGATGTCATTCCAATGTTGTGCAATCCTGGACGATGTCCATTTCGAAATCTCCCCCTTAAGGAGACTTTTGTTGAACCCAAAAGAAGAGGCTTGTCCAATGAAGTTCCCCTCTTCTCGCACAGATGTCCACCATCTTATTCCCGGCATGCCCCTGATGCCCTGGTACCCATATCAGAGTAATCTGATTATGAGTCGCCAGGTCATTGAGCCTGTTGTGGCATTCCAGTAATAATCTGGACTGTACGTACAGCCTCTCAGGGCCTTAAGAACCGATTTTCCTTTTACTTACTTTAATTCCGCTGCATACTTTATTCTACTTCATTTTTGACGAAGTTTAATAACGTTATTATATAATAATTTTGTTTAAATATTATATTTTTATACCTTTTATTGTGGAAATTTCTCGGAAACAATGAAAGGACGAAAATAAAACTATGGCTTTGATTATTTTCTTCTAAAAAATATTTTGCCTTTAAGGAATAACCTCCATTTGCTTGCAGGGTTGGACAGAATAACAAACTTATATACATAGATCGTTTTTACCAACTAAAAACCACTCATTAAAAAGTTTTTATTATGCCAAAAATACTACTTTCGATTATCATAAAAAAATTTTTATTGATTCAAAGTCTGTTCGTTATAATAATGTATATTCATTTATCAATTTACCAAGTTTGTAAAAAATTATACTTTTTTATTAAACATAAATGTAAAACTTCGAAGTGATTTGTTGCATCTGCTGCAGCAAACATAAAAACATTTAAAAACTTTTATTTATTTCCGCAAAACATTTGTTGAGAAGTTTTTAACAAGCCTCTAAACATCATCTTTTAAGTACTTTTTCCCAAAAGTGTACGGTTATACGAGTATTCACAAAATATTGAATCAGTTTTATTTTCACAAAGAACTTAAACAACAATCGAACACGAGTACGAGAGAAGTTTAAATATTTTTCATAAATGCTAAGCAATAGGAAGAAGTTCAAATAAAAAATAAAGGAAAACTAAATAAATTTCAATTAAATTTTACATGTTGAATCAACAAATATTTTCATATCCTTTGCTCTAATACTTGTGTATATGTTTACTTAGAATAGATTTAAAAGATGATATTCCATCGTCTGTTAAAATACTTTCAAATAAATAAGTGCTGAAATATATGACAAACTATGTTTTATGTTAATATTTGAATACTTTTGTGCTGATATACTTGTACCTAAATATGCACATAAAAATTTATTTACGAATAAAATTTTTTCATTATGAATATAAAATGATGACAAAATTATATTTTAAATAGAGTGCGTACCGAGGAGTATATTGCTGTTGTATCGGTCAACGCCAATAAAGATCGCCTGATTTTATATAAGCAAATCGGTATCAAACCAGATAAAATACAGCTGCTGCAAGAACTGAAGCCAGGAGACATACAACAATATCGTTTTTTGGTGAATGGGCCATAGGAAAATCCATTTTTTATCGAAAAATTGTCTTCAGCGACGAAGCTCATCATCGGACCTCAATCCTTCAAGAATGATGAAAATCGAAACGTTACAGTCAATGGTGAAAAGTACGGTGCCCTGATTACCAACTCTTTTTACATAAAATGAAAGAATTGGACTTGATTTCCAAGTGGTTTCAACAAGACGGTGACATATGCCACATGGCATGCAATACCATAAACCTATTGAGAGGCGAGTTTGGTGAGCAATTAATTTCTCGTTTTGCCGCAGTTCTTTAGCCGCAGGATCATGCCACTTTACTCCGAAAGACAATTTTTCTAAAATGAATCATGGGGAAATAGTTTACCACACCAAACAATTTCTTATTAGAGACGGCGCTTTCTAGCAAGACATACATTATTTTGGAGGAGCCAACTCACCGAACTATGCACAATTTTACAAAATTAAGCTTTTTATCAATTTTGTTAGATATATACAAAAAAGCATTAATGAAAATCTATGCCAAGAATATCCTTTTTTGAATTGATTCTGGCGCTCGAGATATAGTCCGTTTGGTATGAAATGGCAATCCATAAATTACTGCTAATTTATCGACAAATGTCTATTTAATTCCCTTAGAATTTAAATCATTAAATTGAATATAAAATTATACACCAGTCGCTTTAATATTAATTTCTTTTATCCACCTTTGAGCGTTAGAAATATTTAAAAAGTTTGGGCGGTAGAAACTAAATTTTGATCAAAATCTCATTATGCTGCCCATATAACCTAATAAGATTTGAAAATATTCTCTAAATATACATACATATTTGTCTGAAGAGGCTGCCTCTTTGTGCACCAACATATTCAAAATATAAAAAAGTTTAAAATTTGACTTCCAGCTCAAATATTTCAAATTTATTTTGCTATCTCTTTAATATGAATAATTAGTTCCTTTCATGTGAACTTATAACTGAGCCAAATTTGCTTTATTGATTGCCAATAACTTTTCAAGAACTTAGTATAAAGTTTGTAACTAAAAGTCATCATGAAGTAAAGAAAAAATATTTGACTGAATGAAAAGTTATTAAAACCTCTTTGGCACAATTTTCGGTTTTATATTTTTAGCTTTTTTGTATTCCTTTAAGTGCTGTACAAAACAATTAGTTTATAAAAGAAAATATGAAAATAATAATCACTTTCTAACAGGTACAAAAACACATCTTAGATTGAGCCATAACTTTAAACGAAACAACTACAAACAGGAGAGAAAACTTTGACCTCGATCTTTATGGCAAATGGCACATATTCAAAATAGACATGTTTATGCATTTTTATTGTTAAATAAATAAGAGTTTAATAACATATTTTGTTAGAAGTATTAGAAATCAAAATAAAAGATTCGATCATCATGAAAATTTCACCATTGTCGCACAAAAATTTATCAAAAAATTTATTTTTCAAAGAGCCAATTTGAAAGATTCCAAAAGCCATGAAATTATAGGTGAGTTCAAAATCCAACATCATCCATATCATGTAGTTTATATTTTACACCCAAGCCAAAATATTTAATGCAAAAAAAAAATTTTTAATCGGTCCATAGATGGTGAATTCTGGAATAATAAATAGTTTAGGCCTAACTGTCCACACGATTTCCACTTGAATTTCTGTAGGAACAAACTGCAAGCATTTACTTTTAAATAAAAAGGTATTAAATCGCTTAATTAGCGGGAGAACTTTGCAATAATACATATTTCTGGCGGGAAAATTTTCTATCCGAATGTAAAAAAAATTGTTATGGCATGAAACTGGAAAAGCATGCCTTCTCACACAAAATATATTTTTTTTATTTGCTTATGTATGCTTGTATGTCTAAATATAAAAAAATACATGTAAATTCATAACTTCCTTTTTTGAAACTGGTGAAACAATGGAAGTCATTCTTAAGAAACAATATTTTTAGTGCTTCCGCAGTCTCTACAACATTTCTTTTATTTATTCAAAGAATTATTTTTCTAAAGTAAAAAACACCCTTGGAATTTCTTTTTAAAAATGTACATGTTTATATGAGATTAACAAAGGAAGTCGTCAGTATATAAGAAAGAATGCAATGACTGTATTTTGATTGAATATACGATATATGTAAGTAATTAATGTGACACATCATTATTATTGTCAACTGAAAAACGCTTTCAACAATTTGCATAATTCAAAATAACAAGCATTGGATCCTATTGACTGACTTATAAATTCTCTATTCACTTGAATGTATTGCTGTATATCTGGTAGATTCAAGAAAATATATACTTTTCTAGTATATAATGCACCTGTAATTATATCCATTTATATTTGCTTAAAGCCTCCTAAAAGAGAAAAGTAACTTGTATAAGCTTAAGTCAGGGAGCTTTCATACAGTTAATGCTCTTTAAAATTTTCTTGAACCATTTTATAAAAAAAAGTGTAATTTTGAGATAAATTCTATAGTTAAAAGTGTCACTTATAGCTTCATACCTGTTGATTTAAAATAATTTTTCGTATTCCGATTACACAAGAATATTTATTGAGAGCTTAACTAAGGCAAAAATGCTTATTTCAAATCAGTTTTTTCAGTCCAGATTAATAGGATGATGTTCGGACTTTTTTATGGTATTTCTCACAGACAAATATCGGTGAAGACATTTAGTAGGACTGATGTTTTGACTCAGCTGTTTTGCTGGTCGGTGTTGCTTTGTCCGGGCGGAAACACCGGGACAATTGTTGCTTTGTCCGGGCGGAAACACCGGGACAATTGTAGATATAATTCAAGCACTTAAGCTTGATTATGTATTATGGTTAAATAACGCAAGCACTTGAACTTGGTTATTTTGATATGGTGAGATAACGCAAGCACTTGAACTTGGTTATTGCGGTGAAGTGGAGAATACAAATAAGACAACTGCTTAGTTTGATTGAATAATTGTTTCTCATTTATTTGAATTAAATCATGGCCTTAAATACTATTTTATTGCCAACTTGCAATAATTATTTTTAATGTATTTATTAATTGAATAATTCTACCTTGCATTTTCCACGCTTGTGAGAAAATTTTATTGCCAACTTGCAAAAATTATTTTAATTTATTAATTGAATAATTCTACCTTGCATTTTCCAAGCGTGTGAGAAATTCCAGGAAATCTGAAACCCCAGACGAATGTAATAAACTTAAAATTATTTCAAGGTTTTGTTAAATGTTTAAAGTAAAAGAATTTAGAGTAAACAACAACTACAGCAAAAATTGAAACTTAATCAGAAGTTCAAGGTTTCTTTTTCTTCATAATTTGAATTAACTGTTGAATTAAAAGTAAGGGAAAATGCATAAAAAAAGGTAAATACAATAAAAAATTATATTAGCTTAGCAATTTAAGGTTGTTCAACAAATTTCGTGTAGGCATATGTACTTAAGTGAGTTTGTACATTTATACAAACTAACTTATGCACATATGAAAGGAAATTCATTGTGAAGGTCTGAACATGTACCCCGCCGTTGAGTCATGCTCAACGAAATAATAAATTTGACAACCTTATATTGCTCTTTATATGTCTTAGAATTAAAGATTTAAACTACGGATACTTCAAATTCTGGTGTTGGAATATGTTGACGTACAGCTGGACGTGGAGTTTGTTGATTTGGTTTAATTCCTTTGCAACGTGCCCTTTTCCAGGCGATACTCAAGCATAGTATTATAACGAGAACGAGAGCAACATAGGCAATGGTCCCGTGGTGATATTTTATATGTTTAATTTGTGACGGAAGTTCAGCAGATACCGTTTGGTGTAATTTGCGTTGAATTTCGGAGATATTTTTAATTTGGTCGGAATAGGTCTTGTGGCGAATTCCTGCAATTTGAATCTCGTCTGGATAACTGATGTCACTTATATTGCTCATTGCTGTATATGATGTTTGAAGAGATGTGGAGACAGTTTGATGACCTTTGATGATGATTGAGTTTAGCTTAATTGTACAATCTGATGAGATTTTTAGGAGACCAGATCCTTTTAGGATTAACTGTGATTTTTCTTGCCCACATACGGAGTTTATTCGAGACGGCTGCCGCATAGTGTAGAGCCATTGATTGCTGTATTCTAATTGTGTAAGTGACGTGCTATCAACAACAGGAACAATGTTACAATTTGTTTGAGCGTTAGAATTAAGAAGAGAAATCTCGCACAAGCATTTGTCAGCGTTTGCAGTAAATTTTGTTTGCATTTGTGGACATAGAAATTCATTCTCTCTTATTGTTGAACATGTGGTCCACTGTTTCTCTGCCAACACGAAATACTGATCTTTATGAGCATTTATAGCCAGGAAGTCACTGCAAGGTTTAATAGCGAGCATTGTCCCATTTATTTGAACAGGAATTGGGTGTGGTTTCAGAAGTTCGAATATTTCAGGATCAGATAACGGAATAGATATGTGAAAGACGACGTGGTCTTGTGTGACACCTCCTTTTACATTCATGATTTTGTACAGTTGTAAAATGTTATCCTTGCTTACTGGTAGTTCTAGAGATGTTGGGAGATGATTTCTTATTTGTACTAGCTCGGCTTGAAGTTGGGACGGTGACAAAAGCATTGGGCTAATTTTACCATGGTGTGAATCTGTTAAGGCTGCTATGATTTCTGCTTGAATTCGGTGTAGCCTTGCTGATGTTAAGGAAATTTGAACTGATAGGAACATGAACATTCGAAACAGCCTTGCTTGATATTGTTCTTTTTCATTTTCTTGTAACCTAGATGCCATTTCTGATAATTGATTATCTATACTAATGAACTTTTGTTTCACATTTTCTTCATCTTGTTTAAGAACATTTAGAGTTGCATCAACAATTGATGTTTGATTTATGAGGAGTTGTTTGAGATGGTTTTCATTGTTGTTCACTGCGTTGATGGTGTTTGACATTTGTTCAGCATAATCCGAATCCAGAATACCAAACAGTGAATTAGCGACATTGCCAACGACGTTAATTCACTGTTTGTGAAAGACGACGTATGAAGATATGAAGATACAGCAGAGTTTGGTTATAACATACGCCTCTATATAAAAGGGACTTCTAAGCAATATAAAATATATGTGTACATGATTGAATACTTTACCACAATTTTTTTATTTGAATTTATCCAATCATAATCTTGAGGAAGATGACCAAAGAGATGTTGTTACATTGATTCACTATTTCAATAATTTTAATTGCACCGCTTGTTCAGCATCTCTCATTTATTTAGTTTTTTATTGATAAAGTTTAATTTTAATTATAAAAAATTATACTCAACATCTTTATTTATAAGTCTGAGCTTATTAATGAACACTTATCGCTTCAAATTTGAAAGACCAAACAATTTCACATCTTTCCATTATGAGTTTTTTAAAAATCTACGCAATATAATTCCTAAACGTCAAGTGCTGAAGAGCTCAAAATATAAATAGAAGATTAAATAGAATAACTATTAAGCTATTTACTAGAAATGAACTAATTATTTTTGAAAATGAACATACATTAATAAAAATCAAGTAGGTAGACAATTAAAAAACAAAACAGACGGATAGATGAAAACAAAGTCGAAAGGAATAGACTTATAGCAGCAAAGATAAAATGTTGCAAATCCACTAAATATTCCAAAAGATCTAGCACATACTATTTACATAAACACATTATAAGTAATTACGCATGCGCAAATTTATAACGGTACAAAAGATGCACATACTTAGACAAAGCAAAAAATACTAGTTGTTTTGTACTGAAGTACACTCATACAATTATTGCTCACACATGACGGACTGACAGACTGGCTGACTGACTGCTAGGTGAGAGAAGAAAGAAAGAAAGTAAGAAACAAAGAAAAGACCTTGTAGTAAAACCGACAACGATAAAGTCTTTATACTTGCTACCTGTTGTGTTCAATGCACTTTTTTCACCATAATATTGTTAACATTTCTTTGTGCTGTTATTATGTCTCGAAATTCTCATGAAATTCGGTTCAAACATGTTGCAAGTCTAGTTGTGATCAAGATGTTTTTGTAGAGACTTACAGCTCTGCATTTCTTCGAGCTGGTTTCATATCAAACACAACTCTATTGGAGCCAGAAATAGGTCAGCGTATATAAAGCCAAGTTCAAGGCGATAGCAGTTTCAGTTGAAGTAAAGATATACGAGTGGTAACACATCAAAGCAGCAAACTAAAATTTATAACACAAGAAAAAGCAAATAAATTGCAAACACAAGATTTTTTCGAGTGTTAGGAAAAATTGATCAATTAACATTGAAATAAGGTGTGTGTGTGATAGTTCAATTGATGTGCAGTGGATTGAACTAAAAATTGTCCAGTGTAATAAAGAACAAATTGATAATTTATCAAACGCCAATTTAAAATTTATACATATAAGCAAAAACTAAAACAGGTAAGACTGAAAATACATACATATAAGAAAATTATTAACGGTTAAAAGAGAAAGTTTTCAAAGTGATTGGCATATAAGGGTATGGACACTTATACTTAATTGTATGCGTGTTCTTAACAATCGAAAATTTCATTAATGAGAAATTGTTATAAAACAAAAGACTTAAGACAAAAACGTGATTTAAATAGTTGGGCTACAATTAGTGAAAAGATTTGTCCGTTTGTTTTTTGAGCAAATCACTTCTAGCGTAACAAACTGTAAGCCATAAAACAAGAGACAGAGACACAAAACGTGCTATATAAAGGGTGATTTTTCAACCGTGTGGGTTTAAAAATTTAAGAAAATAGAAAATTTCCAATAGCGAATAAAATATTTTTTTGGGGTGATAAATGATTGCCTGCCATTTACTTTATAAAAATAATTTCATGCAAATCTTGCCTGCAACTAGACTGTAGGTGGCACACCTTTAGCATACTTTTTCCAGCATTTCGGCGATATTCCACCAATGGCAGCTGTAATGCTGTCTTCCAGAACTGGAATTGTGGCTGCCTTATCTTTCTACACGAAAATAATCTAGTGGCATCGAAACGCATGATCTTGATGGCCAATTGACTGCTTTAAAACATGATATTAGGTGGCAGGCTACAAATTTCACAGTATATTACTAATGGTGTCATAGGAAGGGGAGAAGTGTACCTCCAGATGAAGTATATATAAGTTATTGTATATCCCGAGAACTAAAGCAGTGCCTTTATCAAAATATTTGCTACATTATCATGTAACCAAAGAGAGTGTGTGAACAAAAGCACGATGGCTAAGGAGGGAAGAGGGGTACCATCAAACAAAGTAATTATTTATAATTATGTCTCGAAAAATACAATAGTGGACCCATCAATGTGTATTCGGGCAGAAGGTAGCAGGGGAATAGGTAGTCTCCATGCAAAGTCACTATTATTTATTTTAAATCTTAGAGACAAAGCAGAATTTGTGGATGTAACAAAAAATCTTTTGCAGCGAATTTGTTTCGGATACAAACTATAAAAATAAGGAAATGTTCTTGCAAATTATAGAACAATTTTTCTGGTCAATCTATCACAAATATATCAGACTTCAGTAAATACGTAATACATACATACAATTATATATTCGGGCCCTGAAAAAAATTGTAATAAAACTAAAGCGCTTTTCTGGAGCAAGGGTAGAACAATAAAATATATCACTCATTGCTTAGATGCCATATTTTGATCAATACAGCTAATGGTTTTATTTATTTTCACCTACAAACAATCGATAAACTTTAAAATATACTTTCAAATTTGGGCTCATACATCACAGTTCTTAGTTTTAAGCTTAGACAAAATAATAAGTAGATATCAATTGGATAAACCTATTTCAAAACGGTTATGTTTTTTAATACATCTTATTAGAATTGCAAATTTTCCTAAACCATTGGATGTCCTACTAGAGAAGAAATTGATTCTTTAGTACAACATCAAAAGCTATGGAAAAAGAAGTAGTTAAGTCCTCTTTATATATAGAAGCAAAAATCACCTACGCTAAGCTTAAGCTATACCAAAGAGTGTGGATACGGCCTTTAAATTAAGCTTATTTTCAATACATCAATGTCCTATCTCATATAAGAAAATTTTTTAACCACTGAGGTAAAAGCGTTCCCTAGCAAAGCATATGAGAACTACATTATAAGTTAAGTCGATATTATATTAGAGAATACCGGTATGAAAACTGACATTTTTTTCAATTTTAGTACCATTTTGTCTTGGCTGTGTGGCACTAAGGAAGCACAATAGCTACATATCACAACATTTTTCTAATAGTCTTCAATACGGGGGAAATATTAAATCTTACAAGTATAAAAACTCCATTCTATTGGGAAGAATTTACACAGATATTATACAAATATACTATTAGGCAAGTCACTTGTATTATACTTTAAATCCTCTGCAGATTTGGCTCATAAACGAATAAATACAAACGGCTAATTTTGCTGCCATCTGTTTGAAAATACGTAGAATTGTAATTTGTATAAAGAAGGTAATTTATTGGGATAGTGTCTGGGAAAAAGGAATGGGGAATTAAACGTAAGCTAGTTTAAGCAGATCCCATTCGAGATGTTCGATTTTACATGACTCGACGAAAGTTTATCATGCCCTCAAATTGCTTGTACTGAATGTCCAATTGGACATAAACTGTGTGTTTATATTATTCGATTTAAGCCAAAAAAAGTTGCTAGTTATCAGCTCATATTAGGAAAGCCGATATTTTAAAAGACAATAATTAATATGAGCTAAAATATTTGTTCTAAAAATTGATTGAAACTCACACAATTGATTTGAAAACGACAGATTTACTTTCCATACTTGATTACTCCTGTAAAATAATAAAATAATAAATAAGAAATAATCTTTGTGGCATGACTTTTAGATGAAAACTTTTAATACCATTAATAAAAACCGGTGAAGTAAATTATTTAATCAACTCAAATTTACTCTATCAACTTAAAACTGGCAATCAGTTAATTTGTCACGTTGATTAATATAATTTATATTTCTTATCTCGATCATATAACGACTCGTTATATAACGACTATTAACATCTAATCTCAAATCGCTAAAAAAAGTTGTATGAAAAGATATAAAATTTTTGTTTTTAATGAAGATTTGCTAATTTCTTAATTCTTAGTTTTTTTATTTATTTCTTAAAGAACTTTTCTTAATGTCTTCTTTTGACGAAACTTCAACTTCAATCTAAGCAAAATAGCTCAATAACTATATACGATTGATCGCATGGATTCAATTTAAAATTTTTTAGTTTTCATGAATGTATTTTATTCATCAAAACCCCATCTCTTATTTAATCAATAAATTTAATGCCAATTAGGAACATTAGTATGGTTTTATATATTATTTCTATACTCTTTTATATGACATGAAAAAATTTCAAAAATTTCTCCAACTAATAATACCCAATTAACATAAACGTCATAAGTTGAATGCAAATTACAAATAAAACGAAATAGAAAGTTAAGAATCTGAAAAGGCAAATAAACCAAGACCAACACATTCAATACAACACCTGATTGTTAAGTCACATGTAGGTCAAGTCAAACAAAACAAATACGTACACTGTTGAATGACAAGTTAACAGAATAAATATCTAAATAACAGTTAAAATCAACAACAACAACAACAACAATAACATTATTAAGAAGAAAAAAAAACAACTCCTCTTACGTTTCAATGATTTCGAGTGCGGTAGAAATTGTGGCAAAATACTTGAAGCATTTTTCGTTTAACACATGGATGGAGTGCAAATTACGTTTATTTACCGTCTGACTGCTTTTAAGTCTTTACAATTGTAACTGAATTTGAAAAAAAATTTTGATCTTAATTTATTCTGCCAGCACACAATCACATATTTGTTGAAACATGACGCTTTTCGAGAACGCTTCCATGGCACTTTTCCGTTTATTCATTCAATTAACAAATTTCAATTTAACAAAAATTTATCTGTGAGATTTTAAATGAATGTATGGAATTTTTTTTTATTTGTTTCATATGAAAGTGTGCTACCACTAACCCAATTCTATATGCTTGAATGGTTGTGGTACTCGTACGTGTATATGTACTCATGTATGTGGTGCATTTGAACACAGACTTGTAACTTGTTATGGAATTTGTGTCATAATTTCAAACAAGAAATTTCTAAAGGTTCCATTAGGAGCACAAACAAACGTATAGTTGCTTAAAAATTATCGTTTTTTGGCAGCCATACATAAAATAAGGCATTTATGGCTGATTTTGAAACGATTTTTATATACGTATGTATATATATATACTTACATACATATATAGTAATTAGTTTAATTAAATAAAATATTAAGCGGGAAACTAGGGGTCAATTACAATATCGGACGAAATTTTAATAGCGTAATTTTTTTTTGAGTAATTTTTTCCAGATTTCTCTTAACTTTAGAGAAGATTATATTCATAAAATTTTATGAACTTTTGCTAATGCTCGATAGAACCACTTGCAATGTAATAATGTGTATTTAAAACATTTATTAACTTGCTTTCAACACTAGTATCATACAATAAAGTCAAAATATAATAAAAAATTTCCGACAACCGAGAGAAGGGACTCAAAGCACACATACGTGTATTGGCGTGTTGAAATTTAAAGGCGCACATTACTCTTGTATTTCAAATATAAGATATACTCACCAAATATGTGTAAAGTGCTGCGAGAAGCATTTTAATACTCTAACTTTTCAGTAAATGATTATTTTTCATATCTTTCATATAAAGGCTTAAAATTTAATTGGAACAGTAATATTACTATCGAAAATGTACCAGAAAATATATTTATCGTAATATTGGAATTTATACAAAATTTGCTTTTGCAGACTAATTTGTATGAAAGAAATGTGTCACGTAAAATTTCACTTCAAGTTACAACACAAAAGAAAGCTCCAGATATAATTAGTCAATTTACAACTTATTTTATGAATTGTAAGACGTTGTATGTTTCAATAGTTACTCGTATGCAAATGTGTTTGGTATCTTCTATGTATACATTAGCTTCAACACGTACATCTTTGTCATATGAAGACATGGATGGGAATATCAATAATAATGCATTTTGCTTAAGATTTTCCAAAGGAAATTTCATGGCTTCTTTTCAGTTCACAAATTATAAATTTTTAAGTATATATTGCTGATAACTCGTGGTTAACTAGTGGCTGATATGTGACCCATTCGTACAGTATACTTACAAATATTTTCAAACACTAAACATCGAATTCTGCTTCTCATGTTTGCTGGGTATATAAATATAATTAATAATAATTATTTTTTCCAAGAATTACTAAACATATTGTTAATTTACTCTTTTTAAGTTTATCGTTTGAATATTTAGAGGAAATGAAAATAAATCAATTTTTCCCTACCCACGTAGTTGTATTTTCTACAACTTATCATTTACAGCATGTTGTGAATTGAGCAAATGTTTTAAATTAATGCTTCATACAAAGCACAGACTTTACACAGAGTCTTATGCAACGTTTCTCAATTATTAGTTTAGACTTACGTTTATAATGAATTGAGGAGACAGCGGTCCTTATCGTGGTGGACAAACTTCCCCTATGACTTAAATATTTTCTACTATATTAAAACAATGTTTTTCCCTATTCCTTTAATCCTGAACGAATTGTCAAAGCTGAAGTTGAAATTCACTAACAGCGATAAACTCAAGTACTAAATGAATCCCTAACTAGTTCCACCTTGCCTCCCAAAAACCCTTTCGACTCCTGTTGTTGAAATTTGTTCGCTTCGTTTCTTTTCATTTGACTTTGTTTTTATGAAAACCTTTTAAAGTATGAAGTATTTTTACTCATTTTGTCGCAGTTTGTTTGGCTGTTTGTCGTCTTGTTTAATTTTTATTTCTTCAGCTAAAAGTCGTGACTTTCATTCATTCATATCTTTTCGAGTACAAGTTTTTTTCGTTTGTTTGTTTTTTTTTTTTTTTTTTTTTTTTTTTTTTTTTTTTTTGTAATGGTTTCTGCTGTTTTTTATTTTTGTTTTGCTTTATTTTTTATTTCATTTTATGTACTCGTAGTTTCTATTGGATATATTTTTTCCACTGTTTTCATAAAGAGGGAGAAAGTTTTTTGTGTTTATATACATATGAACTTATGTATGTGGCTCTATGTGGGCTTATGTATGAATATATGAAAATATATGCATGTGTATAATTTGTTTAAATGGCATTTTTTCTTTGGATGATTATTTTCATAATTTATTTATTGTAATTTATTATTGAGTGTAGAAATTAATGAGCAGTTTAATTATATGTTAAATATTTTTGGATATTTTATTTTCATTGATATTTCATGTTTATGAAAATTATTTAATGCCAAAAAAATACGACAGTGATTTAATTCACAACAGCACAATTTTGGTGAATTTTGGAGTAAATAATTGTTGTTGCTACCTTATATAAAAAATTAAATGATTTTATGTAAGTACATAAAAATATTTTTCCCATTCACAAATTATGCCATCAATCACATTGTCATCTATGTTCTAAATTTCTTTAATTATTTAGTTTTTGCTTTTAAAAATATTGTTTGTATTGCACATTTAGACAATATGATTGATGGAATACTTTGTGAATAAAGTAATCGTGTTCGATTCATGCATGATGATCTGCACATAATTTACCGTAGAATTATCAGCACCGAAATATGATCTGATGCCTTAATAATGGCCAATTAAAATGGATTTTTTTAAAAATATTAGCGAATCTATACATGTAAATAAATATTGTGAAAAAGTTGGACATAAAGTCAGTTACAGGACTGGCTACTATGTTAAGTCCTACCAGTTTGTATAGAATGTTCTTTCCTTTTCTATACTGTGATGTTATACTTGAGTTCGCGCTGAAACCTCTTAACCCGACAAGGACCTATTGCCTAATAAAAATAATAAGCTTTTCTGTTATTTAAAATCATTACATTTTCAATATAGCAATCATGCAAGACATGAATCATTTTTAACATTTCAAGTCAGCAATAAGAAAATGACAACATAATTTTTATAACCATCTTTCTGGAGAATTGAGTTCGCATTGTTGTGATTAATAGATTGAAATTGTTGCCACTAGCTTATGAGGGCATTCAGTGCAAAGATTAAAAATTTCTTAATAAAGTTTGATTTTGATATACAGGTTTAAGTAACCTCACAAAGCTAGTTTTTGGCACGAATGAAAAAAAAAATTATTCAAATATAGACAGAGTAATTAAAGGAATATGGGTTTATGCCCACACATATTTTACGATATATATTGATAATTAACAACATCTTTGAAAATAGTTCCAAGTGTTCATTTTAAATGTTAATGATCTCAACTAAGAATTCACTGCGAGCCAAAGCCAATTGATAAATTTGTAAAATTTTTCTTATATTTAGCCCATGAATATTAAACTAAATTTGGTTTGAATTTTAATAATATTTACAATTTTAATAACGAGATACAAATTTTAACTTCAATATGAACATAAACAAATTACTTGATTATTTAATTATGCGTTAAATAAAAGCCAAAATGTTGCATCACTTCATTAACGAAGCAAGAAGGCATCTTAATATTTTTGTGATATTCTTCCGACGGGGTTTGTTTGAATTTGGAACGATTTTCCGTCATCCCACGTCAAATTTGGTTTATGAACAGACCGGTTTCGGCTTTGTGCCATCTTCAGTGTTCTCGAATACTAAATTCGAGAACACTGAAGATGGCACAAAGCCGAAACCGGTCTGTTCATAAACCAAATTTGACGTGGGATGACGGAAAATCGTTCCAAATTCATCTTAATATTCATTGCACATTTTGAATCTAAAAGACAGCAGACATTTCAGCAATAAACATGGTTTAAACTGCAAAACATTATAAGCAAAATTATTGAAGGGAAATTAATTGAAAATATATTCAAGTCTTTTTTTATTCAGGCCAAAGTTTTAAGTTGAATGTATAAGAGAAGGCAGAAGCCCTACAATAAACTATTTTCATAATAAATATTTGACGAAAATGCGTGTAACACATTTAACCATAAATATTTGATATTTAAAGACTCGCTTACCACGTGCTTAGTTACTGAGAAAAAGTATTGATCAATGTCGAGAAAAAATGTCCGAACTATGCCACAGTTGCACCAAAAAGAATCAATATGGAAGTCAACACATTAAAAGCTTTAATTACATTTTACTAAGTTAAATTTTTTCGAGATGTGACTACGTTGCAACAATAAATAATAAAATTATTAAGGATGGTACCGCATGGTGGAACTGTGTGCAACACAATCAAAGGGCTTCCCAGACGAAAACAGGGCGAATGGTTTTGGTATTGACGAAACACTCCATCTTACGAGCAAATTTTCATCAAAATACAGGACATGTAGAAAAGACATGGAGCACTTCATCGGTCATTGCCCAGCTTTAAGCAAAATCCTGATTTTGCGCAAGTGCTACCTCACCAGATATTCCTCATCTCACGGGTATTGACAGAAAATAACTGAGGAACTACTTTCGTAGCACGCAGTTCCTATAAGAGGACGTCGCTTTTTTCCGTATTAGAACGCACAACAGACCTTTTACTGGCCTGTGTATATCTCTTCTGACATAAGAAGATTCATTTCCTCTCCTCAAACTAGTCAAAGATACTCATGTTTCAATAAAACACATACACGTACAAATACGCAAAATCATGCCGCGTATTTTTGTACTGTCTTCAGCATCATTGCTTCCACATGTTGAGACCGAGTTAGACTTAATTGTTGAAAGGATTTTCATTTCAATAATTTCAGTTGCACTTACTTTCTATATTTTACTATTTTTGTCTAATATAATTTTAAAAAAATATTTCCTTAATCTACAAGACTGCCGCGGATGCCGATGACATTGAGGTTGCTGTATCTGGTAATGACACTATATCACAACGTTTGCAGGTAGTATAGCGGATATACATATTTTCATAAAAATCTACCAGGTAGCAACCTTTCCACTACTGACCCTTAATAAAGTGCAGCTTAGCTTCTCTGACAGCGCGTAGTATTTAATCATATAAGTGTATTTCATGCTGTCTTGACTCCATAGCATCCAATGTAGGACGGACAAGGCCGCTGTGTTCACCTATTATGATATCTATTGATCTTGTATAATCTAATGACAAAAATCAACCCGCGCCAACGCTTCCTACAGAATTGTTACACCTTGTCAAGAGTGAATTCCCCTTATATTTTTATTATTATTAAAAACAGATTTTACCATCTTTATTGCTTAAATAATATTAGTAATGATTACATCTGCTTTTTTCTTCTTCTCTTGCCACATAATTTCTTATCACTAAAAAGAAAGTGAATTTAATTTGCGTGTGAGTCTTTAATTTTATTACTTTTATTTTCTTAATTTCAATCTTTTAATCGTAAAATTTATATGATGACTGGTTATAAAAAAAATGTCTTTCATTTTCACTATCACTTCTTGTGGATTTGCCTAAAGTTGTATCATTTCGATTTCTATTTACCTTGAGTTATTCACAAAAATAAAACCATAGAGAAAAAACAAGAAGATGGATGAAATTTTTCTTTCAAACTTACTCAAGTGAATCATCATGTTTCTTTGTATTAATTTTTGATTAAGGTATTTTTCGTTTTTATTTATTTTTTTTCCTTTTCATTAAAAAGTAATTGCATGTGAAGTTAAATTTTCTCTTTTAAGGAGTACATTCAAGATTATTATTTAAAAAAAATCAAATGTTTGCAATTAATTTTTCAATAATATCTTATAAACTATTGAAACTCTTTATTGATGTTTTAAAAAAAGTGAGAGTTTTTTTTTATTTAATTAGTAATTTTAATATATAAAAACAAAATATTATTTGTTAAACAAATATTAATTTTTATTAAGCAAAAATCTGAACAATGAATTTTTTATTAATTTGTAAATCAAATGATAAAAATATTTTTGTAAATAAAAATACAAAAAAGAAAGTCTTATAACAAATATTAGTCGTTCTATGTAAACACAATGAAATAAACTTTTAAATACAAATACTGGCATTTTTCTCATGGAAAATACATCCAGTAAAATGATAAATACTTTATGAAGGCAAAAAGTAGTCATTTGCCAAATGGCTTTTCCAGGTTCATGAAATCAACTATATTGCACATTTTAAACTTTCTCACATCATTTATGATTAACTAGGACAAACATGATATGTTGTTTCCTTTAGAACCAGTTAGTATTTCTATCCAATATAAATGAACAGTTGATAAATGTCATTAAACGAGGAAATAATTTTACAAACTTTTCTTATTACGACCTGTAACTGCAAGTTCATCCGGCATAACAGTCAATGCTAATTTTTTTGCTTCTGTTTTAGTTCTTGTCAACTTATCAAATTAATGGGGAAACACAACATACATGCAATAGTGACAAACTTGTCATAACCATCAAAAAAGTATAATTTTATTACTATGGCTCGTATGAAAAAGTGTCTATATCTAAATTAAATTGTTGCTTTGTTTTGGGTACTCCTTGTATTGCCCTCATATTTTTCGAAGTGAATTTATTTTTATAGTTTTCGGAAAAGTAATATTTTTGAAAACTACAGGATTTTTTTATTTATTGTTTGTTGTGGGACTCGCGTAATATACGCCTGCATTTTATTGGCTCTCTTCAGCCAAATCATGGGAAAAAGCGTTCAGGCATCCATACTCAGCTAAGCCCTTAGCAAACAATAAGTTTTTCAAATAATATTTTCGAGAATATCTTGAACTACATCATTTTTAATTTTATTTGTTAAAATGCTTAATACTATTTGATCGAAACTGTTATGTTTAATAAATTGTTTTCTATTTTTTTATTTATTTATTATAAAATTAAGTCAATATTTCGGCATATTCTTTCAAAACAAAATTTCATACAACTCCCACAAATTGAAATTTGTTTATAAAACATATTTAAAAATTTTGTAAACAAATCAGATGAAAGAAAAAGAATTATATTGCTGAAATTAAATTTTTTATTTCAATTTGTTTTTTTTTTAATTTTTAAGCTTAAGGTCTTTTATTTCTTTAACAATTCAATTAAAAAATAACAATCAATATTTCGATACTCATTGAGTATTATCTTCAGGACAATTCTCTTTAAAAAAAAAAAAGATGATACTCAATGAGTATCGAAATATTGATTGATATTTTTTAATTGAATTGTTAAAGAAATAAAAGACCTTAAACTTAAAATTTAAAAAAAAAAAACAAATTATTATAAAAAAGGTCAAAAGATATAGATACATTATTTTTTTATTTCACTACAATAACACGAACTTTGTTTTCAGTTAGAACTATTACTCTGTTTAATATTTAAATCCAATGACTTTAGTTTTCAAAAGCATTAAATGTACCATTTTTATATTTTAAATAATAAAAATTATAAAAAATACGATATAAGTTTGATACGGTTATTGTGTAACTTGCGAGTTTTTATTTTTCAAAAAAATTTATGTATAATTAGTCGCCCTTTGCAAACAGATTGAAATCTACTAATGAATTTGTTAGCACCATAGACAGCTTAGCCCATAACATATAACGAAACTTGTATGTTCTGCTCCAGCAAAATGAAGCGGTACTCTTTTTGATGGCCACCACACCACAAGACTGCCCCTTAACAGTCTTAAGATGATATTATTAAGATATATTAACTATTTAATATATTTACATATAAAGAAAGATTACATGAAGTGAATAGAGTCTGGTATATTTTAACAACAATACCAAACTGTGTTGGTTCAAATGATGAACTTACAACTAGATCTCGATGCAGAACAAGTAAAATTTCCATTTAATTAATATAGTTCAAATCAACTATTACATTTATAGTATATCTTCCATTTTTAAGCTTCAAAATTTCTTACAAACAAAATACTTTCTCGTTAAGCGGTACATCAACATTTTGACGACAAAAGTCTAAACTATTTTCGTTCACTTTAAAATACAAAAATTTAAATTTCTTCATTTTTATTCCATTCATTGTAATTATAATCCTCTTCGAGTGTACTTACACATTGCGAACTTAAAATGAAATGTGTTTTATACACGAGTCATATCATAGAAGCCCCATGGCAGTCAAATATCTTACAATAATAATTTAAAAAAATAACTTGTTTATATATTTGATCTTTTGCTAAATATGCCAAAATTTGCAAATTTCTTTTACTACATAAATGTTTTTTCTCATAAAACACTTGTAAATTTCTGGAATAACTACCTGTTGAATGTTTTTTTTTTTTTTTTCATTAAAGCTTTATAGGCATCTTTTTCCTGTCCCATACAGTCATTTTTACGATATAACAAACTTTAAATTCTTTTATCGAAAAATTGCAACAACATCTTTCAGTATGTTAATCAAAGAAACGGCTTTCTAAATTTACATGTATATAATAATTGAAATTTCTTATAGCCCCTCTAACAAAATGCTGGAAAAGTTATTACAAATGATTGAGTGTTAAAAATAAAAATTGTGTCACATACAAATGAAGCACACAAATGAAAGACTAGGAAAGCAAACGAAAACTAACAACTTTGACAGAAAGAACGCGACTTGTTCAAATAAAAACAACTTAAAGCCACCAAAAGCACTTAATTGTTGGCAAGTTATATTACATACAAATATCATACCTACATTATTCGTTGTAATTCTAACTAAATTCAAAACTGATAAAACAGCAACTGCAACAACAGTTGATGAAACTCGAAAGCACTTCAATATAAAGCAGTTGCTACAACTATATAAAACTCATCTATTTTTATATGATTTCCGCTAAATACAGTTAAACATTTTTTAAACGTCTATTATAAAGACGGCATGTATGTATGTGTGTATTTTAAGATATATGTATGCATGTAAAAACGCAAACATTAACAGCAATTGTAAAGAAAAGAAGCAAGTTAACAGCAAAATGAAGACACGGTTCTAAATTGTAAGACCAAAAAACCAAACGAACGGTATTAAATAAACTGGAATATGAAAGCCGCCATCAAAGCCTTATAAGCAAGTGTCGAAGATAGTGAAAGAATCATCAATAAATAAACCAAAAGAGAAACAGTAAAAAAAAGTTAATAAACTTCTTATAGATTAATGATGAAACTGCAATAAAAACATGAAATATAAAAAAATCGATTTAGTATTTTTTTTTATGAAATAAACTCTTCTTTATATTGCATTTGATAAGTAAAACTAAAAGAATTTCAGCTACTTTTGCTTGTCTAACTTAAAGCAATAGATGGATATTTGATTGAAATAACGCGGAGGGAAAACGAAAGACTTAAGAGACAAACTTGATCTACTATGATCACAATGCAGAAATTGTGACTGTAAAGAGCATTTATATGCAAATGCGATCTCCCGTTTCAGGCTGCACTATTATCAATATAAAAGGAAAATGATTTGATTTGATATAAAAGGTATTTAAAAAAAAAATTTGAAACAAGCACACAGTGAAATGATTGTGCGTAATTGGAAAAACAAGTTGATGTTATCGAAAAAGTTCTAATTCACAGATTTATAGCAAAGCTTTATATACATATAAATGCAGAGGGAAAAATAACAATTTAAATAAAAGATGGACAGAGTGATACTTTTTGCAGCCTGCGGTGATTAACCAACTTTCCTAAGCAAACAAGTTCTTGCATTTGCAAAAGATGTTTACATAGAATCCATGAACTCGGCTTATCAAGCATTTGAGAAATAAAATATAAATATACATTAATTTTAAAAGTATTAACACTAACATAAGATGAAATGAAAGAACGATTTTTTCTGTCTTAGTTATTTTTTATAATTATTATTATTATTATAATTTTTTTTTTTTTGATACTCAGAAAGTTTTCGTTATTTTTAACAAAAGTATTCATATCTGGAATTATACGTGAAAATAGCATAAATGAATAACATCTCATTCAAAGTAATACTTAATTTTCTTACGTCTTGCTCCAAATTATTGTCCAGACGAAATTGACAAATGATGCTTAAAAAGCTAAAATGAAAATTTAAAATTCAAGAAAAAAAACTAGAGCGAATTTTAAATACATAATGCTATTAAATATGTTACATACTGAGATCTTTTAATCTAGTGGCAAGAAAGTTTAAAGTTTTACGGAAATCCGATTCACAGTTTCAGCCATTTTTTGCCAACTATATTTTTTGGTGCCCATTTTAAAATCGATTTTCTTTATATTGTTTTGGTGCAGTTGTTCTGAAAATTTTTGTCAGCCAACATTATCACGGCATTCGTCTTACATGAGATTTTTACTATTCCCAAACAAATTTGTGCATGCAATTCTATGCCAATAACTTGCAATCAAAGGAAGCAACTTATTGAATATGATCAGAATTATGGCTCGAAATGTGGCATATCTGTAAGTCTTAGCTATTGCATGTGTGGTTACTTGCACCCTTACAAAGGCACCGTGGACATTTAAATAACAGCATATTACATAAATATCTGCACATAAGAAGGTCTTTATTTGCATTTTAAAACCATTTAGATGAAAGGCAAATATATATTATTGTTTTCAATAACATGCCTGCAGATTGCCAATATAACTGCTTCGTTATTATAGAAAAAAAATTATAGTCTCATTTCGTTTTTATCAAACTAAAGGCATTTTGCAATATGTCAGCTCTTGTTTTTGGGTTAATTTAGTACTTTTGCTGTTTTTAAATTAAATGTGTTTTCATATTTTCCAAAACCTTGTTTTCAAGCAACTCTATTAATCAAACACAATATTTTTTTTCTCATTTTAGCATGTTTCATCAACGTAAAATAAAATCATACATTTTGTTGGCTATAGTGGCCACAAATTGTATTTTGTTGACATTTGCCTATCCCCAAAATGAATTTTATCAAAGACGCTTACAGCAGAGACAGCAGCAACAACAACAGCAACAGCAGATTTCACCTGTTTATGCTGCTGATCAAGAGAGTGTTGGCCGCAAATACGCCGTCAAGCCAAATGCTTCCAAGAAAGTAGCACTTGATGATATTGAAGATGATGTTGAGAGTAATCAGATACAAGAAGCGCCAAATGGTTTTTCATGGTCCAATATGCTGAGTACTGTTTTAACCATGTTCTTCAATGGTGCCGGCAATTCGCCCACAAAATCGGATGATGTTGATAATTCAATTGGCTTCGGTGGTTCACCCTGGGCCAATGTTATCTCAATGGGTACTTTTCTTATTTCATATATGAATTGAAATTGTAATGTATATTTAATATTTTGCTTTTTCAAAGGCTTAAAAATCATTAACACTTTGTTGGGTGGTGGTGCCCCAAGCGATGGCATTGATAAAGTTGACAACGGCGGTTCTCCCATGCAGGTAATATATGATTTTAATATTAATAGCTTTATGGTTCTTATTTTTAAGTAGTCTGCACATTTTTTAATGTATATACATATACATATAATTATTTTTCTTTTGGTAACACTAACTTTTTTTGCTTATAAATGCTTTTATAATTACATCAATTAATTACATCCACATGCTAAGGATCATTAATAATCATTACTATTTTATAAAAATGCTGATTAGATTCCTAACGAATAGTCAAATAAAAAAATCATTACGATTGTAGTCAATATGATCGGTAGGAATCAACATTTAAATTTAAAATTAAAATTTAAATTATCATAAATATAAACTACTTTAGATGAAATTTCTTAGCCGCAGAATAAAATTTCGGTGACGCATATTTTGCTTAAAGTCAATATAATTTCCCAAAAAATTACTGATTCTATCGTATATTAGACCTACACAAAAATTATTCTCAAAATCTTTCCTTCAGCAATAAAGAGATATTACCACCACATTAGCCTACAGGAAGCCTAGATTAGAGGAGGTTTCTTGTTCCCGACTAACTAGAATCTACAATAACCAATAACTCTAGGATTTGAGCTTAACTTGTGTTTTGTGAAACCTAAATTTTATTTAATAATTTTTGATTAAAAGGAGAATCTCTAGGCTAGTGTCAATAATTGGTCTCTAAACGTCCGAGCTGTCGATAGTTAAAATATCAAAATAAAGTTGTTAATCATTTCTGCTGATCGCCAGTAAGAGGGTTCTACATGGTTCCGTCTAGACAATTTTTATCTGAGCTGCTACTGGCAAGAAAGGATGATGTTCTTCCCAGTGATACAACCATAATAAACTGAGACCAAAGGACTGATACTCAGAATATATTGATCACATATCAATCTATAGCTCTGTACAAAATCTGTATTGTATGATTTATTGGTAACATATTTGATAACTTAGACCACAGTGTTCCTTACTTTATTCTGTGACTATGACCATTCATATAAAAAGTCATAAGCTTTTAGGATTTTGTTTCAAAGCAATTCAAAATGTTGCTTTGCCCATCTGGGTATAAATAAAACCCACAAATGACGTTTATGAAGCATGATCATGAACAACCAAGGGCCTACCCCTGTAGTGGCTCACAGGATAGTAAAGAAGCATTTTAGCCCTACGAAATCCTTTAAGGCCGTCATAGTTAATTTTACACCACACACACCGAAAACTGCTACGGCTGTCACGTTGATGGAATGCTATAGATATCCCAAAATAGTGTGATGAAGCGAGGTGACACTATTTTGATGGCCACTACATTAAATCATTTGTTAACCAATTGTTTCTTCTAGTGTCTAAATGATATTAGTAATACATTTCAAGCCAAGTTTTGTGCCACCATGAGACACTGGATTTTAAAATGACAAACTAAGCTAAACATAAAGTAACTGCCAGATGTCAAATCTATTGTCAAACTAATAAGCACTTCTTGCTTATGAAAAATTTGGACCATAACAACCTGACTGTCTGTCACTATTATTTTAGATGGAGCAAGTGTCAAGAGCATCGTTGTACTATAGCATCTAGTGCGACTCATGAGTTCTGCCAAGCATGAGGATATTGTCGAGTCGTATTATATTGCAGATGACGCAAAATATCCATATGGTTGTATGTTCCAGTAAAAAAAAAGTGCACTCTCGCAGTCCTAGTGCCTTATACATGCATGCCTAGAGGCCAGAGTCATATAGCACTAAGGTGCATTGCATTAGGTTACTAAAATGTGTGGACTAGGCTAAAAGTTTTTATGCAGTCATGCTCTTTCAGAGCTTATGTATATTTATAGTAAAATGCCTTAGATATCTTTATATTTTTTATTGCCCTATAAGGTATAATTTTAGACTCTATAATGAGGCGTGACATAAACTTAAAGATAATTTAAACTTGTCAAGTGGTTAACAAACCTCTGCTAAGCTTTTGCCAATAGCCTTACAAATATATGTTATATTGCAAAAACAATCATAGTTGTTGGGGAATTTGATATTTTTTATATAAAATTTATACTACAGCAAATTATTAAGAAAACAATTTTAAAATAACTGTAGAAGAAACTGGCAAAAAAGGTACAAATCAAATCTGAAGATAAACTTTTAAAAGTTAGAAGACGGATGAAAGTTCTTGATGTATAAAGTTTGTGTCTAGTTGTAGTTGGCACGGAATTACGTAGTGTTTAAATCTTTAAAACTTTTTGCTGATATTTTTTTTGGACCAATCAACTGCTAAAGCTAATCGATATTATAATAAGCAGCTGGTTGTCAGTCATTTAGAAGGTACTAAATTTTTTTTTTTAATTTTTTGTTAGAGCATATCGTAAAAGCATTTATAAGAAAAAGTTTATTTTTCAAATTTTAATGGAAAAAAAATATCGAAAAGAAACATTTAAACAACTTCTTTTTTCTCTCTTTTTCTTTTTCCCAAACTTTCCGATTATTTTCATATGCGTGTTTGTTTTACGCTTTTTATATTGAACACAAACATATACTCATGTTAAATTTAAAATTAAACTCAAAATTAAATACTGGTTGATGGTTTTGGTGGATTTTATATGGTTACATGCTTGAATTACAAAAAAAAAAAAAAAAAAAAAAAAAAAACATATAAAAATACATATGGAAAATATAAACAGGGAGTCTTGGCAGCAGTATTATCAACGGTACTTGGTACAAAAGATCCAGAACAAGTGAATTCAATGGCCAAACAAGCCGGAGAGGTAAAGCAAAACGATTCAATATTTTTCTAATTTTGTTTCCTTTTATAATATAATAAGCCAGTAGTTTTGTAAATTTATTTTCAACTATTTTTTTTTATATTTATTTACTATTATGCTTTTATCTACACTCTAGTTCATCTCTTATGCTCTTGATCTAACTTCTGCTTAATGTCGGTGATGTTATTTTATGTCCTTATTATGGTTTTTTTAATGCTTTCTAGTTTATACAAATCGTTATGAATCTATTGGACGCGTTGAAAACTTCATTCTCTCATCGTTCCTTGAATGCTCGTTCTTTGGGAAAACGCGATTCCGTCAGCGATGCCACCGTTGCCGGCATTTCTATGTTGAAGGGTTATGTCCGCACTTATCGCAGCACCGATGAAAAGTGCTTACAACGTTACATGTGCGAGGCTAATACCGAATGTGTTCGTGAAATAGGTGGCAGCAGTATTTTCTGTCAACTTGGATCGTAAGTTTCATCGTTTATAAAATTAAAGCTTGAAAATAATGACCAGAGTCATGATGTGGAACATTAATAAAAGCTTTGGTGCAAAATGTTGGTGGAATATTAAAAAATAGCTTTTTTACAAATACACCCAACTCTCTTTTTACATGGTATTCGTATGTAAGTCACTTAGGAAACCATGCAAAGAAAGTGATGTCAGCAAATTTAACACGTAGAATAATTGGATGAAAAAAACTTGCACGAGAATAATAATGAAGTCCGTTTATATATTTACAGCACATACAAAAATTTTCCATTAAAAATTTTAATTAGTGTACAGTTAAAATTCAATCATTTATAATACACTCAAACATTTTTATGTAGTTCGTTCTTAAATGGATCGAAAGCGGTGAAGAAGTGAGAACTTAATTAAATCAATTGTTGAATGTTTGGCTTGATTTCAAGCAAAAAGTCTTAGTTTGAGAGAGGCTAAGTTTTAATAAATTTATAGAAGTAATTAATGTTTTGAACAAAAATTTTTTTGATTGGGTACTAGGAAATCCAAGAAATACACTATCGACTTTTTTGAAAGCAATGAAGATGTCCTTCCCTAAGAACAACTTTCGTTTTTTTTTTCACTAGGTTTTTTAAGTGTTGATTTGTTTTATTTTTTTGATAAAGTGCAACAAACACGTGCAAACTGACAAGGTGTATTTGAATAAAGGATACGGTATGTCCACAATAAAACAATGTTCAAAGCTAAAATATATTTTTTCAAATCTGAGTGCAAAACTACGAGTAAACTTTAATTAAGCTTTTAAATAAATGATATAATATAAATATTTTTATGGACAGAAATAATCAAATTTTCTTCTCTTTATAGTTACGCCACCAGTTATCTTTTGGACCGCACCAGTGATGGCAGTTTCGATCACATATATGATGCTGGGCGTAGAGGGCGTTCCGGTCTTGATTGCAGCCAATTGTATTTAGAATGCAATGAGGTCTAAGTCCACTTAACTTACTCAACTTGAGCATGAATTAAAGGACTGGCTCACAAGACTCCCTCTAGTTATTTTAGTAGTTTCTCCCCTACACTTAAGATATAATATTTATTTCTTATTTATAAAATATTTCTTTAAGTATTAGTTTTATATATATATTTATGTATTTATGTTACATGTGAAATTCGAAAAACACAAACTATCGTATATCGCCAAAAAAAGGCGCTCATAAAATTTTAAATTTTAAGAATTAACAAATTCGATGTTTAACAGAAAGTGAAATAAGACTTTTTAAACGTAAGTATACGAAAGAATATTTTCCAATATACGAGTATCAAAAGCTCATTTTTTTCGAACAAAAGGAATTTATTTTAAGCTCACGTAAGTAAAGAAAACTTAAACTCCACGTAAGATAGAATGCGTTTCTAGTGTTGCAATACGTTGAATGTTTCATCTACTTACACATACAAATAAAAATCAATTGCTGCTCGTTAATCTCGCTAAAGCCTAAAGGCTGCTTGACCGATTTAAAGAAATATTTTTGTTCCGTTCGTTATAATGAGGGGATGATTTAAAAATAAAATTTTTTGGGATAAGGGAAGGAGGTGTGTACCTTTTACGCAAAGTAATTATTAACTATTCTTTATTTATAGAACTACAGTGATAAAGCTGTCTATGATGAAGGTGACTATGGCAATAGATTGCGCTCAACATTAAAAGCCTGGCGATATAAGAGGGGGGAGATAAGTAGTAAATTCATTCTGTTATGGCAGCTTGAAGTATTTTCAATTTCTATTAAGCTATTTACAAAAATGTTTTACGCACAAATTGTCCACTTCTGCAAGGAAGGGCATACGTTTGTACACAGAGTCTACGGCAAAGATCGAACTTTAAAACCGACGACTACCAGTCTAGTACACTAGCCACTAGTCTACGAGGGCACCTGTAAAAGATAGTCATAACTTTTCCTTTATACATCAATGTTTATTAAGAATAAGATTTATAATACATTTATATTACAACAGTAGATTCCCCAAAGTCTATGAGATAACGTGCGTTTTCGAACAAAATTCTGGTGGTAAGAGAAGAGATGTGTACCCCCCCAAATATTAGCATTTTTATGTCTGGAGGACAGCGCGACCTCATAAATTTGATATGGATTTGTAACAGAATAAATTGTATTTACAAACAAAATCCTGTAATTCTTAATTATCCTATATCTAGAGAACTACAATAATAAGACTGGCGAATTTCGGTGTAGATTACTCCCGTCCTTTACAATAATGTAAAGGACAGGAGTATGGATACTCTCATAGGCACAGACAAAAACTTATTTATTTTGTTTAATCAAGGAAAATGCATCACTGAGGGCAGTTATCGGGTTAAATTCTTTAAAATGAAATCCAAAGTAGTAAACCATAAACGCAATAGCATACAATTATCCATTGAAAAAATGGAAGTCATTCAAGGAACGACATTTGCTTTCAAGAATCTCTTTGTGAACTTTTCCAGATTCCCTTTAAGTAAAGTTAAACTTTTTTTTTATTAAAATATGAGTTACTTCTGCAAATCTATTGCGTTTGATTTTAAAAATATTTTTTTATATAACAAATGTTTATTTCCTGCAGAACAAGTAATGAAATCAATTATAACAACTGGCAAATCTTACGCCTTCTAGATGTGAAGTTTATTCGTAATGTCAAATTATTAATCCTAATATGACATAAGATTATTATCTCTGCAAGATGAAACAAAGGGCCGACTTGGATAGAGCCGGTAAATAAAGATCAATAAAGAGAGCATCCTGCAATCACAAATATATGTAAAAATCATTGAAAATTTTTCTATTTGCACTATCCGGATCCTAACCTCATAATTTGTATACTTCTACTTTGGTGTCCTCGTGGACTAGTAGGTAATATACCAGACTATTAGTGTGAAGGTTGCAGATTAGATTCCTGTCAAAGATTATGGGCATTTTTGCAAACAAGCCAATTAGCTGCGCAGTTTGTTTGTGGGTTAAACAAAAATCGTCTACATATTTATTTAATTTTATAGTGATAGGGTCAGCAGAATACATCGTGCATGACTTCCTTCAGATTGGCAAATCAAAATAGCGGTTCTCGAGTTATAGGGAAGTATATTAGTGTGTCCGACAAAATTAGCCACGCCCATAAGAAAATCTCTACGTGATAGAGAAAAACTGAAAGCAGATTTGAGTTTACCCCATCAAAATCCATATAGACCGCATACTTTTATCTAAAGGCTATTTTGGCTGTTATACATTGTTACCTTTAAATTTAAAAAAAAATTTCAAATTATGTATATTTTGTTGCAGCGAACCAATCTGTATTCATACATGTTTCTGGTGCTTAAGAAGTTATAATTATAAAAAAGATTCTCCAAATATACAATATTTTACAATATTTTAAGTAAGTAAGATAAAAAAAATATTTATAAAATGGCCGTAAGTCTATTGATGATCTTGTACAAGCACTTGCGAAATGTCGATATCAAACTCCCAAAATTGTGCCAATTATTTCTCTGAACATGATTCATGTACTGACGTACTGACGCACATATATGTAGACTCAGTTTAATTTTTTGTAACAACTTAACTGAAGTACATAAATATTTCTAAATTGCTAGATATTTTTTTCAGCCAAGAATACGATACTTTTAGAAGTAACAAAGTCTTATTTTTTGGCTATAGTATATTATCGACTGAAGGGTTTCAAATTAAAAAATAAACACTTTATACTTTATTTGAAAACTTTTCTTACATTTCGTACTCTTGATATAATAATTTTTTGGAAAAACTTCGTTTATATTATTTTATACAAATACGCTTTTATTTAAAACATTTATTGAACTATTTTTTAAGGTGTTTTTTTTTTTATTTGTGTATAAACATATGTATATACATATAAGTGCGTGTATGTTTGTATACGTTTGTAAGTGTTTTTGTATTTGTGTGTATGTTTGTGGATTGTTTTAAGAACTTAGATTTAATATCACTATATAATTTCACATTATTTATCGCTTTTGTTTAATTTTTCATTTTTAAATTGTTGCTTAAATATATGATTTAGTTAAAAAAATTAACATCCAAAAAATGGTTTGAAAATTTCTTTTCAAAACTAAATACAAATCTATTTACAATTTTTTTCCGTATTATTGCTACAAAAAGCTTTGCATATGGCTTAAAGAAATTTTTCGCAACATTTTCCAAGCATTTTAACAAACGAATTATGATTTTGGAACATTTTCAGGGAAGTGGGTGACTAAATAGTGGAGTGAAAATCTTTGTATAAATACCTTAATACAGCTTAATAGTATGCATTCTAGCTATACCGGACGCAAGAAGGGTTGCAAATTTTTCTAATGGTGTTCTAAGAATATATTAAATGTTTCATTGATGGGGTAAATTTATAACATTAGCATTTCGGAAAAAAATATTTCAATTATATGGGGAGTACTTTTCGAATATTACCGACACCGTCGCAATATGATGTTTTTTTTGAGCTCACAATGGAACAATAGTAAAATCTTGAAATATTTGATGTCCTTATCATAAAATTTATTAGCTTATTTTAATTTCACACAATATGTAAACGAAAACAAACCAAATAAGTAACTCTAACTTAAAAAAAGTAGTAAACATAGTTAAAAAAGTATTATATCTAACCATGCATTAAGATTAGGTTAGGTTAGGTAGATTGGAGGGGTGTGATAACCCATATCATAGGACATACACTTAAGCCAGTGAAGGCTTGTTGTGCGCTCCCTTTATTATCAAACACAAACAGCCAGAGTTCTGTGGCAGGATTCGAACTTGGAACCTTCGCACTACGAGTCTAGTACACTACCTACTAGTCTACGAAGGTCAGTTAACCATGAAATAAAGTTTACATATTCATATGTTTTAGGTGCAACATATTGATGAACTAAAAAATCCCTTTTTTTGTACTGCTGCTTATATTTTTTAGAACAGAAACCTGCAGTAGGAGAACTATATATGTAACATTTTTGTTACAAATGAAAACGCTATTAAAGACTTAATAGCATTTACGAAATATGATAGATTTTTTTCTATTAATTAAATCACTTGCAGTATTTAATCAACCACTGCCATTAATATTTAACCCCAAAAAGGAAACCGAGTACGATTGCATCTTGGAATAACATTAGTTCTACACTACACTATACTTATCATTCAATGGTTTAAGAGAGTAGTTTAAAATTGTGGTCGTTTGATCGAAATACTAAAGACATAGGGTGCAGCCAATCAGTAAAATTTTTGACTTTGAGCCAAGGCTAAAAGAAAACTCAGGAATGCTTCCATAATTTCTAATTAGGCTCTAACAAGCTTTAGTTCCTCTTACCACGTGGAAAATGCTCTATGAATTTTAGAAAATAGAATAACAAAAATATCTTGTTATTATCTGTTTGAAAGACAAAAAGAAGAACTTTTCAATATCAAGCAAAAACTAAAAGTTAGATCACCTTCCAAACCATTCCACTAGGGCAATAATGAGACAAGTAATCATCAAAGAGTTTTCGTAGTTCATGGAACTATAAAGTGAACAGACACAAAAGTTTTTTCATATGTTGTTATTGTCTATTGGAAAGGTGATTATAGAGCAGCTTATCCAAATAGCCAATATAGGAGGAGTGAGGACATTGTTTGACAATTTGCAAGCAAATGCAAATTATATTAACAATTTGATCATTTGGTTAATATATATAAAAATTCGTTAAGGAGAAATTTTTAAAATTTACTGGAAAAGACTGAGATGAAATAAAAGTTGCTGATGTAGAGCATATCTAGTTACATGAAGGATATCAGGCTAAAGTTAGACAAAATGCTCATGATGAAATAATCAAAATGAAAATATTAACCAAAAGCCAGATTTTACAAGAATCTACAGGAAACTATGCTGCTGCTGGGAAACAAACTGAGTTTTCACCCCTAAAATGATATATTTGAATTTCGATTTGTTAATAATATAGTAATTGCTTCGACTAAAATGTGTACAGATAAAAGAAAAAGTAAAGCTTTAATTGCTACAGATTATACAAAAAGTTATTGGATCAAAAGTAATTTCTGTTGTTAATTACTTGAAAAATTTGCTTAGACGTTTATATACATTTATACATGAAAAAAAGAACAAATAAATTTAATTTTTTTTTTTTAATTTATGAAAATTTTGTAACCAGCAAAAGAGAAATTTTTTCACACTTTCCATTTCCCAAAGAGACTATATAAAGTCTTAAGTCTACATAATCGAATTAATTATTTGTATATAAATACTGGACTACTTTAAAAAAATATTCTATGGAAAACATATTCTAATCATTTTTTATATGTATGATATATACATATATTTCTTTTTGTGTTTTTGTGCTTATTGACTTAATAGAGAGTATTCCAAAATTGACTATGATTACTTTAAAAATTGTTAGAGTAAGATATGTTTGAGTATTAAAATATTTAAAATCTAAGAGTCATCCATTTACAGACCAAAACCGAGAAGAGGTACAATTAAAGTATTTATTTAAAACTCCGTGTGAAAACTTTGGGCAGTATCGATCATTTTTGATGTTAAAAATATTTCCGCATTCGAAGTTAGCTGAAAAATAAATAATAAAAGTTTTATTATAACTCCAAAAAAAAATAACATAAATATTCAAAACTTATATTACCTCTTTCAACGTTAATTTGCCATCACGATTATCATCACATAAGCTAAATAGGGTCGCAGCCTCTTGCAGTGCATATCTAGGAGTTTTTGGATTAACATAATTCAGTAACTCCCCTCTATCGGCTTTGCCATCGTGATTTTTATCTATAATTCTTTTAAACTCCTCTCGCCTTTCAACCACCGTCTTCGATATTAAGGATTTCCTTATCAAATCATCATCATCGGCCACATTCACCTCGGAGAACTCCTCTATACTTAATTGATCATCACCATCCTGATCAAATTGTCGTAGCAGGTCATCTACTAGCTCCAGCAGATTTGTTATACTCGATTCCGGATGGCGGAATGATAGATACTCATCTATGGTTAAAGTAAAAAGATCTGTTCGGGCTGCTTCAGACCATCTGGCCTTGTCGCGCATCATATCTTCACGGGCCTTGCGATTCAAGGCGGTATGTTTAATCTCATTGTGCTCATCAATATCTGCCTCGGTCATGCCGTGCTCCTTTAAAAAGAAACGATGATACTCATCCCAAGTTACAAGCCCATCGGTTGGTGATATGTCCACCCGACGAAACTCTCGAGGATTTAATTGTATGGCTTCATCTATATGGTCCACTATTTTTTTGTTAATATATTGTCCTAGTTCTTTTATGGTCAAGTAATTATCGTGATTACGATCGGCTCTGAAATATATAGGTATGTGAACGGAAAAAAATAAATATGAAAAGGAAATGAACAGACAGATGTAGGAGGTGATTTTAAATTCTAGTGATGACTAATTTAAAAAAAAATATTTGTATATATATTTTTAGCCTTTTTCTTTACACGTAATGTAATTGACTTGCTATGTTTTGCTACCCCTGGGTACAGGTGGACTGCAATTTTTCACAACCTATACAATTGAAAAGGAGCTCTGTACAAATTTTTTGGAAAATCAATTTTTTAATGCAGTACAATAGACGTTGTTAAAATAATTAATTCGCAGAAAAACCAAACCTATAATCCTTTTTATTTCTTCTCGTGTTGTGATGTGTTATTACTTACAGATTTAAAATATATTAAAAGGATAAAATTTTAGAACGTTTTTTCTTTTCCTATAAAATTAGTTTAATTTAACTTTCAACCAAGTGTGTCGAAAAATTTATTTTATTAATAAATCAAATTACTCTTCCATTCATTAAGGAATTAAGGATCTCCAAGGTTGGAACTCTTTAAAAACGTGACACAAGAAAAAAATTTAACAGTTTCACCTACGAAACCAACATTATTTCTCCGTCTAGCGCTAGTATGAAACAGAGAACTTCTCGAGGAACTCCAAGCATTAAACTATTACCAATACTTTGTTGAAATTTGTTTGCATTATACCACGTTTTGTTCTTAAAAAAGTGAGCAAAAATGTTTTGCGAGAAACTTTCAATTTTAATAAAAGCTACATTGAAGATCTTTCTAATATTATTTTAAGTCTCCACCATAAGCTTTAAAGGCACTCACTCAACTATTCATTTACGAAAAAACATCTCTTCATAATTTCTTTTAGATTATTAATAAAATTTGTTCAAGTTTTTTAAAAGTTAATTTTTTTGCAAACAGTAACGTATGCGTATTCGTATACGTAACATAAAATGATGTGTAACGAATACGTATATTTACGCAGTGATGCTTTTTTCTAAATAAATTGTGATGATACAATTGGAAATTATAAGAAATTAAGTCGAATCTTGCTGCTGCGGAATCGTGTTTTGTAAGTCATTGGTTATATTTTAAAGCCGATGCGGTCAAATTGGGTTCAGATTATAATAACATGTGGCACAGTTCACAGTTCGTATATTATTCGATTCAATACGGTCCAGGTTATGATGTAATCTTTGCCAAGCTGTATCTAGTGCAACGAGTTTAATTTATATAAGTTTTTTTTAAGAGTTTAATAATTTAATGGTCAATATTGACATAATTAGCTCTAGTTGCAATCGCTTAGAAAACAGGTATATTAGATCCCACCTTTAAAGCTATACAATAGAATGTCTATAATATTGTTACGTTTTTACCTCTTTAAAAACGTTTTTCGTGGATTCTTTGATTTCAATGAAATTAAACGCATTTTACAGTACTTAACAGCTAATAATTTATTGAAGTAAATACCACTGTACTATGCCATTTTTTATACTTAAGACACTTTACACTGTGACGGTTAAATCCAACTACTACATCAACGTTGATGAGTGCAGCTTATACACTCTTAATGATCATTTCTCGAACGATCACGAAGTTTGTAGAAGCTGTACACATCATCCTACGCTTAAATTAAATAAAAACACAAGCCATACGCACGTAAATACATACACGCTCCAATCAGGCAACAACAACAATAATCATGAGCTTATTCGTTGTTTCAATCACTTAGCAGTCGTGCGTATTTAACATGTGTGTTTGTGTGCTTGTGTGCATTCATGTCACCGTCGCTTTGTTGATCAACAAGTATATACATATGTATGCATGTATGTATAGCTGTTTTGTGTTTATTTACAATAAATAATAAAAGCAAATAAGAATAACAACAATCCAGTATGTTCTAGAGTGAGTAATTACAATGGGACAACCAAATTCGTAACAATATTGTTGTTAATAGTCTCTCTTTTAAGAATGTTTAATAATAAAGTTATTTTTCTCGCCAGGTGTGTTGGTTCGTTTTAACTAATTTCAAAATATGTACAAACTCTGCATAATCAAAATGTGCCAAGGTATTAAAAGAAAATGCTAGAAAAAGTTCTACATTCTAGACCAAATGATAGGTAAGTTTAAGGCGAGCGAAGTATAGCACAAAATATGATCAGCTAGCAAGAGTGGCAATGGTTTGTTTTATTCCACATAAAAATTGAGCTTCCGTAATTAGAAAACATTACTTTATCGCAGACATCCAATACATATTGTTTGTTCTTTTGAGTACGCAAAATAACTATATAGACAAAAATATGTTGACACAATATACATATTCACAAAATTTAAAATTTAAATCAAAGCCAAAATAATTTCAGTCTCGAACAAATAATCGTTACATTCATTACTCCGCTCCGGCTTTAGAAATGCTGAATTTTAGACTAATTTCTTTCGCAACTCTTATTTATGTGCTTCAACTTTTAACAGTTGAAGAATCTTGGTGTGGTAAGAAAATTTGTAGTTTGATCCTCCCCTTAAATACTGTGCATAAATAAACAAAATAAATTGATAAACGAAATTAACAATTTTTTTCTATAGATAAATTTTTTTTGATGAACGTCTTGATACAATGCCTGATAATTGGTAAGATTTCATTTTAAGTGAGCAGTTAAAAATATAATTTATATTTTTAGCATCAGAGAAATTCCGGCCCATGATTGTGTTTCGGCCACGGAATGCACCCAGCAAGGTGGTATTTACAAGATTCAAATCAGTGAAATATGTGATGAAAAATTTTATGTTGAATGTGATGCTAATATCGAAAATGGCGGCTGGTTATTAATACAAAGGCGTCAAGATGGTTCCGTGAATTTCTTCCGCAATTGGACGGAATATGAAGACGGTTTTAGTGACGTTAAGGGGGAGTTCTTTATTGGCTTGAAAAAGCTCTATGCCTTAACAAACTACAATGGTCCGCAAGAACTGATGTTAATCATGAAAGATAAATATGGCACTGAGGCTTTTGCCAAATACGATAACTTTACCATCGGCGATAAATGTGAATTATATAAATTGAAAAGCATAGGCGAATATTTGGGAAATGCTGGTGATTCGCTGCGTTATCATCTCGGCAATAATTTCTCCACGGTAGATCGTGATAATGATAACAATACACTTATCAATTGTGCTAAATTTTGTAAGGGCCCATGGTGGTTTAATAACTGTTTCTCTAAGTAAGAACTATTTATTAATTCTTGTATTAATAAGCAATTTTTAAATTTCACTTCGCTACAATATTATTTCGTTTAGTAATCTCGATGCCAAATATGGTGAGGATGTCGGTAACTTTGGCATTATTTGGGACACATTTCGGGGAAATGATAACCTTCCTTATGTTAGTATGATGATACGTCGCAAAAGAGCTCTACCAAAATATAATGATTGAAATCGATTCATTTAATCATAATATAACAATAAAGCATTTTATTAACTTATTTTTAAAATACTCTTTTTTCTTATGATTATCACCTCAAAATCTTGCTTGGCCTTACAACATAATACTAGTAGTGATTTTAATAATTAATATAAAAGTGTTTTCTTTGCCAAAACATATATTAAATGTTGATTTTTCCAACAAAGCAAATAAAGAAAAAACATTCTGCAATGAAAAGCCAATGCTAAAATCATTGGAAATAATCTAACCCTGCACTACTTCTGGGTTCTTAGCCCTGGGCTAAGTACCCTTTTAAAAAGAGTTTCGAACTACTTTATAAATTTGCTACGAGTAGGACTCAAAATCAAAGGAAATTTGGACTTTTGCAATCGATCAATATTCTCATTACAGGATATGCTACTTTTTGATTCACATTCACCGACTTAAAGTCTATCCTTATCTTATATTTTATATATATAAAATAGGATGTGTGTATGTATGTATGTAACGTAATGGCTCCCAAACGGCTGTGCCGATTTTGACGAAATTTTCAGGGAACCTTCAGAGTACTCGGGCGGGTGACACTGTAAAGTCCGATTTTTATTTTCCGTCTGTGGGCGGAGGGGCGTGGCAAAATCAAATAATTCATAAAATGAGAACGGCTTGGCCGATTTCTGTAAAACTTTTTGTCAGCTGTTCGTATTTTCGAGGAGAAGGTTTTTATTGAAGAAAATTTTGGAAAATCCCTCCGGAAAAGTCGGAAAATTGGAAAAATCAAAAATCCAGTTTTTGTATGAAATTTTGTTTGAAATTATTCCTTAATGGCTTTTCAAATTAAAAAATAGAAAGTTTGTCTGAAGGCTTAAAATTGGGGCGAGGCGAAGTTCGCCTGGTCCGCTAGTTATAATTAAAAAAGTAAACTTTTTGCTTTTATTTCGGCAAAGCTACGTAAGTATGTGCATAAGGGATACATAAGTAAGTGAATAAATATATTGTGCGCATTGGGCGTATGTAACTATGGAAAGAAATGTACTCGTATTTCAATTAAATTACACAAATTTGTTTTTATATTATTCTAATGAACATAATAATATAGTTCTGAGAAACATTAAAATATGCTTATTAGTATATTTGACATAATTACGGTGGCCATAAAATAGATGGGCCAACATTAATGATACTTTGCGAGTTCTTAATCAATTATGTTTTTTTTTTTGTTTTCTTTACATGAAACACTTTAATCGCTTAGTGTCTTTAATCGATCCTGTCTCCAAAAATTATTATTAACTTCAATCATTATTCCTTTCATATTATTTAGTTTCAGTGTATGAACTTCAACTTTTACAAACCAATATTTTACTCATTCAGTACATTGATTCAGTATCACCTAATTCCTCAAATTATATTGGTTAAAAAATCCAAACCGTAGGTTGATTAGGCGGTATGAAATAACTGCAAAAAAAAATTAGATAAGTTCCCTAAAAATAATGAAAAAGTTCAACGGCAAGATTATTTCGGTTTTATTTTCATTTATTTTTAAAATACAAAAAAATTATTTGGCCTTTTTCATTTTTCGAGTTAAATTTCTCATTAACGGTAAAAAAAAATACCAGCAGCCATCGAAAAAGAGGGCCTAAATAATAGACACATGAAGGAAGACGATGATGATCTTGCAACCATGGAAAATAGTACTATTGTGTTCCGCTAAATTAATTGACTTCTATCTTCTTTTAAAATCATTAATCTGAATTGCCTTCCAGCTGTAAAATTTGCGTCAAACAATTTTCAATTTATTCAGTAAATTAAGAAAAAAATGTTTTCCAGTTTCTATGTTTCTCAAGCCAAAGCATTAAAAAACCTTTGCCGAAATTTATGGGAAAGTTCTGAATGCCACGAATACGCACAAATAGAAATTTACAACAACAAAAAACCTGTTCGGTACCAACAATATCGCATATGTATACGTACTTTTATATACGTTTATAACGAACATCTCCTATAGCCAACTTTTTCTTTTCAACCATTCTAAATAGAAATAAAAGTTAATCTATAAATTCTATAACAAAGATTAGTTTTTGCATGATAGATTTCAAGCCACTAATAAATATTGATAAAATTTCCAATAATGAAAAAGTTTGCCAGTTGAGCATATTTGCCGTACACGTTTATCAAAAAAACCAACTTGGTGCTTATAATAAGCTTTTTGAGTTAGAGAATACATTGCATAATTCAATACCAAAAAAATGCGACATTTCCTGAATATTTTGTGATGTTTGTTTTTCAATGATTAAGTTTTATTTTTATATTATATGTATGTATGTAGGTATATAAAATATTTTTAAGATTAATATTTTTAACTCAGAGTGAAGTATTGTTCGTGGATGTAGTTTATTTGCATTCATCCTTGTAGTATATAAATTAGTTGGTTGAAACTGAACTTGAATAAAAAAAATTAACAAAGTTTTTGTTTAATTTGTTACCGTTGATTTCGTTGTATTTTTTATAATTCTTACTATATATATATATATATATATATATATATATATATATATATATATATATATATATATATATATATATATATATATATATATATATATATATATATATATATATATATATATATATATATATATATATATATATATATATAATATATATTATATATATATTAGCTGACCCGGGCAAACGTTGTTTTGCCTTCAAATTGACTTAGGTTAGGTTAGGTTAGGTTGATTGGAGGGGTGTGATAGCCCATGTCATACGACATACACTTAAGCCAGTGAAGGCTTGTTGTGCGCTCCCTTTATTTATCAAACACAAACTGCCGGAGTTCTGCGGCACGATTCGAACCTGGGACCTTCGCACTACGAGTCTAGTACACTACCTACTAGTCTACGAAGGTCAGTCTTCAAATTGACTTAGGCGAATAAATAATAGCCGCTCTGATCCTATTTTTGCATACATATCTACAACATACTGATGATACAGTTGGCGGCATTTCAAAATATGATTTTCCATATTCTCCCTTATCTTTTTATTTGTTTCTTCACCTATAACAAATAACCTATATAAATAGAATTTTTGTGAGAAATAAAATTTTTTTTAAATTTACCAATGTTGGGTTTAACATTTTTAATTGAATATGGTAGCCATCTTCTCCTTGCCAAAACAGTATTGGATATTGGAGCGCATCATATGAGCGATGTGTTTCAGGTACTCGTTGCAATTGATCATTTCTTCGATATAAAATTATATCTCTTGGCTCGAACTGATCACTAACAATTACAATAGCAACTTCATTTATTGTTGGTGCATTGAATCGTCGTTGATGCTCACCTACTGGTGTTTTATCAGCTTTTATAACTATTTTGTGATTATCGGATTGCATTCGGTCTATTGCAACTTTAAATAATTTCACCAATTCGTTATGCCGATGGAATAAATTTTGTATTGATTCTACAATGTTGCGGCGTAGTCCCGTAGCAACTACTACTGTGACTACTGTTTCAGATTTGCCAAGGAAATATATCTGCAAAAATTTGTATTCTTCATCAAGAATAGGCAATAAGGATCCTGCTTTCTGATATATTTGTCCTTGTACTTTAAATGTTGGCATGAAACTTCCACTAACTATAATGTCAGCACCAAATGACGCCATTTGAAAGCAATTATTATAACCACGTATATGGGTTAGGAAATGTTTTGATTGCGGTGTTGTTCCAGACATCAATGAAAGTAATGGTTCCGGTGTTTGGCTTAGTTGTGGCAGCTTTACTTTGCCATTTGCGCAACATAAGCCAGGTGTTACTATTTAGCCAAATCGCATTCAAACTCATATACTTATACCAAAAAGTATAAATACTATATGAGAACAAAAAGAGAATTCGATCATATTTATCTATTGGTAATTTACAAAACACACACCACACAGCAAATAATTATAATCGACTTGCATCCTTTCATTTTTATTTTTTATTTTTATTTTATTTTATTTTTTATGGTTGTAGCTTTTTGCAGAAACTCCAAAAAGTTACATATGCACCAACGGGATAAATCAACTATTATACCAGACCAGACGTCAAAGCTCCGACATTGATTCTTCGAAGCTAACAAAGCATTGGGCCTATGGTTGTTTGATATTGAAAGAAAATAATACAATTTCGATCTTTTCATATCTATTTGTTGTGGCTTTTGTTGTTCATACGTCGACATTTTATTGGCCGCGAAACCAAATCGCAGCAGTTGCTTAAATTTTGGTTGTATTATTTAAACGATAATTATAGTATTTTTTTAATTTCTTCTGCAATATACGAAAATTTTATTCAGAGGAATCGATATCTTTTATAGAGAATTGTATACACTTTTGTTGCTATTTAATAAGGTTTTAATGCACGATTAAATAAATGCAATATGTGTAATGAACTTCTATTAATCTCTTAATACTAAAATAATACATATGTACATAATTTTTCATGCTATTTCTTCATTGGCTTAATTTAATTTATTTTATTTATTATTTTCTATTATACATTCTGTTATTTGAACAAAATTAAATGAAATAAATCAGGAAGTGCTTAGCAGCGAATAAGTGACATTAAAATTAAATCAAAACTAATGAGAATATTAAAATTTTATCATAATATTTTAAGCAATTTAATAAAATTAAAATAAATAAAACAATCGTGCTTATAAATGTCACATTTTTTTGGGAATAGAATAATTATTTCCTACAACTCCTCTATCCTTTTATATATGGAGTTTAAATTTCATTAAATAACAGGTGAAACAAACAAAATATTTAAAAATATCACACAATTTTTTTACTTCTTTAAAAGACAATCGGAACGATATTTTCAAATACGTTTTGAAATGATTTAGTTATACATACGAACTTATTATTGCAAAGAAAATAGTCGGAATTCTTCATTGTTTTAAACAAAAGTTAATGCCTTAATAAAATAAGTGGATGTTTTGACGCACTTCGTTTGTTACCTCACTGTTTGTTATTGATCCAATAATGGTTTTGATAAAAGTTTCTATCACTGCTACTGCCTTGCCAATTCAAATTAAAACAAACCCATTAAATAGCGTAAAATAAAACTAAAATATTACTGTATAATTTTAAACTAAACCACATTTAAATCACATTTTATTTAGAAATGTACATTTAATTATCTTTGTGTGACCTACAATTAAAAACCGTATACGAATATGTTTTTCAAAATATAAATTTTGTTGTTTAATGGCGATAATAATGATGACTACAATGTGTGTTTGTTAGTATGTTCGCGTTGAGATAACTATTTTCCCCGGCATGTCCAGACTCGCCCACTTTCACAGCAACAGCAACATACATAATTGCCGCAAATCAACAAAACAAATGAGTAAAACATCCGAGAGTTAAAAAAAAACTTACTCGTATTACGCCCCAGTTAATGTGTAATTAAAAGCACAGGACTAACCGAATAATTTAAGGAGAACTTCAACACAACGACAGTAACATCAGTATTAACAGTTCCAAAAGCTTAAAATAAGAGTATTTGCAGCAGTTTAGCATTCAGTGACATGGAAGACTCGTGCTGCTGCCGGCGCAAGTAAAATGAAATTATTTATAAAAGTTGATTTTATCTTTCACGCAGTGAGCACCAAGACAAGAGTTACTTCAAACTATTCCTTCAAAGTTTTGAAACATAAAACTCGGTATCCTCATGTGTAAAAGGTTTGCCAATATTATTTTGTACTCTGTACTACTTTTTATAGTAAAAACCATTGAACATCCCTACAAAATGGACTCGTAGAAGTAAAATCTGGTCCTTAATATTGTCTCTGTAAACAAATGACTTTATAATTAAATATTCTCACTTTCCAAAAATTATATATATATATATATATATATATATATATATATATATATTAATTTGAATTCAATATCAAATACCCTCTATAGAGTATTGCTACATGTGTAAGAATGCCATTTGAAAATTGATGTTTAGCCAGTCCTCTACATCATACTTTTTTTAAAACTATAACATATTTTGAAAGAAATTTAGAGGCTATTAATAATGAATTGCACAAACCAAATAGAACTTTTTCTGCCCCAGTAATAAAGTGGTGCTTTAAACGAAGCAGATTTGCACTACTGATATGAATGTTAAAGTTAAATTTATACTCGTGAAACCTGCTGAAGGGAAATCTGCTTGAGTAAAATTTTAAGTTACCTTTTGCCACACGAGTATATTGAACACTATCTTAAAATATGATATTTAATTTTGATCACTAAATTATTACCATTAGATAAGCTAACAACATTGTTGCGTTTAAGAGTGTAGTTATTTTTTAATACTTGTTACTATTCTTTGTTTGCATTCATTAATGGTGGGTGCCGTCATAGACCAGCGGCTAGTGAATAAGACTTTTCCTAGTCCACAGCCAGAGTTCGATTCCTGCTGTAAGCTGTGAGTGTTTTTTTCTTTATGTCTTATTTACTCTTCTGCTTCCAATTGGTTATTCCCTATCTGTTACAGATATCTCAAAGGAACTAAATCATGAAACCGAATGAGCGAAAGTTGCCTAATTCTAACTTTTCAATATGTGATACTTTTCATTAGGAAGAGAAAGGAAAAGCTGCCAACATATGACAATCACATGAGCCGACATTTCAATTATACATCAGCATATATGGATGTATCCTTGTGTTATGTTATAATTTTATAATAATATAATTGTTACAATAGAAGCTTTTACACATACCCATAACCATTTCCTATCTTTAATATTAAAATTTATTGGAATCTTCTCTCCAACTAATTGTTTAAAGAAAAATGTTTATTGCTTGTTATGGCACGATAAATTAGTTTTCTTCCTTAATTACTGTGCTCCTGCCCACATAAATTCTTTTTAATTCATGGTTCATTCATTCATATGAAAAATCACGAATTAGAAAAACTAATGGGATTTGCACTTGCCCCCTTCTATACTTCTTCTGTTCTATCTATGCGGTTTGTTGATTTCGTTCAACAACAAACTATTTTTTTGTTATTTTCATAAAACATGTCACTTTTACAACCAGCTCAGATATGGAATTGCATCAAAGAGGATATGGCTTCTTTCTGTGGCAATGTTTAAACTGCAAAATTAAACTCGCTTAGGGCGTACTTATAGTTAATGCTGCAAACGTTTATTTCATATATTAAACTTAATATTATGAAGATAAGATGGATTATTTCAAAGGTATAAAAACTGTCACAAATTTTTTGTAAAAAATTTAACTTCACTCTTTAAAATCTTAATTTTTTTAAACTCCCTCTAAAAAATACATTTAACCGCAACACCTCTTCGTGCAATTTACCACACACTCGGAAAAGATACTTTTTATCAAAAATAATTTTCGATCGATTTTTTACACACAAGGCTGTCAAGTTTTATGTATTTTTGCGGTGCAAGTTACAAATAGTTTAATGAAATTCAGTTGAGTACCTTAAAAGTTTCAGACTTTTTACCACATTTTTCTTTTACACCACGCATGATTAATATTTAAAAATATTCCTCATACGTAGCGTATGAAGAATACACACGCGCTTTAATTACTTCCCTATAGGGGAAAAAATTGGAAAATAAATTTTGTCTGCATAAAAAATCAAATAAAAACAAGAAACAAATAAACATTAAATTTATGAATTCTTTTCGAAAAATTTGTTATAAAGAAAAACTAAATTATTATTGAATTGGTAGTTATTAATATCATCTTCAAGACATTTAAATAAAAAACATCATCATTAACACTTTTTGATAGGATAAGCAAACCAACTGTTTGATAGCAAAACAAAAGTAACAATTTGTTAATGATTTTCAGCTTATTTGCACATCTGACAATAGAAATCCTTGAAAAGAAGCATCGTTATAAATGAACTCACCGTTTAAAAGCTTTTTCCAAAATTTGTTTCTCACTGGCGGAACTCGCAACCAAAATTACAGCTTCCGGTGATGATACATAATGTTTCTTTTGTTTCTTGCCAACATTTCCGCCACCATCCACCAGCAATTTTGATGGTGCTGCCAAAACGCCAGCAGCTGCTGCGGCTAATGATAATGAAGACAATGAGGAGGAAGAGTATAAAATGGACGAAGAGAGGGATGACGAAGACAAAGAAGTCTTCTTTGTTTCTCTATCTAAATCTGAAACAATTTTATTTCCTGTTGCATGTTGTTCTTGCCATTTTTCATTCTGTTTTAGGGAATACTGTCGCATGATATTTTGAAGGCGTTGTTGCTGCTGCTGCTGCTGTTGTTGCGTATTTGGAGAACTTTTAAGTGAATGTTGCAATTTATATGTGGTCGAGTGAAGTATCAGTCCAATGAAAAACATATAAAACACAATTGCAAATACGGTAGACCATCGTAACCAACGAAATTTTTTACTCAATTTATTTAGCAATGGCATGTTGAGGCTTCCGCACTTTGTGTTTCAGTTATTTGTGCTTAAATTGCAGTTAATCACAGATAATTTTTCAGATACATACATTGAAATGCATTCGAAATTACCGTGTTGTTACGCCTAATTTTAGCCAGCTATGTTTGGTGATAAACACTCGTAGGAGTGTTTCACTGTTGTGTTTTTATATTTTGCGTCATAAAACAATGCACTTTATAATAGTTATTTTCTTCAGTCGAATTTTAATGAATGGTATTTCTGTAAATCTGGAAATAAATAAAATATAATATAAATGAAAATATGGAAAATTGGAAATAATTAGGTAAAAGACGTACTAATGGAATTCAAAAAATTCTAAATAGTTGTTCTAACGTAAAAAAGGTAATTATTATGCTGATTTAAACGTTTAGAAAAGTGCTTTCTAATTTCTATATCAGTTTTGTTTACTAAATGGCTTTTGACGAAATTGTTTAATATATATTTTTTGACTAACACCTATTAATGTTTGGCCTTCGTAGACTAGTAGGTAGTGTACTAGACTCGTAGTGCGAAGGTCCCAGGTTCGAATCCTGCCGCAGAACTCTGGCAGTTTGTGTTTTGATAATTAAAGGGAGCGCACAACAAGCCTTCACTGGCTTAAGTGTATGTTATATGACATGGGCTATCACACCCCTGCAATCAACCTAACCTAACCTAACCATTAATGTTTGAGATTTTGACTATACATTGAGATCCCCCCAGGGGGCGCGGTCAATGCACCCTGTCTTGGTGGCTTGGTGTTGAACCTCCTGGGGTAGAGGGTTATCAGGTTTCCGGACCTAGGCCTTTTTGCTGATAACCCCTAAAAACTTGTATGTTGCTACCCAATCCCTGAAACAACAGGGCAACGGGCGCGCATGCAAGTAAATTAAAGGTGAAAGCGGGTTCGCTCGCTCGTCCGGTAAGTGGGTAATCTGGTTTTTCCAGACCTTGACCTTTGGCCAATTACCCCTTGAACTTATATGTCACTACCCTATCCCTGGACATAACAGGGCAACGGGCGTGCATATATTTAATTTAAGGAAGTAGCTCTGCCTATGCTTGTCTGGGTAGAGGTGCTACCGATACCTCAGGTTTGCAGGGACCTAAAATCGGAGGTGTTTTTAACACGCGGCTGACCAGAGTCCTATCTGGTGCCACGGGAACCAGTAGCCCCTAGGACTTGTCCTAGACTGGTTATTGGTGAGGCCCCTTCGGGGATCACGTGGTGGCTGTGGTTAAAACCCAAAGATACGCGGGAAGAGTTATGGGTCAGATGTAGTGTGTCTGTAAGAGGTGCTAGTGACTGATTATAGATGCTCTCTTCAGGCCGTATATCTCTAGGTGTTGTTGCTATTCGACAAGGCTACTCTGATGTTTTGCGGTGGGCGAAGCCTCAGGTAAGATGGGGGCACTATTTTGCTGCCGGGCCATCGGGGTAGTAGGAGGTTAGATAGCTCCAACACTTCAGCAAAGTGTCTGTACATGGTTCTGCAGCCTGTACAGAATTTGCTACCAAGTCGTCCCTGTTGGGGGCGCATGTGGCACCTCACCCTGCATGCGCCTCTGAAAGGGGTGACGGGACGGTGGTGAACGGCTTTATTCACCCAGTGCGAAGAGCACCGTCAGGTAAGGCCTTCGGGCAGGTACTGACGTAAAATCCTTGACACATATATACATTGAGATAATTTATTGCATTCCTGCATCTATCTAGAGCTAAATAAAGGAAAATTTGCACGAACTGCTGACGCCTCGATTTCTAAAATATTGAAATTACGATGGTTCATTACGGGGACTAGGAAAAAACAAAGACCATGATTAAATATTATAAAAGATCAATATCTTGACGTCCTCTCATTCCCTTAAATAAACTCTTATACAATCCCTAAAGTTGCACGTTCTAAGCAACATTAAGATATGATGTTATAGTTTCCTATACAATACAAAAGTGCAATATAAACCTTTTTTTGGTGCCAAGATATGCAGTAGCTTGACTGAAGATGAACTAGCCAGACAGGGGCTTGCATGCAGGATGTTTATATTGACTGACTACTAGGAGTCTTGCTTAATAGCTGTAGGCCCCTCCAACAACAGACACTGCACGGTGGTGGAGGAGGAGGAGCTTAAACAAAATCTTAAGAGCCCAAATCTGCTGTCACGACATCCTTCTGGCTAAAATATGACCATACTAAAAACATGACATTACTAAAGCTTCCCAGGGCTAGAAATGACGTTAGCATTAATGATTTCACTATATGCTTCTATCAGGTAAAAATAGGGCATATTTGGGCAACTCGACCGTTCCCGGGCTAGTAAATCTATCGAACTACAAAATTAGGGGAATATACTCGTTCATTCGATAATCTGGCTGATCTAATACTAAACCACATGGGTACATATAGAAGACATATATGTATCAAAAACTGGGCAGCACAAGGGGAACAAACTTAACAAACTTAACTTTTTAATTAACGGTCTGTGCCAACTAATATAATCTTTGAGAAACCTAATGAAAATGCCAAAAATATTAACCAATATTTTGGATATCGTAACAATTTATTATGGCGTGATTGAAGCTGTAAAAGAAATAAACTTAATGAGTATACTTGTATCACAAATAGCCCGTATCTCATAAAATATCTTCTGTTGCCATACCAGAAATAATAGGTAACGCAAATTTATTCCCGCAGGTTTTCTCTTTCATGTCAAATATAGAGAACGTTTTTCAAGAACGACTGTAACCACCGTTGGCCAAGTTCGTAGCACTATTTGCCGAAATATAATAATATCCAAATCTCAAACCTGTATAAACTTAAAAATTTCGAAATTTTTCCGCACAAATAAAAAAGAGTTTGGTCTTTTTATTGTTGCCTTCGATATAGATTTTCAAACGATGTTTTGGCTTATAAAATCAGGGACTAAATTTTGCCTTTTATTATTCTTTTTTAATTTTCTTTTTAAGTGATGAAATTGTTTTCTTTTGCTTTTATGTGAAGTCTGCTGTTGTTGTTCTTCATAGCGATTCCTTTTTATATTTTAAATATTTTAACTAAACAGCTGCTACATACAGTATCGCTATATCATTGCGCGAATCAATAATTCTTTTTAATTCTCGAAGAACACAAGATTCACACCACAAACTAAATTGCTTTAGTGCTTCAATTTGACGAAAACATTTGACAACTGTTTTCCATAAATTTTTTAATATCACTTGCATTAATTCTGTCAACTGTGCCCATACGTCGCCATCGACGCTGATGTTAATTGTTGACATTATTCACTTTCATGCATTCACGCACACATTTTTAGTTGTTGTTGGTTGTTCTGTCATCGTTTGTGCTGCTCCTATGGACGTTTGCACACTCATTTTATACTCTTTCCTGTTTCCATTGAAACTTTATGCCTGTATATTATTCTATGCTATTCATGGGATAGTAAGAAGAACGACATTTTCATACTGACTTGAAAAAATATTTTCGTATTCATAATTTTTTGCTACCGCTAGATCATTTATTTTTCAAAGTTGTTTGTCGCTGCAGTAATATTGTTTCATATATAAAGCGTTTTAGATTGCAGAACTTATATCATTGATAATTCATGTGTCTCTTTTTTTTTAATTTACAACATTTGGTGCCATTAATGTAAAAGCTATTGATAGCTGAAGTATTAAAATTGAAATATAATGTGTTTTTGTGTGTATATTTGATAGAGTGAGCAAATTTGCAAGCGGTTTCAATGTTATTTTTTTATTGTTACGGTTCATAAGGCCACGATGATGGGAGGTATTCACACCCAATGAGATTCCGTGGGACAGTTGGCCGGTGTCCGAGTCATCGTGGTGCAATGTCAAAGTGAAACATATAAGAATATGGCCATATTGTCCCATAACTGTCCCACGGAATCTCATTGGATGTGAATACCCTTCATCATCGTGGCCTTATGAATCAAAACAATAAAAAAATAACATTCAAACCTCTTGAAAATTTCCTAACTCTATCAAATACACACACACCTTAAAGAGGGAGCAAGATGTTTGCTCCAGTCGCCCTCCCACCCATGGTCACCACTGTGTCCATTATTCTGTGGTGACCCCAATACATTACCCCTTTTTTTCTTTTGTTCACCACCCGAAATCTAGCATCATCCCCGTACACCGAATTTTCTTAGCCAGACATGTTTCTTATTGTTATGAGATTCACTTTGACATTGTACCACGATGACTCGGACACCGGCCAACTGTGCCACGGGATCTTATTGGGTGTGAATACCTCCCATCATCGTGACCTTATGAACCATAATAATAAAATAATAACATTCAAACCTCTTGCAAATTTCGTCACTCTATCAAATACACACACACACACACACCTTAAAGGGGACGCAATACACAGCAGTAGTTTTTTTTATTTCCAATAGGAAAATTTAGAAAAAAATTCCAGTTCATGTGATTTAGTACATCTGACTATAATAACTAACAAATCAATATCTTCTTTTATTATGACAGCAGTCTCTTGATTATTTTTATATAGAATTAAATCCAATTATAAAATACCCAGTTTCGTAGAAACGTAGATTTCATTAGTCTCGCTGAGTGTTTTGCATTATTGTCCTGTTTAAACTTTAAACTCAATGATATATCATTCCCATTTTCTTTAGTAAGTTATTCAAGCCATGGCGGAAATTTTCATGAGAAACATTGTCAGCCATCTTGTAGGCATAATTCCAGAATGGCAATATACATTCCTCAAACTCTAAAGGTGACAGAAGGCAGCTATTTGTATGCAAGTTTGAGTATTATTCAGCTAGTAGTAATTTTACCTCTACGGTGAGTCTGGCACTGAGTTCTCTATGATTCACATTTATTCACTCAACACACAGCTGGAAATTAAAAAATTAAAAATGGTCCATACGTAAATTTCTTCTAGCCGAGGGACTTCCTTCTAACCATCAGCACTATCAAGAGCAGTTTTTGTGCTACAGGCAACAATCTTTTAAACAGTAAATTTTAGTTCCCTTTTCCTGTGATTCGGCCTAATGCTATGCCTAAAAACGTCTCTACTATACCCCACCAAGTGTAATGCATGTCTACAAGTATAGAATTTGTTTTATTACTTTCAAAAAAAAAATCAGCAATTAACTTTGCTATAAGATAGAGCCGTCTAGTACTCTAAGGCTCTAAATTAGAAACAAGTTTACTATAGAGATTTTTCTAAAACATTGACTAAAAGTAGATAAAAACTCATTATACCAGGAAAAAGTCCTGTGAACTTCATAAAAAAAACTCCGGGCCAATTTTAACCCTCTTCATCCTTAATTTCAATTATATGGGAATATTCAAACATACTGTGGTATGTGCACTAGTAACATAAGATGAATTAGAAGGAAACCAGCAAACATATTGAAAGTAAATAGTGAATAGGAGTTATTTAGGTTCACGGCAAGAAATGAAAAAGACTAAGTGATTGACTGATACATGTATTGACATCTAGACAATGTCAATAAAGATTTGTAAATTTTTTCAATCTATTTGCATATAAACTAGACAAAATCAAATAAAAGAATATAACATACACATTTATTTAAATTAATAAATTTTGAAAATACAACCAAGGCTGAAATCGATTCAAAAAACTTTAAGTTTGAAGGTTTGACTTTTAAGCAACTTGATATCAACGGATATCAAGCAAACAAACCACTGTGCTTTGCAATATTTTCTGCAAACATACAAAAGTTTATTTTCTTAACTTCCACTATGTAGTCGTATACAGAAAAAAAGATACATTTCTTGTATTTTTGGTGTGGAGTTGTTGCTTTTGTTACTATTCACGTTTAACCCAGTTGTTAAACAAGTTAAAAATAACTTGTTTTTTTTTTATTTTGTTGTTCACTCGTACTTAATTGTTTTTTATTCAGACCAGTCCCAACATGAATTTATTTTCAGCAATAAGCAACTTTTGCCATTTGACTTTAATAAAGATCCCCTCTCTATATTTCTCTCTCTCTCTCTCTCTCTCTCTATCTCTTACTCTTTGGTTAATACAGGCACTGGCATTGCAAGTTTTAAATTGTGCCAATGTTCTTTAAAAGCTTTACCTTTTTTTATTAATTGTGCTGACATTTATTCTTTTATTAGATTTTTATGCACCTTAACTTGCCGAATATAAAACCATCATTATCTTTTTTCTAACATCTCTACTTTTAGAGATGTAGTGATATTTTGTATTTGCATAATTTCATTATTTTTTATATTCGTTGCAAATATTCCTCCACCCCATATGATAAATTTTAGAGTGTACAAATCAGCATACAAAGTGCTTCCATTGCACTAACACCAGGTTGATGTACATATACATAGTTCAAGGCATCTTACTTCTTAATTTAGTCCTAAAAACACTGATTTTGTTTTACTTTTCTTACATATAAAATGTAGAAACGGGCCATCTGCTTAAAATATTTATTGTAAAAAGAGAATAAATCCATGAAAATGATCCTGAAGTATTTAGCAAAGAAACTATAATTTTAAAATGATATTGATAGGTACCCAATTTTGAATAAAAATAAAATAGTCTCGTAAAGTACTTTCTTATGTAAAGAACTCCAAGTGCCAAAAAAATTTTGCAATAATTTCACATCACATGACCACCCCTTTTTATTTTCATTCCAATTCTCTCGTATTTCGGTGAAATTTTTTATTACCCTGCTCCTGTCTAAAGTGTCCAGATGTTTATGAAATCGATTCAAACAAGGAGGCAAATAAAAACATTAAAACCCATGTTATACCCAATAACTGACAATTTTGACAGCAATGTATCTCTAAAAAATATAGGCGGAAAATAAGAGGTACTATTTTCAAAATTTGTAGACAAAAATGCGTAAGGATTAGCTACTTTGATTGTAAAAAGCTTTTTAAAGTTTTTAGAACTACTCTGGAATATAACTAATATATCCTGAATGGCTCGCCGATATGACTGTATTCTAGGGTGAGACAAAAAAACTAACATGTAAAATTTAAGGTCTTACAAAAACCTATTTATTGGGAAAACAAATTCTCCCATTGGAAAGTATTTTTAGTTTATCTTTTAAAAGTGTCCATGTGTATTAGAAATTTTAAATGAAATTAACTTGCATCGTTTGAAATCAACAAAATTCCATGGATATTAATATAAGGCATCGTCACAATGGGGCATATGGACTGCCAGTGTGCTCGCAACACTTGTTGCAAGCTGTCATGTCATTCTTGTAAGTCACTGAACTCTCTACAAAAATTACCTCTTAGTTAATGTTTTAGACCAAAAAAATTCTGACGCTATTGAAATTGCTTAAAAAGCAAAGATATGCAGCTTAAGGGCTTTATTTTTGAAAATAAGTATGGGAGTTCTTGGGTCTAAAAAACAATTCAAAAAAATTTGATATTACGAAAATACAAAAATGCCATTAATCCCTTGAGGGTCTCAGAAAAACTAATGATATTTTAGAAATGTGCACTCAATTTAATTAAAATATTGACGAAGCTTTTACGTAAATTTCAGATGCCAATAAAAAAAATTAATGCACAAAATATAAAAGATAAACTACAGAACAGCTGCTCTGATGAGTTTCCATATGAAACTAATAAAGACGGAGCATTTTTTAACTGTAATAATCCGTATGCCGATAATGGTTCCTTAAGTAAAGCTGTACTTGTTGAGTTGAAATAGTACCAAAACATAGTCTCAATTTTGCCATCACCAGTTCGAACTGTTGCTTTGTATTTGCTTTTGAGTGGTTTTCAAATTGAAACATAATTTTGTTATTGCTACTTTTGTTGACATCTGCAAATGATTCAATCAATCTTTTCGATTATTTCGTCTGTGTTCTTAACATCTTTATACTCATATAAATATATATACAATATTATATTATACACATATAAGTATATATATATATATATATATATATATATATATATATATATAAGAAACACATTCACTGATTCGTATATATATATATATATATATATATATATATATATATATATATATATATATATATATATATATATATATATATATATATATATATATATAAGAAACACATTCACTGATTCGTTTTTAACATTTAAAGTCATTCAAGCAATTGCTTTTGTATTTCGTTTTAATTTTTTTTAACTTGATAATTGTTAGATAATAAATGTTGTTAACAAAGAGAGATATTGACACAGTTGGCTGCTTGTTTTCTACCTTCTTTCCCTATTACTCATCTTATTCCAATTCCAATTTTTGTTAAATGGTCTTAATTTAGTTATTGCTGCAGCAAAATGCTAATAAGAATAATTGACTTTTGTTGTCCAATTGCTAGTCTTTGAAGTTGAAGCAAAATTGAGCTTTAGCTAATAAAAAGGTATTTTATAGGCCAAAATGGAAACAAAAAGAGAATAAAAGCTTCAAGTTTTTGTTAAGTATTGAAAAAATAATAATAAAAAAACCTTTAACAGACAAACATTTATTATACTGCCCCATTTACGAAAATATTTAAAATTTTCTTTCTTTGAACTCCAGATTTAGTAGTGCATTTTTAAGAAACCCTTTAAAAAAATATAAATGTCTTACTGCATAAGTCAAATTTATGTTATGTATATATTTATTAATTTCATCGACCTTATGGTATGTAATTTATGTTTATTTTTATTCAGGCTCTAGGTCATATATTAATTTAAGTGAAACTCCTTTGTTTTATTAAATTTTATTCTTCATTTTTTATTTTTTATTCAATATTTCGATCTTCAATGGTTGTCTTCATCAGGAACTATAATTTTTAAAATTAAAAATTAAAAACCTTGAGAAGCATAATTGACATACTTATGTATGTATATGACCTAGAACCTGAATATGGCCTACAACCTAAGTCAAATTAAGCCGTCCAGTGTCCTTGAAAAGTCTAATGCAATGCGAAGATGAAAAAAAAATAGACGGGCATCGGTAATTTTTATATAGATGTAATTAATTTGTATAATATAACCTTAAATATATTAAATTTAGCGTTAATTATAATACAATTTTTATATATACATATTTGATATCCGTACATAGGCGTTTGTAAATAAATAAATAATTTAGGAATACTGACAAATAATAATTAAAAATGTTGCAATGCCAAAATTTTATTTTACCCTTCTACACACATACAGTTTTAATTAAATATTTATAAATTTGAAAATTTCAATTAGAAATTCTTATCACTGTATGTGTCTTCCATGTTTTTATTTGTTTGTACCCAGAATGGCAAGAATCAATGTTTTGTGTCATGAAATGTCTTGACAAAGCACATCATTTAAGAACAACAACAACTTTACCAAACTTGGACATTATTCGAGTGCATTGAATTTGTATGATATTCAGAAGTTCATCTTGGAAATAACAAAGTTAAGCTAAACAAAATCTAAACCAGTAACATTATTGTCAGAACTGAGAGATACGCAAGAGAACACATTCTTAATGACAATTTGTTAAATGTCAACAAGAAATTATAATTAAGTGTATTTATAATTCGAATTGCTTTACTCATTCTAAACTTAGCAGCTGTAGTGCATCTTTTTAACAGATAAAAAGTGCCTAATACCACAAGAAAAATTAGATAAAATTACCATGAATTCCCAAAAGTCCTTACGAATCAGAGTATGAAAAACCTTTACACTAATTATTTCGCTGAACAAAAACTCTAATGTTATTTCCATTGTTGCATATTATTTTTATTTTTTTATACATTCTTATTAATTGACATTTTTATACAAACTGGACTAAAAATAATTAAACAAAAAGGATTAATTATTTAAGGCTTTCAAAAAAATAATTCTAGCAAAAAAACGTGCGATTGGAATACCAATCGAACGGGTTACAAAACCGGAGAGACTATGTGCTAGTTAAAAACCACAAATGGCAGGGTTATGCCATATCCATATTTCAGGGTTTGGGTTAAATCGCCAATCCGATTTTGGAAAAAAAATATGGGATCAAAAATTGTTTTTGAGAAAATCGATTCAAAAATGATAATGTAATGCGTGGTGTACAAAAAATAAAAAAGTTTAAAAAAGTTTTAAAAAACACACGAATTGAAATTAATAAAAATACTAAACATAAATAAAAACGAGTTTCAATCTATAATATAACATACTTATAGGCAATTAAATTTTAATGTCAATGTTATTAACGCTTGACATAAATAGTGTGGCTGTCTTCTTATGAATTGTTAATTTCTTTAAAATTCTTCAACTTAAAATTGATTTTTTTAATTATTTTTTTACCACTTGTCAAACCAGTTCATTATTTAGTTACTACTAGCACTTGTCAGTTAATAGTTTGATTATGGCTACCGAATTCACGAAGTTATTTATTTTATTTATTTATTTATTTTATTAGCTTACAATTAAAATTATAAGACAATTACAGAAGAGCTAAAGCATCATAGGCCATAAGCTCGATAAATTAAAAAAAATTAAAAAAATCGAGATATATATTCACAAAAATACAAGTTAAAAACTATTATGTAAAAAAATAATAATAATAAAAAATAAATAAAAAAGAAATTCACATATTAACAGAAATTGATGTTGGAAAAATCTTAGCAATAAAAAATTATAAATAAGTTTTTATATTAAGTTATATATATATATATATATATATATATATATATATATATATATATATATATATATATATATATATATATATATATATATATATATATATATATATATATATATATATATAATATATATATATATATATATATATATATATATATATATATATATATATATATATATATATATATATATATATTAGTAATTTTAAGGAAATTTATAATATTTTTTATATTGTCCTTCGATGGCGTAGACAAAAATTGTTTTGCGTTAATACCTCGAAAACTCTGTTCACGTTAATAAGAAAATTTTGAACATGATGTTAAAATATGGCCCAAATTATTCGGCTGTGAAATTTCACAGTAACACAAATTTTTGGCAGGTATATTTAAAAAATGAAAGTGTGATATCTTTGTGTGGCCCCCAATTTTAGCCTAATGAATTTTATTAGATCCTTTCTCGAGATATATTCCAAAACATTTTTTAAATAATCGAATATTGTGGTACGTGGTGTGTTAATCTCTCTGTACCAGTCCGATGTTGATAGGACTATTCCATTACGTGTCCAATAGAATCGATTCAAATATTTCACCAAATCCACTTTACTATAATTAGGTGTCATTAATATTGGGCTAATCGTAGTAGTCTTTGCAGTTTTATCTGCCAATTCATTTCCTTTGATGCCCGAGTGACCGGGAATCCATAGTATTTTAATTTTTGGATATGAGTCCATCAAAATTTGTCTACTAGTTTTCACATAATACTCATTATTGTTCATATTCAATATTGCCTTTAAACAGGATAACGAATCACTGCATATAACAAAATTTCTCTTCCTGTTTTTCAAATGATTTATAGCTTCGAAGACTGCGATCAACAATTCACGAAGTTAGAATTGATTATTGTAACAGAAACTATTGTAGAAGGATATAATATCGCTTATAATGAAGAAATTGTAGTTGAATTTTTTACACATTCTGAACTTGGGAAAAAGTTACAGTTCAAGTTGTAAAATTTTTATAGTTCCAACTATTTTCAGAAAAATCTGTTTTCTGTCTGTGTATCTATTTACATCTATATTATTTTTTCTATAAAAAAGACTTTTGCAATGAAATATTTTCTTTAGATAAATTCTATTAATGATACATACAATCAGTAAGATGAAGATTCAGATTTTTTTCTTCTGAAATATATGTATTAGAAATATCTAATTGGTGATCATTTTTCTATGAAAAATGTTTATTTATATTTTTTCTATAAAACTTTTTTATTCCCTGCAGTTTATCGCCAGGGAAACTTTTCTTTATAAAAATAATTATATTTTCGATAATTTTTCATTATAAAATTTCTTTTTTTTCCGCTAAACAATTTCTTATAACTTCTCTCGGTACAATAATTCTAATGATTACAACATACAAAAATATATTTCTAAATTAAAATCCAATTTATTGGTTAGGTTTAGTTTTGCTATAAGAAATTTGATCGCTGAGAAGTTAGTTTCAGAAAAATTTGATATCTGGCTACTTTGCAATAGGAACATTTCAATTGCGATAAGTTTTCTGTAAAACAAAGTCATTGAAAAAAAAATTTTTTTTAAATAATTTATATATTGGTTAAAATCATTATGAGTGATACTGTCCAAATAATTATATAAAATTTTTTTGTTATTTGTAATGGGCTAAACTGCGTATATGCCTTCATTTCTTTGGCCCTAATCACATCTTCAGTACATTTAAGCCAACAGCATACAAATCTTCCAGTAATCAGATTCTCATTTTCTTTGTACAAAAGTCGTTTTATAATGTATAAATTTTATAATTTTTTTTAACAATTATTTTAGAGAATACCTTGAATATTTAGTGTAATAAATATAATTCATTTATTGTAGATTTGTAGAAACAATTATATTAAAAAAAACGTATTTTCAAATCGAGTATCATAGATTTGTAAAAGTAGTTCCTATTTTTAATTAACATTTTTTCAACTTGACTTACTGGAAACTTTTTTCACTGGAAAATAAACTAGTAAATGGAAAGAAAGAAAATATTTTTAAGTAAAACTTTTTCGATTCTTATTTTTTTATTTTTTGTTTTTCCTTTTGAACTTTGTGTAATTTTTTTAAGGACAGTATTTTTATTTTTTACAAATAATGATGATAATTTTTATCACTATATTAAAATGTGTATATGTTTGAAAAAAGATATTGTGTTGAATTAAAAAAAAATTATTTCAGTATTTTTTAATAAAACTCAACTTTATATACATGTAAGCAATATACTGCATTCACTTTATTTCCAAATATTAAAATAAATACTCCTTTCGCACAGCAATCCGTGGTAGACTTTTAACTACCAGCATTTTTTTTACATAGACTTTATTCATATTAAAACATTTTTTTTCAAGTAATAATAAAAGAAACTTTTTGAATTCTGATCTTGTTTACAAATGTAAAACAAAAAATAATAATGTTGCAATTTTAAATATAGTTTTTTTTTTTGTTTGTTTTATACAAAACTGCCTTCCCATACAGTTCCATTGTTGTTTGTTGTTGCACTAGTATTTTTATGCACATGTTCTACGAGTATGTATGGTTAACTAAAAGTTTTACCACAAAAAAGGCAACAGAAACTATAATAAACAATACATATCTACGTAAGCATGTATGTATGTACGTGTGTATAACCCCAATAGTATGAGTGTACTTTTGCCTCAAGTATTAACACTGACTCATATTTACCAACACACTTGCACAAGTGTGCGCATTTGAAAGGCTATGCTACCTGTCTCAATGTGTGTTTATTTGCAGTAGTTACAAATAGCTGGGGGCATATAAATAGAAACGTAACTACGAAAAAAAAACTACACCCTCATTTGGAAGTAAGTCATATAAATATTTTTTTATTAGATCCTTCCTTGCATTGAGTTATTCGTATGCAGTCCATAAGAATACACTTCGGGCTTTCCATTGAATTTAGATATTGAGATTGAAAAGGGTGGAAAAATCTTGACTTCTTGCGGAATTAGAAGGCCAAAGAATATTCAAATATTGATGTATTAAGGTTTGTAGTGTTGCTTACTGCAGAAAAGTAATGTAATTCAAAGTGCAAGTTCGTGGCCCCCGCAGGCTTAGTAGATTTTCAGAAGAAAAATGGAACAAGATCTTTCCACTCACTATTTAAATGTGTCAGAGGAATGAAATGTGTATCAAACGTCTAAATTGGGAACATATATGTTATATGGATATACGAAGTGTGCTCAAGAAGTAAGCTGACTATTTACCTTTATCAAAATATTAATATATTTATCAATATCAATGTTATCCCTTGCAAATTATTTCACAAATATATAAAAAAGAACTTGTCTCTCCAATCTTGGTGACAGGAAGGACAGGAAATATGATTGTATAATAATTATTGTGGTGTTCACTAAAAAGCGTCTATTCTTCTTATCGAAGTTAAGCAGTTTCAGGAGAAACTCACTACAAGTGTTCAAAAACCGCTCTCAGAAAATTAACTGCCTGGCCCACGATGTCATTCGACATCGATCGCTCGCATAAATACGTTTGAAACAGCAACAAATTTTTAAATGTTGTTTTTGGTTTGAATGTATTTATGCGAGAGAGCGATGTCGAATGACATCGTGCGCCAGGCAGTAAATCTCTAAATCTGCATATACATATATCAAATAATATCAAGACAATCGGGCTCTCACTGTATATGGCTGCCATCACTCTAAAGTAAAAGAAATTGAGAGGCCTGAAAAGGTAGATTCTGTCAAACTAGACCATTTGCGTGTTACACGACTGATTGAACTTTAAGGTCTTTATGGTTAAAATTAGCTAAGGATCTTCTACGTACCACTGTGAAACTGAGATCTGGCAGATGTTCTGGCGATGTTTTTTTTTCTGTTGGTTCTTACACACTTTGTGCACTATCCGCTTCGCTGTTTAGTCATGAAGACATCAAATTAATTTCCGTTTAATCCTTAATGATTACTCACTAGACTAGTAACTTGACTTAATAAACACACATTTAACTTAAAATCTATTGATTTCATCAGCTCAGAAATATTTGAAAAATTATAATCACATCTGTATTTCATCTGCTTAAGACATTTCAAATAGAAGTTATTGAAAGTATTAAAAATTGTGTATTCATACATGAGTGTGTGTGTCAACTTGAGTGAGTGTATGTATGTGTTCAAATTGCAATTGTCAGTCGGTATGGAACAAATGTCATCATGTAACTAACAATTGCTGTCGTTTTTATAAAACTTATAACTGTAAGTGCTTGGATGTATGTATAAGTTTAACTAGAACTTGCAACAATGGCAACATAATTTTCCATTTTAACTGAGAAAAAATAATGGTACAGAACTTTGCATATTCAGACTTTTTCATTTGTTTTGCACTCATGCTTTTTCTTGCTTTCCATAAAAACAAAAATACTATTTAATTTCGATGCAATTGTTAATTTACATGCAACAACTCAAGTGAATCCAAAAGTGTAACAGTGCATTTAGTTAAAAAAGGTCAGAGTATAAATTTATGCAAACATTTGGTTGTGCGGTATTCATTGGGAATCTCTATTACAAATGGTGAAGAAATTGAAATTTTATTTATTTATACAGACTATAGTTTTGAATTATTTCTAAAGAGGAAATGTCGTTCAGATGAGAGCTTATATAGGATAATGAAACTAAAACATCTACTAGAAATATGGACTCATGGTTCCTAAAAATCAATTACGACTCTAAAAAAATTTATTATGAAATAAAATTCAAGAATATATTCCGTTCCTTTTAAGTATCGAAACAATATTGGAAATCGATAGTAATGTACTCGTATAACACTCATATACATATTTATAAAAGCTCCTATTATTTCTTAAAGCATTTTGCTAATCCTTCCTGATTTTTATTTATGTGAATATAAAAAAAAATCAATTGTGCAGAAAAGGTTTATTGACATGAATTGTCTTTCCAATACTAATTTTGGCAATTAGTTTAGTGAGTTATACCATACATATTAAATTTCAATTAGAATTAGCAATTGATGCAATTGGTTTATATTCTCTAATTCATCTAACAATTAGAATTAGTTCAACTAATTCCCATTAGATAATTGGAATTTTTATTCCAATGGTAAAACTAATTGCAATTAGTTGTCATTAGCAAAAAAAAATTGGTTTACCATTACAATTAGAAATCTAATTGACTTCTGCTAATGCAATTAGATATTCAATTAGCTGGAATTAGAATCAATTATTTTGATATACATATATGGTATTTTTAGTAAATCCGATTACATTTTTGCAGAAGAAAGTACTGCTTCATTGTCAAAATTGACAGAGGAGGCTGAAAGCCTGCATTTTATTTCGAATATGATGCATCAATATTTGAATGATGCTGATAAAACTTCCAATATATGGTCCAAATATCCTACATACTCGAAATAAAATGCAGGCTTTCAGCCTTCTCTGTCAATTTTGGAGTAGCACTTGCAAATAATTGCAAATAATTTCAAGACCTGCTTGTTACATATGCTAATATTTTATGTCTTTAAGGAAAAAAAAACTCCGATCTGAAAATTATAGAAATGAAATCAAATTAAAATTGGATGGGAAATGAAAAGTTACACTGAGGCAATTAATGCCTACTACTAACTTAAGGTGTACTTCTTTGTGAAAGGAATAGGGTAAAGAGGACAGGCTCTGAAATTAGAAGACACAGAAAGAGAGAGAGAGAGAGCGTAATTTTTATTATACATCTCAACTATTCCGCGATGTTTATTTTGTTTATAGCAGAGTTGCAGGTCTCTGGTGTTAAGTATACGCAATAAGCCTCTTAAGCTGGCAATTTTATTAATTGTTTTACTTTGCCGACGGTTATTCTAACATTACTTATAAAGGAGGGCGCCGTGATGTAGCGTACATTAGCGTAGAGAGTAAACAATCGCTGTTACTGTTAAGTGCCCAGTGATATGCCTTCGTCACATAAACAGTCCAACAACAATTAATACAACGTCACACTAAGTAAATCAGAAAAATTCATGATATTAAATTTTTTTTATGACTTGTCTTGAATAGAGATCGAACCCAGGTTCTCAGTCATAAATTGTTTTGTAGTCAACTCGCTAACTACTTCAGCCAACAGCACCCTCAATACTGGCTTTTCCTATTCTTTGAGGTAACAAATAAAAAATGGGTGCTATTCTAAACGGTTTCTTAAGCTGTTAAAACTAATTTTAGTAGCATGAGTCAACGCTAGACTGGCTAATTGTTTAACTGGCAGTTAAAATCTTCTCAGCCAAATAGCGTTGAGATATAAGGTTTAGTGCCTAATGGATTCGTCAATGCAAAAGAAACTACTTTGACCTTTCTGTTTTAAAAACTTATTACCATCATCATAATATACTTAGTACTACTGTATGTTTACTACATGTGTATCTTCTGTTTTGAATTATTCATTTGTAGATGTTGGCATGGCTGGAGATGTCTTTGTGTGCAACGACTTGAGGCACTGCAGCAAAATTCACATAAATATGCAAGTAATGAATGATACTTGGCAAGGAAATAATAAGAACAACTAAAATATAGCGAATAGAGCAAACAGAATTATAAACATTTTGTTTAAATGAATGGATGTTTGAAAACGAAACCCAAAAGAAATGGATGGTGATTATGGAGAAAATGGGTTGCAGAAGAAAAATGTTATTGTTAGTGATTTGTACTGGCATCACGTTGATAAATTTGAATATAAATATTATTGTTGAATACAAGTATGGGAATCAAAGAATACATTTCTGTGTAAAAAAATTTTTCACTGCTAAAATTATTTTCTGCCAGCAACAAAACCTCTCAACTCCTTTCATTTAGAAGTTCAATTTATTTGAAAGCTTTAAAAACAAAAAATAAATAAATAGATAAAAAAATTCTTATCTCGCCTCGATTGTCATCTAGTTGATTACAGCTGACAATTTAGCGGACATAGACTGTCTATAAGTTGTCTTAATTTTTTTTTTCTATTCATTGCCAGACCTTTGAAATGGTTGGTGTTATTGAACATGCGTCCTATACTGTCTAACATTTCGTTAAGTTCTTGCAGTATGCATCTTCGCCAGACATTTTTGGAGCGACTGCTTTTCCGAATAACTTGCCCGCATGACTATTCCAAATTGTCTTTTAGAAACTTCCAAATTAACGTCGCTCTCTTGCCCAAAGTTGTTCATCGAATACTGTACGAGGTCAAAAGATCTAAACAATTCTTCCAAAAACATCTGTTAAGAAAATCTCGAAACTTACGGTAATGAACCAAATTTCATATCCACGAAGTAATACAAATAAATCGCATGACATGAATATTTGCATTAGGTCTGCACCATGGATGATATAATTTTTTTTAATTTCATTTAATTCTTTTGCAAGTTTAGTCATATTTCTAATAAAAGAAAACATTGCGATTAAACTGCATAATTTTAGTGAATTTATTTCCTGAAAAATTTCGATTTTACAATTTCATGAAATCGATAAGTTTCCCATCTATTCTTTTTCTTTCATATTTTTGCTATATTATCTGTTTGCCGATAAAATTTTATATACAAATCGAATTTCGATGATTTCTGATATTACGATTTTTAGTGGTACTAAAATCATACGCGTCTTGAATATAAACAATTTCGTTTACAATAGCTTTTACTTTAAAGGACTATGTGTGGACTAAAGATCTAATCATATTAATAATTTAAGAAATTGTTAAAATTTTATTAAATAAATTCAGAATTTATCACAGGTCTTTTTAATTAAACAATTGTGTATTTTAATTCTTTTCAATATTTTGCCACAACATCGAGTGGCGTCGTCAGGCGTCGAGAGGCGAAATATTATTTGCTTGGGATCATGCAACAGTCTCGAGCCTTGTCACACCCACCTCGTGATGGCTGAAAGAGCCTTAACTACAGTCATTCCATATCTGAGCTACTTATTCCAGTAGTCCTTCTCATCAAGATTATTAACTCCTATTAGCCAAAAGCCCAATGTAATTTAAGTCTAAAACAATTTTTAGCGATGCCATAGTAATTCATCTAGAGACACCATCGTAAACTTGATTAAATTGCCCATCCCTTCGACCTTAAACGAAAAGTAAAACATTTTTCTTTCAACGAAGATTCCTTAATATTAAGAGCAACATTGATGCTCCGAACTTGGCACACTAAATTCATTTGTTATGAGTCTTATTTTGAATAACACGTACTCCTTTTTCCCCACACAATTAGCATTGTAATAAATGTGAGATTTTTACACCTTCTAACAAATTTCCAAGACCGATGATGGGAAGCGGATCACTTTCACTTTGACACTTAATTCTATGATAAAAGCAAATTAAAAATTACCCATCATTCCTGTAAGTTAAAAAAAAAAATAAAAATCTTTATTTCGTTTTTCTTCCCAACGACACAATGAAGCTTTCAAACCTCTTCTATTCAAATACTCTACATACAATTGCCAGCTGTTGCATATGACACACATTACAAAAAGGCAGCAACCACATGAATGTCAGTGGTGTGTCAAGGAATTTAACATGAATTCCTTTTTTTGATAACTGATGCTGCTGGGAATAATGGAAGATGATAAAGAAAAATACAAACTTGACATACATACATAGAAGGATTCTGTTATCTGGCCACTAACAATATGTGTCACTATTGATTAGCGCCCATAATGAAAATGTCCTCAAAGTACAATTTAAGACTTTTTGTTACTATGTGAGCATAAGTATTAGTTATCGTTGCAGCAAGGAAAATGATACTGTTGCTATATTTGAGAAATAAAACATAAAAACTTCTGTAATTCAAATTGTAAAGGCATCAATAACTCCAGAAACAATAAAAAGTTTCTATTGATCAACTTTTTAAAATACTCGTAGTTTATAAGTTTTACTTTGATTTATTGAATGCTATAAAAACTGCAAAATTTATCATTTTACTACATTAGATTTTAAAACACTCTGATTTGAATATATATATATATATATATATATATATATATATATATATATATATATATATATATATATATATATATATATATATATATATATATATATATATATATATATATATATATATATATATATATATATATATATATATATATATATATATATATATATATATATATATATATATATATATATATATATATATATATATATATATATATATATATATATATATATATATATATATAGTATATATATATATATGTGTGTGTGTGTGTTCCTTTTACTCCTCTGAGCAGCATAGGGCCTCCAACGCTTTGAACATTCTTGTTAATTATCTTTCTATATTCTTACACAGTGGGACAGAACTATAAAATATGAAAAACAGATCATAATAAACAAAATTTTACTTTGCCTCTGCCAAAAAGTAACTAAGTCTCAAATTAAAAAAAAAAAAAAAAAAAAAACTACTCTGAATATTTAGAGGCTATATTTTGACATGTATTAAATGTGTCTTTTTGAAGAAAATAAGGTGTTACCACAAAATTTAATTAATAGATTTCAGTGTTTTTGTTACCGGCTTCAAAAAACCCAGTAAATCGGTTCAATTCTTTGTTAAAATGTGTTTATGTCAAGTGTTTCAGATATTGTTTTTGAAATCGTTATAGGAAATGCTATTCCCCCTGCTATTTTATATGTTGATCAAAATGTAAACACTTCTAAACTAAAAAAAGAATTATAAAAAAAGAATTTTTAAAACTGGCCCACAAATGACAACAAAATTTGCTGAACTCGTTTATTTATTTATTTAATTTTTTTCTGAAGTCGGGTAAAAATCATTAATGATATCTGTTCCAGCAAGGATGTTTTTGGTGCTGATTTATGAGAATGAAATATATTAAAAATTCCAATATTACCTCTTATTTATAAAGATTTCCTAACCCTGAATTATAAAATACTTCAAATGTTCAACGCCATTGACAAACATTAAATTGTTACATGACTCTCAACTGTTGGTCGGATGCCATTTGGAAATATGCATTTGCCAAACACGTTTAAATTTGCATCATTTTGTAGCAACGCTCTTTTTCGTGTTTTGTTTTTCCTACTCTTTTCTGTTTATTTACTTGGCTCAAGCTAAATGCACTCGTCAAACATTCAAAGAGCCAAATACAAGTTGGTATCATGAATACAGATGAATGAATGTAAGAGTCAGCATGACTGGCCTGTACACAAGTCAAAATTAATATGAAAGTGAAAGCAAATTATTTGTATGGAACGCTATAAGCAAACACAATGATAATTACCTCACACACTGATATACATTCACACACAGACCAAATGTGTAGAAATAATGGATGTGTAAGACATAAACACCAACAGCACAATAATAGAGACCACGTAATGGCAACAATAGCAACAAATAAGTATATGTATGTATAGGTATTCAAAAAGAGTTGGGCAAAAGAAAAAATATTTCAGTAAAACTGAGATTTTGTTTTAAAAATAACACTATAGCCCTAATTTTGAATGATGTAATTATATAAATGTTGGTCTTGGGAATTTAAAAAAACGCATTTTTTTAATAATTCACATTTTTCTTTGTCTCACGTGAAATAACCTTGAATTCAAGCACTTAGTTTTAATAAGAAGGGAAGTAGAAGTGCTCAAGTCAGCAGTTATATTTTAGTGAAAAAATTACATATTTATTAGTATGTTGTTATAATTAAAGTGTAAAAGTTTAAATTTTAACCAACATTACATAAGCTTTTAAAGACTTCGAAATGCATTACCATTTTAACTGCGATTTTTAAAGCCGGTGCCAATATGCTTCAGACTATGAACTGAATTTTGTACAACCTTCTTGGCACCGGCTTCAAAGATATTAGTATATAACTCATGCAATAATATTATATTTATATAAAAATTTTTGCAGGCTGTATTTGAAGTCGGTTGAATTTTTTGGCAATATAGTTTTATTTTAAAACTTTTTAAAGATTAGCTTTGAAGACAATATAGGAGGTACCTTTACTCTGCTTCAACACATTGGTAAAAATGTGACCACCTCTGGAGCCTAGCAAAGGTAATAATTTGCATGGGTGGTGTACCACTTCCCTATTCTGCCAGGCTTTCCATAGGCTGCAAAGCATTGGCCGCAGGATAATCCGCGCAAATTTTTAAAAGCCCCACTGTTCTTATTTCTTATCATTTTTATAGATAACCAGGTCCCAAAGCTGAGCATATGTAAATTTTTTTCTTTTTTAATTGCCAAATATATATCGATAGTCCGAATAGAAACAGTTTTTGTATATAAATAAATAGCCCATATAAATGTCTGCAGATATGTGCTTGTATATATGGAATACTGCTTTTACCTTTCCTATGGCTTACAATGGGAAATTCGTTTGATGGAATTAGGGTAGCCAAAAAAAGTGACATAATAAAAAAGGAAGATTATTCGATAAAATTTACTATATGATTCGAAATTCTTTTGTGGCAGTTTCTTGAGTTCATACAAAACGTACTTATAAATAAAATAGTCCAAACTAATCAAATCAGGTAAACAAATAATCAAAACAAGTAAACAAATTTCGAAATTAAGCAACGAAAAAATTAAAAAAAAAATTAATTTAATTTTCAGTAACCGAATTCCTTAAGTTAGGAAATATTTCGTATGAATGCGGATTTATAAAAAATTTGTAAATTTTAATAAAAACTTGACTATAAACTCGAACTAATATTTAACAGGGTCACCAAAATATTTTAATTGAAAATTAAATTTACTTTAGGCAAAATATTTGAAATTTTTTTAGCAATAATTTTTTATGTGATATATGGAGTTTAAAGGGACAATACAGCTTATATGTATATAATTGTTTTGTTAATGTATTTTATATTTATGAAAGCTATAGCAAGGAAAATTATTCTGTGGAGATATATCTTCAAATTTCTTTAAAATATAAAATTATATAATATGAATAAAATTTTTAGAAATTTCTACAACATATAAACTTCCTGGGAATAATTTTGCGGCTACCTAAGCGCTACCTAAACGGTGTTCAGAATTATTCCCAGGAAGTTTATATGTTGTAGAAATTTGTTTATTGAGATCTTAGGTAAATTTTTGTAGTTGATTGTTTCCTTGAATTTTGAACGGTTTGCTACCTATGGACCTGAACAAGAGAAAAATGTAAAAAAAAATCGAATTTTTTTAAGTTTTTTGCGATTTTTATCTGGAAGGTGAAGTTTTTTTGATTTTATATGTTCGCAATTTTTGGGAAAAATTGGGAGACACGGGTCTTTTTTTTAGTATTTTATCACGTAGTGGTGTCCGTATATGGTTATTTTGCCACGACTTAAAAAATTACACACAGTGTAATAAAAGACGTTACTCTGCACCTTTGGCATTTTTCGAAAAAAATTAAATTTCTTTTTCATTTTAAATTTTCCAAGTTTAGATAAGGCTAAAGAAATAATGGTAAACCATTTTCTTAAATTTGCATTTTAAATGAATTTCTATTGCAACGTATTTTCTTTCAAAACGTTTCATAAATTTTTTTTTATAAGCGAAAAATTAGTAATAACTTCTGCATATAAAACGCTTAAAATAACCAGTTTATGCGTTTCATTTAAATTGAAAAAAATTAAAAAAATTGGCAACATTTTATTAACAAATTCAAAAAAGCATTATTTTTTTTCATTTGTTAACCGATTTAAAATAATTTCCTTTTATTTGAAAAAGAATGGTTGCGGTTTGGACCCTCTTGAGCACATATCTGATCCGGGAGGAGGGGGCACTTGTACAAACCAATACCTAAATAATTATTATATATTTGGCTAACTACAACAGTGAGAGTGTTAAAAATTGGCACCTGCACTCTGCATCCAACGCACGCAGGCTCAAGAAAAAAAGAAAGATAAACTGACTCGATAAAGACGGGGGAAGGGCATCTCCTATTAAAAATAATACATAATTATTATATATTTGGCTGACTACAATAGTGAGAGCATACAAAATTAAAAATACTTTTTTGAAAAGTGTATGCTTCCACTTTGGTTCCATAAAAATATAAATAGTCTCCTTTGTTTCTGCCCGAAATATTAATTATCATAAAACTCCGCATTTTTGGATCGACTTCTTCTATAGTAAAATATAAACTAGAAATGAATGATAACAGAATTTAAGATCACTTAAGTAAAATGTCATCAACTTTGGTGTATGTTTTCGATCGCTAAGCAATCTTCCACTTGCAAAGCATGTGAAATCTGTCTACATGAGAATTCATTAAAATGACTTGAATGGACGAGCTAAACAATTACCTCCAAAATAAAAGTTATTTAAATCACTGTACCACAGTGAGCAACAGACTTCTCTTAAAATAGAATTAACAGAAATCTATTTATTAAAAAATACTCTCAACTTATTTTGTTTGGCCAAATTTGAATTTGTAACCACAGTGAATAGTTAGAAAATGTGTGCATTCATTTGTTTAAGTGCTAAAGTACAAACTAAAAGTCATTGCCTTTGAAAAACATTTGAATTTGAATGTGTTTGATTTAGCTCAACTAGAATGTGTGTGCAATTTGGTATTTCATACTTATAAATAGTTTACACTTAGTGAAAAAAGTATAGTGGCCGAACACTGAAACTGATGTTCCTAACACAATCTCTTTTATATAAAACTTTTGCTTTTAAATATTCACTATCATTAAACGCCGAAACAATTGTAATTTAATTTGTCACCTTTTTATGTGTTAGGGGCCTTAGCGATGGTCTAATAAAATCCCATTTGATAATATTTACATATTTTGTAATGAGCACAATAATGTTACATACTATATTATAGATGCTATGATCATCTAATTTATATACAGCTGTTAATATCATTTACGTTTCCGTAACCTGAATAGGACTTCAAACAACCGCAGAGAATTTTCTGAAATTTAATTGGTTGAAAATAAAGTCAATACTCAGTTCTTATTGTGAATTTAAATCTTAATAATAATAGCAAATAAAAATTTTCATATTCATTTTGCAGAATTTAAAAAAATTATAGTTTTTTTACAACACATTAGACTTTTGCATTTTATGCCTGACTGCCTTTTTGACAAACAAAGAAAATGCCATTACAAACCCAAATTTTTATTTGTATTTGCAATCAAAAAGTGCAAAAAGCCAAAAATATGCAAATTGTATATACACATACAAATAAATTCAACTCAATTGTGCAAAGAGTGTTAAAGCAGAATATAAACTAAAATATATACATATTTAAAAAAACCCCTCATGATCAAACACTTCACAGTTGAAACAAATACAGAGGGAACCAGACAGGATATCAAAAAGCAGCAGCAGTCGGTTTAAAGGCTACATAAACAAATACACAAACAAAACAACCGAACTGCCAATAACAAATTGTCCATTTGCTGCTAGAATGTCGTAACTCGAAAAATAAAGTTTACAGAAAACCTGCCATTATATCAGCAGTACTGTTGAATAAGATTTAGTTCTATTGTTTTCTCAAATAGATAAATGAATAAAAAATAAAATATATGAAACATAATCGAAAATTGTTTTCAAATAGAGGAAAGGAATTCAGTATTAGGGAGACAATTTTTTAGAATTATATTTTTTACAAATTCATCAACCAAGTGTTACTTTTTTAGAAAATAATAGTATCCTCCTAAAATATCAGCGTGCAGACAACGATATGATGTTATTTTGATTTGTTACATTCATGCAGCGAATGAACGAAAGGAGGACTACAACAACATATCTAAAAGCGGACATAAATAAGGCGAAACGCAACATAAAATCAAATACATATATACTATGTGTTCCTAATTGTTTCTATATGTTTCTTTTTGTGGTAGTCAGTTTTAGATACATGTAGTAAAATAAAGTGATACAAATTTTTTGCACATGCCAAATAATGGAATTAAAACTGCCTCTAGAAAATAATTCTGTTTGTATGAAAAATTATTGATTTTTATTACTACAACGAACTTCAATGAAATTTTGCAAAAAACATAGAAAAATCCTTTTTTGTTTAACATCTTTTCCTCACCAAAGTGCATTTTTTGGCTCGATCCAGTCAGTGATTCCTTTTGTTCTCCTGTTAAAGACCTCCTTAGTCATGTGGATTAAATTTCTGTTGAGGTACTTTTCTAAATGTAGAACAAATAACCTGCTAATAGTGAAATATGGATAACGAGAAGGACGTTTAGAAGAAGATTGTCTTCTTATAAGAGCACTTTCTTTGTCCAAATACACAAATGCCTTCTTAGCGCCAGGCTGTCCTTATATCGCCTGAACTAATGATCCATTTACGTTGTACAAAATTTGCAGTGGGAGGATAAAATCCATGCATCGGCTAAAAAATTCATCAGGATTGTAATGGAAAAGCTCTAAGCCACAAAATCAATCAGACGTTTTCGTTTATTCTGCTGATATTAACTTTATCCATCTTTTGCTTTAATGCTCGGCTCTAGTTAAAGGTGATACCAAAATGTATATTTTGATGACTGTTCCTGATATCTGGCGATTTGAAATTGGATGCATTATTTTTCTCCGTACTCTTCCAGTATGACTTTATTGAGACCATTATAAAAAACATTGCTGGCTCCATTTAACATCATGTGCTTAAATATGATAATGGCACTTCTCTCACGAAAGTGACGAAACTTAACTATTCGTGTGGTATTCGACAAAGCCGCAAGTTCTTCCCAATGGCTTACAATTGACTGATGTCCTAAATATCCAGACCTTCCAGGGCCATATTACAGTGCGAATCAAGATCATAAGCTAATGAAATATTATTAAATCAAATTTTTTAATTTCACTATGTTAAGATATTTTAGAAATTAAGATGAGTTTTAAAAAATATACAAGGATATTTAAAAACTGCAACTCAATAGATGCTCCGACTCGCTTCCATAATGATGATGTGATGCAGCTATATATATATATATATATATATATATATATATATATATATATATATATATATATATATATATATATATATATATATATATATATATATATATATATATATATATATATATATATATATATATTGAAAGAAGTACAAAGGAATGTAAACTTAAAACAAAAAGCTTTTTCTTTATCTTTTGTGGAATTATGTGCAACATTTTCCTAGTGCCTGCACCACCTCATTAGAGAAACTTAAGGAATATATTGATAATTTAAGAAAGCTATATGCTTATAAAAAAGTTAACACATAATAAATGAGAATTCTAATTAGAGCGTTAAATATTAAGAACATAAATGAGAAACTAAGAAATACAATAATTTGCTCCTGGCCGGCACCGTTCTGCCTTTTAATAATCATATCAATTCCTCAATACTACAAGAACTAAACGATAGTTATCTAATTAAGCAAGCCATTGCCTTTGAAAATCAGAAATATTTGTTGGTATGTTAGAAAAAAATCCTTTGAAATTCCTTTAATATCTTCTCTTTTAATTAGATATGTATTTAAGAGGCTTCATTCAGTTAATATTTTTTTATGTTGTCAATGGAAGCATTAACGTTTCATGATGCTTGAATATTGCAAGGGTTGCATTAAAAAGCAAATAAAAAGAAATTTGTTGCTTAAATATAACAAGAATTATTTAAATTTCATCAGGCCTATATCTGTAGTACATGTATAAAATAATGTGCAAACAAATACAAAGATACGGACCAAATCTAAATAGATGAATAAAATTGAATAGAAATACTTTGCACTGTAGTAAATAACTCAAAGTTTCATAAACTCAGTTTCCGATTATCTACAGCACTGCTCTTAAACTTCTTTAATACTCGTGTTCAAAAAGTTCAACTAAAAGTGCATACAATTACCACACTGTGAATTTATTTATATGAATGCGAAGACATTTAGTGTAATCTATGATATGAATCAGCCACTAAGAGATCGAATGAAAGGAAAGCAAATCCCTATATAGTAGGATGATTCCTACCCATGCACTGAAAAAAATTCGTGTACTAAACACAAGAAAAAACCTTTCTATTGAATACAACAAAAATTTTCTTAATTTAAGTAAAATTTTCGTAAAACTAGGAAAAACATACTGAGATTTCTTGAAGGTATTTCATATTTTTTACAATGAAAAAAAATTTTAGAAAAACATATTTTCTAAAATTTAGAAACTTGAAAAATTTTGATATTTTTATTTTAGTTAAAGTAATTTAATTCATGAATTTATTAATTTAATTGCGAATAGTTCATAAAATTTAACATATTTAAATTTTTTTAAATGATTGCCTTCAAGTTTTGTGCATAATTTTCTTTACATTGGTAAAGCTTTCCAAGAATTAACAGACAGTTTTCAAAACGATTTCCTATTTCGTGAGTTACTGCTTCCTATGTTACTAAAAACTAAAAACAAAACAGTACCAATTTTATTTTTTTTTCAAAGAATATTTGAACTAGAAGCTGCTACATTTCTCCCATTTTTTAAATTTTCGACGCGAAAATTTTTCCAAAAACATTATAACTTTACCAATTCATAATGTTTTTGTTATGGACAACTATTTAATTTAATCACTATTAAATTTGCTTTTAAGCTTTTAAGCTAAATAACTAGGGTTTCGTCAGGGCTGCAAAAAATTTAATTTTGTAAATTTTAATACTGAAAATTTTTTCGTTTGGGATATTTTTCCCAATTAATTGTTAAAACAATTAGAGTTTTTAAAAAATGTTTTATTTGTTTTGCCTTTAGCTGTCCATTAATATGCCATATCATATTCTATGACATTTCACTTGTCGCTAAACCTTATCGTTAGTGAACTGTAAGCAGTTTGAAAACATTCAATATAAGAATTCTATATTGTATGTATATAATTATTATAAAAAACTTGAAATATCGGTATATGAACAGCTAAAGCCACAACAAACAAAACATTTTGTAAATTTTAGTTATAATGTTAAAAAATATTTATTTATAACTCCAATATGATGAAAATTTACTTTAGTTTTAAATCGAAAGAAATGCAGGACAGATCCCAATAATGACGGATATTTTGGATATTTTCATGTTAATTTTTAAAATTTAGAAAGTGTGAAATCAGTGAAAAAATGACTTTATAAAATTTTTGGTTGTTGAAGATTAAAATACCACTTTTTTATTTATATCATAAACTAAGAATCAAGCCTTTAAGGCAAAATATCAAAACTCAATTACGTACAGTAATATATGTAGTACTATTAACTTTTGTAAATATTGAAAAATAGGGTATGCAAAAATAAAAAGTTATAAAATTGCACTAAACATAAATTTCTTAGTTTATTGCTTTTTTGGAAAAATACGCGCTTTTTTAATGTTTTTTTTTATGAAATTATTAATTTTGTTATAATTTCTCATATTTTTAGATTAAAAAAAATTAATTTAAAAATTCCCGCAATACAATCATCCATTCTTCCTCCAAAGAAATGCACTGAGAATATTAAAGAATGACTTGAACTAGAATCAAAATTTTCTTGAAATCAAATAAAATTTTCTAAGAAATTAAGAAATTTTTTATTGAATCCCAGTAAAAAAAAAAAAACACCTTTGGAGCCATACCGCAAGCAATTTGAATTTTAATTGATTATAATTTTTCTAAATTCTAGTTCACAATTTTCTTAGATGTTCAGAAAAAAAGAATAGAAGGAGCAGTGTTCAAAACATTCAATTTGAATTTTCCCATATTCAAGGTGACAGGACTACAGGACGACCAAAGAATGAGCTTTCATTTTAACATCAAATCCGTTTCATTGGCATATCGAGGTCAATTACTTAAAGGCAAAACTTTGACAAAGCCTTTGGCATATGCAGAAAGAAAACATTTATCATATAAAGTTGACATTTTATATAGTAATAAAATAATATAGAAGTACTTATATGCATACATACATTCATAGATACATTATATGCATGTTTCGCTAAAATATGATTCTAAGATTATATTTCAGACTTTGTTGTTTTAATCTTAAATAAATATAAATATTCGTTTTATATACTAGTTCACGTATTATTTACAGACAAATGGAAATAAGATATATAAATGACTTCACAAGAAATAATTTAAAATGCTTGAAGGGGGAGAAAACTATTTTCTTGTTGTTAATATTATGACATTACCTCAGGTATTACTTGTCAAGTAACTAAAAAAACGAGTCCTCAGGCAATATTGGCACCACCATCAACAAACAAACACAAAGCACAGAAACGGCAGAAGCAGCAGAAGGAGATGTGTGGCAGCTTTCTACGAGTATTACATATATGTATGTATGTATGTATATAGCACAAACGCCCCTTTCTAAATTCTCATAAAATACTCCAAAGAAGCAAAACAAAACGGAACATAACACAACAGAACTGAACACGACACAGAAATAATGTTACAATAATAATAATAAACGCACGTTATTTTATATCCCAGCACGCAGACACACACAAACGCATATATGTACACATTATATACTATTTTTAATATACATGAAAATGTGATGTATGTATTTGCTATTGTTGAGGTTTATTAACAATTAAAAAAAAGATAAAAAGTGGAAAATGGAAAAGTATTAAAGTTATTTTTTGTTAGAATTCTTATTTCCCCAAAAAAAAATCAATACGAAAATTTTATAAAAAATGATTTTCATTAAAAATCACACGTTTTATATAAATTATCTCCGTTTATTTTTGTATATTAATTTAAAATTTTTTTTAATATATTTACGGTATAGACATACATATATATTTTTTTTCGAAATTGCCTTTATATTTTCAATTGTTTTTATTTCTTTCTATATGTCGATTAATTTATTCGCATACACACACACACACACACTCTTTATTTATTTATTTTCGTTGTCATTTCATTTTGTATTTCTATGTATTTCTTATTAAAATCTTCATTCAACATGCCGGCAGCATGTTCATTACTGTGACTTACAACCGAAACTGTGCTACAAATAAATTTCAACTTGTTTCAAAGTAAATGTTGTTGCTGTTACCATAACAACTTGTTTTCAACCATGGCTATCATGGAGCCCTCTCTCACTGGTAAGTCTCTTGTGCTTATACTCTAAAATATGAATGATTGCAAACATGTTCTAGTGATGGCATCAATATTTTTAAAATTGTACCATCTACGAGTACCTTCAAAATTGTACTCTTTTCAACTTTACCAATATTCTACTAAAGGTAACGTCACATTGGCAAAACATTTGGTTGAATTAAATTATTTACATAGTTACACTAAGCACATTATTTCTCCATATAATTTGTTCACACAGCTGACAAGCAATTTTTTAAGTCGTGGAGCAGCATTATTTCCATTTATGTATTAAGAGGAATTATAAATAAAAAAGAAAGTAAATTGATGCAAAAAAGGAAGTAAAAGTGATTACGATAATAAGGTCCATAGATATTGTTATACCTTGGTACTTTTCGAATATTACCAAAAATAGTACAAGAGTATCAATTTAGACATTCTTTGCGTGTTCTCTTAAGATGGTAGTTACCAGATTAAGTTCAAATATGGTGTTTGGGTCGTATTTCACATTTGCATTTTTGCGTTTATTTCTGCACTGTACAAAATATATTGTGTCGAAAATTATATGATCAAACGTTCAGCTGTATATTGAAGTATCTTTAATTTAAAATGGTATTGAAAATGTATGTGTAAAATCGAATTTGAAGTCTACCAGTATTAGAATCGTCTATAATTTTTTTTATAGTAGAATCTGAGCAACCAAATGGAAGAACGTGGAAGTCGTTTTTTAGCATTAATTTGTTGCATTGGCAAGGCTGTGAGGACTAGTTGTTATTAAGTTCGCGACTAAATTTTTTTGTTACTGACTTTTTTCAATTGTTAGATTTTTCTTGAGCAACTTTAATTTTTCAGCAAAACTTTGATCTCTAAATTGAGTTTTATTTTTTATTTTATCCCTAATTTTTTCTGGGATAGTTCCTTAGACTCAGCACTGGGATGTCATTAAGAAACTACTCAATTTATTAGATTTTGACACCGTAAAAGAAATAATAAATCTGCTGTCTGCTTTACATTAGTTTACATTTATGTGACCTTTTATATGTATGTATATCATATATGTCAATTTTTCCACTCCATCAAAAGAAAAATAAATTGTAAATAAATTTTGTCGACACAATTAACGCCATAATAAATTTTTAATGTAGAATATAAGTATTATCTTTTATTTGGCGAAATATGGCAATTTAATATAACTTTTTAATTTTCTATTATTTTTTTCATATTTAGTGTACTCCTTCTGCTATGATATTTTTTTGTATTTGTACTTATTTAAAGATGTCATAAAATCAAACTATCGGCAAGAAGTGTACGAAAATTTCTTCCAGTGTTAGAAGAGAAAAGTAAAATTAACAGCTCTTCAAAAAACAATAAAACCTACACGAGCATGAAATAAGATAGTACTTGCGTATGAGTCCTCCTCTAAAAGACCTTTTACACAGTCAAAATAAAAATCAAGTATTAGCAGAAGCTTGTTGGCATGCGTGACGCCAACAATTGTTGAAGAAAAATCAGGCATTTTTTACTCGCTTGACGTTGTGTTTTGATGCATGTGTGTTGTATTTATTCATCAAGTCCATACTCGTTGTTAAAGAAACTTCAACGCGAATGGTTGTTCAAGATGACGGAAGAGAAAATGTTGACCATAATATAAAATCGACGCTATTCGAATCTTTAAAGAAAATTTTCGCAAAATGCAACGTTCACAAATTTCGTCTTTTATATAAGATAAACGTTATAATGCCATTTTCTTTTTTTATTATCAGTCTTTTTATTTGTAAAAGTTTAGTGTCCCAATGTTTCAATACCCCGTGGAATTATTCTTCAGGATTTTTAAGTCGTCATTGCCACACAGAGTATGGGCGGTGCATATTGTCAATTACTTTTGCGAACAAGTATCGCAAAAATCCTGCAAAACCAACACGTGAGACAATGTCGCTCATCATATCGTTCACACTATGCATTTGGTTGTGATCGATTTTATAAAAGACCATGTACATTTTCGGTAATTTTTCTAACATTGACATTAATGATCCTATGGATGTCAAAGTCCCCAATTACACCAACATATTAAAAAATGCCCCCTAATGCTGAATTGCTCATTTATACTTTTTGCTTAAACAACAAACTTGATGCTATAATTTTTGGCATTTACATTTATTTCGCTCTTGACTTACCCATTTTTTAAAAATTTTTAATACTTTTGAATGCTGGAACTGCTGGGATTTGAAATAAACTCTTCAATTCATATGTAGGTTTTTTCTTATGGCCACTACAGAAATTTACATTACACTAGATTTGTATTATGACAGGATTACATATGTAAAAACATACTAAATAAAAAATATATATTTTACCCTTTTCATCATGCCTATTTCGGCAAATCAAAATAAGTCCCAGTTCAAGGGATAAAATTTTTCTTCCACAATTTTTTTCTTCTTCTTTGAAATCGCTTTCGTGTTTACACAAAGAAATTTTTCTTGTACTGCTCTAAGGCAATGAATTCCAATTACATGTATGCATATACCTAATTTCTCTTCCCACTTCCTACCTTGCCAATGAAGTAGGAATTGTTGCAAAAAAATTGCACCATCTAAATACAATCTGATATTATCGCTTTTTCGAACTGAGTTTGCATTTATCAAGTTTTGTTGATGCTTTTTTTGTTTTTTTTTTTCATGAAAGTTGCATTTACGTTTACACTCGCAAGGGCGTAGCCAGGATATGAAATAGGGTGGTGCCACGAAAATTATGATTTTTTATGATTATGATTTTTTATGATTATGATTTTTTATGATTATTACAATTTCGATCTATTTGAGGAGTAATCTGTGTGGATCTTCTGAAAATTTTGCTAGAATTTTTTCCAGGAATTCGTCCTTCTTCTCGATTACCAATCTTCGGTGGACCCTTAGCATACATAGTCCTGCAATATAAAATATACTTATTTTTTTGATAATAAGTAAAATTGCGTATTATTTTACCGTTTAAACGAGCTTCAGTTATTGTGGAGCGCAACCATGTTTTTACTCGCCTTAAAGTGCTAAATGACCGCTCAACGGTTGCAGTAGTGCACGGCTGTCACAATGAAATTAATAACGCCTTCCTTATATTTCGATAAAATAATCCAGCGTCTTTCAAAATACTCACCAGCTCTAAGTCGGTTAATTCGTCTTTACCCATTTTTTTGTTGTCAAGAATTATACCAAAGCTCAATTTCTCCTTCCAAATCATCCAACACATAAAAATGTTCAAACGTTTTTGTGGCATCTTTAAGCTTTTCCAGCTTCAAAGAAAGCATGTTTGACGGCTGCAAGCAATGAATTGCAAACGCTGGCCTATTCTCTTCATTAAACCTTCTGTCCAGTGAATAAATTAAAGAATCTATATAAGGAATGTATATAGATCGCTTCCAGTATTCAGCAGGTGATGAAAACGGGGGATTTGAACGGTGCCTTTGACGAGAGACTATCCTTGGAACAGACATCTCTATTCCTAAATTGGCTGTGTTTTCTTGGATAGAAAAAAGCAATCCGTCCACAATACCCTGTGCATTTTTTAATAATTTTATATTGTATGTATGTAAAAAAAATTGTTATAGAATTAGGTGGGTGCCACGGCCCTCTAGGCTCATACCTAGCTACGCCCATGTACACTCGTCAAGTTTTGTTGACAAAATTTTCTTTCTCTTACTTCCTAGGGCTTGCAATGTTTTTAATTGGTATGTATATGTGTGAATATGCACCCTTGACGACAATATATGAATTGGTTCAACAAAAGTTGACAAATGTAAGTTCATACTTACCAAAAATTTCCTTGTGTATTACCATTTATCCAGAGATTACACATTGTTAAGGAAACATGAAGGAAATGTTTGATATTTTTTGCCGGGAAGTGGTGTGAAATTTATAAATTTTTTGTGGTTCTTATAGTGTTAATGTTCATTACAACTTATTTTAAAATTCTCTTCATTTTGGCATTGGAATGACATTCTCTTAAACTGTAATTCATGGATTATGCGCTGTTTTGTTTATATTTTCTCCAATCAAGTGCTGCTGCAAGAGGGTAAAGAAATAACTTCACTGTTATATAAAAAGGAGTCGTTTTAAAATAAATATTAATTAATATATATAATTTTTGTAATCAAGCGTTAGGTCTTTTTTTTTTTTTTTTTTTTTTTTTTTTTTTTTTGATTACAAAAATTATATATATTAAAACAAAAAAGGTCGAAAAAATAGTGTTAATTAATAAATATTAATTGATTAAAATTTAGTTTAAATCGAAATTTATCAGAGAGTTTAGTCAGGAAAATAGTTTTTCAACTATTTTTTTCATATACATAATATACAGTATAACTTCCCCGACCCTCCTACTCCCCCACCGGAATAATTAATTTCCGCCATTGTTTTTAATTTGTCATTTCTGTTAAAAAGCTGTTACTCTCTTCATGCAACTAGTGTTACGTGCATTGACATTCAACTGAATACAATTTTTTTAGTATATAGATTCTTCTTCACATAGAATCCCATATCTATACCCACATATTATTAGCCAAATGTAAATTCATTCGCTCATGCAAAGTTTTGCACATGGATTCGTATATACATACGTGTTCCGTAATACACGTTTATGTATGTATGTGTTTGTGTTCATAAAGGCCCATTAGTTCATTAAAAAATATGTGAAGATGTAAAATCGTAAATCGAATCATATATATTCGTATATTATATATATATATATATATATATATATATATATATATATATATATATATATATGTATATATATATATATATATATATATATATATATATATATATATATAATCATCAAAATTCTTAATTCTCTATGGCTGAAACAGAAAATAAAAATTTTAAAAGATTGAAGAAAAAGTACTAGAATTATATCTGATACTAAGCCTAGGTTAGGTTAGGTTGATTGGAGGGGTGTGATAGCCCATGTCATACGACATACACTTAAGCCAGTGAAGGCTTATTGTGCGCTCCCTTTAATTATCAAACACAAACTGCCAAAGTTCTGCGGCAGGATTCGAACCTGCGACCTTCGCACTACGAGTCTAGTACACTACCTACTAGTCTACGAAGGCCAGTTATACTAAGCCTAAGTTATACCAATATCTGCCGATATAGCCGATAAATAAAGCTAACCTTTAATGCAACATACCCATAAATGTATCTGAAATGTAAATAAATGTATATTAAAGTTACTATAAAAAAACGTAAAAATACAATTGGCTTTTTCTTTAAGCACTGCAGGGCACATTATGAACGTAAAAATTCATATTTTCCATTGTAAATCAACAAAGTCAACCACGAATTTATGCCACGTCGTTGCACATGCTGTCTATGCCTTTTGGGATTCTTTATGTTCAAGGTAAAGTTGCGACTTTTGCTCTTGTAGTTGTTGCTTTTGTTTTCGCTGTTGCTGTTGAGGTTAAACATCTATTTACAGTTTCACCTTAGAGAAATCATAATTTAACACATTCACTTAATTGCATGCAGCTGTGTTTGTTTGGACAAATGTGTTTGTCTCTTGCACACTTCAGTGTTATAAATTTATAATTAAAAATTGGAGAATTTTGTTTCCTTCCACTTTTTTAGTTTTTCTATGCCAGAAAAAAATACATTTTCATTTCGTTTGCAAAGTCTTTTTCACAGGCAGTAAGATTAAACTGGTTTTGGGTGGAAAATATTCGCTTTGACATTGTTGACAAACCAAAAGGGATTAAGGCCATAGAAAGTGTTTCTACAAAAGATTACAATTAAATAGGTTTTAATAGAAAACTTTGTTATATGGAGCAAACTTTGTAGAATATTTTTTTAAAAAACAAAATTACAAATACAATGGCCACATGTATAGACGTTATTATTTATTATTAACATAAGTTTGAAATTTCTTTTGTAATTATACAAAACTCATTTTGCTTCAGAGTAAGTATTTACATTATTATTTGCTAAAATCTATTTCTGGAAAGTTATGCATAAATTTTAAGGTCAGTAAGCAGAATCTTTATGGGTAATTTATACAAGCAATATGCCACCTCAGCAAGAAGTCGTCGCCGACAACTGCATTGCATACACAGAAGGCCATAAGTTAACTTTTGTCACGTTCGCTAGAAGTAGCAGCTTTATTTATACTAAGAGCATTTTCAGAACAAACGGCTGATTGACTCTGTACAAAAACTTGAATAATTTAGATATAAATAATAAGGAATTGGGATATTATTTAAAAAGATATATTTATGTAGGTTTTAAAGGCTAAGCTGCCTCAATTGAGACTTGACTTTAATAATCACTAGGAGTAATAGGTGTCGCAAATTCTCTCTCATCAGAAAAAATTCAGAATTGAATATGTTTCCGACATTAGGACAATTTACTCAATTTGTGTTCCAAATGATTGCTGTACACGGCTGAAGTCGATTTTACTGGGATTTAGTATGCAATTAACTCATATTATTTGAGGTTTCGTTAATCGGACATTTTCAGATAAGCAGACATTTAGCCTACTAAAACCTATTTCGATGATGGCGCTGCCAACTAATCTAACAGAGTGGCTGAGTGCAAAACACATATATATAATAAACCGCTTAATATAAGAGCAGACGCCCCAACTAAGGGAACAGACGCTGCTCACACCTCTCACAATTCGCCGATGTTTGACAGTTGTTAAGAACATCACACAGGGACCACCTCATAGATATTTGTGAGTCGACTTGAAGTGGATTCACCAATTAGAACCAATTTTACTTCATTTCAGTAAAATTTTTACATATTTTTAATTTTATATATTCTAAAAACAATATTTGAAATTTCAGTTCAAGCTCATCGATTTAAAAGTATGGGTGTATGCTCGTATTTATGTATATAACGTACACTGCGTATAATATACACAAACCTGCTCTTACGTTAAGTATACGACCCCGAGGTAATGCTCATCATGAATAATCGAAATGTAATTTGTAAAAAAAAGAAAAAGACTTTAATTTTGATATATGTACATACATACTTGGTATGGCTTTTCCAAGCGCATACAAAATCGGATACACACACAGACAAACACTAACATTTTCTCCCCTTCACTTGAATAATGCCTTGCATTGAGTAAAAAAAATTATTTTTTTTTGCACAAAAGTAAAATTAAATGCCGCTATGCAAGGTGATGAAGTGAGAAAGTGTTTGTGAGTGTGGGGGAGAATACTTCATACATTATCAAAACGGTTTTATTCGCTCATTGACTACTGTTGCTATTATTGTTAGGGTAAGTGTTGCCAGGCTTGTCATATCACAGTGAAAATTAAAATGGAACGACATTTTCATTAGCGCCTTTATAAGATTATATAATCTGCAACACTTTCACTCGTATCCCACTTCTAGTGTTTTAATGACAATACATTCATTTGATATGATCGTGGAGAGAGCAGCCACTCCTAGAAAGCTGTTTTTACCTTATATCTTGAAAGCTATACCAGTGAAAGTATTTATATATGGTATGATTTATTTTTGGAACCAAGTACTAAGCCAGACAAAAAAGAATTGAGGAAATAGGTGTAATTAAGATAATATGAAAACAAGATGTGGTACTCAATATATAAAGTATTAATTTTTAGATATTCAAATTTGGGACGAGCTAATTTTATTATGTTCTACATAGTCAAGGGTAACAATGGCGTGTTAGCAATGATAAGAAGCCTTCCCCCTTATAAATCAATTATAAATTATCTTATATCTGCATAATTACAGTTGTTATAAACTTTGAACTTTGTATGAGTTAATTTTAAGACAAAATATGTAAACAAAATATGAAAACATAGAAATACTAGAATATTCAAGTATGCAAATATCTATTACAGCTTATACATATATATATTAAGAGTGTAGCTGAAATAAAATTTAATTTTTTACGACAAAAATTCTCAAGTTTCTTAAACATTCACTAAATTTTAAAGCAAATCAACTTTTTAAATGGAAGAAATTCATTGTGGAATATTAGAAACTATTTTAAATCTAGTTTTCGTTAGATTGAAGTATATTTTTACTAGTTTTAGATAAATTTTGCTTAAGCTAAGGAAATTTTTTAAACATTCAGTAAGAAAACTTCAATATAAGTTTATTTTATTATTTATTTTTCTTTTTAATATATTAGTTATTTAGATATAGATTTTTTTAATTTGTCCTTGATATGAAATGAGAAACTCAAAAATCTGCAATTTTTACCACAAAAAAATAATGTGTAACAAAATACTTTTAGAAGAGTTAATATTTTTTTAAAGGGTGTTGTTTCTCTCAAAAATATGTGTATTTATATTAGAACGAATTCCTTACCATATTATAAAGGTTTAAGTTTGGATGTAATTTTCACAAAAAAGGTTCATTCTTGATAATAACTTCGCTCTTGCAATTTAATGCTTAATTGTACTTTTTCATTTTATATTAATAAAGTATCTGAAAAAGTACTTTTTATCTCGGTTTTTTTTAATCAAAGATGCACAATCGTGCAAACAGTGTGTTGATGTCAATGTGTTAGTGAACGAGATTGACGAACAATGAATAATAGCATCACTTGAATTTATTGCACAATGTTGTTATTTGCTTGTTTGCATTTCAAATCTCTGGCACTTCATTCGGCGCTCGAGTGCTTTCTGAAGTAGCATTGCACATTTTTAGCATTTCTTGACGTACGCTGTAAGTAGGCAAATAAGCAATTGTGCGTGTGTATGCATACTCGTAGGCCTAACACATTCAGGTATTTGCATTTGTAAGTGTGTGTGTGTGTGTGTGTGTGTGCATCTTTCTTTTGTTAGCAACGAAAACAGAATAACAAGCTTTATTGACTTTAAAACTTCTAAGCTGGTATAGATTTTTATTTACTCACACCATACACTATTCAAACGCATATTCACACACACACATACACATGTACACACTAAAGGAAACATCGGGTGCAGCAAGCTTGAATAATGTTGGCCGCAAATTTATATTTCCAACTAAGTCTCTCAAAGGATATCTAGTCAAAAATTTTATCATACAAGGGAGTGTTTTCTCATCTTGCATGTATTTATGAAGCGACTATTGCAAATTCATGTATTTCGTTGTTGGAATAATTTGCCTTTTTGCCAGACCACTTGCAACAAAGAATGAAATTCACTAATATTTGAAATAATAATTTTTTTATGAACATCGAAAGAACCAAAATATTTTCATAAAATCTGTTAGAACTGAAGTGAAGATTGACCGTGTCCTTGTAATAGGTGCATGCCATGAATAATTGTACATGATCTGAGTACATACAATCACCTGAGAGTGCAGTAGTGGGGGCGAATAGTAATCAATTAGTTCCTATTTTGAAAGAGAACAATATCAAATTGGATGAAAAATTACCCTCAAATTCGATCAAAACTCGTCATACCACTTCAAAAAGATAGACTTGAAATCGAGCCATTTCCATCACACAGCACCTCTAAGTAACAATATCATTCATCTGATAAAATAAAAAAATATTCAAAAGCAAGAAATCACTTTGTTATCTAGACCAAGTTATTATTATCAATTTGAAAATTTATAATTTATTATGATACTGAGAAACGACGTTGACATTCACAAGCTTATGTGATTCTTCGATGGTGCTGTGTTGTCATCTAAAACCATTGTATCACCAGATGTGAACTAAATAATATTTTCAAATGCAACTTAGCTGAAGGGCTTATTAGATTCGGTACAACTGAACTTGCACTTGTAGCTGTTTTCTTAAAAAAATTTTTTTAGTTGTACTTTTTTCTTAAAACCATGGAGTATAAAAAGTGGCTTTTATCCAAAAGTTCAATCTTTGCCGTGGTTTGATCAGTGTTTTTTTCAATGATAAAACAATGAAATTAAGTGTTTTCGCTTTGTTTTCCATTGTTCTCAGTGGCATCATTGGCTCTCGAGGTTGTGAGGTTCGTTAAGGATTAAGATAATTAACTTTGAATTTCTTATAGCTAAAAAAATTTTTTACGACAATATCCTGAATAGTTTGGAATAAATATTTCTTATCGCTCTAAATTACGTCATGTGTATTTTCAGGAATACCATAAAACGTTTTGTGACAATACACACTCTCTAGGAAAGCTCTTCAGCGAATCGATCAATGTAAATCAAGGTAAAATTGATGTTTTGATAATATTATTGATATACTCGTGTTTGGAAACTCTAACAACCAACATATAAAAATAAATGAAAAGGGAAAATGCTATGAATCTTGAAACTGATGGAAAAAGTTTTAGCCTAAGAGCGGTGACGTGAATGAAAGTGCTGTAATCTTATAGTTTGTCCTTATGATCAGTGGCACATGAAACAATAATTTTTGTCACATTTTTTTTCTACTAAAGATCATGCTGATGAGACTAAATGTGCAGAAACTTACACAGACACTTGATGGTATAAGAAATGTAATTTTAGGTGAATGAAATACATATATTGGAATGTCATTGATTGTCTTAACAAAATGGCGTCCTTTATTACTTGCAGCAATCTAACTGGCAGATATGGTGACACAAAATACGCCAAAGGCCTGACTTGACACAGTTTCCATGGCTGCAATGCATCTATACAACATGATACAATGATGATCAAATGCAAAACATTGTAGGTTTCTTGATTTGAATGTTCTTATAATAAGATCTGAAAATATATATCCCACGATTTAATTTCTACACCACATCTTGCACGAACCAACCCGATACCCTTTAACTTTTGTGAAAAGTTACTAGTGTTTAACAGTAAGTCACTTTATATAAGTATGTATGTATGTAATTTTATCATGTTTCCGACGCGTACTAAACTATTGACGATAAATAGTATGTAGATGGTGTATTTTTTGGGTCATAAAAATTGTTTTCATAGGAAATTATAACATAAGTTTATATTTTTATGTAACAAAGAATAAACTTCTTTGCACATAAAACTTTAAAAATGTTTCGTAATATTGATTTTATTCGAACGTATTTTTAATCCATAGTTCAGATTAATAGGCTAATGTTCGTAATGTTTTTTATTAAGAAAAAAAAAGAAATTAATTATGAGGGAAAATTTCAAAGTCAATAAAATTGATCTCAGCTTTAATTCGAACTTACACAGCAGAACATAGCAACGCTGTTTTTGTTGGCCCCTATACCCCCTTCAGTGCTCCTATGTGTATCATACTTGACGCCGGTTCTTAACTGGCGATAATTGTATGTAAATTAGTTCTCTTTACGCAAATCACTTAGTGAAAAACATTTACCAAATTCATCGAACGCATTGATTTTATATCATATCGTTAAATTGTAAATAAATTTAAATGAAGATAAATTTTTCTAAATGTATTCTTTTTTTGGGTTCTTAGATCCAGTAAAGTCTTACGAACATGATTCAATAAAAATTATAGCAATAAACAAGTTTATGGTTTAACAAATTTTTTCCTTAATAGTTTTCTTGTGGTCGTATTACACCACAATATTAAAATGTTGATTTCTCATTAAAAATTAATGGGTTTATTTTAAAATGTGCTGTATTGGTTTGGTGGAAAATTTTATTTTTGCCAACTAATGCTCACATATTATTCGAATAAAATTACTCGAATAAAATTATTCGCGCAAAAATTTCTTGCAATCAAATTTTTAAAAATTATCTTAAATATTCTTAAAGCATCAACAAAATGTCGTATAGAATTATATGAATAAAATTATTCGAGTAAAATTTTTCGAATAAAAATTCATTGGGAATAATTTTTTAATAGTTTTAAATATGGATGAAGCATTGGCAAAATGTCAAACGTATAGACTTATTTACTATTATTAATTTAGATTGTTATTTCTTATTGGTTGTAAGCAAGTTTTTATGCCTAACATTTCGCTAACTCTTCAATAATACATATTGAAATTATTTTAATTAAATTATTCCCCATTATTCGAATAATTTAAAAGAATATTTTTTATATTAAAAGAATTGTACGCCTACCCAAAATATTCCGAAAGCTATATCAGAATTTTAAGTTTTATAAAACATCCAGTACACAAAACATATTTTACTCTTATATATGTTTTGATATTTTATATATTGCCAATTAATTGAAGTGGAGATCTTTTTTAAATTGTACGCTAACAAATTAAATTTTGTATGTACTAGCAATGTGGCTTTCAAAAGTATCACTTTTTTAACTTGCATGACATTTTCTTAACTACTTCCTGCATTCAATTATTGTAGGATAAAATTTAACGAAAATTATAGAGGATATATGAAATAAGCCAAAGTTCCTTGCAGCAATTGAAATGATATTTTCTATAACACCTAGCAGAATTATTTTGAAAGCAGTTCTCCGTAACTGCAGCAAAAATTCAATTTTCAACATTTCAAAATTAAGATGAATTCTAAAGGAAAAACTTTAGAAACTGTTGCAAATTTTTGCTAATTTTTTTTTTTTTTATTTTTTTAAGACACATTGATTGTATATTCCAATATAATATTATTTCATATTTCGTTAGTGTAATAAAATTTATTGTTTAATGTTAAAATGAATCGATTGCGGTCGTTAAGTTTTAAAAACGACGACGCCTTATCATCATTGTCACATGTTTAATGGAAACATTCAAAGGACGAAAAGTTTTCCATGAAATTCCTTTACCGTATCTGGTATCACCATATTTTCCATTGAGATTACTAAAAATAGGAAATTAAAAAAATTTTCAACTAGATTTGATGCAAATACTATAATATTGTAAATACTTACCTATGATGGCATTGTTTATACCACCATGCACCCAAAAACTCCTGGGCACAGTGTAGTTTTTCATGAATATCATTGTCCCGATCTCTTGTTGTAAACTTTGCACCCAGTTGGTAAATTAGAGAATCTCCTGCGTTGCCAGAATAAGCACCCAAGTGTTGTAGCGTATACAGCTGATGTTCGTCACCAATGGCAAAATTGCTGTATCTAGCTGTTTTGGTTTCATCATTATCTTCCAAGACCACTAGTAGTTCTTGTGGCCCGTTGTAATTTGTAAGAGCATACAGCTTATCGAGGCCAATAAAAAATTCTCCACCGATCTTACCAAAGCCTTTTTGATATTCGATCCATTCACGATAGAAATCTGTGGAACCGTCTTGGCGCCTCTGCACCAAAATCCAACCACCTCCTTCAGTTTTGACATCACACTCCACCAAGAATGGTTCATTGCTAAATTTTTCCACAAGGATTTTATAAATGCCACTTCAATGAGTGCAAGATGTCGCTTCGATACAATTTTTGGGCCAGTGATCTGTTTTACTTTAAAAAAAAATATTAAAAAAAAAATTTATATATATATATATATATATATATATATATATATATATATATATATATATATATATATATATATATATATATAATTGACTTGAACAACAATAAATAAAATTTTTTTGTAAATATCCTTGGCCATCTCTGGAATTTCTTGAAATAATTTAGTCTGACTCTTGCTCAATCACTGAGTTTTGAAGACCTGTCACGTCTTTAAACCATAATATCGAATGGGACGAAAACGTTAAATATCTGGGTGTCCTCCTTGACAAAAAAATAATTTTCAAAGATCACATATGATACATTGTGAACAAAATCAACAAAACTACCAGCATTCTCTATCCTCTTATTAGCAGAAGTTCGGACTTCTACACTCCACAGTTTATTTGATTTCCATCAAGTACGTGTATATGACAGAAAATTTCAACAGAAAATGTCAAGTGTCGCTTACCTCAGCATATTCTTAATTCCAACTGACGCAGCTTCCTCTTTCATAAAGATTTTTGTTGGTTGTAAAAAAATTATATTTTTTTTAGCAAAAACAACATCATCATCATTTTGCCTTATATGGTTTATTCGTTATCACCCAAAAGGGTGCTTAATTATATAAAGGTGTAAGAAAAATAAGTAGACGTAAGTCGATTATAATTGTTTGTTGTGCTGCGTTTGTATAAAAGTTTTCTAAAACTAATATACTTACATTTTTTGTAAATCACAAATAGAAAAGTATGATTGAATTCTATAGAATTCTCATTTAGTATACGTGTATGTTGATTTTTGCTTTTGTAGGTATTGACTAAGTAAAGATCCGTATGATTATTATTTATTATTAATGTCAAGTGTATTGACTTAGTTAAGATCAATATGAATATTATGATTATCATTACTGTTATTAAAGATCAATATTAATGTCATTGTTATCATTACTTTTTTTCAATATTGTTTTTACTCAGTAAATACAGAGTGTATGCATTTTTAGGAACAAATGGATAACTGTAACAAATATTTTACTGTCTACATAATTTGTACAATTTCTAGTTAAGTCACTCACTAAATATTCATGTACGAAACAACATCAATTCGCTCTTAAGAAAAATTGAAATAAATAATTATTTGAACACGAGTATGTGTCTTATTGTTTAAATAACCGAGTTTATTAAAGCTGTTAAAATATAATTCGGGTAAAGAGTACTGATGATTCACAAGTACAGCAAAGCCAACAAGAAACAAAACAAATTTATATATAAATAGGCAAGTGAAAAAAGTTAAGAACCATTTTAACTGACTTAAACTCAAGGTATTCGCTTTATTTTTTGTTTGTTTGATAGATTGTCAATAGGAGCAGTGCAGAATGTATTTTTTATTCTACATTTTTGTGCCTAAGATAGTTAAAAACAGTTAAGAATATTAGCCAATCATAAAGCTATGATCTCTCTTTCTCTCTTCATTTGCTAAAAATTACAACAAAAGACTCAAAATTAACTAAATTAAATTTGGCTTGGCAACTCCGTTAACATTCTACTAAGTGCCGATTTAAGGCAAATTTTACCTGTTGTTCCACACGGGACCCGATCTACTTTATTTGAAAATTGCATCATTAGTTGGAATGAATTTAGTTCTTTTCACAAAGTTACCTTAACAGAAAATATGAGAGCTAGACCAGAAGAAGTAGAATTTGTCGAATTTCTAAATAAACTTGGTAATGGTTAACTTAGAAATTATCCAGAGTTAGGTGACGACATTATTGAATTGCCACAACAAATAATAGGTTTTTTTGATAATTTAATTACTGATATCTATGGTAATATTCGTGAGAACATACTATCGGTTCAAATTCTTAATTCCGTAGTTTTAACTCCTACCAATGAAGACTGCGCTTCAATAAATAATGATATACTTAATCGTCTTTCAGGGGAAGAGAAGGGTTATTACAGTTTTGATAAAGTTTCTAATGTCAATGACGTAAATGAATATCCTTCTTAATTTTTAAATTCACTGAATATAAGCGGAATGCCACCGCATAAATTGAAAATAAATTCCATTGTTATGCTGATTCGTAATTTGAACACGGCACAAGCCATAGTAAATGGAACTCGAATGAGAGTAAAATGCTTGCACCACAACACCATAGATTGCGAAGTATTATAGGGAGTAGTTCGCAATAAAAGATTCCACGAATAAATTTACCATTTTCTGGAATAATTCTTCCATTTAAATTTCAGCGGACACAATTTCCAATTATACCCGCATTTGCTATGACCATTAACAAGTCATAGGGGCAAACATTTGAAAAAATAGGTGTCTTTTTGAGACGACCCGTATTTGCTCATGGACAATTATATGTACTTACATATGTAGCTGCGAGTAGAGTTCGTTCATTCGACGGCCTAAATTATTATATTTCAAATGAAAATAGTCAAGGAAACATACTCAATGACAATAGAGTTTTTACGAAGAATATTGTATATAAAGAAATTTTCCTTAGATAAAGATGCCAGTCGTACAACTACTTTAAATATTTTGATTAAAATGAATTTTTTTACTTTTAGTTTTTCTTCAATTAATCAAAAAAATTTAATATTGTTAATATAGGCAATAAATTTATGTTTCTTAAATGAACATCAAAACCGTTTCTGTTATTTATTTGGAAAGCTCACATTAATAGATACAACTATTAAAGAACGGAGTAAGTACGGTAATACATTTTATTAGAAATGAATAAAAATATGACATTTTATCTGAGCGGTTTTGTATTATTGCAATAATGGTTGAATTTCAACCACTGGGCGAACACTAGTTTAAAAAAATTATTTTGCAGAATATCTAGAATAATGAATTTGATCAATAAGTTATAAAATTTAATAATTTTTTAGCGAATTTTTTTTAAGTGTTAAATCATACATACAGTGGAGTTCGTCATAGCCGTGGTAAATATTTGTCTTCTTATAAATAATATAATTGAATGTTTAATTAAGGCTTAACGATTATATATTCTTTTTTTTTTCGTATTAAGCGAAAGTTCATTATAACCCGAAGTACGTTATAACTAAAATAGTTTACATGAAATATTTGTTTAGGAAGGTTGAAACCCGAAAAGTTGTTCGACATGAGTATGTAAATAAAAACTCTTGACTTGAATTGACTGTACATATAAATAAGAATAATTTTTTCCCCCAAAATAATTAACTGCTGTCCTTATTGCATTTGACGATTTTCGACTTCAACCTCAACCACAACGTATTCTAAAGTATTACTTTATCTACCAAAAATTGCGACAAAATAATACTACATTTTGAAGATATTATATGTAAGTCTTCTTTTAAAATCGTCCAAACTTAGAGACGTTTTAACTGAATATTCTTTCATACAAAGAAAAAAAGAATTTTGCAAATTCTTACAATTTAACTGAAAAAAATACATTTTCTTGTATTCTAAAGATTCAAATTAAAAATTAACTGCGGCAATAAAAACAGTTTGACTTAAAATAAAATTTGCTTTAGACAAAATGATACTTTGAAATTGTTTGAACTTACATCTCTTATCGACAAGAAAATTTCTTAAAATAAATTTAATAAAACAATTTCATTGGGCACATGTCCTTACATATCTATACATAAAAAATATTTACCATTTCAAGGGCAAATCATCCACTCGTATATCAAATATCGATGCATCTAAATAATTATGATTAATTAAACACAAATTAGTTATAGCAAATTGTTAATTACTCATAATATTAACCTTCTTGAACGTCTTGTTGCTCTTTGCATTCATTTCTAAATATAAAAATAATTCATATGTAAGTATGTACATATACATAAGTATATAAAAAGTTTCAATATTTCTATGTTAACCTTACCGAGCATTCCATAAATGAATAGAACTTTGAATTTGCTGCAAGTATTGAAATATATCCTTAAGCATAAAAGTCTCATCCACATACTCGTATGTCAACGTGGAACGTTCAACCTAAATGAAATACGCATTTAATTAGTTTTAAATTGGATTCATTATCAATTATATACTTATGTATGTATGTATATACATATGTATATATATAAGTATATATATATATATATATATATATATATATATATATATATATATATATATATATATATATATACTTATATATATACATATGTATGTATATACATATGTATATATATAAGTATATATATATATATATATATATATATATATATATATATACATATGTATATGTATATATACATATATATATATATATATATATATATATATATATATATATATAAGTATATATATATATATATATATATATATATATATATATATATATATATATATATATATATATATATATTTATATATATGTAAATCATTTAGGAATAACCTCTTCATTTTCCAAAGTAAGAGTGTTGCTGACAAATACGAATGCAAGGCACAGAATTAATATGCAACTTAAATCCATTCTTTCGCTTTTTTTTAGTGAACCTCTTGATAACAGCGCTGTATTATAAATAATTTAATTACCCTACAAGAAATGAATTACTGATACTAATACATAGGAAATTTTTTTACTAACACATTTATATGTTTTTTATTTAACACGTCATTATTGATGGAAATATACTTACATAACCGTTGACAAAGCAGAGTTTCATTTCTTACACGTAATGAGTATATGACTGTCGTTGTAATAGCTATAACTGCATATGCAAAAGTGAGATAGCTATACTATGAAATATATGGAGCAGGGGTTGTATATTTTGAGCTGACAATTTTGTAACGTCAAATAAATTGTGTGAATTCCCGGAAATGTAAGCTTGAATTTAATTCAAAGAAGAAGTGAAAGAAGCCGTGCAAAATTTTAATTCAATATAATAAAAATTTAAAAAAAGAGGAATAAACATTATAAAAAAAGTGCAACAAAAAAGACAAAAGCAATAGACAAGTGAAAGAAAAGTTTAAAAACAACAAGAAACAAAACCAAAAACGTTCAAAAAAAGTTTAAAAAATAAAAAAACACGTTTAAAAGACTTATAAAATAAGAATTATAAGCAAAAAGTTTAAAACCAATAAAAAAATAAAACAAAAAAAGTTTAATAAAATATAAAAAAAACACGTTCAAAAAACATAAAAAATACTAACCAAAGTTTTAAAAACTATAAAAAAGGCATTTCCAAAACTGCCTTTATAAAGAAAGAAGGACTTTTGTGTCCAATATAAAAGAGTAATTGAAATTGATTGTGAAAATACATAGTGGAAAAGATGTGATTGACAGTGTAGCCAGTGTAGCAGAAAATGAAAATGGTGCAGGAGTTATAGTTGAGAGTGTAGCAGGTGAAAATGAAAATTTAGTTTCTCAGCCAGAGCCATCCACATCTGCAGGTTGTTTTAGTGGTGAAGCTGTGTTCGGTGAAAGCTTGATTGGCATTGAAACAGAATTAGGGCATAAGGAATCCATTTCTGAAGATGCTAGAATTAATGATAGCAAAGCAAAATGTAGGGAAATTAAGTCATGGGCTGTTAGGAACAAAATTTCTCATACTGCATTAGAAGATTTGCTGCATACCCTAAAAAGAGTAGGAATCGAGGATTTGCCTTTGTCAGCGCTAAGAGTCTTTTATACACTTGTAGCAAAAAGATAAATATTTTAAGTATTCGCATTAGAGAACTTTTGTACTCAGGCATACAAAATTATTTTCTTTCAGATTCGTTCAACTTTTTAGATGGAGAAAAGGAAGTTTTAATAGATGTATGTATTGATGGTTTGAAACTTTTTAAAAGTTCGAATTGGGTTTTGTGGCCTATACTTGGATCAGTTGCAGGTTTTGCTAACGTTATTCCATTTATGATAGGGTGTTTTTCAGGGTTTAAAAAGCCAAAAAATTTAGATAGCTTCATGTCACAATTCTGTGCGTTGGTGGCAAACTAGGAAGCGGTTGCTGGGAAGATTCAAAATATTGAAAAAGATGTAAAAAAAGCATATGTATGTGACTACTTCGTTCTTAATTCTGTATTCAATAAATTTTTATCCTCCAGATGGTTTCAAAAGCTGATTTTGTTGCTGGCAATCTTAGAGAAATCGGAACAGATGTAAGAAAAATCATATGTGACTATTTCACCCTTAATTCTGTATTAAATAAATTTTTGTCTACCAGATGGTTACAAAAGCTAAATTTTTAGCCCACACGAAGCTGACAATGGAAACAAAAGTTTCAATTAAAAATATTGAAGGCTCCGTTTGTCGAATGACAGGAGATATTTTCAACAGAAAGCTCGATGAATGATGATGCTCTTCCCCATCAATACGATTGAAGCTGTAGAAGAGCTGGAGGAAAAGTTGAGTGCGCAAGATTTCGCTCAGGCAACGGTATATATATTTATACATAAGTATATGTATGTACATATAAACTTTATAGATTTTAAATTCATATTTCACAGAAAACTTACTTCTACAAAGTAAAAGGAACGGCGGAGGACATTGGCAATATTTTAAAGTTTGTTTTCACCCATGCCGTTCTCGACAATCATAATTGGGAGGGTAGATGTGAGAGGAAGTCCCTCTTAAACTGTTTGAAAACATATTGCGAGGTAAGAACATTTCCTAAAACATCAATATATTTATGTAATATTTTTTATTAAAAATATTAAACCGTATCTTTTCAGATGTCTTTCAGCATCAAACTACTCTCGAGATTGAGAAAAGCTGAAGGATAGCGGTCACCGCATGAAACAAAAAATATATTTAAAAAAAACAAAAAAAAATAATATGTATATTTAATATAATATAGTTAATACAAATATAAGAGATATTTTTTTAATAGGCACCCTAATCACCTTTGATGGCTTTCTACATCAATAATGATTAGTCACTTGTGATAGATACATATATCGGTCAAGTTTGATTAGTCAAGTGTGATGGGAATATCCATAAAGTTTGAGTAGTCAATTGTGATGGGTTTATACATCAACTTTGATTAGTAAATTGTGATGAATTTATCCATCACGTTTGATCAGTAACATGTGACCGATATGTCCATCAAATTTGATTAGTCAAATTGATAAGTATTTACATCAACGTTGACTAGTTAACAACATTAGAGTGTGCGGCACAGATATATGTTTTGCGGTCGAGAAAACTTATAAGTTAGAGCAAGATGGAACATCACACGTATACAAATATTTACATCAAAAAATACATTTTGCACTTAAAAACTTGATGGCAACTTTTTATGTATATTGCCATCAACATTGACGGTCAAGCAAGAATTCATCGCCGACATCATAAGTTAACTTTTGTCACGTTCGCTAGAAGTAGCAGCTTTATTTATACTAAGAGCATTTTCAGAACAAACGGCTGATTGACTCTGTACAAAAACTTGAATAATTTAGATATAAATAATAAGGAATTGGGATATTATTTAAAAAGATATATTTATGTAGGTTTTAAAGGCTAAGCTGCCTCAATTGAGACTTGACTTTAATAATCACTAGGAGTAATAGGTGTCGCAAATTCTCTCTCATCAGAAAAAATTCAGAATTGAATATGTTTCCGACATTAGGACAATTTACTCAATTTGTGTTCCAAATGATTGCTGTACACGGCTGAAGTCGATTTTACTGGGATTTAGTATGCAATTAACTCATATTATTTGAGGTTTCGTTAATCGGACATTTTCAGATAAGCAGACATTTAGCCTACTAAAACCTATTTCGATGATGGCGCTGCCAACTAATCTAACAGAGTGGCTGAGTGCAAAACACATATATATAATAAACCGCTTAATATAAGAGCAGACGCCCCAACTAAGGGAACAGACGCTGCTCACACCTCTCACAATTCGCCGATGTTTGACAGTTGTTAAGAACATCACACAGGGACCACCTCATAGATATTTGTGAGTCGACTTGAAGTGGATTCACCAATTAGAACCAATTTTACTTCATTTCAGTAAAATTTTTACATATTTTTAATTTTATATATTCTAAAAACAATGTTTGAAATTTCAGTTCAAGCTCATCGATTTAAAAGTATGGGTGTATGCTCGTATTTATGTATATAACGTACACTGCGTATAATATACACAAACCTGCTCTTACGTTAAGTATACGACCCCGAGGTAATGCTCATCATGAATAATCGAAATGTAATTTGTAAAAAAAAGAAAAAGACTTTAATTTTGATATATGTACATACATACTTGGTATGGCTTTTCCAAGCGCATACAAAATCGGATACACACACAGACAAACACTAACATTTTCTCCCCTTCACTTGAATAATGCCTTGCATTGAGTAAAAAAAATTATTTTTTTTTGCACAAAAGTAAAATTAAATGCCGCTATGCAAGGTGATGAAGTGAGAAAGTGTTTGTGAGTGTGGGGGAGAATACTTCATACATTATCAAAACGGTTTTATTCGCTCATTGACTACTGTTGCTATTATTGTTAGGGTAAGTGTTGCCAGGCTTGTCATATCACAGTGAAAATTAAAATGGAACGACATTTTCATTAGCGCCTTTATAAGATTATATAATCTGCAACACTTTCACTCGTATCCCACTTCTAGTGTTTTAATGACAATACATTCATTTGATATGATCGTGGAGAGAGCAGCCACTCCTAGAAAGCTGTTTTTACCTTATATCTTGAAAGCTATACCAGTGAAAGTATTTATATATGGTATGATTTATTTTTGGAACCAAGTACTAAGCCAGACAAAAAAGAATTGAGGAAATAGGTGTAATTAAGATAATATGAAAACAAGATGTGGTACTCAATATATAAAGTATTAATTTTTAGATATTCAAATTTGGGACGAGCTAATTTTATTATGTTCTACATAGTCAAGGGTAACAATGGCGTGTTAGCAATGATAAGAAGCCTTCCCCCTTATAAATCAATTATAAATTATCTTATATCTGCATAATTACAGTTGTTACAGACTTTGAACTTTGTATGAGTTAATTTTAAGACAAAATATTTATACAAAATATGAAAATATAGAAATACTAGAATATTCAAGTATGCAAATATCTATTACAGCTTATACATATATATATTAAGAGTGTAGCTGAAATAAAATTTAATTTTTTACGACAAAAATTCTCAAGTTTCTTAAACATTCACTAAATTTTAAAGCAAATCAACTTTTTAAATGGAAGAAATTCATTGTGGAATATTAGAAACTATTTTAAATCTAGTTTTCGTTAGATTGAAGTATATTTTTCCTAGTTTTAGATAAATTTTGCTTAAGCTAAGGAAATTTTTTAAACATTCAGTAAGAAAACTTCAATATAAGTTTATTTTATTATTTATTTTTCTTTTTAATATATTAGTTATTTAGATATAGATTTTTTTAATTTGTCCTTGATATGAAATGAGAAACTCAAAAATCTGCAATTTTTACCACAAAAAAATAATGTGTAACAAAATACTTTTAGAAGAGTTAATATTTTTTTAAAGGGTGTTGTTTCTCTCAAAAATATGTGTATTTATATTAGAACGAATTCCTTAACATATTATAAAGGTTTAAGTTTGGATGTAATTTTCACAAAAAAGGTTCATTCTTGATAATAACTTCGCTCTTGCAATTTAATGCTTAATTGTACTTTTTCATTTTATATTAATAAAGTATCTGAAAAAGTACTTTTTATCTCGGTTTTTTTTAATCAAAGATGCACAATCGTGCAAACAGTGTGTTGATGTCAATGTGTTAGTGAACGAGATTGACGAACAATGAATAATAGCATCACTTGAATTTATTGCACAATGTTGTTATTTGCTTGTTTGCATTTCAAATCTCTGGCACTTCATTCGGCGCTCGAGTGCTTTCTGAAGTAGCATTGCACATTTTTAGCATTTCTTGACGTACGCTGTAAGTAGGCAAATAAGCAATTGTGCGTGTGTATGCATACTCGTAGGCCTAACACATTCAGGTATTTGCATTTGTAAGTGTGTGTGTGTGTGTGTGTGTGTGTGTGTGCATCTTTCTTTTGTTAGCAACGAAAACAGAATAACAAGCTTTATTGACTTTAAAACTTCTAAGCTGGTATAGATTTTTATTTACTCACACCATACACTATTCAAACGCATATTCACACACACACATACACATGTACATACTAAAGGAAACATCGGGTGCAGCAAGCTTGAATAATGTTGGCCGCAAATTTATATTTCCAACTAAGTCTCTCAAAGGATATCTAGTCAAAAATTTTATCATACAAGGGAGTGTTTTCTCATCTTGCATGTATTTATGAAGCGACTATTGCAAATTCATGTATTTCGTTGTTGGAATAATTTGCCTTTTTGCCAGACCACTTGCAACAAAGAATGAAATTCACTAATATTTGAAATAATAATTTTTTTATGAACATCGAAAGAACCAAAATATTTTCATAAAATCTGTTAGAACTGAAGTGAAGATTGACCGTGTCCTTGTAATAGGTGCATGCCATGAATAATTGTACATGATCTGAGTACATACAATCACCTGAGAGTGCAGTAGTGGGGGCGAATAGTAATCAATTAGTTCCTATTTTGAAAGAGAACAATATCAAATTGGATGAAAAATTACCCTCAAATTCGATCAAAACTCGTCATACCACTTCAAAAAGATAGACTTGAAATCGAGCCATTTCCATCACACAGCACCTCTAAGTAACAATATCATTCATCTGATAAAATAAAAAAATATTCAAAAGCAAGAAATCACTTTGTTATCTAGACCAAGTTATTATTATCAATTTGAAAATTTATAATTTATTATGATACTGAGAAACGACGTTGACATTCACAAGCTTATGTGATTCTTCGATGGTGCTGTGTTGTCATCTAAAACCATTGTATCACCAGATGTGAACTAAATAATATTTTCAAATGCAACTTAGCTGAAGGGCTTATTAGATTCGGTACAACTGAACTTGCACTTGTAGCTGTTTTCTTAAAAAAATGTTTTAGTTGTACTTTTTTCTTAAAACCATGGAGTATAAAAAGTGGCTTTTATCCAAAAGTTCAATCTTTGACGTGGTTTGATCAGTGTTTTTTTCAATGATAAAACAATGAAATTAAGTGTTTTCGCTTTGTTTTCCATTGTTCTCAGTGGCATCATTGGCTCTCGAGGTTGTGAGGTTCGTTAAGGATTAAGATAATTAACTTTGAATTTCTTATAGCTAAAAAAATTCTTTACGACGATATCCTGAATAGTTTGGAATAAATATTTCTTATCGCTCTGAATGACGTCATGTGTATTTTCAGGAATACCATAAAACGTTTTGTGGCAATACACACTCTCTAGGAAAGCTCTTCACCCAATTAAATGCTATTAAAGAAGGAATCGATCAATGTAAATCAAGGTAAAATTGATGTTTTGATAATATTATTGATATACTCGTGTTTGGAAACTCTAACAACCAATATATAAAAATAAATGAAAAGGGAAAATGCTATGAATCTTGAAACTGATGGAAAAAGTTTTAGCCTAAGAGCGGTGACGTGAATGAAAGTGCTGTAATCTTATAGTTCGTCCTTATGATCAGTGGCACATGAAACAATAATTTTTGTCACATTTTTTTTCTACTAAAGATCATGCTGATGAGACTAAATGTGCAGAAACTTACACAGACACTTGATGGTATAAGAAATGTAATTTTAGGTGAATGAAATATATTGGAATGTCATTGATTGTCTTAACAAAATGGCGTCCTTTATTACTTGCAGCAATCTAACTGGCAGATATGGTGACACAAAATACGCCAAAGGCCTGACTTGACACAGTTTCCATGGCTGCAATGCATCTATACAACATGATACAATGATGATCAAATGCAAAACATTGTAGGTTTCTTGATTTGAATGTTCTTATAATAAGATCTGAAAATATATATCCCACGATTTAATTTCTACACCACATCTTGCACGAACCAACCCGATACCCTTTAACTTTTGTGAAAAGTTACTAGTGTTTAACAGTAAGTCACTTTATATAAGTATGTATGTATGTAATTTTATCATGTTTCCGACGCGTACTAAATTATTGACGATAAATAGTATGTAGATGGTGTATTTTTTGGGTCATAAAAATTGTTTTCATAGGAAATTATAACATAAGTTTATATTTTTATGTAACAAAGAATAAACTTCTTTGCACATAAAACTTTAAAAATGTTTCGTAATATTGATTTTATTCGAACGTATTTTTAATCCATAGTTCAGATTAATAGGCTAATGTTCGTAATGTTTTTTATTAAGAAAAAAAAAGAAATTAATTATGAGGGAAAATTTCAAAGTCAATAAAATTGATCTCAGCTTTAATTCGAACTTACACAGCAGAACATAGCAACGCTGTTTTTGTTGGCCCCTATACCCCCTTCAGTGCTCCTATGTGTATCATACTTGACGCCGGTTCTTAACTGGCGATAATTGTATGTAAATTAGTTCTCTTTACGCAAATCACTTAGTGAAAAACATTTACCAAATTCATCGAACGCATTGATTTTATATCATATCGTTAAATTGTAAATAAATTTAAATGAAGATAAATTTTTCTAAATGTATTCTTTTTTTGGGTTCTTAGATCCAGTAAAGTCTTACGAACATGATTCAATAAAAATTATAGCAATAAACAAGTTTATGGTTTAACAAATTTTTTCCTTAATAGTTTTCTTGTGGTCGTATTACACCACAATATTAAAATGTTGATTTCTCATTAAAAATTAATGGGTTTATTTTAAAATGTGCTGTATTGGTTTGGTGGAAAATTTTATTTTTGCCAACTAATGCTCACATATTATTCGAATAAAATTACTCGAATAAAATTATTCGCGCAAAAATTTCTTGCAATCAAATTTTTAAAAATTATCTTAAATATTCTTAAAGCATCAACAAAATGTCGTATAGAATTATATGAATAAAATTATTCGAGTAAAATTTTTCGAATAAAAATTCATTGGGAATAATTTTTTAATAGTTTTAAATATGGATGAAGCATTGGCAAAATGTCAAACGTATAGACTTATTTACTATTATTAATTTAGATTGTTATTTCTTATTGGTTGTAAGCAAGTTTTTATGCCTAACATTTCGCTAACTCTTCAATAATACATATTGAAATTATTTTAATTAAATTATTCCCCATTATTCGAATAATTTAAAAGAATATTTTTTATATTAAAAGAATTGTACGCCTACCCAAAATATTCCGAAAGCTATATCAGAATTTTAAGTTTTATAAAACATCCAGTACACAAAACATATTTTACTCTTATATATGTTTTGATATTTTATATATTGCCAATTAATTGAAGTGGAGATCTTTTTTAAATTGTACGCTAACAAATTAAATTTTGTATGTACTAGCAATGTGGCTTTCAAAAGTATCACTTTTTTAACTTGCATGACATTTTCTTAACTACTTCCTGCATTCAATTATTGTAGGATAAAATTTAACGAAAATTATAGAGGATATATGAAATAAGCCAAAGTTCCTTGCAGCAATTGAAATGATATTTTCTATAACACCTAGCAGAATTATTTTGAAAGCAGTTCTCCGTAACTGCAGCAAAAATTCAATTTTCAACATTTCAAAATTAAGATGAATTCTAAAGGAAAAACTTTAGAAACTGTTGCAAATTTTTGCTAATTTTTTTTTTTTTATTTTTTTAAGACACATTGATTGTATATTCCAATATAATATTATTTCATATTTCGTTAGTGTAATAAAATTTATTGTTTAATGTTAAAATGAATCGATTGCGGTCGTTAAGTTTTAAAAACGACGACGCCTTATCATCATTGTCACATGTTTAATGGAAACATTCAAAGGACGAAAAGTTTTCCATGAAATTCCTTTACCGTATCTGGTATCACCATATTTTCCATTGAGATTACTAAAAATAGGAAATTAAAAAAATTTTCAACTAGATTTGATGCAAATACTATAATATTGTAAATACTTACCTTTGATGGCATTGTTTATACCACCATGCACCCAAAAACTCCTGGGCACAATTTAGTTTTTCATGAATATCATTGTCCCGATCTCTTGTTGTAAACTTTGCACCCAGTTGGTAAATTAGAGAATCTCCTGCGTTGCCAGAATAAGCACCCAAGTGTTGTAGCGTATACAGCTGATGTTCGTCACCAATGGCAAAATTGCTGTATTTAGCTGTTTTGGTTTCATCATTATCTTCCAAGACCACTAGTAGTTCTTGTGGCCCGTTGTAATTTGTAAGAGCATACAGCTTATCGAGGCCAATAAAAAATTCTCCACCGATCTTACCAAAGCCTTTTTGATATTCGATCCATTCACGATAGAAATCTGTGGAACCGTCTTGGCGCCTCTGCACCAAAATCCAACCACCTCCTTCAGTTTTGACATCACACTCCACCAAGAATGGTTCATTGCTAAATTTTTTCACAAGGATTTTATAAATGCCACTTCGATGAGTGCAAGATGTCGCTTCGATACAATTTCTGGGCCAGTGATCTGTTTTACTTTAAAAAAAAATATTTAAAAAAAATTTATATATATACATACATATATATATATATACATATATATATATATATATATATATATATATATATATATATATATATATATATATATATATATATAATTGACTTGAACAACAATAAATAAAATTTTTTTGTAAATATCCTTGGCCATCTCTTGAAATAATTTAGTCTGACTCTTGTTCAATCACTGAGTTTTGAAGACCTCTCATGTCTTTAAACCATAATATCGAATGGGACAAAAACGTTAAATATCTGGGTGTCCTCCTTGACAAAAAAATAATTTTCAAAGATCACATATGATACATTGTGAACAAAATCAACAAAACAACCAGAATTCTCTATCCTCTTATTAGCAGAAGTTCGGACTTCTGCACTGAAAACAAAAAATTAGTTTTGAAGCCTGTTTTCCAAATTATAAGGAACTTCAAGTTCTACAAAATAAGCTATTGAAGATGGCAAACAAATTAGCCTGGCATTTTTACACACGAATACTCAACAGTTTATTTGATTTCCATCAAGTACGTGTATATGACAGAAAATTTCAACAGAAAATGTCAAGTGTCGCTTACCTCAGCATATTCTTAATTCCAACTGACGCAGCTTCCTCTTTCATAAAGATTTTTGTTGGTTGTAAAAAAATTATATTTTTTTTAGCAAAAACAACATCATCATCATTTTGCCTTATATGGTTTATTCGTTATCACCCAAAAGGGTGCTTAATTATATAAAGGTGTAAGAAAAATAAGTAGACGTAAGTCGATTATAATTGTTTGTTGTGCTGCGTTTGTATAAAAGTTTTCTAAAACTAATATACTTACATTTTTTGTAAATCACAAATAGAAAAGTATGATTGAATTCTATAGAATTCTCATTTAGTATACGTGTATGTTGATTTTTGCTTTTGTAGGTATTGACTTAGTAAAGATCCGTATGATTATTATTTATTATTAATGTCAAGTGTATTGACTTAGTTAAGATCAATATGAATATTATGATTATCATTGCTGTTATTAAAGATCAATATTAATGTCATTGTTATCATTACTTTTTTTCAATATTGTTTTTACTCAGTAAATACAGAGTGTATGCATTTTTAGGAACAAATGGATAACTGTAACAAATATTTTACTGTCTACATAATTTGTACAATTTCTAGTTAAGTCACTCACTAAATATTCATGTACGAAACAACATCAATTCGCTCTTAAGAAAAATTGAAATAAATAATTATTTGAACACGAGTATGTGTCTTATTGTTTAAATAACCGAGTTTATTAAAGCTGTTAAAATATAATTCGGGTAAAGAGTACTGATGATTCACAAGTACAGCAAAGCCAACAAGAAACAAAACAAATTTATATATAAATAGGCAAGTGAAAAAAGTTAAGAACCATTTTAACTGACTTAAACTCAAGGTATTCGCTTTATTTTTTGTTTGTTTGATAGATTGTCAATAGGAGCAGTGCAGAATGTATTTTTTATTCTACATTTTTGTGCCTAAGATAGTTAAAAACAGTTAAGAATATTAGCCAATCATAAAGCTATGATCTCTCTTTCTCTCTTCATTTGCTAAAAATTACAACAAAAGACTCAAAATTAACTAAATTAAATTTGGCTTGGCAACTCCGTTAACATTCTACTAAGTGCCGATTTAAGGCAAATTTTACCTGTTGTTCCACACGGGACCCGATCTACTTTATTTGAAAATTGCATCATTAGTTGGAATGAATTTAGTTCTTTTCACAAAGTTACCTTAACAGAAAATATGAGAGCTAGACCAGAAGAAGTAGAATTTGTCGAATTTCTAAATAAACTTGGTAATGGTTAACTTAGAAATTATCCAGAGTTAGGTGACGACATTATTGAATTGCCACAACAAATAATAGGTTTTTTTGATAATTTAATTACTGATATCTATGGTAATATTCGTGAGAACATACTATCGGTTCAAATTCTTAATTCCGTAGTTTTAACTCCTACCAATGAAGACTGCGCTTCAATAAATAATGATATACTTAATCGTCTTTCAGGGGAAGAGAAGGGTTATTACAGTTTTGATAAAGTTTCTAATGTCAATGACGTAAATGAATATCCTTCTTAATTTTTAAATTCACTGAATATAAGCGGAATGCCACCGCATAAATTGAAAATAAATTCCATTGTTATGCTGATTCGTAATTTGAACACGGCACAAGCCATAGTAAATGGAACTCGAATGAGAGTAAAATGCTTGCACCACAACACCATAGATTGCGAAGTATTAACGGGAGTAGTTCGCAATAAAAGATTCCACGAATAAATTTACCATTTTCTGGAATAATTCTTCCATTTAAATTTCAGCGGACACAATTTCCAATTATACCCGCATTTGCTATGACCATTAACAAGTCATAGGGGCAAACATTTGAAAAAATAGGTGTCTTTTTGAGACGACCCGTATTTGCTCATGGACAATTATATGTACTTACATATGTAGCTGCGAGTAGAGTTCGTTCATTCGACGGCCTAAATTATTATATTTCAAATGAAAATAGTCAAGGAAACATACTCAATGACAATAGAGTTTTTACGAAGAATATTGTATATAAAGAAATTTTCCTTAGATAAAGATGCCAGTCGTACAACTACTTTAAATATTTTGATTAAAATGATTTTTTTTTTACTTTTAGTTTTTCTTCAATTAATCAAAAAAAATTTAATATTGTTAATATAGGCAATAAATTTATGTTTCTTAAATGAACATCAAAACCGTTTCTGTTATTTATTTGGAAAGCTCACATTAATAGATACAACTATTAAAGAACGGAGTAAGTACGGTAATACATTTTATTAGAAATGAATAAAAATATGACATTTTATCTGAGCGGTTTTGTATTATTGCAATAATGGTTGAATTTCAACCACTGGGCGAACACTAGTTTAAAAAAATTATTTTGGAGAATATCTAGAATAATGAATTTGATCAATAAATTATAAAATTTAATAATTTTTTAGCGAATTTTTTTTAAGTGTTAAATCGTACATACAGTGGAGTTCGCCATAGCCGTGGTAAACATTAGTCTTCTTATAAATAATATAATTGAACATTTAATTAAGGCTTAACGATTATATATTATTTTTTTCGTTTTAAGCGAAAGTTCATTATAACCCGAAGTACGTTATAACCGAAATAGTTTACATGAAATATTTGTTTAGGAAGGTTGAAACCCGAAAAGTTGTTCGACATGAGTATGTAAATAAAAACTCTTGACTTGACTTGACTGTACATATAAATAAGAATAATTTTTTCCCTCAAAATAATTAACTGCTGTCCTTATTGCATTTGACGATTTTCGACTTCAACCTCAACCACAACGTATTCTAAAGTATTACTTTATCTACCAAAAATTGCGACAAAATAATACTACATTTTGAAGATATTATATGTAAGTCTTCTTTTAAAATCGTCCAAACTTAGAGACGTTTTAACTGAATATTCTTTCATACAAAGAAAAAAAGAATTTTGCAAATTCTTACAATTTAACTGAAAAAAATACATTTTCTTGTATTCTAAAGATTCAAATTAAAAATTAACTGCGGCAATAAAAACAGTTTGACTTAAAATAAAATTTGCTTTAGACAAAATGATACTTTGAAATTGTTTGAACTTACATCTCTTATCGACAAGAAAATTTCTTAAAATAAATTTAATAAAACAATTTCATTGGGCACATGTCCTTACATATCTATACATAAAAAATATTTACCATTTCAAGGGCAAATCATCCACTCGTATATCAAATATCGATGCATCTAAATAATTATGATTAATTAAACACAAATTAGTTATAGCAAATTGTTAATTACTCATAATATTAACCTTCTTGAACGTCTTGTTGCTCTTTGCATTCATTTCTAAATATAAAAATAATTCATATGTAAGTATGTACATATACATAAGTATATAAAAAGTTTCAATATTTCTATGTTAACCTTACCGAGCATTCCATAAATGAATAGAACTTTGAATTTGCTGCAAGTATTGAAATATATCCTTAAGCATAAAAGTCTCATCCACATACTCGTATGTCAACGTGGAACGTTCAACCTAAATGAAATACGCATTTAATTAGTTTTAAATTGGATTCATTATCAATTATATACTTATGTATGTATGTATATACATATGTATATATATAAGTATATATATAGATATATATATATATATATATATATATATATATATATATATATATATATATATATATACTTATATATATACATATGTATGTATATACATATGTATATATATAAGTATATATATATATATATATATATATATATATATATATATATATATATATATATATATATGTATATACATATGTATATGTATATGTATATATATATATATATATATATATATATATATATATATATATAAGTATATATATATATATATATATATATATATATATATATATATATATATATATATACATATATATATAAGTGTATATATATATATATATACATATATATATATATATATATATATATATATATATATATATATATATATATATATATTTATATATGTAAATCATTTAGGAATAACCTCTTCATTTTCCAAAGTAAGAGTGTTGCTGACAAATACGAATGCAAGGCACAGAATTAATATGCAACTTAAATCCATTCTTTCGCCTTTTTTAGTGAACCTCTTGATAACAGCGCTGTATTATAAATAATTTAATTACCCTACAAGAAATGAATTACTGATACTAATACATAGGAAATTTTTTTAATAACACATTTATATGTTTTTTAATTAACACGTCATTATTGATGGAAATATACTTACATAACCGTTGACAAAGCAGAGTTTCATTTCTTACACGTAATGAGTATATGACTGTCGTTGTAATAGCTATAACTGCATATGCAAAAGTGAGATAGCTATACTATGAAATATATGGAGCAGGGGTTGTATATTTTGAGCTGACAATTTTGTAACGTCAAATAAATTGTGTGAATTCCCGGAAATGTAAGCTTGAATTTAATTCAAAGAAGAAGTGAAAGAAGCCGTGCAAAATTTTAATTCAATATAATAAAAATTTAAAAAAAGAGGAATAAACATTATAAAAAAAGTCCAACAAAAAAGACAAAAGCAATAGACAAGTGAAAGAAAAGTTTAAAAACAACAAGAAACAAAACCAAAAACGTTCAAAAAAAGTTTAAAAAATAAAAAAACACGTTTAAAAGGCTGATAAAATAAGAATTATAAGCAAAAAGTTTAAAACCAATAAAAAAAATAAAACAAAAAAAGTTTAATAAAATATAAAAAAACACGTTCAAAAAACATAAAAAATACTAACCAAAGTTTTAAAAACTATAAAAAAAGATAAGATGAAAAAAGGCATTTCCAAAACTGCCTTTATAAAGAAAGAAGGACTTTTGTGTCCAATATAAAAGAGTAATTGAAATTGATTGTGAAAATACATAGTGGAAAAGATGTGATTGACAGTGTAGCCAGTGTAGCAGAAAATGAAAATGGTGCAGGAGTTATAGTTGAGAGTGTAGCAGGTGAAAATGAAAATTTAGTTTCTCAGCCAGAGCCATCCACATCTGCAGGTTGTTTTAGTGGTGAAGCTGTGTTCGGTGAAAGCTTGATTGGCATTGAAACAGAATTAGGGCATAAGGAATCCATTTCTGAAGATGCTAGAATTAATGATAGCAAAGCAAAATGTAGGGAAATTAAGTCATGGGCTGTTAGGAACAAAATTTCTCATACTGCATTAGAAGATTTGCTGCATACCCTAAAAAGAGTAGGAATCGAGGATTTGCCTTTGTCAGCGCTAAGAGTCTTTTATACACTTGTAGCAAAAAGATAAATATTTTAAGTATTCGCATTAGAGAACTTTTGTACTCAGGCATACAAAATTATTTTCTTTCAGATTCGTTCAACTTTTTAGATGGAGAAAAGGAAGTTTTAATAGATGTATGTATTGATGGTTTGAAACTTTTTAAAAGTTCGAATTGGGTTTTGTGGCCTATACTTGGATCAGTTGCAGGTTTTGCTAACGTTATTCCATTTATGATAGGGTGTTTTTCAGGGTTTAAAAAGCCAAAAAATTTAGATAGCTTCATGTCACAATTCTGTGCGTTGGTGGCAAACTAGGAAGCGGTTGCTGGGAAGATTCAAAATATTGAAAAAGATGTAAAAAAAGCATATGTATGTGACTACTTCGTTCTTAATTCTGTATTCAATAAATTTTTATCCTCCAGATGGTTTCAAAAGCTGATTTTGTTGCTGGCAATCTTAGAGAAATCGGAACAGATGTAAGAAAAATCATATGTGACTATTTCACCCTTAATTCTGTATTAAATAAATTTTTGTCTACCAGATGGTTACAAAAGCTAAATTTTTAGCCCACACGAAGCTGACAATGGAAACAAAAGTTTCAATTAAAAATATTGAATGCTCCGTTTGTCGAATGACAGGAGATATTTTCAACAGAAAGCTCGATGAATGATGATGCTCTTCCCCATCAATACGATTGAAGCTGTAGAAGAGCTGGAGGAAAAGTTGAGTGCGCAAGATTTCGCTCAGGCAACGGTATATATATTTATACATAAGTATATGTATGTACATATAAACTTTATAGATTTTAAATTCATATTTCACAGAAAACTTACTTCTACAAAGTAAAAGGAACGGCGGAGGACATTGGCAATATTTTAAAGTTTGTTTTCACCCATGCCGTTCTCGACAATCATAATTGGGAGGGTAGATGTGAGAGGAAGTCCCTCTTAAACTGTTTGAAAACATATTGCGAGGTAAGAACATTTCCTAAAACATCAATATATTTATGTAATATTTTTTATTAAAAATATTAAACCGTATCTTTTCAGATGTCTTTCAGCATCAAACTACTCTCGAGATTGAGAAAAGCTGAAGGATAGCGGTCACCGCATGAAACAAAAAATATATTTAAAAAAAACAAAAAAAAATAATATGTATATTTAATATAATATAGTTAATACAAATATAAGAGATATTTTTTTAATAGGCACCCTAATCACCTTTGATGGCTTTCTACATCAATAATGATTAGTCACTTGTGATAGATATATATATCGGTCAAGTTTGATTAGTCAAGTGTGATGGGAATATCCATAAAGTTTGAGTAGTCAATTGTGATGGGTTTATACATCAACTTTGATTAGTAAATTGTGATGAATTTATCCATCACGTTTGATCAGTAACATGTGACCGATATGTCCATCAAATTTGATTAGTCAAATTGATAAGTATTTACATCAACGTTGACTAGTTAACAACATTAGAGTGTGCGGCACAGATATATGTTTGCGGTCGAGAAAACTTATAAGTTAGAGCAAGATGGAACATCACACGTATACAAATATTTACATCAAAAAATACATTTTGCACTTAAAAACTTGATGGCAACTTTTTATGTATATTGCCATCAACATTGACGGTCAAGCAAGAATTCATCGCCGACATCATAAGTTAACTTTTGTCACGTTCGCTAGAAGTAGCAGCTTTATTTATACTAAGAGCATTTTCAGAACAAACGGCTGATTGACTCTGTACAAAAACTTGAATAATTTAGATATAAATAATAAGGAATTGGGATATTATTTAAAAAGATATATTTATGTAGGTTTTAAAGGCTAAGCTGCCTCAATTGAGACTTGACTTTAATAATCACTAGGAGTAATAGGTGTCGCAAATTCTCTCTCATCAGAAAAAATTCAGAATTGAATATGTTTCCGACATTAGGACAATTTACTCAATTTGTGTTCCAAATGATTGCTGTACACGGCTGAAGTCGATTTTACTGGGATTTAGTATGCAATTAACTCATATTATTTGAGGTTTCGTTAATCGGACATTTTCAGATAAGCAGACATTTAGCCTACTAAAACCTATTTCGATGATGGCGCTGCCAACTAATCTAACAGAGTGGCTGAGTGCAAAACACATATATATAATAAACCGCTTAATATAAGAGCAGACGCCCCAACTAAGGGAACAGACGCTGCTCACACCTCTCACAATTCGCCGATGTTTGACAGTTGTTAAGAACATCACACAGGGACCACCTCATAGATATTTGTGAGTCGACTTGAAGTGGATTCACCAATTAGAACCAATTTTACTTCATTTCAGTAAAATTTTTACATATTTTTAATTTTATATATTCTAAAAACAATATTTGAAATTTCAGTTCAAGCTCATCGATTTAAAAGTATGGGTGTATGCTCGTATTTATGTATATAACGTACACTGCGTATAATATACACAAACCTGCTCTTACGTTAAGTATACGACCCCGAGGTAATGCTCATCATGAATAATCGAAATGTAATTTGTAAAAAAAAGAAAAAGACTTTAATTTTGATATATGTACATACATACTTGGTATGGCTTTTCCAAGCGCATACAAAATCGGATACACACACAGACAAACACTAACATTTTCTCCCCTTCACTTGAATAATGCCTTGCATTGAGTAAAAAAAATTATTTTTTTTTGCACAAAAGTAAAATTAAATGCCGCTATGCAAGGTGATGAAGTGAGAAAGTGTTTGTGAGTGTGGGGGAGAATACTTCATACATTATCAAAACGGTTTTATTCGCTCATTGACTACCAGTTGATCTTGCTATTAATATTATAAAAGAAAAATGGACTTTATTAGAAAAATATACTAGAATAGATAAAGAATTATTTTTACGTATTTTAAAATTTTGCATAGAGGATAATAGATATTTTCAAACAGATGGAAGAATTTATATACAACGAGTAGGTTTACCAATGGGATCACCAGCATCTCCAGTAATAGCAGATATAGTTATGGAAGAATTACTTGATAGATGCATTGAGAAGATGGATATTAAACCAAAAATCATGATTAAATATGTTAAAACAATCGAATATGCGCTCATTATTTAGTCGTAAGTTACTCTCCAGTCGTGAGGAAACGGTACCCTGCAATGACTATTCCTACAGAATAGTTTATGATTTATGCTTTAAATCAGTTTTTACGAGTATTTGATATAACTTTTTACTTAATTTGGCAATCGTTTTGTGGTAATATTTGAAATCATTTTATGATCATATTTGAAATCATTTTATGATCATATTTGAAATCATTTTATGATCATATTTGAAGTCATATACAGTCATTTTTTGATTATATTTAAAATCATTTTCGCCCCAATTTTATAGTCAGATATTACTATAATTATAATTCATTTTATGATTGAATGTGAAATAATTTTAAAATCAATTTTTTTTTGTAATATTAATTTATTTCTATTCCATTTTAATTACATTTATTAAAGTTAATTAAATTTAAGTAAAAAAAAAGTTAAATAGAATTTAAGTTAAAAAGCAAAACAGAAAATAAAAACTTAATGTATACAAGGTATAACTAATTTTTACATTGGCGTTTGCGTTTTTGCAGGCGCTCTTTAGCATGCACAAAGTGTTGTTGGAGAATTCCATTAATTTCTTTCGCTTCAGCTTTATACTTCTGGTGGCAAATATCTGTAACAAAACATATTAAATACAAAATCATATTGTTATTTAAATTCATATAAATCTTACTTATGACTATGGTTGTAATAAACAACTTCTCAGCGCTTGGTTTTTCGTTGGTTCCCTTCCAACTGAATTGAGAAGCCAATTCATCAGAAAATACTTTCCTTATGGAACTTCTAAGGAACTGCGTCTGTCCATCGCCACCAATATTTCCAATAAAATTTTTCTATGACAAAAAACAATCAAAAGAAAAAGTAACATAAAAATATGGGAAGGAATACATCGTTTCAATATACTTACAAAATCATCCAAGAATTCTTTTTTGAAAGCGTTCAAATCATCCTTCAACATAAAAGGCAGTTTGTCAAATTTCGGGTTGTTCTTAAAGGCTATTGAATTGTGATGCTTTCTATTTTCTAATTTTCTAACTTCTCACTATGAATCACAAAACTAAATGAATATAAATTTTATTTCAACTTCTAAAATTTTCAACTTGATATAAAAGTCCCGGTATAACTGTTTTAATAAAACACAAACATCAGTTTTCAATCCTATAATTACCAAAAAATGATAGCACCTGCACGTAGATCATATTTTAAACATATAATGAGTAAAAAATGATTTATATTTATTTATTTTTTTTAACCAAGAATACATTTTTGTTATTATCATTTTTTGGTCATCTAGTGTAATCAATAATGACTCAGAAAATGATTAAAAAAATATCATCAGTTTTCAATCATAAAGAATAGTCATATTTGACTATTCCTTTTGTTTAAATACATGAAAACTTAGTTTTCAATCACCGAAAGTAGTCAAAAATGAGCCAGTTAGATGACTGCTGAAAATTCAATCATCCAAATGCTGGCTGGGTATTTATTGTTGTGTACATGTGTGTATATATTTTTTCATATATGACAAAACAATTTTCTCTTTCTTTCATTTTTTGAAATTTTAATTTTTTAATTTTATTATTTATAAAGAGAATTGTCCTGAAGATGATACTCAATGAGTATCGAAATATTGACTGTTATTTTTAATTAAATTTTTTAAAAATAAAAGACCTTAAGCTTAAAAATTAAAAAAAACGGATTATTATAAAAGAGGTCAAAAAATATAGATACAGTATTTATATATGGTATGATTTATTTTTGGAACCAAGTACTAAGCCAGACAAAAAAGAATTGAGGAAATAGGTGTAATTAAGATAATATGAAAACAAGATGTGGTACTCAATATATAAAGTATTAATTTTTTAGATATTCAAATTTGGGACGAGCTAATTTTATTATGTTCTACATAGTCAAGGGTAACAATGGCGTGTTAGCAATGATAAGAAGCCTTCCCCCTTATAAATCAATTATAAATTATCTTATATCTGCATAATTACAGTTGTTATAAACTTTGAACTTTGTATGAGTTAATTTTAAGACAAAATATTTAAACAAAATATGAAAATATAGAAATACTAGAATATTCAAGTATGCAAATATCTATTACAGCTTATACATATATATATTAAGAGTGTAGCTGAAATAAAATTTAATTTTTTACGACAAAAATTCTCAAGTTTCTTAAACATTCACTAAATTTTAAAGCAAATCAACTTTTTAAATGGAAGAAATTCATTGTGGAATATTAGAAACTATTTTAAATCTAGTTTTCGTTAGATTGAAGTATATTTTTCCTAGTTTTAGATAAATTTTGCTTAAGCTAAGGAAATTTTTTAAACATTCAGTAAGAAAACTTCAATATAAGTTTATTTTATTATTTATTTTTCTTTTTAATATATTAGTTATTTAGATATAGATTTTTTTAATTTGTCCTTGATATGAAATGAGAAACTCAAAAATCTGCAATTTTTACCACAAAAAAATAATGTGTAACAAAATACTTTTAGAAGAGTTAATATTTTTTTAAAGGGTGTTGTTTCTCTCAAAAATATGTGTATTTATATTAGAACGAATTCCTTAACATATTATAAAGGTTTAAGTTTGGATGTAATTTTCACAAAAAAGGTTCATTCTTGATAATAACTTCGCTCTTGCAATTTAATGCTTAATTGTACTTTTTCATTTTATATTAATAAAGTATCTGAAAAAGTACTTTTTATCTCGGTTTTTTTTAATCAAAGATGCACAATCGTGCAAACAGTGTGTTGATGTCAATGTGTTAGTGAACGAGATTGACGAACAATGAATAATAGCATCACTTGAATTTATTGCACAATGTTGTTATTTGCTTGTTTGCATTTCAAATCTCTGGCACTTCATTCGGCGCTCGAGTGCTTTCTGAAGTAGCATTGCACATTTTTAGCATTTCTTGACGTACGCTGTAAGTAGGCAAATAAGCAATTGTGCGTGTGTATGCATACTCGTAGGCCTAACACATTCAGGTATTTGCATTTGTAAGTGTGTGTGTGTGTGTGTGTGTGTGTGTGTGCATCTTTCTTTTGTTAGCAACGAAAACAGAATAACAAGCTTTATTGACTTTAAAACTTCTAAGCTGGTATAGATTTTTATTTACTCACACCATACACTATTCAAACGCATATTCACACACACACATACACATGTACATACTAAAGGAAACATCGGGTGCAGCAAGCTTGAATAATGTTGGCCGCAAATTTATATTTCCAACTAAGTCTCTCAAAGGATATCTAGTCAAAAATTTTATCATACAAGGGAGTGTTTTCTCATCTTGCATGTATTTATGAAGCGACTATTGCAAATTCATGTATTTCGTTGTTGGAATAATTTGCCTTTTTGCCAGACCACTTGCAACAAAGAATGAAATTCACTAATATTTGAAATAATAATTTTTTTATGAACATCGAAAGAACCAAAATATTTTCATAAAATCTGTTAGAACTGAAGTGAAGATTGACCGTGTCCTTGTAATAGGTGCATGCCATGAATAATTGTACATGATCTGAGTACATACAATCACCTGAGAGTGCAGTAGTGGGGGCGAATAGTAATCAATTAGTTCCTATTTTGAAAGAGAACAATATCAAATTGGATGAAAAATTACCCTCAAATTCGATCAAAACTCGTCATACCACTTCAAAAAGATAGACTTGAAATCGAGCCATTTCCATCACACAGCAACTCTAAGTAACAATATCATTCATCTGATAAAATAAAAAAATATTCAAAAGCAAGAAATCACTTTGTTATCTAGACCAAGTTATTATTATCAATTTGAAAATTTATAATTTATTATGATACTGAGAAACGACGTTGACATTCACAAGCTTATGTGATTCTTCGATGGTGCTGTGTTGTCATCTAAAACCATTGTATCACCAGATGTGAACTAAATAATATTTTCAAATGCAACTTAGCTGAAGGGCTTATTAGATTCGGTACAACTGAACTTGCACTTGTAGCTGTTTTCTTAAAAAAATGTTTTAGTTGTACTTTTTTCTTAAAACCATGGAGTATAAAAAGTGGCTTTTATCCAAAAGTTCAATCTTTGACGTGGTTTGATCAGTGTTTTTTCAATGATAAAACAATGAAATTAAGTGTTTTCGCTTTGTTTTCCATTGTTCTCAGTGGCATCATTGGCTCTCGAGGTTGTGAGGTTCGTTAAGGATTAAGATAATTAACTTTGAATTTCTTATAGCTAAAAAAATTCTTTACGACGATATCCTGAATAGTTTGGAATAAATATTTCTTATCGCTCTGAATGACGTCATGTGTATTTTCAGGAATACCATAAAACGTTTTGTGGCAATACACACTCTCTAGGAAAGCTCTTCACCCAATTAAATGCTATTAAAGAAGGAATCGATCAATGTAAATCAAGGTAAAATTGATGTTTTGATAATATTATTGATATACTCGTGTTTGGAAACTCTAACAACCAATATATAAAAATAAATGAAAAGGGAAAATGCTATGAATCTTGAAACTGATGGAAAAAGTTTTAGCCTAAGAGCGGTGACGTGAATGAAAGTGCTGTAATCTTATAGTTCGTCCTTATGATCAGTGGCACATGAAACAATAATTTTTGTCACATTTTTTTTCTACTAAAGATCATGCTGATGAGACTAAATGTGCAGAAACTTACACAGACACTTGATGGTATAAGAAATGTAATTTTAGGTGAATGAAATATATTGGAATGTCATTGATTGTCTTAACAAAATGGCGTCCTTTATTACTTGCAGCAATCTAACTGGCAGATATGGTGACACAAAATACGCCAAAGGCCTGACTTGACACAGTTTCCATGGCTGCAATGCATCTATACAACATGATACAATGATGATCAAATGCAAAACATTGTAGGTTTCTTGATTTGAATGTTCTTATAATAAGATCTGAAAATATATATCCCACGATTTAATTTCTACACCACATCTTGCACGAACCAACCCGATACCCTTTAACTTTTGTGAAAAGTTACTAGTGTTTAACAGTAAGTCACTTTATATAAGTATGTATGTATGTAATTTTATCATGTTTCCGACGCGTACTAAATTATTGACGATAAATAGTATGTAGATGGTGTATTTTTTGGGTCATAAAAATTGTTTTCATAGGAAATTATAACATAAGTTTATATTTTTATGTAACAAAGAATAAACTTCTTTGCACATAAAACTTTAAAAATGTTTCGTAATATTGATTTTATTCGAACGTATTTTTAATCCATAGTTCAGATTAATAGGCTAATGTTCGTAATGTTTTTTATTAAGAAAAAAAAAGAAATTAATTATGAGGGAAAATTTCAAAGTCAATAAAATTGATCTCAGCTTTAATTCGAACTTACACAGCAGAACATAGCAACGCTGTTTTTGTTGGCCCCTATACCCCCTTCAGTGCTCCTATGTGTATCATACTTGACGCCGGTTCTTAACTGGCGATAATTGTATGTAAATTAGTTCTCTTTACGCAAATCACTTAGTGAAAAACATTTACCAAATTCATCGAACGCATTGATTTTATATCATATCGTTAAATTGTAAATAAATTTAAATGAAGATAAATTTTTCTAAATGTATTCTTTTTTTGGGTTCTTAGATCCAGTAAAGTCTTACGAACATGATTCAATAAAAATTATAGCAATAAACAAGTTTATGGTTTAACAAATTTTTTCCTTAATAGTTTTCTTGTGGTCGTATTACACCACAATATTAAAATGTTGATTTCTCATTAAAAATTAATGGGTTTATTTTAAAATGTGCTGTATTGGTTTGGTGGAAAATTTTATTTTTGCCAACTAATGCTCACATATTATTCGAATAAAATTACTCGAATAAAATTATTCGCGCAAAAATTTCTTGCAATCAAATTTTTAAAAATTATCTTAAATATTCTTAAAGCATCAACAAAATGTCGTATAGAATTATATGAATAAAATTATTCGAGTAAAATTTTTCGAATAAAAATTCATTGGGAATAATTTTTTAATAGTTTTAAATATGGATGAAGCATTGGCAAAATGTCAAACGTATAGACTTATTTACTATTATTAATTTAGATTGTTATTTCTTATTGGTTGTAAGCAAGTTTTTATGCCTAACATTTCGCTAACTCTTCAATAATACATATTGAAATTATTTTAATTAAATTATTCCCCATTATTCGAATAATTTAAAAGAATATTTTTTATATTAAAAGAATTGTACGCCTACCCAAAATATTCCGAAAGCTATATCAGAATTTTAAGTTTTATAAAACATCCAGTACACAAAACATATTTTACTCTTATATATGTTTTGATATTTTATATATTGCCAATTAATTGAAGTGGAGATCTTTTTTAAATTGTACGCTAACAAATTAAATTTTGTATGTACTAGCAATGTGGCTTTCAAAAGTATCACTTTTTTAACTTGCATGACATTTTCTTAACTACTTCCTGCATTCAATTATTGTAGGATAAAATTTAACGAAAATTATAGAGGATATATGAAATAAGCCAAAGTTCCTTGCAGCAATTGAAATGATATTTTCTATAACACCTAGCAGAATTATTTTGAAAGCAGTTCTCCGTAACTGCAGCAAAAATTCAATTTTCAACATTTCAAAATTAAGATGAATTCTAAAGGAAAAACTTTAGAAACTGTTGCAAATTTTTGCTAAATTTTTTTTTTTTTTATTTTTTTAAGACACATTGATTGTATATTCCAATATAATATTATTTCATATTTCGTTAGTGTAATAAAATTTATTGTTTAATGTTAAAATGAATCGATTGCGGTCGTTAAGTTTTAAAAACGACGACGCCTTATCATCATTGTCACATGTTTAATGGAAACATTCAAAGGACGAAAAGTTTTCCATGAAATTCCTTTACCGTATCTGGTATCACCATATTTTCCATTGAGATTACTAAAAATAGGAAATTAAAAAAATTTTCAACTAGATTTGATGCAAATACTATAATATTGTAAATACTTACCTTTGATGGCATTGTTTATACCACCATGCACCCAAAAACTCCTGGGCACAATTTAGTTTTTCATGAATATCATTGTCCCGATCTCTTGTTGTAAACTTTGCACCCAGTTGGTAAATTAGAGAATCTCCTGCGTTGCCAGAATAAGCACCCAAGTGTTGTAGCGTATACAGCTGATGTTCGTCACCAATGGCAAAATTGCTGTATTTAGCTGTTTTGGTTTCATCATTATCTTCCAAGACCACTAGTAGTTCTTGTGGCCCGTTGTAATTTGTAAGAGCATACAGCTTATCGAGGCCAATAAAAAATTCTCCACCGATCTTACCAAAGCCTTTTTGATATTCGATCCATTCACGATAGAAATCTGTGGAACCGTCTTGGCGCCTCTGCACCAAAATCCAACCACCTCCTTCAGTTTTGACATCACACTCCACCAAGAATGGTTCATTGCTAAATTTTTTCACAAGGATTTTATAAATGCCACTTCGATGAGTGCAAGATGTCGCTTCGATACAATTTCTGGGCCAGTGATCTGTTTTACTTTAAAAAAAAATATTTAAAAAAAATTTATATATATACATACATATATATATATATACATATATATATATATATATATATATATATATATATATATATATATATATATATATATATATATATATATATATATATATATATATATATATATAATTGACTTGAACAACAATAAATAAAATTTTTTTGTAAATATCCTTGGCCATCTCTTGAAATAATTTAGTCTGACTCTTGTTCAATCACTGAGTTTTGAAGACCTCTCATGTCTTTAAACCATAATATCGAATGGGACAAAAACGTTAAATATCTGGGTGTCCTCCTTGACAAAAAAATAATTTTCAAAGATCACATATGATACATTGTGAACAAAATCAACAAAACAACCAGAATTCTCTATCCTCTTATTAGCAGAAGTTCGGACTTCTGCACTGAAAACAAAAAATTAGTTTTGAAGCCTGTTTTCCAAATTATAAGGAACTTCAAGTTCTACAAAATAAGCTATTGAAGATGGCAAACAAATTAGCCTGGCATTTTTACACACGAATACTCAACAGTTTATTTGATTTCCATCAAGTACGTGTATATGACAGAAAATTTCAACAGAAAATGTCAAGTGTCGCTTACCTCAGCATATTCTTAATTCCAACTGACGCAGCTTCCTCTTTCATAAAGATTTTTGTTGGTTGTAAAAAAATCATATTTTTTTTAGCAAAAACAACATCATCATCATTTTGCCTTATATGGTTTATTCGTTATCACCCAAAAGGGTGCTTAATTATATAAAGGTGTAAGAAAAATAAGTAGACGTAAGTCGATTATAATTGTTTGTTGTGCTGCGTTTGTATAAAAGTTTTCTAAAACTAATATACTTACATTTTTTGTAAATCACAAATAGAAAAGTATGATTGAATTCTATAGAATTCTCATTTAGTATACGTGTATGTTGATTTTTGCTTTTGTAGGTATTGACTTAGTAAAGATCCGTATGATTATTATTTATTATTAATGTCAAGTGTATTGACTTAGTTAAGATCAATATGAATATTATGATTATCATTACTGTTATTAAAGATCAATATTAATGTCATTGTTATCATTACTTTTTTTCAATATTGTTTTTACTCAGTAAGTATAGAGTGTATGCATTTTTAGGAACAAATGGATAACTGTAACAAATATTTTACTGTCTACATAATTTGTACAATTTCTAGTTAAGTCACTCACTAAATATTCATGTACGAAACAACATCAATTCGCTCTTAAGAAAAATTGAAATAAATAATTATTTGAACACGAGTATGTGTCTTATTGTTTAAATAACCGAGTTTATTAAAGCTGTTAAAATATAATTCGGGTAAAGAGTACTGATGATTCACAAGTACAGCAAAGCCAACAAGAAACAAAACAAATTTATATATAAATAGGCAAGTGAAAAAAGTTAAGAACCATTTTAACTGACTTAAACTCAAGGTATTCGCTTTATTTTTTGTTTGTTTGATAGATTGTCAATAGGAGCAGTGCTGAATGTACATATTTTTTCTTCTACATTTTGTGCCAGTTAAGAATATTAGCCAATCATAAAGCTATGATCTCTCTTTCTCTCTTCATTTGCTAAAAATTACAACAAAAAACTCAAAATTAACTAAATTAAATTTGGCTTGGCAACTCCGTTAACACTCAGAAGGAAAAACTTATTTTATTTTATTCATTATATTCCACCATTTGATGAGAAAAATATGCTACTAAGTGCCGATTTAAGGCAAATTTTACCTGTTGTTCCACACGGGACCCGATCTACTTTATTTGAAAATTGCATCATTAGTTGGAACGAATTTAATTCTTTACACAAAGTTACCTTAACAGAAAATATGAGATCTAGACCAGAAGAAGTAGAAGTTACCGAATTTCTAAATAAACTTGGTAATGGTTAACTAAGAAATTATCCAGAGTTAGGTGACGACATTATTGAATTGCCACAACAAATAATAGGTTTTTTTGATAATTTAATTACTGATATCTATGGTAATATTCGTGAGAACATACTATCGGTTCAAATTCTTAATTCCGTAGTTTTAACTCCTACCAATGAAGACTGCGCTTCAATAAATAATGATATACTTAATCGTCTTTCAGGGGAAGAGAAGGGTTATTACAGTTTTGATAAAGTTTCTAATGTCAATGACGTAAATGAATATCCTTCTTAATTTTTAAATTCACTGAATATAAGCGGAATGCCACCGCATAAATTGAAAATAAATTCCATTGTTATGCTGATTCGTAATTTGAACACGGCACAAGCCATAGTAAATGGAACTCGAATGAGAGTAAAATGCTTGCACCACAACACCATAGATTGCGAAGTATTAACGGGAGTAGTTCGCAATAAAAGATTCCACGAATAAATTTACCATTTTCTGGAATAATTCTTCCATTTAAATTTCAGCGGACACAATTTCCAATTATACCCGCATTTGCTATGACCATTAACAAGTCATAGGGGCAAACATTTGAAAAAATAGGTGTCTTTTTGAGACGACCCGTATTTGCTCATGGACAATTATATGTACTTACATATGTAGCTGCGAGTAGAGTTCGTTCATTCGACGGCCTAAATTATTATATTTCAAATGAAAATAGTCAAGGAAACATACTCAATGACAATAGAGTTTTTACGAAGAATATTGTATATAAAGAAATTTTCCTTAGATAAAGATGCCAGTCGTACAACTACTTTAAATATTTTGATTAAAATGATTTTTTTTTTTACTTTTAGTTTTTCTTCAATTAATCAAAAAAAATTTAATATTGTTAATATAGGCAATAAATTTATGTTTTTTAAATGAACATCAAAACCGATACAACTATTAAAGAACGGAGTAGGTACGGTAATACATTTTATTAGAAATGAATAAAAATATGACATTTTATCTGAGCGGTTTTGTATTATTGCAATAATGGTTGAATTTCAACCACTGGGCGAACACTAGTTTAAAAAAATTATTTTGGAGAATATCTCGAATAATGAATTTGATCAATAAATTATAAAATTTAATAATTTTTTAGCGAATTTTTTTTAAGTGTTAAATCGTACATACAGTGGAGTTCGCCATAGCCGTGGTAAACATTAGTCTTCTTATAAATAATATAATTGAATGTTTAATTAAGGCTTAACGATTATATATTCTTTTTTTTCGTTTTAAGCGAAAGTTCATTATAACCCGAAGTACGTTATAACCGAAATAGTTTACATGAAATATTTGTTTAGGAAGGTTGAAACCCGAAAAATTGTTCGACATGAGTATGTAAATAAAAATTCTTGACTTGACTTGACTGTACATATAAATAAGAATAGTTTTTTCCCTCAAAATAATTAACTGGTGTCCTTATTGCATTTGACGATTTTCGACTTCAACCTCAACAACAACGTATTCTAAAGTATTACTTTATCTACCAAAAATTGTGACAAAATAATACTACATTTTGAAGATATTATATGTAAGTCTTTTTTTAAAATCGTCCAAACTGAGAGACGTTTTAACTGAATATTCTTTCATACAAAGAAAAAAAAAAAGAATTTTGCAAATTCTTACAATTTAACTGGAAAAAATACATTTTCTTGTATTCTAAAGATTCAAATTAAAAATTAACTGCGGCAATAAAAACAGTTTGACTTAAAATAAAATTTGCTTTAGACAAAATGATACTTTGAAATTGTTTGAACTTACATCTCTTATCGACAAGAAAATTTCTTAAAATAAATTTAATAAAACAATTTCATTGGGCACATGTCCTTACATGTCTATACATTAAAAATATTTACCATTTCAAGGGCAAGTCATCAACTCGTATGTCAAATATCGATGCATCTAAATAATTAAACACAAATTAATTAGAGCAAATTGTTAATTACTCATAATATTAACCTTCTTGAACGTCTTGTTGCTCTTTGCATTCGTTTCTAAAGATAAAAATAATTCATATGTAAGTATGTACATATACATAAGTATATAAAAAGTTTCAATATTTCTATGTTAACCTTACCGAGCATTCCATAAATGAATAGAACTTTGAATTTGCTGCAAGTATTGAAATATATCCTTAAGCATAAAAGTCTCATCCACATACTCGTATGTCAACGTGGAACGTTCAACCTAAATGAAATACGCATTTAATTAGTTTTAAATTGGATTCATTATCAATTATATACTTATGTATGTATGTATATACATATGTATATATATAAGTATATATATAGATATATATATATATATATATATATATATATATATATATATATATATATATATATATACTTATATATATACATATGTATGTATATACATATGTATATATATAAGTATATATATATATATATATATATATATATATATATATATATATATATATATGTATATACATATGTATATGTATATGTATATATATATATATATATATATATATATATATATATATATATATATATAAGTATATATATATATATATATATATATATATATATATATATATATATATATATATATATATATATATATATATATAAGTATATATATATATATATATATATATATACATATATATATATATATATATATATATATTTATATATGTAAATCATTTAGGAATAACCTCTTCATTTTCCAAAGTAAGAGTGTTGCTGACAAATACGAATGCAAGGCACAGAATTAATATGCAACTTAAATCCATTCTTTCGCCTTTTTTAGTGAACCTCTTGATAACAGCGCTGTATTATAAATAATTTAATTACCCTACAAGAAATGAATTACTGATACTAATACATAGGAAATTTTTTTAATAACACATTTATATGTTTTTTAATTAACACGTCATTATTGATGGAAATATACTTACATAACCGTTGACAAAGCAGAGTTTCATTTCTTACACGTAATGAGTATATGACTGTCGTTGTAATAGCTATAACTGCATATGCAAAAGTGAGATAGCTATACTATGAAATATATGGAGCAGGGGTTGTATATTTTGAGCTGACAATTTTGTAACGTCAAATAAATTGTGTGAATTCCCGGAAATGTAAGCTTGAATTTAATTCAAAGAAGAAGTGAAAGAAGCCGTGCAAAATTTTAATTCAATATAATAAAAATTTAAAAAAAGAGGAATAAACATTATAAAAAAAGTCCAACAAAAAAGACAAAAGCAATAGACAAGTGAAAGAAAAGTTTAAAAACAACAAGAAACAAAACCAAAAACGTTCAAAAAAAGTTTAAAAAATAAAAAACACGTTTAAAAGGCTGATAAAATAAGAATTATAAGCAAAAAGTTTAAAACCAATAAAAAAAATAAAACAAAAAAAGTTTAATAAAATATAAAAAAACACGTTCAAAAAACATAAAAAATACTAACCAAAGTTTTAAAAACTATAAAAAAAGATAAGATGAAAAAAAGGCATTTCCAAAACTGCCTTTATAAAGAAAGAAGGATTTTTGTGTCCAATATAAAAGAGTAATTGAAATTGATTGTGAAAATACATAGTGGAAAAGATGTGATTGACAGTGTAGCCAGTGTAGCAGGAAATGAAAATGGTGCAGGAGTTATAGTTGAGAGTGTAGCAGGTGAAAATGAAAATTTAGTTTCTCAGCCAGAGTCATCCACATCTGCAGGTTGTTTTAGTGGTGAAGCTGTGTTCGGTGAATATTTGATTGGCATTGAAACAGAATTAGGGCATAAGGAATCCATTTCTGTAGATGCTAGAATTAATGATAGCAAAGCAAAATGTAGGGAAATTAAGTCATGGGCTGTTAGGAATAAAATTTCTCATACTGCATTAGAAGATTTGCTGCATACCCTAAAAAGAGTAGGAATGGAGGATTTGCCTTCGTCAGCGCTAAGAGTCTTTTAAACACTTGTAGCAAAAAGATAAATATTTTAAGTATTCGCATTAGAGAATTTTTGTACTCAGGCATACAAAATTATTTTCTTTCAGATTCGTTCAACTTTTTAGATGGAGAAAAGGAAGTTTTAATAGATGTATGTATTGATGGTTTGAAACTTTTTAAAAGTTCGAATTGGGTTTTGTGGCCTATACTTGGATCAGTTGCAGGTTTTGCTAACGTTAGTCCATTTATGATAGGGTGTTTTTCAGGGTTTAAAAAGCCAAAAAATTTAGATAGCTTCATGTCACAATTCTGTGCGTTGGTGGCAAACGAGGAAGAGGTTGCTGGGAAGATTCAAAATATTGAAAAAGATGTAAGAAAAAGCATATGCATGTGACTACTTCGTTCTTAATTCTGTATTAAATAAATTTTTATCTTCCAGATTGTTTCAAAAGCTGAGTCTGTTGCTGGCAAGCTTAAGGAAATCGGAACAGATGTAAGTAAAATCATATGTGACTATTTCACCCTTAATTCTATATTAAATAAATTTTTGTCTACCATATGGTTACAAAAGCTGAATTTTTAGCCCACACGAAGCTGACAATGGAAACAAAAGTTTCAATTAAAAATATTGAAGGCTCCGTGTGTCGAATGACAGAAGATATTTTTAACAGAAAGCTCGATGAAGTGGCCTTGCTCTTCCCCATCAATACGGTTGAAGCTGTAGAAGAGCTGGAGGCAAAGTTGAGTGCGCAAGATTTCGCTCAGGCAGCGGTATATATATATTTATACATATACATACATATGTATGTATAAAATTTATGGCTTTTAAATTCATATTTCACAGAAAACTTACTTCTACAAAGTAAAAGGAACGGCGGAGGACATTGGCAATATTTTAAAGTTTGTTTTCACCCATGCTGTTCTCGACAATTACAATTGGGAGGGTAGATGTGAGAGGAAGTCCCTCTTAAATTGTTTGAAAACATTTCCTAAAACATCAATTGTATTTATGTAATATTTTTTATTAAAAACATTAAACCGTATGTTTTCAAATGTCTTTCAGCATCAAACTATTCTCGAGTTTGAGAAAAGCTTAAGGATAGCGGTGGAGAAGAGCCATCACCGCACAAGAATGATAAAACATAGATTGCGCATTGCGCATGTTTTTCAAATGTAAACAAAAATGAGCTGTTAATGTGTGACGTCACATCAGCTTAAACATTTTCTTGGCGCGAATAGTTTAAAGGAAAATATTTGAATAAAAGGAGTTTAAAACTGAAAAAGTGAAAAAAGATAAGTGAATTTAATATAAAATAACAAAATAAAACATAATAATATATAAAGGAAAACAAAAGAGTTGAAAAAGAAGTGCGCTGTAGCTAATTGCAATAGTACAACAATTCCAAGGCTTTTGAAATTATTTTTTTCCTATTTCCAAGTAATGCTAAAATTCAGAAGCAATGGGTGAAATTTTTTGGACGAGGAAATAACATAAATCCAAAAACTTCTTATGTGTGCATGTTGCATTTTTGTCCTGATGACATCGAAAAAAGCTTGCAGTATGAAATGGGTACGTACATAAAATGAACTTTAAAATATGTTTATAAAAATCAGTGTTGTTCCAAGGATTCGCTAAAAAGAGAGTTTTAAAACGTGGATCAGTTCCAACAATAACACTAGCTTCATATGATGATGGCATATGATGGTTTAGAAAACTTGGCTGGCTACATATGCCACAGATTAAAAGATGAAGAGCCAAATATTTCTGTACCAAGAAATTCCCCCCGGGGGGCACGGTCAATACATCTTGTCTTGGTGGCTTGGTGTTGTGCTTCCTAGGGTATAGGGTTATCAGGTTTCCGGACCTAGGCCTTTTTGCTGATAACCCCTAAAAACTTGTATGTTGCTACCCAATCCCTGAATCAACAGGGCAACGGACGCGCATGCAAGTAAACTAAAGGTAAAAGCGGGTTCGCTCGCTCGTCCGGAGGGGTAGTTGGTCTTTCCAGACCTTGACCTTTGGCCAATTGCCCTAAAACTTAATATGTTATTACCCAATCCCTGAAACACCAGGGTAACGGGCGTGCATATAAGTAATTAAGGAAGTAGCTTGCTACGCTAGTCTGGGTAGAGGTGTTACCGATGCCTCAGGTGTGCAGGGAACCTAAAATCGGAGGTGTTTTTGACACAAGGCCGACCAGAGATCCCATCTGGTACCACGGGAACCAGTAGCCCCTAGGACTTGTCCTAGACTGGTTGTTGGTTGAGGCCCCTTCGGGGATCACGTGGTGGATGTGGTTAAAAACCAAAGATACGCGGGGAGAGGTATGGGTTGGATGAGTGTGTCTGCAATCATGGGCTAGTGGCATGATGTAGATGTTCTCTTCAAGCCATATATCTCTAGGTGCTGTTGCTATTCGACAGAGCTGCTCTAATGGTTACGGTTGGTGAAGCCTCAGGTCAGATGGGGGCAAAATTTCCACTGCCGTGCCATTTGGGTAGTAGGAGGTTAGATAGCTCCAAGCATCTTAGCAAGGTGTCTGTACATGGTTCTGCAGCCTGTACGGAACTTGCTACCATGTTGTCCCTATCAGGGGCACATGTTAGATGGCGCTCCAGTCATGTGCCTCTGGCGGGGGCTGCTGGGGCGGTGGTGAACGTGCTTTATTCACCCTTGTGCAGAAGTGCACCGTCAGGTTAGGCCTTTGCAATGGGCCCAAAATATAGAGTGCATCTATGAAATTAAAAAAAAATCTTCTTTCGAGCTCGTATGTATTTTAGAATTAGAGTTATAAAAATCGAAATTGACGAGTTTTCTAAACAAAGAAAACGAAAAATTAATAAAACAATTCACTGATTATTATTTATTGTGAAACTACATTCCTACATATGTATATACATATATGTACACAAAAATAAAAAACTTGATTTAAATTTTTAAATAAATGTATATTTAATAAATATAAAAACACTGATTGCTTTTATTTTTGAAATTTTCTTACATTTCTTTCATTTGTGTATATAAATCTGACTGTTTGTTTTTGCTTTTGTTAAACGATTGGCTGATGTGACGTAGATGCGCAGAACGAAAAAATTTTTACACTCTGAATGCGCAATCTGTATTTTATCATTCTTGATCACCGCATAATATATTAAAAAAACAAAACAAAAATAATATGTATATTTAATATAAGTAATATAATTAATACAAATATAAGAGATATTTTTTAATAGGCACCCTAATCACCTTTGATGGTTTTCTACATCAATCATGATTAGTCACTTGTGATAGATATATCCGTCAAGTTTGATTAGTCAAGTGTGATGGCAATATCCATAAAGTTTGAGTAGTTAATTGTGATGGGTTTATACATCAACTTTGATTAGTAAATTGTGATTAATTTATCCATCACGTTGGATCAGTAACATGTGACCGATATGTTCATCAAATTTGATTAGTCAAATTGACAAACATTTACATCAACGTTGACTAGTTAACAACATTAGAGTGAGCGGCACAGATATATGTTTTGCGGTCGAGAAAACTTATAAGTTAGAGCAAGATGGAACATCACACGTATACAAATATTTACATCAAAAATACATTTTGCACTTAAACACTTGATGGCAACTTTTGATGTATGTATGTTGCCATCAACATTGACGCTCAAATGATAGGTTATTTGACCGTCACTGTTCTTGTAGGGTAGTTGATTTTTACTACAAATTTCGTTCAATTCAAGTATTAAACAAAACAAATCTAAATTCTCCAAGACAAAGTCTGTACACTTAAAAAAAATATTGAACTAAAATTTACGAAAAATGATTAAATTTGAGTTGAAAATGGTTGCCATATGGAGACGAAGCCTTGTTTGCTGGTGTTGACGCCACGACACATACGAGGCAACCGCCTCTTTTTGCCAAAATTAGGCGGCCTACATTATGTAGGTTTGGTGTCAGCGTCAACAGTTTTACGGGCCTTTGGGATGCTGAAAACAAGACCTCTTGCAGCTTGAACTATCGAAGAATAAGGACGTACCAACAGGAATAAAAAAAAAGAAAATAACTACTGGAAAGAGCCTATTTCAGTACAAATTTATACTCAAAATTTTATATAAATAAATAGTAACGAAATATTTTGTAAAATACTTAATTATTAAGTTGTAAAATACTTAAGCATCAAATAAAAACCCATCCCATCATCAGAAGCCTTTTTTTTAATCAACCAGCAGCAGAAGCGAGCTCCACAGAAGAGGAGATAAACAGCTGGGATTCAGTAAAACTTTCTTCGCTGGCAGTAAATATACATATTTTATCTAATTTCAACAAAATATTTAATTTTAGTTTTTTCGATCGTTATGTTTTTAGTTATTTTATTTTATTACTTTAAATATTTCGACGACTTTTATTACGATAACAATTGAAAAAATGTTGAAATAGATTTTACACATATACATACATTCATACATATGTATGTATGTAAGTATATGAATGGAGAAAGTTTTAACAAATCAAATGAAGGTTAAATAAATTTAAGAAACAATTAAAATCATATATGAAGACATGAAAAACTTTTATCAACATTTATTAAATTCGTTATTCCAAAATAACTATTTAAATTTGTATTGTTTGTTGTTTGTTTAGCTGAGTATAAGTATGTATTTCATTGGCGCTAACCAAACCAGTACTCTTTAGGTACGGCCATTGGCCGGCCAATGAAATCCAGGCATATGCTCAGTTAAGCCAACAACACAACTTTTTATCAATTTTGTTCCGTAAAAATTTTTCCGAAACTAAAAGGCAAATTAAAACTTGTGTAAACACAATTTCAATTAATATTTTTAATTGTGATTATTCGTTTATTAATTAATTTTATTATGTAGAAATATGAACTAATTAAAAAAGACTTTGTTCACCATTTCGAGTGCGAATATTTTTAATATTAAACTTTGTTTTTTTGAATGAAACACAGGTTTTTGGATTAAATATAATTTTATTTTTCAATATAGTCTCCTTTGAGCTCTATATACTTTCTCCAACGTTGGTCCAATTATTTTTATCCCTTCCAAAAGATAATATTTGTCGAGATCATCAAAATAGTTGAATGCTTTTTTATCATTTAAAGCCCTATGCTCCTTGTAGGATTTATGGAATTTATGGAATTGCCATGTAAACTTCACTTATGTGCGCCCTTGCATTGTCTAGGTGGAAAAGAACTTTGTCTTGCGCGTACATTTAAAAAAAAACGGTCACCATGTCTTTATTGGCCGACAAACCCACCTTCGCTTTCTTTGGCTCCGATTCGCCCCGAGAAATCCAGTGGTCTCTGGTGTGCTGTGATGGATCCACATTTCCTTCTGATTGATAATGAATCTATTTATAAGGCAAAACGAAAAGAAAAATTTATAATAACAATATTTGTTAAACTCGTTATCGGAATATCCTCCAAAATAACTAATTAAAAATGCATTGTTTGTTGTTGGCTTAGCTGTGTATATGCCTGCATTTCATTGGCTGTAACTAAAGAGTACTGATTTGGTTACCGCCAATGAAATGCAAACAATATACTCAGCTAAGCCAACGACTAACAATACATTTTTAAATCTCTAAATAATTTTATTACAATGACAACGACCTTTATATAAATTTCTATTCATTCGTATATTACCAACGAATCTCAGTAATAAAATACAAAATTATTTACTAATCTAAACAACGCATAGAGGAGTATTTGACCCAAAAAGCTGGCCAAAATTATTAAACGTGTTTTTTATTTTAAAAGTTTAACTTTTTTGATAGTTTTAGCTTTAGTTTGATAGAAAAAATTTATTGGCAGGTTATTATTGGGTTAGTGTTATTTTTGACATCCACCACCCACCGACCAACCGCCCACCCACCTTTTATAACTTTGTTAGATTTTTTTTTTTGAAGATAATTTAATTTTATATATATATATATATTAATTTATTATCCGTACAAGGTATGTCGCGCTACACGATTGTTGTGTATTTTTAGAAAAATTATTTATTATTACGTATGCCGGTCTCCCCCTCGCGTTCCTCCAAAATTTGGTTTGCAACAGTACTTTATTCTAATAGCAACTCAAATTAAATTTAGATAGTCGAACTATTGTAGTTGTGTAGATACAGGGAAATAAAACATAGCTTTTTAGTGATCTTACAATGTCCCCCTTGCCACAATTATAATTTATCCAATATTAAATATTAAAAAAAATTGGTCTCGTAGCTTGGCTTCCTATAAGGGATAAACAAGCAAATAAACAAAAGCATATTCACTTTTAATATTTATTATATATTATTAAATATTCATCACACGATAAAATTAAACTAATTAAAAAGTTCAAATTATGATCATGTCATACGTATTTCATCATGGGCGGCACCATCCGTATCAGGAAAAAGTAGTGAAAAAAGGGTCACTGCTCAAAAATAACCTATTCAGAACATCATTTCCATCTTATCTCTCAAAGTTGCAAAACTCTTATGATAAGAATTCTGGGCAATAAGCCATATATGTGTATTTTTCAAAGTGCATTTTCCCCATACTTAGTTAACAACCTGATATTTGGGTGCATTTTTTATATACCTATACCGTTTTTAAATATAATTTTGATTTGTAACGCTTTTAAATTAGGTATGTAGTACATATCTAAAGTGTCCTGTAGACGATCAAGTCTTATATAGACCGCAGGTAAAAAAAAACAGTTTAATAGGTTGACTTATAATTATTCCTGATAAAACAGTTAGTAAATTTGAATTTATGAACTAAGAACTGAATTTTAAGAAATTCCTGTTTTAAGGGCAGGTAATCTATCACATTGGTAGTTGTTAAAAGTGATTTAAATAATATTTCACATCAATAATTCGAAAAACATAAAAGTTTGTGACGACAATAAAGTATAAGAAAAAGTGCCTTATGAGCAAAAATAGAAAAAAAGATAATATTTTCAAAAAGCACCAAAAATTATGGCGCAAACTTGCGCAAACTGTTTTCTTGTTTCTTAAATTATAGATCTTATATTTTATTGTGGTATATAACATTATTTGTAGAACAGCTAACCTCACTTTCAAAAAACTTTTCCTTTTTTTTGGTAAGAATTTGTATATATATATATATATATATATATATATATATATATATATATATATATATATATATATATATATATATATATATATATATATATATATATATATATATATATATATATATATATATATATATATATATATATATGCAAGTATAGTTTTTTTTATAATAATTATTTTTAAAATAAATATTTGAGATAATTTTTTCTTTTTAAATATTAAAAATAGCTGCTGATGGAATCTTTCAGGTAAAAAAAATCAATGTAATACCTCTATTCGTTTAGCCACAAAAAAATATCATATAAATATCTTGAAGTCGAAAAAATTCAATAAAAACGCATGCAATTTTCTTCACTTTGCTGACTTTAACAGTGTCCCACAACTACAAATCTTATCTCACAATCTTTAAAATGCACGATATGATGTAGAATTTTGTTTTCTATCGATCTGCGTAATTACTTCTTAGGATTTCATCAAATTAATTTTTGTTTTTTTGGCCAGCTTTTTGGGTCAATTACTTCTCTGTGCAACGCATAATATAAGAGACGTTTATGCTGACTCTGCATGTTATAACGGTATTTTGATTGCGTGCCATCTATCGTTGTCTAGTAAAACAAAGAAATTATTTAGTACTGAACATACCATGTTTTGCATCTCTGTTTCACTGTTTGTTTTGTTCAATGCTGTTGTTATTCTCCAACATCTGTTTTTGACAATCTCAAATGAAAATTTCCATATAATTTGTGTATTTTCTTCGTCTTACAAAAAGCTAATTTTGGTTTCTTTGTTTGTGACGGCAAACTGGAAAAAAATTATTCCAATTAATATTCAACTCAAATGAAAATAAACTAAGAACTATGTATGTCCACATCATTATTTAATCACATATCAATGTAATGCTACAAAATATATCGGTTTGCGTGGTTAAAATCGAAATCGATTCACAAACAAGTGAGGATTTTGGTGAGTTTTATGGAAAAGTTATACTTGCTTATGGCTGATAATTGTTTATATGTAAATATGGAAAAATCTGCAGGAAACGTTGGAGCCGTATCATCAGAACATCCCCATAACCCACGTGTGCAAAAGGAACGCGAACGTGATCGTGGTTTACGCAAGTCTTCACAAATTACAATTGAAACTTATACAAATAAATTGTGGTTAGAGGATTGTGACTCAATAGAAATGAGTGTTCCTAGTAATGAAAAGAAAACCCTTTCAGAAAAAAGAAAAAGAGAACTTCCCACTTCCAGTAGTAGTCGTGAAACGACTCCTTTGGAGGAGGGACAATGTGCTTCGGAATTTCCTAAGGAAATTGGTTTCTTTTCGGGCAATCCAAGCGTGGAGGTGACTAATGGTATAATACATTTGTACAAGAAAAAGTAAGCTAATATACATACATACACACATAATTATCATGTCACATTGAATTTTTTACATATATCTTGTGGTTTATTATAGTGAACGCAAGGAAATCAAAGAGGCTCCTTCCAGTCAACTTTGCCTATTGGCCGTACCAGCAAGTTTAAGTTGTCATGATCTTTTAAGTTTTGTGGCCCCCTGTCATTCAGAAATACAACATATACGCATAGTTAGAGATGGCTGCCCTAATCAATTTATGGTTCTTTTGGAGTAAGTAAAGTGATTTAAATTTCCAGCAAAATATTGAATGTGTGATTTCTAAAGGGGGAAATATCTATGATTCTCGAAGTTTTTAATAATATAGTTCTAAAACTATTTAACAAGCATACATAAAGCATTACTCCCACTTATAGCGTTTGTACCTGAGACTTGTTTCTAATTTAGAGACACATGTGCAATAAAAAAAATATCTCGGTGGTAAATTTCATTCCATTCCGTTTAGCAGTTTATGTCTGATTTTTAAATATGTAAATCAATGTATTAGCCATTTAACATGATAACAGGTATAATATATGTCAAACCCAATAGAAATGAAATTACCATATGCATTTTTTCATGAAATTTGCAGCATGTAGCTTCTTTATTCGCTGATAGGAACTACATTGAATCAAACGGAATATCAATGAAATATGAAATTTCATATTATTTCTTACAAAATGTTTTATCCCAACTTAATGAAATTACCTTATATTGGCAAACATCCAAATATACAAACTTTTACCTTTATAATATTTGTAAGATAAATTATCACGGTTATAAGGAACTTCGATTATAAAAAAATTCTTGCAAGCGAACAACAAAAGTCGAAAAAAATTAAAATAATTATTTTATTAAATTTATGTATTTTTTAAGATTTCGATCTAATGCTGCAGCTTTGGAATTTTATCAAACTTATAATGGTGCTGCTTACAATTCCTTAGAACCCGAATCTGTTTGTCATGCTGTTTGGGTTTCCGAAATCGAAAGAGGAGAAGATGGCATGCCACCCTTGGGTCATACTGAGCTACCAACATGCCCAGGTATATGTTTATATCTTTTTCTTCTTTAAAAATTCTAAAAAAAGATATTCAAAAACTTAATCACAAAATTCCTCTATATGCTGTTTTTATGAACAACAGCTTTTAGATTAGGAAAGCTATATTTGTTGCATCACGTTAAAAAAGTCTGCATATTATTATTATTTTAAAATATTATTAATATACATATTTAAAAGCTTTTTACTTTCTTATGGAATGCATATCGAGAGCTTATATTCAAAACCCTCTATCATCAATTTTTACGAAAATGGCTTTTTTATGGTAAAATATTCTGTAAAACCAAACTCATCTATGGTACCAATCAGGAATTAAAAAAAATTAAATTTGACATTTTATTGTCATTTGTTTTTTTTTTTCTCTATCTTACACACGTAGTTTTTTTTTTGAAAACAAAACCCTCTATCTCTCCAATGAATTTACTATTTTTTTCAGGAAACTACTTGAAATTTTAATTTTACTAATTTAAATAAATAGTAGACAAAGAAAAAAATTATTTTTTGTTGAGAAAGAATTGCATATCGAATAATAATATTTGGTTGTGATAAATACTCATATAATCGTCGGTAGGGCAAGACTTGAAAACTGTGATTCCACAAGAATACCATTATTTCTATAATAATTTGAAAATTGATTAAAAAACTTAGAACATAAATTATTCCACAATATTCGAAATTTTTATCACTTTAATTTTTATTCCATTATAATATATTGCGTAAAAATATCTTACCATCTCTAAATAATAATGAAATTTCATATTTGAGCTATTTTTTGTTTTGATATTCTAAAAAAAAGTTATATGTTTAATGTACAAATATGTATAACTACTTGCTTATATTATTAAGATTTTTGGATTTGGTGGTTATTTTACTAATATATAAATATGTATATCAATAAGAACTTTGAATTCATTAATAAATATTTTATTTTACTATGCAAAACCCGCTATCTTTTTATACACGTTAAGTATTTTCAAATAAGAAAATCCTCTATCTTCCATAAAATGGCCGGTGATGCAAATATAAACAAATTGCTTGTCAAGTAATTAAATGAGTCAGTTTAAATAAATATCTTAGAATATACAATTTTCATTTTCTTCGAAATAACGAAAATAAACGGTTTTTTTGCTCCCCTGAAAAACTACGTTTTTTAAGATAGAGGCTTTTGAATATAAGCTCTCGATATGTGATAATTAAAAAATGGAAGTCGATTTTATGAAATAACATTCTGCATTTTTAAAAATGTTTTGAAAAATTATCGTTTTAGTTTGCCTCGAACGTATGGATGAAAGTGTTGATGGGGTACTTACGATACTATGCAATCATGCTTTTCACGCCAACTGCCTCGTCAAATGGGGGGATTCTACTTGTCCCGTTTGTCGTCACGTCCAAACTCCAGAGCTAATGGAAAACTCCGTTTGTATGGAGTGTGAAGGCACCGACTCTTTGTGGATTTGTTTAATATGTGGTCATGTTGGATGTGGCCGCTACCAAGGTGCTCACGCTGCAGCCCACTATCGTGCAACCAACCATACATTCGCCATGCAACTGGGTACTTCAAGTGTTTGGGACTATGCCGGTGATAATTTCGTACATCGTCTATTCCAAAATAAAACGGATGGCAAATTGGTGGCCACACAGGCACCTAACGATGAAGGAGAAGAAAAAATTGATTCCATGCAATTGGAATTCACATATTTATTAACTTCCCAGTTGGATACACAAAGAAAATACTATGAGGAACGTATGGAACGTTTAGAACAAGAATGGCGAGAATTCCGCACCAGCGCAGATGAATCAAAATCAAAAATGGAAACCATGGAACAACGTATACAAACCTTGACTAAGGAGAAACAAACAGTCGAAAGAAAATTGCAACAGAATAACACAAAGTGAGTAACTTTTAAGACCATTTATATATTGCAAGTACTTTTAACCATATCTCTCTATCATTTTTAAGACTCAAAGAACTGCAAAAACAGTTGGTGGAAGAACAGGAGATATCGCGTGCTCTACAAAACAATCAAAGTTCTTGGCATATAAAATATAAACAGCTGGAGCAACAATACAAAGAATATCGAGATGCTAAGGAATTGGAATTGAATGGGATTAAAGAACAATTACATGATATAATGTTTTATATGCATGCTCAAACTAAAATTGCTGAGTCAGATTTAAAGGATGAAATTGTTGGGGGTACTGTTGTGGTGCCCGAAACAGAAGCTCCCACTAGCTCGGGCAAAGGAAATCGTCGTAAGAAAAAACAGTAAAACGTTTCTAACAAGGAGGAAACTACTTTTTATAAAATTTGTGGTTAATAGTTTAAAGAGTGTTTGAATTTTAAATGCTAACATTTTTTATGGCTGCAACTGCAACATCTTACATATTTATAAAATTTTTTATATACATACATATTTATATATTATTAACTGTGTTTTGAAATTTTTATAAATTAAACTTCATAATTTATTATTGTGCATTAAAGTGTTTTTTTATTTCTTGAAACAGATTTCTTATGAATCTGTATATGTAAGTATGTAGATATAAGAAAGGACAAGTGTTTGTTTCAAAACTATACGAACATCAAAACTTATGGAAGGTCATACACCTTCTAAATATTTCACGCAAATTCAATATTAATTATTGGAGATTCAGAGAAACTGTAATAGCAAGAACCTTATAAATTTGTGTGAGTAGCTCAATTACTAATACACGAGCTGTATTCGTTGTTCTCCAGTTGTATCTCGTAGCCAAAAATAATCTATAAACGCCTATTTTGGGTACCTTTCGAAATATTATCTTGGAGAGGGCTAAAAAACAATACATATTTTTTAAGATTCTTATTAAATGTCAAAAGCTTTATGTATAAACTTCCACAATGAATTTCCATAAAAGTCGAAATTTAATTTCAGTTTTTTACCTTTCCACATAAAAATATGGGAAGTTACAGATTGCACGCCGATTTTCGAGTCTTGATTTCGCGGTAGCGTTTTGCGGTGCTAGGAAGCTATATGTTTACATATATATATATATATATATATATATATATATATATATATATATATATATATATATATATATATATATATATATATATATATATATATATATATATATATATATATATATATATATATATATATATATATATATATATATATATATATATATATATATATATATATATATATATATATATATATATATATATATATATATATATATATATATATATATATATATATATATATATATATATATATATATATATATATATATATATATATATATATATATATATATATATATATATATATATATATATATATATATATATATATATATGTATATGTGTGTATATATGAATTCACAATAATGCATGTAATATTATTACAACCTTGGAACTACTGCACCGATCGTAACAAAATTTACGGAATTTCAAAGGTTTCGGCTTCACTCAAATGTCGTGTGATTATGAGTCTATTCGATGTCATAAAGTTTGAAAATCTTCGAAAAAAAACATTAATTAATTTAAAACTTCAGAAGTCAGTTTCAGCAATTTAATATCGATTGATTCGCTAGAGAGATATCGTTGTCGAAAAATTTCTGTAGTGTTTTAAAAATTTGCAAAAGGTCTTGTCCAACCGATTTACAAATATAGTTGCTTTTCAAGACTTCGAAAACTACCTCGAATGCCGCGAATTCGATCAGAATCGATTTATTCGTTCGACAAATATCGCTGTCGCAAATTATATGCTTCAAAAAATTGGCTGACAAAATTAGGTCATATTTTGGTGTTTTTAAACTGCGTCGATTGTAGTAAATTTTATTTAAGCGATTAATCACTAATCATTATTTAAGGTTTTGAAAAGTTAATTATTCAATAATAAATATATGTATGTATTTTTTTATTTACATTTTTGTTTTTTTTTTTTTTATTATAATTTTTTTTTTGCATAAATCATTGCTATTCTTTAATATACATTTATTATTGTTGAAATACTTGTTCAAAATTTTTATGGAAGCGTGAAAAAATTGATTTTTTTTACTTTTAAAGAAAAATCTAAAAAAAAATATTGAATTACGCTATTTCAATTAAATTTTCAAAGTTTAAACTTCAATATTGAATTATTATTTTTTGCCTCTTAATAATCACAAATGGATTAGCAAGCCGACACAGATAATGCAACAAAATCATTTTAGATTCTCTTAAATTAATTGCATAAATCAATAATGAATTGTATTTCTACTCAAATTTATATAAATAAAACATAAGTTGAAAAATGGCATTTATTTCTGCAAGAAATAAGAATCAAAAAATAATTATTTCTGTAAACTATTATTTATTTGCACTGGAAAATATTAAAGTGAAAAATTTTAAGAGCACAAGATTTTCTAAAAGTCTAATTCAAAATTATCAAAATGGTGTACTTGGTGGCCTAGTTCCACGATATTTTCTTGTGTTTGCTTTTTCTTTTTTGAAAATTTTTTTTTAAATTCTTTATTTACAATCTGTCCACTAAAGAACAATAAGTAAATTTGATAAAAAATATCATTGACATTATAAGTATGTTAAAATTCCACTGAGAAAAACATAATTAAACAAAAATATAGTGATAAATAAATGCATAAGGAAAATCGTACATATCGTACATAGATTAATTTCTGTAAGGTAGGTCCAAAATATGTTGCCTTTTAAGTCTTCTGATTTCTTCTGTATCATCGGGAAGTGCAATGGCTAGTGGGCTGATGTGTTCACTTAACCTTTCTAAATAGGTTTCGCTAAATCTTCATCTGTTGCCTTTAGAATACGGAGATCATTGTAAATAGTATTATTTGATACAAACCATGTCTTTGAAAATTTAATTGAAATTATTTAAACAGCTGTAAAAAGGAAAAATTTTACTTCGCTCCCCATTAAAAAACTTCAAGAAAACAAATTGCTTTTAAGAAATATTTCACAACAATAACTAATTGTTTAAATATTTATTTTAATAAATCATTTAAATAATAGAAAGAAGTGATATATGACTTGACAGTATTTGTATAAATAATTATTCCAAAAAATGTATATATATGTATATATGTATGTGCATAAATATGTATGTATGTATAATAGAAATAATGACAGGAACAAATAACCCAACCAGGATCATTATATATATATATTCTCTGAATAAATTGTGTTAAGAAAACACAATATTTATCGATAGGATAGAGAAAAAAAAAACAATGACAATTTGCATAATCAAATCATTAGATATTGGTAAAAAGTGGGTTGGGTAAGTCATTTAATAAACGTAAGAGTAAAAAAACTTAAGGGGTTAATATTGAGAAGTAACACCGTGATTTTTTTTATTCACGAAAAAAATATGAAAAAGCTACCCTTGTTAATGATCCCTTTTTTCAAAAACAAGGTGTCAGTGGGGTTAATGAAATGAATTTTGTTATAAGAATAGTTTCTACAGTCTCTCAGGCTCCTTTGGGATGTTAGTGGTGTCTCTGTTAATGCTTCATACATACTGGATTTTAGATGACCTGTGGCTATATAAAAATTATACTTTTGATGTCCACTATGTAAATTTATATGGATTAAAATTGTAACATTTTAACTTATAAATTTACCCAACAAGTCTCGTTCAATTGCATTTGCAGTTTGTGCAATATTTCTGGATCCTTATAGATATGCAGAGGTAAGGAAATTTGTTTAAAGACATCATTCTGTGCGCCCGTGTGAGATTCGAATAGATAATATATATAGACCCATTTATATGCAAACAATCTTGAGCGGATCATTAAAGCTAGAAATAATACGGAAACCTATCAAAATTTTGCCATATTTTTTCATACTCATTTTTTTTATAAAAATTTCATTGATTTCCGAATATTTATGAAAAATATATTTAAAAATTTGAATTCTATAAACACCGAAAATTTACTAATTATACAAGAAAAACCGAAATTTTGAAAAACAATTTTTAAATTCATTAATTCATTAAAAATAAACGAAAACTCAACAGGAATTAAATAAAAAACATAAAATTTAAGAAAACTTTGCAAGAGAAAAGACTTAAGATTTGTTCAATAACTAAAAGCTTTTACTAATTGTTACTGGTTTCTACTGCAAAGTATTCATTTACTCGAAAAATTCGTAATTGGAAAATTGGCGTTAAAAATTAAGAGAGAAAGTAATTTTTTAAATGGTTACAAATAAAATTTTTAGCTGTTTCCACAGTAAAAGTTTGTAAAACACATTTTCCTAAATTATTCGAGATATTCTCCCAGTTAATTTTTAAAAGATATTTTGTTTTTTGTTGTAGGTTTAGTTGTTTGAAAAAATTGTATCATATTGGAGAAATTATAAGTATTTATCAATTTGAAAAGCAAAAGTCAATATGTTTTATGAGAGAATAAACTAAATGGCATCCACCCAATATCTAGTTTGTCCCATTGCATGTATCCTTAAACGGAGAAATTGTAAAAAATACATTCATACTTCATTCTAAGTTTTTTTTTTTTTTTTTTTTTTTAACAAATAGGAAAAAGATGCTTATAACAAATAGTGAGCTACGTTAGTTGCAAGTTCTTGCTAATAAAGTGTTCATTTACTTTTTTCCAATTTTAAGAATTTTGGAGAGTAGTTTTGCAAATATTTCTCGTTACAAGTTTTTACTTGTAGAGTAAGCGAACACAGAGAAGCAAAAACAGAATTTCATTTAATTATAGATAATTTTCTATCAATTTTAAACGACAAAAATGAAATTTTTTAAAAAATCCTTAATCTTAAAATTACAAAAATAAACAAAGTTTCAGAAATAACCTAAATATAACAAATAATCATTGGATCAATATTAATCTACCAAAATCACTACGTTTCAACAAAATATCGAACATTCCCTAAAACCTTAAAATTAGAAAACGATTTAAAAAAATAAGCAAAAAATCAGAGTTCTGCAGAGTATTTAAGTTTTTCAAATCCAAGTCTTATTTGATGATTTCTCTTATATAACATGGATGGAATAAGTTGTCCGCGAGTGTAACATCATAAACACCGCAACCACGATCCGGTCCAATAGGCAACAACAAAATATACTAAATAGGCCATTGTCCTTGCTGCGTGAAGATCAGAATTTGAGGTTTTATAAGCAAGCAAAGTGCCAATAAATTTACCACGCCGCTACATAACTCGTCAGCATCTATTGTGGGTTTCGCTCCAGCCTGAATACATTCTTCACCATTTTTCAAAACGACAGACATCCCACTAAAAGGACTAGTTATCAAAAAGATTATTTATTTATGTTTAGCTATATCACAACAAAATACATACCTACATAGATACACAAGTACATACATATATAAGTATATAATGCCTTAATAGCTAAAAGGATACAAGCTCCAAAAATAAAATATTTAGACATGAAAGTTGTATCAATAAAATTGAATTTTTAAATTTGAAAATTCCAGTTATAATTTTATTGATAAAAAAAATCATGTTCAAGACGTCTTCATCAATGTTAAGCCATAGTTTCGACACTACGTACAACGAGCTGTTTGCCTTACCAACTCGTTAGCACAAAGTTTTTTCATATTAAACTTTAATCCGCTGTATAACTTCTAAAAAAGCAACTGTGTTTTTTTTTTTTAATTTGATTTATTTTTTTAATATACTCTACAAATATGTGTTAAAATTTATTTATATTATTTTGATACAACGAAACGTTTTTTTTTATGTAATAGAACTAATCGGTAAGATATATATGTATGTATGTAGATGACAGCTTGTTGACAAAAGCTGAGTTAGTAGCTTTTGGCAAGAATTTCATGAGTGTATTATATGTAAACAAACTCTATGCTAAATTTTTTATGGAGTTTGATAGATGAGGTACAATAAACTGTTGGATTTGCCTTTATTTATATTATTTAGTAAACTAAAAATTACATATCAAGCCGACAGAGTCTTGTGTGGCCGTTATCCACAACTATTGTAGGCTGCATAGAATAGTTCGAACCTGTCAGCAATGGTCAATTGTTGTCGACGACGAGTGCGCAAGTGCATTTTTTTTTTGCTGTCGTCGTGACGATCTGCAATAACTTATGTAATATGATTTTATATTCTCTTTTAACTCAGGATTACATATTTTCAAAAAGTTTTTGCAAACTCAATTTCAACAAATAATAAACAAATAAGCCCAAAATTATTATGGAAATAAATTGGCTTTTATTGGAGTTCGAGTCTGAGTTCGTTTGAGTTGCATTGTTGTGTAAAGAACGAGCTTCAGGAGATATAGCAGCACAATTTAACGTGTTCAGTGTGATAGTCGTCAATGCGTTGCTCGTCATATTTTCAACATCATTCGATTCTATGGAAGAAGAATTTTTTCCATTGGGCGGACTTCGGGCGAGAAGCTCATTTAATCTAAGTAAGATGAATATTATTAGTTTTATATTTAATTTACATATATATATATATATATATATATATATATATATATATATATATATATATATATATATATATATATATATATATATTTATTTATTTATTTCTTACTTTTTTTCATGCTCATATAGAGTTTGTTCAAAAACTTTTTTCCCATCCGTCAAGTTTAGCAAGCTCTTCTCAATCTCGATCATTTTATTACTTGTATCTGTTAATTTGCCAAACTCTTCCCATAGATGCTCTAAGCGATTTATACGTTTTGCGAAATTCACTTGTTGTTGTTGTAATAGCTCTGCGGCTTTCGGAAGTTCCTCTTCATTGAAAAATCGTGCGGTTGTTGTTATAGCTGTATCCGTATTAACAATCTCAACTTGGCTGTAATTTGGGTAATTATTTTCGATTTTCGTGGAAACGATTGAGTCTCCTCTCATGACTGCCAAAGATCCATTGAATTGAGTATGAACATATTTCTGATCTTTATAATCCCAAATGCTGTAATTATCCAGTCGCATTACGCGGGGATGTTTGGTTGTTTTATAATGTTTCAGGGCATGCAGATATTCGTTGTTGGCACAGCCGATATGACCGCAAGACAAGCAAGCCCATAGATTTAGTACTTGACTTTCTTCGCAAGTCATGCAGGTGGATTGTTTAAGAAGTTTTGGATAGCGATTGTTCTGGCATACGGGGCAGGAACAATTAATTCCGGCATTCTTCTGGATATACGTGCAGCAATTTTCGACTATTTGCATACTACCTATATGAGAATTAACAAAAAAAAATCTAAAATATGAAGCAGCAGGGATTGTGTACGAGTATGTAAAAAATGGCTAAAAGATATAATATATTAAATTTGTTCATAGCGTATTGCGGCCTCCATGAATTCGTCTTGATGTTTCAATTGACACGATCATTTATTGAATTTTTTTTGTATAGTTCATCTGTAGCTGCCTGATCTTGACCAAACCTGTACACGTAACACCCACGTAACACAGATGCCATACGTGACGATTTTACGTCATGTTGAAGATTTTTTGAAGCTAATTTTCGATTATAAAGCTTGAATTGGTTATTTTTCTTATTTAAATATCGAAAAATGTTTGAAATATGTTAAGAAAATATTTTTTTTAGAAATGGCTGCCCTACCCTTATATACAGTGCACTGTGATGAACACCGTAGTATAAAATTTTAACTACTTATGCATTACAGATCTATTGAATAAACTTATTTCTGTTATAACTAGTGCTTTGCGTTCTTAACCGTTTTTGAAGAAATTAAAATTGTATTTGAAAAATTAGTCAATTTTGGATAGGACAAAAGGAAGATCATTAGGCAGTTTTCACTCGGTTTTTCCTTTACTAGTACTTTTAAGAAATTTTCTTTTCAAAGCACTCAAAACATTTTTTGCACATAAGCTCAAAAACAATAGACGAAACAATAGAAGAAAGTGAATATAAGAGAATTTCTGACATGTTGCAAGTTCAAAGGAGGTAACTTTTCCAAACTTTCCATTATAAAACTTGATGTTATCTAATTCTTAGTTTTATCGTAACTTTATTTAAAACAAATTATTTAATATTTTGAAAAATAAAAGTCTAAAATGTCTTGGATTGGTTTATATGATCAAAAATACTCAATTAAGATGGTGAAAACTTGGAACTTAGAACTAGACAGGCAGTTTTATACTTGCACATTGGTTTTTTTATTATATTCTATCTATAAAACGAAAGTCAATGAACGCTCAAAATTTAAAGAATTTATGTGTTCTTTCCGAATAAGTCTGCACTTATTAAGGAATGCTAAATTCCGATATTTTTCTATGGAGTGCAAAAAACGTTAAACTATTTCTAGAAAAGAAAATTTCATTATTTTTTGAGAAATTTATTCTACGTAAATTACTTGACTAGATATTTTCCACCAAAATGTTAACTTATCAAACCACTGTGACCCGTTAGATAATGTTTTTTAATGACAACACTCAGTTGGAATTTATTGAAAATTAACTGAGTAATGCATCAATAGGTCCGTTCCTGTATTTTTTTTTAGCAAAATTCAGAAAATTAGCGTATCAGAAAAATACTCTCTGTGACAGTCAAACGAGTAGATACGAAAAACAAAATTTTTGCCACAAACGGTATCATCTGACAATGTATATTCTGTGGAAAATAAATATTTATAATAAAATAGTATTTATATAAAGTGCATTTATTTACTTTTTTAGTGTATGTAAAAGGGTTTCTTACTTAAAACTTTTTATGAACAATATTTTTGTTCATAATTTTTTTCTTTTATTATTATTAATCATTGAAACAGCTGTTTGTTTTAGAATTTTTTAGAATTTGCACGATTAAAAAAGTCCGGGCTGTTTCGTGCAAGAATATGAACTGTTTGATATCAAAAATGCTTGTTGAGCACCTAAAATCGAAAATATGTCAAATTTATTTGAAAATGTTCTTATTTCGACACTTTTACAATTTACTATGGAAAAATATTTTTCCATGGTCTTTAATTTCTTTATTTCATGACTTTAAAGTGACTACAATTAAAAAATCAATTTCAATGAAAAACTCGGAGTAAAAGAATTTTTTTTTGCTTTCCAGCAATTTTGGGTAACTTTCATAATTTGAAAATAAATATATTTTTTTTGTTCTGACTAGCCCGAACTTACACAAAATCAACTGGAACAGACCTAATGTGTAACAATTATAACCTAAAATAATTATGTAATTATGGCGCTCTGAAACTCAAAGAGTTTGATTTCATTATCTAAAGTTTCTAGAATTAACCAACTGATGGTTAATTTCGTCCCAACTATTAATAGAAATTTAAAAATGACTTACCATTTATTTTATGTAAATATTTTCTATCTTGATAGTCCCATACTACAAATTTTTTCAATCCCATGACCCATCTATGTTTAGTTTCTTTGTAATGTTCCACAGCATGTCGATTCACTAAACGACCACAACCAATATGCCCACAAATAGTACAATACCACAATGAATCCTTCACATCGCATTTCATGCAGACAGAATTTTTCATCAAGTCTGGTTTGCTGATACAAAAGCAGACCGGACAGTTATAAGAGTTCCAGTGCATCCGACAAATTTGATGGAATATTTGCACACTTTCATCCATTATAATTTTTATTATTTATTTTTCCTTTTTTTCTGTTCTATAATATAATTTATTTCAGTAATATAAATTTAAGCGCGTTATTATGATGTTGGAAGGCACATATAGATTGCGTTGTTTTTTTCCAGCTGGAATAATATCGATCTTCGTGAAATTATATTCATGCTCTGACTGTAATTGGAAGGAATACCGATTACTGCTAGAAACTTTATTTACGAGGGTAATTCATTATATTTCTTAATTTTATATTAAATCGAATGAGTTGTAGAATAACGAAATTAATTGTTAGAGATTTTTATTAAAAAAAAATTTATGTAATAATGCACAAATTTAATTCTTTCATTTATTTATTATTATTTTTTAATATTTGGAAAAGTTGTAGGAAAAGAAAGAATTTACCCCATAAGTGATGCTAAATTTAGATCTACTATTTGCGGTATTATTCTCAAAGCTTAAGCCTCCTCAATGATGTTACAAAATTTACATACTTATTAACATATTTTTTCGCGGACGGCTCCGGTCCCACTGTGCAGCTCTAAATAAAACTCTAAACCTTTTTTCTTTTTAATTTTTTTTTGGAAAAAAAATTAGAAAAAACTGTAAATAAAAAATATGTACATAGAAAATACTATAAAAAGCCTTTAAAAAATGTAAATGTTATTTTATGTTAACGAAATTGTGAGAAAAAAATCTACATAAAAAATGCCATAACGAAAGGATGATACGAAAAAAAATGGGTTAGTTACAATGAATACAAAAACGTACAATGAAGGTTATGCGGCTGCACATGCGCATCATAAAATGTTAAAATTTTACTTTAAAAAATATATTTTTTTTATTCCATTCTGAGTAAGAAAAAACTAATTTGAATATTGTATTTAAAAAAAATGTGAGTCTCACATTTTTTTCTCACGCTTTCTGACTGAGAAGCTTTAGGGTGAATACATGGATCTAAAAAAATCACTTCAACACTATAGACAATCAAAATTAATTCATTTGTTACTTAATACAACTTGAATTTTTAACACCCAAAAATCCGGTTTTTTGCCTCAATTCTAGCCATAAAGTAATAATGTTCTTCTAAAGATGTGCCTCCCTTTGAACAACAAGAACAATCTAAGGATACGCGCAACCTTATAAAGGGATGAAACAATAAAAATTTCCTCGCACATTTACAAAAGACTATTGAGTTTGAATACAAAAAAATTTGTAGTAAATAATTTATGCACATCACGTATGGAATAAAAAATTCTATTCCAGGACATGACAAGAAAGGGTTAAAGCGCAATATCTAAATAGGCTGGCTGTTAAGGTCCTTGTAACAAAGATCAACCAACATTCATTTGCATACAAGATCACATTTAACATTTGTTATTTTTCTTCCAAAAAAATACTAGTGATTTATAAAAAGGGTGAAACGTTCGTTATTATTTTATTCAAATTATCACAATTTTTTCCACATGAAAAGAAGTTTTGAAAAACATCGCAATTATAAATAAAATCTGCTGTAATTTTTCATTCATATTCTATAATTTACAAATTACTTGTATGTATTTGTATCACGTATAAAATACTAAACAAGATATGACGATTGCCCCGTGTTCTATTATGAATTTGAAGTCTTAAGTTAAAATTATCATAAATTGTTAAATAAAAGTTTCATACAAAGTGGAACAACATTCCAACTATCAATTCATATTATACCCTTCAATAGAGGTGTAAAGGACGAATAAAATTTACAAAATTTTATTTATAATTCCAATAATATGCATTCGGGAAATATTACATACTTATTTCTTCCCCCGGAATTCATTTTTGATCTTAGTAGGATTTGGCTGCCTACAAGGACATTGGTATATTGTCTTAAAAATATATGTCTTTATTAAAAAAAAAATAATAATAATAAAGGAATACTAATCAAACATTGTTTCTAGAGTTGTTTTGATAAAAGTTTTTATTATTATTATTTTTTTTGTAATTTTCAAATAAACATGACTGAATTTTCACATCACATTTGGGAGTTTAAAATCGCTTAACATAAAAATTTACAAAATTACTCCAAGCAATTCCCAAAAATAGAAAAAGGCAAATGAAGGCTTTACTCAAGACGTATTTATAGATCTTGGGCTTTACAAGTAACAATCATAGCTGCCAGATAAATTAGTGATAAAACCATAAAGTTTTAAAGAAAACCTCCTCAAAACGCCAATACGATTCATCGGGATCGTTATGAAAAATATCACAATTTTAAACAAAATATTTATTTTTATTTAAAAAATATATAAAACAATCCAACTCGTATTATTTATGTATATTAATATAGAATTTTGATAGTTGAATGGCTAGACAATATATCAACATAAAAGAAAAATTCAACATGAAGCATTTACAGTTTTGAAGTGACAAAAAAGAAGCAAGTGAATAAAATAATAAAATGAAACTTGGAAAAAATTTTTCAAAATTCGCTGAAGAATGTGGTAAGCAAAAAAAAAAATTATAATAATAATAATAAGACACTAGAATCTGTCATTTTCATTTCCGATATCCTTTCCAAAAAAGTTTTTTTGTTATTAGTCCTAAGAAAGAAATAATTTTAACTGTGTCAATTCATACTTTACATATCCGCCTGTCACATTATTCAACAAAATATTTTTTATAATGTTATGAAAGGGAATATTATATACGTTGATTATATGATGCTGCTTAGTTGCTCTTAAAACTTATACAAATTTTTACCAGCAGTATTTGGTCAAACATTTTAACACATATAAATTAAAAAAATTAAACCATGTAAATTGAAGCCTCGGTCATGGAATGACTTATAAGCCAAGGGATTCTTTACACAAGAGTGATCAGAGGTCCAATTATTGGGTACCACAGTAGCCAATAAGACAACTGGACTGCTGGTCACATGTTGGTTGTAGATTAAATCGAGTTAGGTGTTGGAGCATGATCTACAGCCATGTGCCACAATTGCTACATCTCAATATAAAAACTAGCCAATCGACCGATCTCTACATGCAATTAGACATCTTTGGGTTTTCCCGAAAATTTTTAAGATATGCGGTTATTCATGAAAACCATAGATTTATGATCACTCCAATAAGCAAAAAAAAAAAACAGAAACAAAGCTTAATCAAATAGACGAGTAACAATTATAAATAATTAATATAATGATGCTGAAGTAATTTTTTTTTATTAAAATTTTTGAAAGACCGGTTAGTCTAGCAGTCATTTGAAGAAAATACGCGGGGTGAAGCAGAATAATTCATATTTATTTTTGAAGTAGATTCAATTGATTCGAAGATTTTTTTTCGGTTTCGTTTTAACAATTAATCATTCAACCAAAACAAAGCAAAACTTAGCTCACCGTGTAACTTTTTTTATTTTTGTTGGTAAATCTCTTGACGCTTTCAAAATTCATTTATTTGATCGAATGTTAATTTTTGTCATTTTTATAAAAATAAAAATACAGAATATAAATAAGAGCTGGAGGCTAAATTTAAGAAGAGCTTAAAAATCAAATATTCCAATGTAAGTGTGTGTGTGTGTGTGTGTATTTTTTCTAAGACCTTAAAAGTCATAATATTAATAAACTCAGCGCCTAAATCAGTCAGCCAACATAGCAAAAATTTGCGCCTTGCATTACAGTGTATATGAAAGATGCAATAATTCATGTGGGCGTGGCACTAACTACACTAAGTTACATTTCTCATTATCGTAATTACGTCCTTAGAGCTTTATTTGTAAGAACTTTTAAATTTTGTGTGACTTATCACTACTTATAGTGTTTATGGTTTAAGGTAAACTAATCTCAATCACAAAAGTGGGAGCAATAGTTCCTATACAGAGTAAATGTTAACTGTACTCAGATGTAATAATAACAAATTCAGAATGGCAACTAATTTAATTATATTTGATCATGTAAACATACGACTGATATACAATGACTGATATACATACGACTGATATAAATCGGATATGAGCCAGACGACGTTCCGAGCAAGGGACATCGCTAATTCGACTCTCCTTTAAGGAACCAGAATATACATATATAGATATATATATATATATATTTTTTTTTTGTCGCAAAAGAATGTTATGGAAATAACAAATGGAATGATGGACCCTTGGTAAATTCACGTAGTGCACCATCACTGTCACAATGACACCATAGGTGTACCTATAGTATGTAAATTAATGACACAATCCACAAATTTTTGTTACATTTTAAACAACTGACACTTATTATCCCTCAAATTATGTACATACATGGATGGGAAATACAGCTTTATTCAACATGCTTTTTGACTCAATTCGGCACTAAAAGTTAACAAATTATAGTATTTTTGAAACGTGTGGTTTTGGTTATATACAAAAACATATGAATATATGTGTCTATAGATTGATGTCTCTATATTTATAAAAACAAACGCATAAAATAACACTTGCAATCACAAGTGCAATAAGCAATCACCTTTTGAAGCGAAACAACAACAAAAAACTAATGTTCTTCGATAAAAAGCAAAAAAAACTTACAATAAGTAACAATATTAGATTGAAAATAAAAGCAAATAATCCGAAAAAAGGATAAAAATAAAAGAAATGTAAAATATTTAAGATATTTTAAAAGAAGCCAGAGCTGATCACCACACACGTGATTGATTCTTTTTCATGCGAGTATGCTTGACCATGAGTAGAGAACAATTCAAAGCAAGCATCGACTTTTTGGTTATAATGCATGCCTTTTTCAATATTTTATGCTCACAAGGAAGAAATATTATTGGAAAGACCATAATATAGCAGCAACGTATTGCAATTACGAAAAATGCATACACATTATTAGGATAAAAACGTTCGACAAATAATTTTATTACACAATATTAATAATAATCACTATTTTTATGACAACCACATTACATTAAAATATAACCATAATTACGTCCGTTTTCGATGTGAAATAACATGTTTGATTTTGCTTGCAAAAAAAAGAACCATAACATAGTTGTCGCAATCATTACACCTTTTCTCTGCGTGCAATGCAAAGATTTCATACCGCAATTTTAATAAAGTTCCTGAAAGGAATAAGTAAGGGAAGTTCTTAAATATAGTTGAAAGATCTGTGACATACAATTGAAAACTTCGACACATTTGTTATGTAAACGAACAGGGTGTATTTATTTGTATCGGCTTCTTTGAGATGGAGAACATTAAATTAGAAACAAACAGAAAATTGTAATTGTATTCATAAAATCCAATTTATTTTATACATATACTTATGTATATGTGTGCTTAATTCTTAAATAGGATTTCAGCTTAGTGCAATGTAGTGATCCAATGTCATACACATTTTGAGCGCCATACTTTTTCTTCCGGCCTAAAATGCGGTACCAAATTATGAGCTTTTCATATTGTTATGATCATGGGCGTAGCTAGGTATGGGCCAGGAGGGCCGTGGCACCCACCTAATTCTATAACAATTTTTTTTACATGCATACAATATAAAGTTATTAAAAAATGCACAGGGTATTGTGGACGGATTGCTTTTTTCTATTCAAGAAAACACAACCAATTTAGGAATAGAGATGTCTGTTCCAAGGATAGTCTCTCGTCAAACGCACTGTTCAAGTCCCCCATTTTCATCACCTGCTGAATACTGGAAGCGATCTATATACATTCCTTATATAGATTCTTTAATTTCATCACTGGACAGAAGATTTAATGAAGAGAATAGGCCAGCATTTGCAATTCATTCTTTGCACCCATTAAACATGCTTTCTTTGAAGCTGGAAGAGCTTAAGGATGCCATAAAAACGTTTGAGCATTTTTATGAGTTGGATGATTTGGAAGGAGAAATTGAGCTTTGGTATAATTCTTGGCAACAAAAAAATAGGTAAAGACGAATTAGCCGACTTAGAGCTGGCGAGTATTTTGAAAGACGCTGGATTATTTTATCCAAATAAATATAAAGAAGGCGTTATTAATTTCATTGTGACAGCCGTGCACTACTGCAACCGTTGAGCAGTCATTTAGCACTTTAAGGCGAGTAAAAACATGGTTGCGCTCCACAATGACTGAAGCTCGTTTAAACGGTAAAATAATATGCAATTTTACTTATTAGCAAAAAATAAGTACATTGTATATTGCAGGACTATGTATGCTAAGCGTCCACCGAAGATTGGTAACCGAGAAGAAGGACGAATTTTTGGCAAAAATTCTAGCAAAATTTTCAGAAGATCCACGCAGATTACTCCTCAAATAGATCGAAATTGTAATAACCATAAAAAATCATAATCATAAAAAATCGTAATTTTCGTGGCACCACCCTATTTCATATCCTGGCTACGCCCTTGGTTATGATGTCTTGATAATACGGCTTATGGACTACAATCGCTTCTTCATCACTGAGGGCCATTGTTGTAACATGGATTTGGGTAAATGTAGGATTTTATCGGACAGATAAACAATTTTCACTATTACAACTCTACTTTAACCTAAAAGTGAGCGACAAGTTAGAGGCAAGTTCATTATACCTGTAACTTTTATCGCGAAATTTAGCCATTTTAAGTTTTTATATTCTTCATGTCTTCGCTAAGTATCGACATCAAACAAGTGTTTATTAAAATTTTAGTTTTTTTTTACAAAAATATGAATCAAAAGAGTATTTTTATTGCTACATTTTAAGACAAACGGATTTTATTTCATATGTAGATGAAATTAAAGTGAGATTTAGCAAAATTCGGGAACTTTGTAAATAATTTACAATAGTGGGCCTAAGCAAGATAAAGATCGTTGGCTTCAAGGTAAATTTGTAAACTGTGATTCGGCTAGACTCAAAACAACCAAAAACCCTCTTATTGGAAGCCACAGAAATTATTCACCTCAGAAAAGAACACCCGATGTATGATAGATATGTAAATATATGTATGCACATATGGACATATATACATACACGTACATATATGTGTTTATGTTTGTATACATACATACATGTTTAAATGTGTGTATATATTTAGACGATAACAACCTGATCTGCTTTTTTTTATATAAAAACAGTAAAATTATAAGATCCTCTACAAAAAGGTAGTTTGTTTCTGTTGGGTTTTTTGCAAGTCGTTGTTTTTGTTAAATTTCTCTTTTTTATTTGAGTCACTCACTTAGTTTATTTGTGGTAAAAGTGAATCTCACATAAACCTGTTTTCGAAGTTGTTTGCGTTGTTCTTTGCCAAATCTTTTCATCTATACGCTTCACCAAAAATTAAAAAGTTATACACACATACACATATATGAATACATACATACTTACATATCCATACTTACATATGTTTGATATAACGTTTACAATTCAAATAAAAATGATTTACAATCGAAACATCTATCATTTTATCCTATATGTAAGTATATGTGTGTGTATGTACCTACATAAGTACATATGTATGTATATACACATTTGTTGAAAAATTCATCTATCAACGAATAATTGCAATTTCACTAAAACAATCAAAATCACGCATCGAAAAAGGTAATTTCGCCCAGAATTTTCAAGTCGAAAAGAATGTATCAAAACTCAGGAGAAAATCTAAAAATTTTAAAAATTTCTGATATTGAGAAAAACTGTCAAAATTTCTTAAAAATGCCTTAGACATAAATAAAGGACATATATGCTTTAAGAGAAAAAATTATTGAAATTCAGAGAAATCGCACGTATTTGATTGACGTTTACAAACGTTTTAAGAAATATAGAGTCGTCAATTTTAAAACAAGTAATGGACAACAACAAAAAAAAAAAACTAGACAGATAAATTCTATAGAAAAAATTATAAATCGTTAAATAAGGCCCGTAGTTTATTAATTTCATTAAAACTCCCAATAAAACGTAACAGATTATAAAATTTTTTAAATTTAAGCAGAATTTCTAAAATCGCAAAATTATTTGCAGTTGGTCAAAAGTCGCTTAAACTGTGATAAATTAAAAAATAATTAAAAATATCTGAAATCGGAAATAAAAGTTTAAAAATTGCTAACATTCAAAGAAAAAACGCTATTGATATATGATCGTTATTGACATTTTGCCCCAATTCACGACAAACACATATACATATGTACTTATATATGTAGTTCGGACACATATATAGTTAAAATAGTTCTGACTAAAATAGAATTTGTACATTTATATTTTACCTTGAGTATTTTAAAGAATAATTTTATACAACTACTTATGTAAATCATCGTTATTGGTCAAATTAAAAAAAAAAAAAATTAAATACATACACACGTATATTAGAACATATACGTGTGTATGTATTTAATTTTTTTACCGGTTTATTTTAATTACTCATCCTAAAGATGGTACTCGATGAGTACCGAAATATCAATTATTAAAATTAAAAAAGAAGAGACCTTAAGCTTGAAAAAATAAATTAAATTCATACATACGTACATATGTACTTATGTATTTCAAATGAAAAATTATTTCATTTATGTCCAAAGTGAATAAAATCAATACTTACTGAAAAATATCATATACATACATACATTTTTGATTATGATTGTATCAACTATGTTTTGCTGTAACTCCGAGAACATCACTTTCAGACATATACATATCAAAAAAAATTGGCATTTTATGGAACGAGCAAGTACTCCCAAATTGAAAAGTAACCCTAAATAGGGAAAAAGGCTCGGAGCAGATGAGGTTAAGGAAGAACAAAAGTTTGGAGTAATTGCTTTAATTGGATAAAAGTTTCCAATTTAATTAAAACTCTACAAAAATTATAAAGAATGAAGTGAGAAAATTATTTACATCGCCCAAATTCGAAAGGATATTTATCAAAAATATTTTTTTGTTAAAAATATGTTTTCTCCAGAATCATAAGACCACTTTTTCACAACATGTTTAAAATTCATAAATTTGTGTAGGGTGCATAATATTCGACACTGTCGAATGTAGCTCATTTACCAGTTCTTTTTTTTTGCAATGTGGTTGTTGTTGACTGTATTATTACTTAAATCTTTAGTACGTGGGAATTTATTTTTTGTGTTTCACTGAACAGCCAAAATGTAGCAAGTGTTGAGAATTTGTTCAATTTGATGTTATTCATACTTTGTTGCGTCAACAGGAATTTTTTCATCCTACAGGTAGTATGTTACATTTATGTTTGTTCTAGTTTACTACATGGCATATGGTTATGATAAATTTTTTAAGTAGATCCATAGTTTGATTAGATAAAAGCCAATATATGTACATATGTAATTTTTGTCAAAATAACAGACATCTGCCTAGAAATATGTTGTATATCAAAATTTAATTTTATGTTCTACAGCAGACAATTACAGGTAATTATCTATTTTTAAGTTAAAAAAAGGTAGTTTGGTTACACTAAAAGACTGATTACAATTTATATTCTCTTGGTATTGTGTATCCTCAACCATACGGTATGACGGACTGTGTTAAACGTAAAGATGAATCAATATTCAAAATACGTAGCAATTGTTTTGGAAACTATATCGCTATCTATAGATATCACCACGGCCTTCAAACATTATTTGACCTAGAAGACCAGTATTGTTTCTTCACGGGCGTAAGAAATACATTCAGTACAAATTATTCTTAAACAGTTCAGCCAAAAAAACAGACAAAGTTCATTGGACAATGTTTTACGATCGTATTAAAGAATTACATTCAAAAAAATTATTACATGAAAACCTTAACGTAAGCATATACCATACACGTAACAACTTTAAACCTATTTTAACTTTTGTATTCAGAAAATCATTTTTTACATAACATATCTCTATTAGTAGAAGTCTTAGCTATTAATGCGATATTATTGTTTTTTTTTTCAAGTAATGGAAAATATTAATAAGTTCTACAATTGAGTGAAAATTCACAATAAATATCTTATATGAAAATATATGAATGTAAAAAAAATTTTTAGTGATGTACATAGAATCAAAACAAATAAAAAAATCGATATTTCAATTACTTTTTTCACTCGAATAAAAAGTGTCTTGAAAATTCCTCTTTAATCATAGCATTTTTGTGGTTTGCATTTCGCAGAAAACTTTATATGCTCTGCTGTCATGGTAGAAATACATAGTTTTTGAAAATAATTTATTTTACTAATACAATTTCCTAATAGAAGTTTGTTAGCCTTAAAATGTTTGTCAACTAATATTAAACTTTAAAGCTAAAACAAAGTATTATTTTGAATATGGCTGTTAAATTGTAATCATATATTAAACAGGGTAACAACCTCCGTAATTCAAACAAATATTTTAGTAACAATAAAAATTCGAAAAATTATCATTTCAAATCAAACACAGAATATTATCTTAGAAAAAATTAAAAAATTAGGTTTTTTCAAAGAAATTTTTCCGAAATGGTGATTGGCGATATTTTTTCAATACTCCTTATGGTTCGACGATTTTTTGACATCACTGCTATATTCTGAACACAAAGTTCTTAATTAAATACTTGCCAAAACCGAGAAAATATGTTCCAGGATATTATTTTTTTTTTACTCTCTATTGTGCCGTATTTTACTTTTTTTTCAAATTGACCAAGTCTGGAAGAAACGTAATCTATTTTTGCAAGATGTTTTCCTTACACATATTTTTCAGTTTTCTTTTCAAAACACGTTAATATTTTGTGTGTTTTATGATAAATTTATTTTACATAAGAGAAAAACCATAAAAACGCAAAATAGACATTTGTTACAAAAATTTTTTATTTTTATTAAGTATTCTTTATAAGTTGTTAAATATGCGTTAAAAAATCCAAAGCGTATACATTTAATACCAAAAAATGTGTTTAAGAATAAAATATGCAATTTACAATAGTGTAAAACTAAATGTATTGTTATAAGTCATTAAGTTTTTACATTTCACCAAACACCAATTGCATTTGCCCAGAATTTAGAGGTCCGTCTGTTCATAACAATTGAACCAGTCAAATAATATTTAGCACATCAATAGGTCTCCGTGCCTTAACTTGTGCCAAAAAAAGAACAGAAAGCAATTGTACTTAAGCAAGATCTAGTTGAAAAAATACATATACCTATCTATAATACAAAACCACCGAAATTACAAAAATAAAATGAAAAAAGAAATATTACTTAAAAAAGTATAAATTTAAAAAAAACAACAACAAATCATTGTCATTGTATTCCATGACGGATACTTATTTAGCAAAGATTTCAACAATTCTTGCAATTGTTAATGCTTAACAATAGAAAACAAACGATCACTTCACCAAAATCTTATTGATTCAAAAGAAGTTTGCCAAATTTTTCACAAACCCAAAGGGAATCAAGTAATGCACTGAATGTTTGCCAATAATATAATTAATTGATAAATGATTGCAACAAAGTCATAGAAGAAATTCATATTTAAGGGATGAAATTCGCTTCTCAGCAAAAGATCTCAATAATTGATTGATAATTTAAATACACCGAAAAAATATGTATAATATAATAAATTTATATATGTACAATATACATACATACGAGTGTAAATATATATATATATATATATATATATATATATATATATATATATATAGTATATATATATATATATATATATATATATATATATATATATACATATATATATATATATATATATATATATATATATATATATATATATATATATATATATATATATATATATATATATATATATATATATATATATATATATTAATAATTCCCTAAACTCTGGTTTTATGTAATTTTTCCAGCTGTTAGTTAAACTGAAAATTTTGGTTAATCTGTCTGACTCAGGTTCGAGTCCTGAATTTGGCAATTCAAGTTAATAATTTTTTCTTATATTAAAAAGTAATAAAAAATTTGCTTGTATTGTGATTAACTAAAATTTTTAGTATTTCACTCTGAAATTCCATAAAATGGATTTACTAAATTCAGCCATTTTTATTGACTCTTAAAACTTAAATCCGTTAAAAAAGTAGTATTTTATTCTACATTAGTTAATCCGAAATAGTTCTCAATTCAAACTTAGTATAAGCGGGAAGTTTCAAAAGTGTCCTGCAAGGTCAATCATATACCCAGAGTACAAAAGGAGCACATCTTACAATGGCAAGTCGATGTTAGCTTTATTTAGATATGCCACGTATTTTCAAAACTTCTCTATTATATGATCCCTGATTTTGTTGTCGCCATTATATCGGTCAATTTTATTTTTAATACCAACAGGCCTTTTATTATTTTCTTTATTATAGTCGAAAATTAATAAAAATTATTACTCATATACTGTATGGTATTTAAAATGGTTTAAATAATTATTATTTTCTCAGTGTACAAATGAACGTTTTGAAATTCTATATCTCTTGATTAGCATATCAGGCATAACGACTGCATTTCCTCAATTTTTATACTCGTATTTACCTAACGAATTCTTTAGAGGTTTTTAATTTTTCTTTAAGAAAAGTGCAGAAATTATCGCTTTTATAGCCTGAAGCTGTTAAAGAAAATTATTCCCTATTATGAGCTCTTCTAAGTATGTTTGTCTGTTTGCTGGTAATCATCCAAAGAATCCTCCTTTTCTTCCTTACGTCAGCCATTGTTATGCAAACCATGAGAATTTTATTTTTCATTTTCCAATTTTCATAATAGTTTATTTCTTTTCTTTTTTTTTTGGATAGACAAACAAACGTGGCATTATTTTGTTATGCCATAATATGCACCACCCCAGAGCTGACACAGAAAAACAATAGAGGAAAAAAATCAAGATCCTTACTAAAGTCCTTTTAACCGTAAACTGTACCCACCCCTTATCATTGATCAGTATGTTGAGTTTTTTTTCTCTATCTTCACCTTAGAACATCTTATGTTTATGTAATGTTTTTTTTTGTCTATCTATTAAAAAGGAATAAAAAGATATGAAAAAAATAAAAATGATTGTGAGTAAATTATGCAAAATAAATTTTTTATAAAACTTCTGTGGCATAACAGCTTAAAAAGGATTACATTTATTCTGCAGCATCTGAGCCTGGGACGATAGGATTTTATAAGCAGATGATACTTACTTTTAAGGGAAATTAATGATTGATTCAGAAAAATTATAGTTAATTACATTGAAATTATGAGATGCATTTATATATACGCAACTTATTTTAGAGTTCGCTCGGAAATATTTGCACTGATTTTGATTTTTTTTTTTTTTATTTTCAATATCCTCTGTCAATATATTAGTTTTTTTTAACAATTCGAATTTGTGTCCTTGTAAAACAATTTGTGTTTGGTTTTTACATCACATCCAAGGTTCATTTATAAGATATATGCACGAAGAATTAAGAATATAAAAATAATCCGTAATTCATGACACAGGAATATACAAGGAAACTCAGACTTCTCTAGCAGAAAAAATCACTGACAACGGCCACGAATGGAATATGCTGGCTCGATTTTGCATGACAACTTAACATCAGTTGAGTTGCCGATTGTTAAAACTTATATTACCGATAGCAATTCGCAACCGACAACTGAGAATCGTAAATTTCACTTGTTTATTAGTGCTTCTTAGCAAGTACTTGTTTTTTTAACTGCTGACTGGTAGCCCAAAAGATTCGTCAGACTTCTAAGAAAATTTTAAAGAAAAGGCGAAATATCTTAACTTTCTTTGAAGTTATAAAAGTTGGTTCATTTTCTATTCAAAATGATTTATATACAAAAATTAAGAAAACTCTCTGACATATACTTATATAGCATACAGACATAAAGGTTAGAATAAAAGGCTTTTGATGATTTTTTACCTGCTCAGTCGTCATTGCTTGTGAGTTATTTTTTGGCCAATAACAACGCCACAATCGTGACTAAGTCACCATATTCATCGGATGAAGCATGAAGTTGAAGTACAATCATTTACAACTCTTCAACTGACCTTCTAGACTAGTAGGTAGTGTACTAGACTCGTAGTGCGAAGGTCCCAGGTTTGTATCCTGCCGCAGAACTCTGGCAGTTTGTGTTTGATAAATAAAGGGAGCGCACAACAAGCCTTGACTGGCTTAAGTGTATGTCGTATGACATGGGCTATCACACCGCTCTAATCAACCTAACCTAACCTAACCTAACCTACAACTCTTCAGGATATAAGCACAGCATCGCTAAGGAGCTCAACTATACTAAAAAGTCCTTCGAGGATTGCAGAAAGTGTTTGAAAAGGATTATATAATTTATAAAAACTTTGGATATTGATTAAATCTAAAACAACTTCAATAGTTTTGCAATAATACGATCTGTAGTTTATTATTACAACACCATGATTTAAAATATTACATATGCACAGCCACACAGAGCCTTTTAATTTTCTAACATTTATTTCGCGTACTAACCCTTCTAAAATAATTTTTTCTCTCTTACAATAAATCTGAAAGAACATAAAATTAAATTTAAGACATTTACGCATTTCTAATGAGTTCGCATTCGTAATAAATTTGTTTATTTTAAAAACAAAAATTGAATCTTGCGTTTTAGACACACGTTATGTGTTTTTTAACTTTCCCTAGAAATAATCCCTGGTGTTGCAAAAAAGATCCCATTTTGCGACTGCTTGAAATCCTTTTTATCTGTTTTGTTTTTCAATTGCGTATGAAAAATCTATTGTTGTTTTATTTTTTTTCTCTTGTTTTGTTTTTTTTTTCTCTCTCAGTCCCTATAATAAAAAAATCTCAACAATATAATAGTGAAATGATTAGTGTACTTATGACAGATCTTTATTATAATTCGCAAATGGCACAAAGGATTTCATGTTGCTTTTGCTTTTATAAACTATAACAGCAGCATAATATATGGTATCGTAAATCAAAAGCAAGTTTTGTTACGAGTATTTCCAAAACAATATTGGTTTTGCTTCAGCTATTGTTTCTCAAATCAAAGCCTTTCAAATATTTTCTAATTTTAACATTGTAGTCCTTGTAGCAGCCAGTATTATCCTCCTGAATGCCATCAATATGCCTATAAATTTGCCAATTTTATTAAGGTGTTGCTAATATGAAATATAATACGTGTTATTTACATTCAATACATATTTTATCTCGTAACTCTTTTTTTCAAGTTCGTTGTCATTGTTTTTAAGCTGCGTTTTTTAAAGATTTTTTATAGATTTTTTTCCTTCAACAAAGACATTTAATCAAGATAATGGCTTTTAATTGCTAATTGATGTTTAATCATTTATCAATTGGGGCTTTGATTTGGCAAGAAATATAAAAACACTAGATAAAAAGGCGTGTGATGTACTGCTGCAATCATCATCTTTATTTATTGCCAAAATTAATATTTGTTTGTGTTAAATTAGACGTTCATCATATTTAACATTTGAAATAAATGATTTGATAATTACAAGTGGCTATGCTGCATCACCTTTCACCTAGATCTGGTATCATAAATAGTAGGTTAAGGTCCACATTATATAAAATATATCATTAATTTCTTTATTTTATGTGCCATTTAAATTCTACAAGTATTTGTAAAAATAGTTAAAAAGCAATATTTATTGTGCTCGTTAAACTCAAACTTTATTTTACAGTTTTGCATTTCTTCCGAGTTTGATTCCAATCTTGGAATTAAAATCAAATTTTTATATTAAACTTTTTTATTTTCAAAGTTTTATATTCGAAATTGCTAATATTCTTTTAAAATGGCTTTTTCTTATTTTGAAACATTTTTTACGTTTCTAAAATTTTTCCTAAAATCTATTAAAATTTTTTCAAGCATATTTTCTTATTTTGGAACATTTTGTGTATGTAAATTCAATGATCTTTAAATTAAACAAAATTGTAACGTTCTTAGTGTGCTTGTCAGCTTGTGTGCTCCTATTGGTAAAACAAAGAAAAATTCTCTTAAGAATTTATGGTAAATCGAGCTCAGGAATTCCCACTCGATAAATCTAAAATGTGGATCATTTGAACGTACTTTTCTACAGAGTAACAAAAGAGTTTATCTACCGATTTGTTGTCCTCTGCAGTTCTGTTCATCGCAGTTAAACCTATTTTCAACACCCCTAATTTTATAAATATTTGGATCTTTCTTAACCGATGTTACATTAGCACTACTAGCTTGAATCTCTAGCGTTAACTGCTCATTTAACGCCATGTAGAGCTAACTCACACTAAAAATATAAGGCCTGTTCGTAAATGTATCACTGCGCTGCATTTGATGCACTTACATACATGACTGTTTAGTGATGACATTTAACTGCCTCATGGGTAATTTTCTATGCATAATTAATTTTTTTACTCTCTATTAGCAATTTAATTGCCCTTCGTAGAACTGATGCTCTGTACATCAGTTGCATTTACGAACAGACACCATTGACTAAATATACTTTTTTATTCAAATCGGCTAAGTACCTGAAAAGTTCTAGTTTCATTACTACAACTTTTTTATTACTTCACTAACCGTTGCCACGTAAACCACAACGGCACGTTGTTATACCTTTTCTTTAAGTTGATCGGATCGTTTAATATGAAAAAAGATTAACGTTAATATTTCTAAACATAAATTATCTTACATATTTTCCATAATCCATTTAAAATTCAATACAAATGAAATCATAACAACGAATGATGAAGAAAATGCTCGTATGGGATTTTAAAGGATTAAAAATCCTTCTTCTAACACAATCTAAATTAAAAATATGAGACGATCAGTGGTTGCAATTTGTAAGATTGTTAAGACTTTTGTGTATTTAAATGTTATTTTTTTAATACTAATTGGTTGTAGATTTCAAGGGTGTACGAGAGTAAGTGTTAGTAGACATTCAAAAATATTAGGAAAAAAATCTTCAAAATTTGATTCAAGTTGTATTTAAAGAATGACTTGACAGTTTCGACTCAAGTTGCATTTCAGATACACGTTAGATCTATGTATATACATTTAAATAAAAATCAAATTTTAAAAATGTGATGTTTGCAGCAGCTACTTACATATACATATATACTCGTATATGTATGTACATACATGTGTACATAGTATGTACGTATGTTGGATATATTTTTATTGCTCAAGGTGGTAATTTTATTGCTCGTGACTTGAAAAAAATAACTTTGATTATTTGTTTGTTAATTAAAACAAAAATTATGTTAAGGAGAAATAAAAAAAAATTTAAGAGAAAATTTCAAATTGACACAAAAACGGTTGATCGTTACGAGTTCGAAGGAGTGCCACACAACCACGAGTTATGCGGCCCATACAACACGTTGTCACCGGTTATACAACGAAGTTGAACAGAAGTATGTTGTTCATTTTACTTTTACTAATTTTTAAGAGTTCTTTTGCGACTGTATTTTCAATTTAGTTAATTTTCAATATAAAAATTTCCAAATATTTAATAAACTAAGCCATTTAACATGAATAAATACGAATCTATATATATATAAAATAGGATGTGTGTATGTATGTATGTATGTATGTGTGTGTATGTATGTATGTATGTATGTATGTATGTATTTTCAGGGAACCTCCAGAATACTCGGGCGGGTGACACTGTGAAGTCCGATTTTTTATTTTCGTTCTGTGGGCGGAGGGGCGTGGCAAAATCCAATAATTCATAAAATGAGAACGGCTTGGCCGATTTCTGTAAAACTTTTTGTCAGTTGTTCGTATTTTCGAAGAGAAAGTTTTTGTGGAAGAAAATTTTGGAAAATCCCTCCGGAAAAGTCGGAAAATTGGAAAAATCGAAAATCGAGTTTTTGTATGAAATTTTGTTTGAAATTATTCCTTAATGGCTTTTCAAATGAAAAAATAGAAAGTTTGTCTGAAGGCTTAAAATTGGGGCGAGGCGAAGTTCGCCTGGTCCGCTAGTGTATTATAAAACTTAAGATTTGTTTGAACTTTCGGTTGATATCATAAAATTTAATTCGAAATTCAATAATAATGATTTTTTTAATACGCAATCAAATTAACAGTATGTATTTGAATTTTTGGGTTCTTTATATTAATTTATTTAATATTTTTATAATTAATTAATTTCACAGAAAGTAATTTGTTTTCTTACTGATTATAATTCATGCTTGAATACAATTAATTGCACAGTGCAGCAAAATGAAAAAAAATCACATCCGGTTAATGTGTTTTGACGGTTTCCTAATATAACAAAATTTTCATTTTATTTTTTATTTATATGATCAGTCATGAAAAGTAAAATTGTTTGCCTCTAACTTTTCTAACTTTTTTTTTAATTGTATGCATAGTTTAATTTTTACGTTAATTGTCGAACTTATTTCTGTGGCTTAAATTCAATTACAGAAATTGTCAAAATTCAAATTATGTTTATTGAGAAGCCAATGATTCACACTAGCAGAACGGAACAGTGCTGTTTGCGGTGATTGCCACACCACCATCATCAGGGTTCTATTGTTACTATTTTTCATCACTTATTAGGTGGCTGCTATTTCTTGTAATTTTAGCAACAATACTAATGTGTAGAAATACGGAATTTCCATTTATTGTTATTTAGCCTTTTCTCTCCTGATATGTGCACATGTCAAAAAAAAAAACAAAGTTGGTGTAACTGCAAATTTGGACTTTTTGATATCGCACCAGTCATTATAAGACTATGATAAAACTTTGAAAATCGAACATTTTAGGAAAATAATCTCAAAAAAAGCTTGTGTTTAGAATTTAAAATTAAAAAAAGAAAATTGTAACTAAGAATATGTAGCGCATCACATATTCACTGCATTTTGTTTATCTACGGCATAGTATTCGAGTTTCATAGGTTCATTTATGATCCTTTTATAGTATTTATTAGTATTGTAGGGTGGTATAGTGTTAGAAATTAATTAGTTAATAGTAAAGAAAAAATATATTGAAATGTGTCAAGCGATTAAATTAACCTTATTTAAAATTAGTTGAGTGACATTATTTGCTACCACTAGGTCTGCCCATGTATTCCGGACTTTTATGCATCGATTTGTTCCAAAATCACATGTAAATCAAGACATTATTTGAATTATTATCATTTCATCAAGTGCAACGAAATTAGAAAATCGAAAATTCACAATAATTTTATCCTTGCCGATTATCCATCCCTGGAACTTACCCAGAGTAGTCAAAAATACTATGTTTTCGATATTTTTCGAACTAATTCGTCAATTTAAGTACATTCTATGTACTTCAAAAAAAAAAAAAAATATCAATAATGTTCAGAATGATTTAGGAAAGAAACTGTTTTCGAAAATTTTCGACAGCGTTGTCTCCCCAACGAATACGACGTTGCTGATCAGATTTGCGGCATTCGAAAGTTTTTCAATTTCCATTTTGCCATGCTATAAAAATTTTACCAAAGAATCGAAAACTTTAAATTTTCGTACAAGCCGCATTTGAACAAAAAAAAATAGTAATTCGAATATTAAAATACATCCTAGTTTCACAAATATTACAAATTTCACAACAATAGTCGAACATTCGGAAATTGGATCGCGAATTTTCTGCTAAAATTTAATCTTACCAAAATCCCAAGCTTTAAAAGCTCTCAAAAAACGAAAATTAGTGTAAATCCAAGTTTATTGAAAATAAGTGCAATAAAATATTTTAAGAACGAAACTGTTACATAAAGCTAAAGATCTGCAAAAAAAAAAATAATCGAAATTTCACTTCTAATTCTAATAAATTCTATCCTGAAAGCAAAATTAAACTAAATATATAAGAAACATCAAAATTACCGAAAATAAACAGCATTTAATTTTTTTTCCAATTACGGAGCTAAAAATGAAAGATTAATTTATTTTTTATGAAATACTTTTAAAGAAATTTTTATTAGCGATAAGTTTATAGCTTACGTAATTATTTTTATATTCTAGATACATATTACATAGATACATATATTTATATACTCGTATATATTTATTAATGTATATGAATATAAATTATTACTTGTTGATATTATTTTTAATTTTATTAAATTAAGTGTTAAAACTTAAAATTTTTAATTTTAATTAGTTGTTATTTTTTATCAATTAGTTTTTCGTTTTGTGAGTATATATTAAAAAATTGTGAATTATATGTATAGTTTTTAAATCTATTATTATAAAAGATATTTTGTTCAAACTGAAATTTTAACTACATACAAAAACAGGTATGCGAAACAGAATAGAAAATAAAATCAAATTGTTACGTTTTATTATTGTTGTTATAAAGTTGACCGATGATAAAAAAAATGGATTTAAAAAAAGTGTAAACCTACTTCGAGTATAAGTAATAAAAAATAAAGTTTAAAATCTTAAAATACTAAATATATGTTCAATTCAAAATAGTACTTGGTACTATTTCAAATAAAAAGTATACCGGGGAATTAATTATATGACCTAAACTAAGTTTATTGATTACAATAAAGTTGAAGAAAGTGAAAGTAATAGACGATTTTTCCTTTTTTTAGAAGGAAAAGAATGAAAAAGATGGAAAGAGAAGGAAGTAGTGATCAAATGTTTAAAACACAGACATATAAAGATGGCTTTAGCGGGGCTGAGTGATACATGTACCAGTATTTAATATATAAACTTTAATCGTTAAAATGAAGGCGAAACGGGATTTATATTCTATATAAATACTCCATTGGTGAAAGACCCGGCGACATTTACCTGCTCCAAAGTGTTGAACTCACAAAGAATCAGTCTTTATTCATAAAGCGGTCACCATAAATTTGACTCAATTAGAGCGATCTCAATCACATTAAAATACAGAAAATATACCCAAGTTTCGAAAGAAGATGGCGAATTTTATTCTATATTTTAATGAAAAACTTCTTAGAGAAATATTGGTCGATTATTGAGTATAATTCGAAGTCATCAGTTCCGGCTAGTTTAGGGAAGAAAAACATTTTTTTAAAAAATTTTCGAATATTTGAACTTTAACTGCCAGTTTTTACAGATTTAAAAAAAATCGTTATATCATGTTTACAACAATAAAGTAGCTATAATAAAAATTTAATAAAAATAAAAAAAAATTTATTACATAAAAATTGTCGGACGTAAATGAATTCTACCTTGAGTGTTATATTCAATGAAAATGTTGGAAGAAAGTTTGCTTTTAAATGTATAAGAACAGCAGTATAACTGATTTTCAAATATTTAAGAATTTTTTCTATTGCTTTTAAATATTTGTAATCTACTCCTTTTTTACGTCGGTTCATAAATATTTTCTTTTCACTATTTTTATAAGTTTACAAGCATAACTAATAGGTTTTAATAATTCGCCGAAGTAAAATCCAATTAATTAATAGAAGAGAGCGACTGATACAGAAACACCATTTCAAGCGATAATACAAGCGTACAAACTTTTTTCTTATCTCGATTTTAATAAAGAAATTCTCTATTAATTTACCTTTGCTCTATATATAAATGATAAAATAGAGACAAATTAATAAGGTTATGTTCAAATTTAACCCAAATTTAATTGAAATCACCTAAACGTAAAGTTCATTATTTAATATTGTTTGAAAGAAACCCACAATCGTTTTTTAATCATGTGTCAATCCGTATGACTTCGTGAATGCACGCGCCATATTAATATGTCTTAAAAAGAACGTATGACTCAACATGATTTCCGGGACCAAAGGTTTTAAGCAAAAAATATATATTTTTTTTATTTTCGAAATCTCAAACAAATTATCAACAAATTGAAATTTCCTTTTCACAATTTTGTCACAGCAAATGTAAAAAATACTATTTATTATTTTTCCTTATTACATATGGAATATGACATTGCGAACTGAGTTCAACACATTTATATGCATCGGCACTTTCAAGCCAATTCCATATAAATAATGTCAAAAAATCTTAGATATATATAGAAAATTAAAAAAAATAACATCTTCAATTAGATCACGCACCTACACCTAAGAGCTGCTTTAATTTGTATGTTTAAATTTCATTTACAATAGATTTCATTAGTTTTAACGAAATTTTTCTGGACATTAATTTAAGCCAAAAAAATCAATTTAAGAAAAAATTTCAATTTAACAAAAAAAAAAAAAAATAAGAATTGATTTTGGTGGAAAATAGCAGAAAAATTTTATTAATGTATCTATCCCTCGATTTAAACTTATAAAAACATTGAATTGAAATATGAATACCATTTCGTGATCTGACTTGAAATATTATTAAATTATGTTTCTGTTTAAACAAAAAAAGATTTGTTTTTTTAAGTCAAGAATTTTTTTAATAGAAAAGTACTATTGTAATTACGAACAATTTATGTACAAGTTATAAAAAATAGAAGCGAAATATGTACAACTTTATTCACAAATTGCTCAATTGATTAAAAAATGTCAATTGAAAAAAAAATATTACAAATTATTCGTTTCTATTTATGTATTTAAAAATTATGTATTATTTCTTAGAGTACTAAAAAAACTCAAACTTAATTTCATATGCTAGTAAGCAAAAGCGATTATTTTGAACCCTTTGCTAGCTTCTAATCAGTTTCTCAATTCTTAGAGAATATTGTTGTTGCCAAATGTAATGTAATGCAAGTTTTTTACAATTGATCGAAACTCTTGACCAGGACGTAATTCATACGTTCTTTAACGTTCATATTCATTGTGGTATTTCCCGCTTGTATTATATAAGTTTCGTGCATTTTAGTCTTAGTGTTCTCGCTGCGCGCAATGAACTTTTTGATGCATTAACATACACTACTGATGCATTAATAACACTAATTAATACAGTCACCAGAAGGTCTTTCAATTCATTGGTGTATATTTTCCTTCTCATACAATACAATTTTGAAATAAAATGTGCCATTTTCAATTATTAAAAACTCAAAACGTTTAAACAATTCTTTTCTTATTTTCAGATTAACAAAATATTTGGGGTCTCGTTAAAATTATTTACCAATCCGACCTGTATTTAATCTTCTCTAAAAAGGTTTTTTGAATAACAAAACAAGTCCACTGATGGAGTAGATTATTTTAAAACTTGTGGGAAGAATTTTCGTTTCTACTTTTAATTTTCGTTTTTACATTTAAATATACTATATGGGTTTTTTTCCTAATAAAAAAAGAGAGAGAAACAATTTCAAATTGTTTATCTAACTTACTAACACGGTTTGTTATTCTACATTTGCTTAAACTTTTGTGTTTTAAAATTATATCCGTTCTCTTTATAATTATGTATACATAAATAATTAAAAATTAAAAATTGGAAATTTATCCATGTGCTTATTGTTGCCTAAAAAAACTAACTAATATTTAAATGAAATTTTTTTTCCGTTTTCAATTAATTTTTTTCCAAATCAGCTTACTACAGTGGAGGCTTTAAGTGATTCTTGCTGTTGCCGCTGCTGTTGTTGATGTTGCTGCAGCTGTTGCTGTAGTGTGAGTGCTGTTGGCGGTTGGGATTGTTGTTGATTAAACGGCTTGTGCTTTTTGTTGATAGTAGTTGTTGTTTTTGTTGAGTCCTCCATTGTGTGGTACTATTGAGTTTTATCCTTGCCCGCACCGCCGGCAGTTACGCTTAGACCCAATAGATGATCACTGGCCAGCAGGCCAGCTGCTGCAGCTGCTCCTGGTTGATGGGCGTAATTACGTATTTGATGTAGCGATATTAGTTGAGTGGGAAAGGCAGCAGCTGCTGCCGCATTTTGTTGATAAATGTAGGCGGCAGCCGGTGGTGCTCGTTGTTGAGCCAGTGCAGCGGCTTGCAAATGTGTCGGTGCCGTGGGAATGGGTGTGAAAGCTGATGTGGTTTTTACATCATAGGCAGCTGAATTCACAACCACCATATTATTGGGTGAATGGGATTGCTGCTGCTGTTGTTGTTGCTGCTGTTGTTGCTGCTGTTGTTGATGATGTTGCTGCGATGTTTGACGTATCACCAAATCCTCACCCTGTTCATTTGGGCTTTGAGAGTGATTGGGCGTATTACCACTTGCCGCACTATCGCCACCACCACTATTTGCAGTGCCATTAACCAGACGTTGATGATGCTGCAACAATTCCTGCTGTTGCTGCTGATGTTGCAAAGTGCTAAAATTATAGCCGTTTTGGGCAGCTTGTTGTTGCTGCGCCTGCGCTTGGGCCTGCTGCTGTTGTATAGCTTCCGCTAATGTAGCAGCATTAACAGCACCATCAGCACCTACCTTGGCCCAATAGGCCGCATTAGCATCACCGGCTACAGCGGCCGCATTCATTACCACTTGCCGTTGTAAACTCAAACCGATACCGCCAGCGGGCACATGATGTTGAACATTTAGATTAGCATGTCTCTGCTGTTGTTTTTCGGCTTTTTCGGCATGCTTTTGCAAGTGCTTCTCCAGATATGTCTCTTGGGTATACGATTTGCCGCATAGATTGCAAATATGCGTCTTCAGGTGTTTGGAATCTTTGTGTTTTGGTATATGCTCGAGTAGAGTCATCTCATCCGAAAAGCATTTGTAGCAAGAGTTGCATTTAAAGGGTTTGTCCGTTTGATGGCAACGAGAGTGGGATTGTAGATTAGAGAGTTGCGAAAAAGCCTTCGGACAACCAGCATGACGGCATTTGTATGGTTTATCGCCCGTATGCGTGCGTATATGTTGTTGCAGATGTGACAATTGGGTAAATTTTCGTTGGCATATTTCACAACGGTATGGTTTAATGCCCAAATGTATGCGTGTATGCTGGGAGAGGTACGATGAATTGGCGAAAGATTTTGCGCATTGCGTGCATTTGTAGGGTTTAGTTTCACGTCCATCTGGCGAGGTATGATGTTGTGAACGATGGGATTTTTGATGATGGTGTTCAACACTGGCATTCGGATCATACTAGAGTTTGAAAAGGGAGGGAACAAAAAAAAGAACAAATTTTATAGAACGTTAATATAAACTTTCTATTTCCCCAAATATACATACATATATATGTATATGGAGGAATTCCTTTTATAAGTTGATTATGCCAATACAAAAAATTTCCATAAAAAATTTTTTTAACAAAATTTTTCCTCTTTCAAGAACACCTACTTTCTTTAATTACATTTCACAAAATGCATTCCTTTTAGCAAAATCTTCTTCAGTTTGCTAGTAGTATATACTCGGTTTAATAAGAAATGTTCACCGACTTTGGGAGATTAATTGCCTATTACAGAGGTGTTATAACCATTAGTGAAGACCTTTCATTCCGCCAATTGAAACAAAATTTATATGTTCGATTACAGAATTTTTACAATTATTTTTTGCGCCTTGCAGTTAGTCTAAGTTTCATTTTATTGTTGTATAAAAATTCATATTTTTTTTCGTACAAAATAGAATCTTGCCAACAAATGTATTACATTTCTTTATGTGTAAAAGGAAAGTACATGTAATATTAATATGTTTTAATTTTATAAGAAGTTTTTCCCGACGTCACTATTAATTAATTTTTTAGCTTTTTACCCGTTTTTTTTAATTATGTAATTTTGAAATTTATATTAATTATAATCATATATTGGATTTTAATTTTTCATCAATTTTGTTTATTATATTTGATATAAATTTTTCTTCGGAGTTTCGTTCCTTCTTCATTTTGTGATATTGCAAGTTATTTATTAATATTTTTGACATTTTCTTCTGAATTCTGTTGATTTCTGCAATGTGTATACATTTCATATTTTTATTTAGAATAGGGTTTTTTGCTGTTTTAGAAATATTTTTCATATTTGTTTCTTTCCTTATGAATTACTCTCCAAGTGATTTTTCTACTTTTTAATAATAATTGTTAATAATTGAATAAATCTTAGGTAATAAGAAAAAATATTATTTAAATGTATATATTTCTACCAAATATAATTCAGAAAAAAGATAAGCAAAATTAGGAATCAATCAATCTCAGAAATCAATTTCTTTTTATCTCACTACACTATGGAACATTTTTGGGATTATTGTCTGGGGGTGAGAAATTCCAAGTCAGGGTGATGGTACTAGGTCAGTATAGTAAAACCCTCAAAGGGTTTGGCGTTCGTATGTGTCAGTTTTTTGTTATGACCTTTTAAATTTTTTTCCTTATCTTCATGTTTTTTCGCTTAGTTGTAACATTTTGGCAAAAACGTAGTTTAATATAACTCGAGAACCACTTGTCCGATTTTGATGAAACAAATTTAGAAAAATTAAGAATTACAATTTCTTTAATCCGTTCATATAACGTTTTCCTATATGTGCAACACTTTCGAAGTTAAAAATGAATGTATGAGGGGAAAAAAGTATTTTTTGCCTAAAAATTTAAATATTTTTTTTTAAATTAATAAAAAATCCAAAATGGAAAAAAGGATCAAGTGTTATTAATTTCATGTAAAGTCACATAACCTATAAACAAAATGCGACATAGATCATATGGAGGATCATCACGTGCATGATATGTCGGAGCAGTCGTAGAAGAGAAAATATCTGGGCTAGAAGCTTTTGGCACAGGAATGTGGTCCGAATGAGGCACTGGTGTTGCGGCACTTGCACACCAACGTAATTATACGATTTTCTTATCCTTTTTGCGGCTCCTTTATTCGCACATGCATAGCAATTCAATGGATTGTGACCTTCGCCAGGATTAGTCCAAGTCATTGGGATACCGAATGGCATACTTTCACGTCTTCTATTTTTCCAATCCATTAGACGGTTGTAGCAGCTTTTACACACTATATTTGGTACCCAATTTTCGTTCACTATAACATTTTGGTTGAAGTACATCTCGTATGTTTGAACAAAATCACTACTGAAATTTCCCCTTTTTTTATGTGTTGAGACATATTGACCACAGCAGTAGCAAAAGCTCTTTATATCTGGCTTGCACAGTTCCATATTCTGTTCAGTTTTGTTCACTTTTAAAAAACTGGAGAAAAATATCAATATCAATATTTCTCTTTTAGTACAGTAGAAAAATATGAGAGAGTTCGGCTTGTGAGTGTCAATGTTTTCTCCAAATAATGTTGTGCATATCTGGAGCAAATTTTTGAAATTCATACATTTACCTAATTGTGAATAAAAGAGAAATGCGTGGATCGATTTTCATGATCTATGCCTTTTTTTGCTCATGAGTTATGTGACTTTACGCGAAAGTAATTAGTTTTGGCACTTTTTTCCATTTTGGATTTTTTATTAATTTAAAAAAAAAAAAATATTTAAATTTTTAGGCAAAAAATACTTTTTTCCCTTCATACATTCATTTTTAACTTCGAAAGTGTTGCACATATAGGAAAACGTTATATGAACGGATTAAAGAAATTGTAATTCTTAATTTTTCTAAATTTGTTTCATCAAAATCGGACAAGTGGTTCCCGAGTTATGTTAAACTACGTTTTTGCCAAAATGTTACAACTAAGCGAAAAAACATGAAGATAAGGAAAAAATTTAAAAGGTCATAACAAAAAACTGACACATACGAATGCCAAACCCTTTGAGGGTTTTACTATACTGACCTAGTACCATCACCCTGACTTGGAATTTCTCACCCCCCAGATTGCCTGTTGTACTGTGCTATTAACTATTTAAACTCCTACTATTTTGTACTCTTGGTTATTTGAGAACATTTTGTCTCATGAGATTCAAATTGTCAAGAACCGACTGCATCTGCTTTCATCTTAAAACCTTTTTTTTTTGTAGGATAATGCAAAGAATAGAAATTAACTCACCTTTTGTTCGGGTTGCTCCGTCATATTCGGTGTTTGTGGCGAATTTGGTGGACTGTAGGATTGTTTCAATTGCTGTTGTTGCTGCTGTTGTTGCTGATGATGCTGTTGCTGTTGCTGATCGTGAGCCTGTTGTTGCTGCTGTTGCTGCTGCTGTTGATGTTCGACAACAAGCTGTTGCTGTTGCTGCTGCTGCTGTTGTTGCTGCTGTTGCTGTAAATTGACACCCACTAAGCCATTTTTCAATGAATAATCCAAACGTTCCACATTTTGTCGAAATTCATTGATATTAAATGGTTTATTGTACTCGTGTACCAACTGGGCCGTACGCAGATCAGCTGTGGTCAAATGACTCAGCGACGAGAGTACGCCACGTTCATTCATCGAACGTAATTGATCAATCGTGGAACGATGTAAATAATCGTTGGCTGACGTTGTTAAAGATGGATACACAGTTGTTGCTGCTGCTGTTAGGGCTGAGATATCAGCCATTAATAAATATTAAAATGGAATTTAAAAGAAATCAAACAATGGTAGGAAAGTTGACTGTGAAGGTGTTGAAATTTGATAATTGTTGTAGCCTACTGGAACTCTCCTCAGTATGTACTGAAGCGACTTGTAACGTGAAACGTTCTTGTTGAAATAGTTTTGAACTTTAATTGCTGTGCACTGAGAAGAATAACAAAAACCTAAAAAGAATACGATAATAAAAGTTTAGTTTCATATGCATATTATTTTTTTCTTATATTAAAAATTTCATTCATAAAATTTTAAATAGAACTTTCGATGACAAAAAAAAAACATATACATACATATTTATTTACTATTATTATTATTTTCTTGCAAATACCCATAAAACATATTAAAATAAATTTATGTTTTGTTGTATATGATAAATATTACATTTCAGCAAAAGTAAAAAATGAGCACAAAAAATGTCCGAATTTGCAAAAAAATTAATGTTTTAAAATAAAAACAAGGCGCACTTAATAAAAAATTAATACACCGAACAAAATTCTAATAAATAAAATAGATATTGCAAGGCCCAATTGTAAGCGATTTGATTACAACAAAGCCGAGAATGCAATTGTCAAACTCTTATAAAAAAGTAGTGGGAAAAATTGTTGTATAATTTTATATACATATAGGGTTTCACAATAATTTAACTATTGGATGAGTTGGTTGCATAGATTTTATTAACGGGCCATGAGTTGTTCTAAATATTCGTTATTTCCGTTTAAGGAAATACAAATGTTTGCATGTAAGTATATGAACAAAATGTCAACATTTAAGCTTTAATCCGTTTGCTGTATTTAATGATACAAATTTGAAATTTAATTACATTATTTAACTTTTTTATTTATAAATAATAAACAATCAATTATAGTAAAAATTAAATATAAGCACAACGAAACATTCTATTTATTTGTTTGTTGTGGGCTTTAAGATAGTCAATAAGTTTTACATTTCGCTAGTGCTTATGCAAAATATTCCACGAAAAAAGTATTGAAAATTTTTATTTTTATCCACCGTCCAACTGCAATAAGCATCAGCGAATTGTCTTACATATAAAACCCACAACAAATAAATTAAAAAAAGGAAGAACGTCTCAAATAAATTATTTAATAAGATGTTGGAAAAATAAACGAAAGTATAATCATTTGTCGGTAAAATGCAAGAACCCATTAAACCCGCGCTGGTGAACCTATTGGGTATTATGGCGTACACAAGCTAAGAACTACCACTCCTAGTATTGAAAGGCTTGTTACTCAAAAAAGAGGAAACAACTTACTTGCTGACCATAACAGTGCTGTTCTTAACAACTGAGTGTATACACCAGTCACTTGCTAGAAAGTATACAGTGCACTCCTAATTGTCCTCAAAATCAGGATGAGCCGAATGCGAGTGGCGTTTAGATTAGTCTGGTCTGATATTCTCAAGCCAGCTGAATGTTGGCATCCAGAACCCGTGAAAGGCTAGCCGCTCAAAAGCAACAAATCAAAAGTTTAAATATATTTGTTTATGTACGTATAACAATATTGCACACTCAAAAGCACATCACAACTTTCCCATAAAAGTAATAAAATCAGAAATCAATTATACTAAATCGCAAAATTGATTTTATTTGATGCATTTAAAGTTTTTTTAACGAAACAAATATTGCTAAACATTAGTGAAATCAGTTAGAATGCGAATATGCGGTAACGTGTCCGAAAATCACCTTCATCAATAGATAATATTTTCCGTTTTCATTACTCTTATTTTTGTTTTAGTTTTATTTGTTTATCTTTTTCTAAATAAACTAATAGGCAATTTTACATATACATATACATACATTCTTGTTGCTACATTTCGAATCAACCACATCAACAGTTGTCAATACACTTTCCAAACGTGCATATGTTTTTATTTACTAGATTTTGTGCAAACGAACAAAATTCACTAAAAGTCAGTAAAGTCGAACGCAGCTATTGCCGTTAATTCAGTGGCATGGATCCAAAAGAATGAAAAAATCAAATATCTTACGACTTGATTAGGGTAGAATTTCAACCAAGGCTTGAGTTATTTTCACATTGCGGATCTGCAGGTTCTGAAAATCTTAAGACGTAAAATTAAGAAGTTTTTGTACATGAGCAAAACTGAAAAGAATAATTTTTCAATGGGAAAGAGCACAAAGAAAACAATTGGCTTTTCACTGCTCGAATATAGCATTACAATCGTACAAACAAAAAAGCTATACATCGCGCTAAAACGTTCTAAACGTTTTTCTAAAAGCGTTTCAATTTTGTTCTCACGAGGAAAAAACATCACAAAACTAAATGGCACGTTAGTAAAAGTTTCGTTTTGTTTACTCTGTTTTGAAATAGTATAGGAGTGCCAAAACGCATGCGCACTTTCATCTATTGTGGCAATGAGATCCTCACATCTGGTGTTCCTTTGACACATTTGTATTGGTTTGGATATTATCAATAGTTTTTGGAAAGTTAAATGGCACAACGTGTACAAAATTTTCTTTCATTATATTACAAACTTTTAGATTAACAACAAGTAACTTTAGAAATTTTGTAGGTTTCATATACACATAAGTCTAAAATTTACATACTCAACAAAAACACATTTAAAATAATGGTGATAAAATCAGCATTTTTATTTTTTTAAAAAAAATAAGCGCCGATTATTGTTCAAACAAATACTTAAAAAAAAAAATAAAATAATTGACAAAAACAAAAAATGCACATACATAATTAATAAGCCATGATCAATAACAACACTTGCAAATTAAATTGAAATGAAATTTTGTAAAAATGTACTATTGATCGAACTAGAAAATTTTAAATAGGACGTGAAAAATTTTCGAAATTAAAAAAAGAGACAAACGATTAAAAAATTAAAGCGCAAAACATTATAAAAACAACAATAAAGATTACCCGAAAAGAACTGATCAAGAGATTAATAAACTCACTGCAGTTCTCTGATCTGAGTTTTAATTAAAAATCAAATAAATTCAAATCCAATTGGTAAATTTAAAGGGAAGATAATTAAAAATTTTTCCAAACATTAATACCAGGGTATACATACATACATATGTATGTATTTATGTGTATGAATTTTGTTCGAATATCTTTTTTTCACTTTTTCTGGATTGTTTCATATACTTTCATATGTACATATGTACGTGGTCTGTTCAAAAGAAAAAGCGAATTTTGAAATATCGCAGGACACGTGCATTCGATCAGCGATTTTTTTTTATGTTGGCACACTTGTCTCGAAAATATGTTATTAGTTGTGTTTGTTTTTGTTAATTCAGTTTGTTTGTGAGAGGCATAACAGTTAGACGTGTTTTGCTTTAGTTGATCGAATGCAAGTAGCCAGAGAAATTAAAAATGCAACTCTTCTTCTTCTTTTCAAAAGTACTGCAGTACACAGAACTTTTAGTTTCTTTTTTAACGGGTTTGCGTCTGATAAACTAGTGTGCACGTGATTTATGCTTTTGCACAAGGCATTAGACTATGATTAGCTAATCATAGTAAACGAGTATCGAATTAAATTCTTTTGTGTTTATTGATATTTGTCGGGATCATCAGCAACATTGGTGTTACTTGTAGGCAAATTTCGCTATGTGATTCGTTTCATATTTTGTTATATTTGTAGGCGGCGAATTTCAGAACTATTTTCATTTCATGTGTGTTTGAAGACTTTTAATTTAGTAAAACGACCACAATATATTTGACTGTTTTTTCCTTAAGATTTATATTATTATCCTTTAAAATCAATCAACATTTTTTTCTGTCCTCAGTTATGAGCTGTGTAGGTATCATTATGATAGACGATTTATGAATAAGAATAGAAGTTATTCGCAAAATAATTCGATTTCGATTTGAACCACTATACTATATATGTATGTATGTATGAAGTTAAAATTCCACACTATGCAATACAACTGCCTTTGGTTTCTCTGCTATTTTTAGCTGCCCGACTATTATACATTAATTAAAAGTAATAGTGTCCTTATTGCTGTGTATCGGTTAAGCTGACGTTGGCCTATTTGCTTGGGAACGCTAGGAATTTAAAATAATTATAGGTTTCGATCTAAATTTTTTACAGAAAATTGCCAAAACTTAAAAATAACTCGGTGTATCCTTATTTAAAAAAATTATAGAATAAAACTGGCGAGAGATAACTTAGTTCTTCCGGCGCCAATTCGAATACAAGCCTTTAATAGAAATTATTCATATCTGCAAGTTTGTTAATAATTTTGGGCGCTCTTGTAGATTTTATTGGTTTGCTGTATGTACTAAATTATGATACATACTTACATACATACATACATAAGTATGTATGTAGGTAATATTAAAATAAATACTAAAAAATAAATAACATTTAATTTACACACTATATTAACATTAACGTGGGAAATCCAAACAAAATACAAAACGATCATAAAGAAACTGGAATACGAAAAAAAAAATTATTTTTTGTTTTCTAAAACCAAAATACGCCGGCTGGTTGACTGACTACCGAATAATGATTGACCACAACCATAGCAACGATGATAAGGCGGCATAAAAAAGAGAAAAACAATTAAAGCAGTCGCATGCCAAATTGTTGATATTTCCCTGTTAAGGAAATTTTTTTAGGATTTTCCTTTTCTTTTGTTTCTTGCAAATGTGTGTGTGTGATTTGCATTTACTTATTTCACCATTACATCAGAATTGCAAAAACCAAATAGGAATACACAAAAAAAAACTAGAAAAAACACCCCACAGTTGGTAGAAAGTCATTGATTGTTGAATTGATATGGAGATGTATATTTGTATGTGCGACAGTGTGTGGTGTATTTTAATACTTTTTGTTTCTTGTGTTTTTGTTTGAGGGCAAATCAAAATATTTGTTATAGATATAAAGCCTTTGCAAAATTCTTTATATTTGTTTTCGTTATACATTCATACAACACAAAAACATGAAATCATAAAAAAATAAAAATAAACACTATGTATAGATATACATACATAAAAAGGCGAAGAGTTGTATCTTTTTTTGTTTAAATTTAAAATTGTCGTGTGGCAAAAGATCTTAATTTATGACCTGCAATAAAATTTTTTTTTTCGTCATTATCTTTGCTCAACACAAATAAAAATTGTCTATAGCCATGTTAGTGGAACTACCTCTAGTGTGGTACATTCACAAGGCGTTTACTAAGCAGGCCTTTTTCTACCTACATACTTATGTACATTATATTAAATTTGGTAACAATTCTATACTGATACAAAATCCAATTTGTTTAGGTTTTTTTTATTATAAACACTATCTAATTGTTTCACAATGAATGTCTTTTTTTGCAAACTATTCAGTATAAAGAAAAAGTCTAACTACGCTCCATAATTTTTGACTTAGGATATTTGTAAAGACAAACAAAAAATATGTTAATATTTAAGGCTCTAATAAACAATTTTATTTATAACATAATAAAGTAATTTATAAGTGCATACCTATATAAAATAAAAAACAATAGTAACAAAAACATTGAAAACTCGTAGTAAAACCTCACTAGCCTACAGCCACAACATTTTGCGTTAGATCAACATTTTTGATATAAAAAGCAAAGGTAATCAATTTTCAGAGCTTGGTGGGTAGACCTTCGTCATTAAGTGGTTGAACACGTCGGATCATGGATTTTGCCGAATTCTTGTTATATCGGAAGTGATTTTGACAGATTCACGACAAGAGCAAATTAAGAGCTTCGCAGCTGCTTATGACATATGTAGGTATGTATGTATTTTTATTACCAAGCTTTTCCAGAGCTTACTATACTTCGTGCCTTGGAGCATAACAAACAAACCAGTATCGAACAACTTGAGCGGAATGCTTGAGGTTATTGTGTTATTGGAAAATCCATTTACTACCCAGGGCAGGTTGCCTTCAAATTTTGTTTCGATATGTCCATATATTAATAGCGATCCATATTGCTTTAGACTCACTTCATACGACGCCATGACTTTTCAAACCGCAACACTGCCGTGTCCATGTTTCACTTTGCGTAAACGTAGTCGTAAAACTCTAAATTCGATATCGACAATTCATTAAATGTTATCACTATTTTATGCAATATGTAAATCAGGAGGCACGTCAAAACTGTACATACGACCTTTAATTGTTAAAAATGTTTTTGTGATAAAGCCTTAAGTTTTTTAATTTTGAGATAACTTAAATTAATTGTAACTGCGTGTGTGAGATATCGTGCTAACTTTGTGTTAATATAAAATAACGGAATTCCCAATGACGAAAAGAAAGGAAGTATCCTCGTAAAATATGGTGGTAGTTCGATGATGGTGTGGATGGGGTTGCATGAGTGCTGATGGACTTGTAGCAGAATGGCTGCTTTGCAGCATAAAACCGGAGATTCCTCATCGAAACTTTATGGTCCCATTTAATACAGAAAGTTAGATATACAAGGGCTTAATCTATTTCACAGTTGAAAATGTTTTTAAGGAAGAATGGGAAAATATTGCATCTATTTTAAAAATTAAAATTTACTGCAAAAATTAAATCATATGCAGAGTTTTACGACTAAGTGGATACTTATTTGTTAAATCAAGTACATATAATATCGGTTTTCTTAGTAAGTATAAAGTACTTTGCCCGTCCAATTATTAAGGTGAATCCAAAAAAGATTATATGTACATAGTCATAATATGGATAACATCATACAATTTTGAAATTCGGTACGAGGCATTTTTCGATTCTACCGTTATCTCTTAAGGTTACAGAAATATTCAATATATGTACATATGTAGATTGTTATATCAAATATTAAGCATATATGTATGTAAGTATTTAAAGTGAAGGTTTTGCTTTTCGTTTTGCTAATAAATGCAATTAAGTATATATTTGTTAATTTTTTTTTCGACCTTATGGTATGTAATTTGTGGTTATTTTTATTTAGGCTCTAGGTCATGCAATTATTAGGAAAAGAAAATAAATTAATATTGAATATACATATGTACATACTTATGTATGTAAATATGTACGTATGTAAGTATGTATCTACATACATAAAAATATTCTAAATCTACTGATTATGTGTTTTGTAATTTTCACACATGATAGAGCATTTTATGATGTATGTATTCGCATGTTTTATCATAAGTATATGATATTTAAGTGTGAGCTTCGCTTTAAAGGTGTTGTGATTACAAAAGAAGGCTAAGTATAGAACACTTTTATGTAATTGATTGAATTTTTGTTTGCTTTGCCTTTATATTTCCCATGCTTTTATTTTGTGTTCCAAACATGGCAACATTTTCTCTGTGTCCCACTTTGACTGTGACTAACTGTATAAGTATATTACATACGTACATACATATGTATGTATGTATGTAATTATTTTGGCATTATGAAATTAACAAGAAAACCATACTAATAGAAACATTAATTAAAGTACGAATTTGTTTGCTCTCTATTTCATTTATTTAAAAAAAATTTTTGTGCATTTCATTTTTTATTATTTGGAAGCAGCGGAGCATTGATCAAAAATATTTTCTTTTTCTTCCTTTTTTATTATTCATGTCTTTTTTAAACACACCACTCGTATAAAAAATGGTATACATACAAAAAAAACTTGTCAGAATGAAAAATCCAAGAAAAAAATTACATGCATAAAAAATACAAAGAAGAGAACTAAATATTGTGAGTGAGGGAGTCTCTTTTTTTCTTCTCGTATCATTTGCGCGCGTTTCAGCGAAATAAGTACAATATGTATGAATAGACAGCATGTAAATGTAAACAAAGTAAAAATTTCCTTTATAACACATATAAAAAGGCAGCACGACAAAACATGAGAGTTGCCATGTAGATATGTTGTCCTTCCTCAATAACTTTTTTAAATTAATTTTTTAAATTATTAAAATTAAAATATTCATATTTGGTTTTAAGGTAAAGATAAATATGGGACTAATATGCAATTTCTGCTTAAAGTTATGTTGACGACAAAATTATTCCTTAAAATTTAAGTATGTTATAATCAACGTATAATACAATTTCGTAGTAAATTTAGGATAAATTGTATAAGGCTTCAATTTTTGTTACTACTTTGATTATGTTCAGTAGCGCTATAGAGAGCAGAACGATTTTCATAGCACTTTTCAGGATTTAACGGTTGTACAAAATTCTCGAGGTTACCTGGAATAGTCTCAGAACTATAGGTATCAAAGGAGTTCTAGAGACGTCATTAAAAATATTTAAATTTTTTTTAAATTTTTCCTTTGATTTAAAATTTAAACAAAATGAAAAATTAATCCATAACAGAATTTTTCGATTGGATTTAGCGTTTGAAGAAAAATCACATATAAGATCTAATTAAGTCTATGCAACCCCAAACATAAGAAAAACATCCGTGAGTTTGTCAAAAAGTACATCAAAAATGTGTTTTGGATTAACGAAAGCAAAACTGATATTATGATACAAATCTTATGAAGCAGATTTTATATCGTTTGCAGAGTGTATAATTTTACATTATATTGCGATACACTATGTATTTACTAATAGCATTCAACTTAAATCTTGTCAATTGTCATAATTTGTTTCTTAGTATGTGTTTCTTAGAATGTCTCAACTTTAATTTGAAGCAATTGAGTATTTTAGTACCTAATAATTAATGTAAATTATTCGAAAAGTATAACACTATAACAAAATTGCATCGGTTTATAAATATTTAATCAATATTTTATCAAACTTCGTACGTAGATAATGCATCAATACCAGTGTTGCCAGTGAAATTTTCAGAAAGATACATTTTAGTTTCCAAAAAGATAAATTTTTTCCCAAAAAGATACATTGTACTCTCTTATTAACAGCCATTTATCATTAAAATTGTACATTGTCTTTTTTAGAGAATGACCTGTAAATTATAATGAAATGTCAATAAAACTTTGTCAGAGACGGAAAGCTTAATATTTCATTTCTGTACATTTTGCGTACATATTCAAAAGATACGAAAAATGTCAGGATTATACATGGTACCTGAAGTCATCAAAAGATACGAAAAATGTATCTTTCGTATCCTAATGGCAACACTGATCAATACATATACTACTTTCAAAGCAATGAAAGTGTCAATAAGTTGGTAACACTATCAAACATAAATGAGCGCAATTTAAACAGAATAGAAAAAATTATTGTTTAAAACGAAAAGTACAAAAATCATACAAAAAAACTTTCTGCAAAAAATTGTGAGCTCCCTCACAATCCCATACCTAACCAAACGCACGCCATATATTCAGATAAAACACGAACAAAAAACCCGAAATCAAATACAATAAAGTGGACACAAGACGTTAAACAGACAACAGAGGCGCTAACGTTAAAAGTGAGAGAACAAAGCGACCAAAAAAAAGTAAAACAAGTCATAAAAATTTAATAAAAAAATGAATAAACAAGAAGCAATAAAGATCATAAAAAAGAAACGAAAACGTGAATTACAAATTTTAGGTAAAACACACAAGCGTGCAGAACGAGCAAAAAACTTGATATTTAATGAAGTTTTTATGAGAGTAAAAAGAGAAAAAATTCAGATGTTTTTGTTAAGGTAAATAACATGACAATCAGTGATGAAAATTGGAAAATACAAAAATAGCACTAGAGCTTAAACATAAGTATGTACATATCTACATACATATATGTATATTTATGTGAAAAGATGTATTTATTAAAGTTAATTGAACCTTTGGTAGTTCTTATATTTTCCTTTAATAAAGGTTTATTCTCCATTCCAGGCAACATCAACTATATATGTACATACATATGTACAGGCATATGTATCTACCTATATACTTAAGATCGTCTAAAATAATTACACAGTCAAGACTTTTTAATAATATTACGTACTATGCTACGTACTTCATTTAATTTGTACTTATTAAATATTGGAAAACCTCGTGGATTTATGGAGTATAAACATACCTATGTTTATAATCTAACTATGTTTATAATCTAGCACGCGACCTACGCTTGGCATGTGAGCATCGATCCAACTCTATAAAATATGATGTTTCAATTAGCCACATTTGTATGATATGACAATTTTTAATGATATTCAGCGAAAAGAGCACATAACTACAAGATTAAAAATACATATGTAAGTACCAAATCCTTACTTATGTACGCATACACCTAAGTATGCATGTAATATACCTATGCAAGTATGGATGAATATACCTATTAATTTTTCGATTGAGATAGTACCTAGGTAAAGGGTGTAAACGAAAAACTTTTTACAAATTGATTTACTAATAACTTTTAATACAAAACTAATAATAAGAAAAATAATACCTCAAATTAAAAATATTACTTCATATATTTTAAAAGTAATAAAAAATTTACTCTTGATAACGGGCTAGTGCGTAGGAGCGTATTTTACCCTTTAAGCCTCTCATAAGGTTTTGGACACCTTTGCTACCAATTTTTTTATCCGCCTTATTCCATCTGAATTATAATGTTTTTTGAGTTTTAGCTACTTTTGATGTTTTTCGAAGTATTGTTTTTACTTGAGCCCAAAATTTTTCTACTGGACGAAGTTCAGGGCAATTTGGTGGATTGCACTCCTTTTCAACAAATTGTACATTATTTTTTCTGAACCATTCGATAGTTTCGCTGGAATAATGAATTGTTGCTAAATCAGGCCAGAATATTGGGGGCGTAGAATGGAGTTTATACAATGACAACAAACGTTTTTGTAAACACTCTTTTATGTACATTTGTCTATTTAATGTACCACGTAACACAAAAGGCTTTGTGAATTTACCACAGCTGCAAATTGCTTGCCACACTAAGAACTTTTTCGCAAATTTGTCAACCTTTTTATATTTAAAAATTTTCCTTACACCTCCTCTCATAAATGCAGTGTAGTATTGACATCCAGGAATTTGTTTGAAATCCTCTTTGACATACTTTTCGTCATCCATTAATATATACAGCCTTTAAAATTGTTGAGAACTGTCTTCAGTAGTTTTCTTGCTCGTTTCTTTGCCCTTCGATCAACTTCAGAACTTCTGTTTGGTACTTTTATTACTTTGTATGATCTTAGCTTAAATTTTTTCTTTACTTTTTGAACATACATATTAGAAACGTTAAACTTTTTTGCCAAATCCCGAGTTGACATGTTTGGTTTAGACACTAGCGCATTCTTCACTTTTAATGCCATTTTTTTATTAACAAGACCGGGAGTTCGGCCAGATCCGCGTTTTCTTTCAGTGGATTGGGTCTCCCTGAACCGGTTTATGACATTCCTTGCAGTCGCTCGGGACGTTCCTGTTAGCCTTGCTATAGCTGCAAAAGAGGCATTAGGGTCAACCAAAAAAGTGTCCACAATGTTTTTTCCCTGATTTTGTAATTTTGCTTTTGACGCCATAATCGATGATCAAAAACTAAACGGGTGATGCTCAGTTTATTGCTAACAAATCATAAAGTTTTAAAAGTAATGGAATTTTTTACATAGTTTTTTTTGATCACAATATTCGCATCTTAATTTGTAAAAAAATTTTCGTTTACACCCTTTACATCAGAGATACTATTTCCAATTTAAATTAGCGGGAAGATTAAATTGAAGAATTCTTAATATGCCGAAAGATAAGTATATGTTATTCTTTGCAAAGGTGTGTTACTACATACATATATCTGTATACATACTATGTATGTATAACTATGTACATATGTATATACATTGCTCTCGTCAAACAGCTTAAACCAATATACTCGAGGTCAAAATATTTACTTTTTTGTTTTTATAGTTACAACTTCTCCACTCGGGCTACTAATTAAAATTACAAAAACATTTTTTGTTAAAAGTTGTGCTTAAAATTAGATTTAAAGAAATTAATTTCAGTATCAGAGAATTTTATTTAAATTCTTTAATTTACATCACATTTTAGACAAATCACCGTATACTATAGGTCGTAAATCTATTTTCCAAACAGCATAAAATTTCATACCTAGGTTTTCTTTGTCCGAAAATTTACTGTTACATCTTCAATAAATAGTTTTCATTGAGGCCCAATCACCGAGCACAGTGTAAGAAAATCAAAACAAAAAGTTGATATCTGTAACAGGAATTCAATAATTGGAATTAAATCCTGGGAAGAGGAAAATAAATAAAAGTATTGAATCTAAGTTCCATATCTTTTTAGCTTATCCATAAGCTATTGTTAAAGTTAAGTTATGACTACATCGCAATGATAAATGTGTACCTACATACTTACACATCTACGAATGCACATATGCATGTAAAATGATTATACCTATTATTTTTCTATAGAAATAATACCTACATATGTTTCTGTGTTATCATTTCTTAAAACAGCCGACTTTAGAGTATATTATATAATAAATGAATATATTATATGCCTATGTACCTTACCTACAAATACCTTTAAAACTTATGCCAAGATGAAGAAAAGATATATGTATGTATATTAAATCTTACGTTTAACATCTTTCTTGCTAACGCCTTCAAGGATCTCAATACGTAACGTATATAATTCTTTTTTTAATTTTTGAGGCTATTTTTAAATCTATTAAATTTTAGGTTTAAGTTTAGCTGTAGATTTACTTACTAAGTAGAAGGGATTCTACTGCAACTAAATGACAAAAACAACATAGCTTTTTGTTTCTGCCATGGAAATGTCAAGCAACTATTATGAAAGTAATTTACATTTTATTTTATTTTTTTTTTTTGGGGAAAATCAAATTATATTCCCAATAACCCAATATTATTTTCTATATTTTATTAAATATTTCCTTTCTCACTTCAAAATGAACAAATAAATTGAAAAATACTGCATATATATACATTTGTAAAATATTAACCAATTTTGACAGTAAGTATATGCACTTGGACTTAGGAGATATCAGGATGACAGCGAAGCGAGATTATTCTATGTGCTATAAATCTAACAACAGACAAAACTAAATAAGAGAGGAAAACGATGCGTACATCTCATGTCGCGTAACACTAACGCTGAAGCGGCATAGCTACATTAGTTAGTTATCTTTCCAACAGTCTCCTATAATAATAATATTAAATGATATTAAAAATTTTTGTATTCGTTTTATTTTAATGTAAAGTTATGAAGGAACCTTTAAGAAACTTCCGTTATTTCAATCCCTAAACGGTTAGTTGCCTAAATTTCTATTAAAGGTAGACATGAAGCGGCATATATTTTTGCACCACTTTACTTACATAAAAACTTAAATGTTATCGCATTTCGAATACATCTGTGTACATAAATGTACCTCTGGTTCATCTCTGACACAAGATACAATTCAATAAAGCACAATGTGATAATTTGTCTTTCTTGAATTCTTAATATTAAAAAAACTAAGTACATATAAGCATATGTATTTACATTGTAAATATGTTCATAATTTAAAAAAATAGTAAACAAACATGTATTATATTAATACAGTTAACAAATATTTAATCATACTAACCGCTTAAAATTCACAAGAGTGTATGAGGCATTGAAGCACGTGCTCCAATTATTTAAAGGGGCCTTATAAGAAAATACTGGATCCTCAATGAAAAAAGTACGCATATACAACTTTATGTTGGTTTAGAAGGGAAGGTAGCAGCAGGTACTTTTCATATACAAGTCGGTGTGTGTGTGCTTAAAATTTTTATTGATTTTTCAGACTTTTTTGTTTTTATTCGCTTCAAACTTGTACTTTTTTCTAAATTTGTTTAAAACATTTGCATTTTTCACTATTTTGTAGTTGGCTTTATATCTTTCATCAATTCTTTTTATAATTAAGCAATTTTCAATTACACACATGTTTTATTTATTATCATCATACACAAATTTTTTCCTTCTTGCTTCTTTAATTTGCGCTCTTTTTTGCACTATTTTATGGCGAACAAAAAACTTCGTCACTTGCAAAAT